>OZ037734.1:3756370-5005161 GCA_964035505.1 Watsonalla cultraria | reverse complement strand
ATTGCAGAGATATCTTCAATCACTAGTTAAATAAATATAAAAGCTATCATAGAACCCACATATTCATTATAATCTTAATTATACCCAAAACATTTCATTCCAAACAACGAACGGTGTATGCATATTGAAAAAATTAGAAAGTCGATAACATTGAATATTAAGACGCATCTACACGTGCAGACAAAACTAACGCACACACGCTTATATAAACCTGTTTGACCTTTACTCTTGTGAAAGTGGATTCATAGTCAAGTTTAGTTACAAGCAATAGAGAGATGGCAGAAGGTTGACTTCGTAAAATTGATCGAGAATCTTCGCTTGCGCATGGACGCACGTTCTTAAAGATCTCGGAGCAAATAGGGATATTTCCAAAAGTGGTCAATGCATAAAGTAAATTCATAAAGATTCATGATACAACTCGAAATATCGTTGAATGATTAAAATAATTCGATTGGAATCCTCTCCCAATGTATTCACATGATCCGAAATCGTAGTTCAATAGAACTTCAACTCAACCATTATTTCTTTGATATAATGAATACAAGAACACTATCATCTACTTAAATCTAAGAATCGATGTTGTATCCAACATTGATACGGTTTTTATTACATGGAACAGTCTTAGAGTAGACACTAGGGTCAGGCAAATGTAAGGATGACTTGAAGAAAGTAGCAGGATGCCGCTGAAAGCGCGAAACTGATGACCAGGTGCGGAGAGGCCTATATCCAGCCGCTGATTGGCTGTATAGGAGACGACCATCCATGTAGATTTTTAATTTTTTGTACAGGTTTTTTTAATTCAAATAATGAGTATAGTTTCGAAATTGATGTATTACTTGTTAAGTTAATTGTACTTAATTGATTAGTACTTATGTATTGGAATAACTGCATTCCAATTGAATATATTATTGGTAACTACTTATTATTAGTTTCAAATTAAAATTACCGTGATTTGATTTGATTGCATTTTGATTAATCGTGTATGTTTAAACTCTGATTGGTGTGGATAATTTACAGCCGATGAAACAAGCTAAAAATACCTACACTTGTATATAACAAACGATAATTCGCGCTGATTAAAGCAATTAATTGATTAAAATTGGCATTGATTAAGATTGTAACTATTGGATCTTCTAAGTTAATGATTCTGAATATTAATGGTTAAGTTTTGATGATATCACCACATTCTTGTAGATCACTAGTGGCCTTATTCACCACAGAATTAAACGTGCATATCCGTGAGTATGGATGTATGTATATTTGTTACCCTTACACGCATACTCGATCTTTCAGTTACTCCTTGAAACATCAGCTATCTGCCAGTGAAAGCCCCGTTAAAATCGGTTCAGCCGTTTCAGAGATTACCCGGAACAAACAGACAGACAGACAGAGAAACTTTTTAAAACTTGGGTTTTTAGTGTCAGTAGCGTGTATACTTTCATTTGCATTTAGTGAAAAGCTGTTATTTTGGAATTACAAACAGACACTTCAATTTTATTTATCTGTATATATATGTACACTAGAATAACACATTGGCTATAGTTAAGAAATATTTTATGTGTATTATCCAAAATATCAAGATAAGTCTGATTGATATAAGTATACGATGTTCTCTATTCTCTGTTCTCTGTTCTCTGTTCTCTGTTCTCTGTTCGCTGTTCTCATGTGCCAAAGGTACAGTCAGTCAGAGAGGTCTGAAAGGCGGTACCAGAAAGCGTAACAGTGTATTTACTTACGAAATAAAAATATTGTGAAATCGTTCAATTATCAAAAATACCAATTAACCGTTGAACACGATTTTACTTATACAATTCGAATACAGTGAATGGAACTTTGTTAGAAACTTAGTTATGCAACTATTATGAGTATTATACCCTTTGTTAGTCATTTGTTGTCGGTACAAATAAACTCTATTCACGCGTTAATCTAACTTTAAATACATATAACCTACATTTCGGATGGGATTTATTACAATAATCTCTTGAGATTCACGTTAAAGATTTTCCTTCTTTCTTAATTTAAAGATTTTGTAATTATTTCGAGTTTCTCATAGCGTAAGCAACGGAAAGAATAATAACTACCCCATTAGGATAACATTTATGGAAAAATTGCGTACGTCATGCGGTTTCACCCACGTAGTTCCCGTTCCCACGGAAGTATGGAGATAAAATTTAGCCTATATTAATCAATAATAACGTAGCATTCAAATGGCGAAAGAATTTTTTAAATCGGTCCAGTACTTTTTGAGCCAATTCGTAACAAACATACATACAAACATTTTCTCTGTATAATATTAGTATTGATGGGGAAGTAAAATATTTTTTTTGCTTCGGATATCTATCATGTACACAACCGTAGGGGGGCAACCAAGGGATTATGCTGGAGCTTCGATCAGATAAAACCCAGGAGTATTCTTCCTTGTCGTTTTAAAGGGGGGGGTCCCTTTTCGCTGCCACGTTTAATTGCTTGCTTCGTCTTCCGTAACCTACTGCCCCCTTATTCCCGGGCTTTGATATTAAATACATTTTACACATAGAGTTCACGCTTTCTTTATAAAGTACACTTGGACGATAGCATAATTGCCTACGAAAACATATCCTACTTTAAATCACTCATAAAAATAGTATTAAAATTATAACACCACTAGAATAACAAATATGTAAGAGAAAGCCCATCTCTAAACCGGTCGACAAAAGTCGTACGACATTGTCACTTGTAGACATCGAGTTGATGGCACATCACTAGTGAGGTAGCGAGTGACCTAGTGGGGACAGGTTTCAATATACCGTGGTGTGGGGTAGGGCGCGAGTGCGAGCGATGTGATCCTTTTAAAAAGCTTTGTGCCCATAAATATATAATTATAGTTGCTACAATGCTTTATTCCGCTATTAAATTATAATTATTACAGCGTAATAAAATATTGCAACATTAAAAAAAAATCGATAAAATTAAGTAATCCTAAGATTATATTCAGTAAATTATACACAGTAATCTATACAGATAAATAAAATTGAAGTGTCTGTTTGTAATTCCAAAATAACAGCTTTTCACTAAATGCACGATACACGATACTGACACTAAAAAACCAAGTTTTAAAATTTTTCTCTGTCTGTCTGTCTGTCTGTCTGTTTGTTCCGGGTAATCTGTGAAACGGCTGGACGGATTTTAACGGGACTTTCACTGGTAGGTAGCTGATGTTTCAAGGAGTAACTTAGGATAATTTTATTTATTAAAAATATTAGGGTTCCGCGACAATAAGGGAGAAACTAAATCTACGCGGGTGAAACCGCGGGGCACTGCTAGTAATTTTATAAGTTGTGTGTCTCTATCTATCTCTCTGTGTAGCACGACGCGAATAACATTTATGAGAAATTACTACCACTATTTTCGCTGAGCGCTCATAGCTCGTGACGGCATCTGTATTACCTTTTAGCCTCGATTTGTCCGGGGTATGTGTACTTAGTACTCTTTGCCCGCCCATGGAGAAGCTTTGTAACAAATTTCTACATCGGTTCAGCGGTCAATTGTCAAATAAGGATAGCATAACTTGTGAAATAGCAAATAGCATCAGTAAAAATTATGTTCGATTTACGATCTAAGTGACACATGGCGCCATTTTGTAGTTAAATCAGTTATATTATAGGATCAATAAACTCATTCAGCCGTAGATTTTTTTAAAGTTTTTTTTTAAATTCGGATGGACGAATACCCTATGCGTTTAAAATTAATATGCAGAAAGAGGTAGGATAAATATATATCGAAAGTGTTGAGTATAAACCCGCTAGCAATAACACCACACACAATAATCAAGTGCTTACGAGCTGTTCCACTTCTTACTAGAACCACTACAAACAGTAATATGGTGTTCAAACACACATACAATAATAACAGTTTTACACATAGTCCTTACTAATAATAAAATGCGTATGTCTGTCTGTTTATAATAATTTACTAGATGACCCAGCGAACTTCATATCACCTGTATATTTATCGTTTTTAGTATATTTCTTATTTTATTATTTACTAGCTGTGCCCCACGGCTTCACCCGCGTAGAGTTGATTTTTTGGGTGACACGCGGAACGCTCATGTTTTTTTTAAATAAATGTAGACTAAGTTACTCCTTGTAAAATTTGCTACTTGCCAGAGAAAGTCCCGTAAAAATCGGTCCAGCCGTTTCAGAGATTACCCGGAACAAACAGACAGACAGACAGACAGAGAAAAAGTTTTAAAATTTGATTCTTTTTATCTTATGTGAATTACTTTTATTTTGGAACTACAAACAAAACACTTCAATTTTATTTATCTGTATAGATGTGTCGGAATTTTGGAGCTCCTTTAGGGCTAGATAAATACATAGGCCACACGTGCTAAGAACGAGTATATTTGAAAGCGCAATAGTTTTATGAGTCTGTCTCTGTCTATATGTATGGCGCGAGGCGAGTAAAACATACGCAGTGTCCCCACAATTTTTCACTGCGCGTTCTTTACTCGTGACGGGACCTTGGGGTCAAAGCAGAACGTATTAAAAACTTCTTAATTTTTTAACTTCTTAACTTTGACGTTTAATTTTGTGGTACCTAAAATGAGGTGTCAAAGCTCAGAAGTTCAGATAATGATAGGGCCCATGATTCTAAAAAAAATACGATACCTTAAGCAAAATATTAGCATACATACAAGTTAGTATGTAAAATATTATACAACGTTAAGTGGAATTCGATACAAAATTAATTTAAACGTTTTCTCTTTGAAAGGGAAAGGCAAGAATTTGATAGTGTTGGGCTTTTATGTTGTGTAAGAAAGGAGGTAAACGAAGGGACAAACAGACCTCCATTAGCTGGACACATTAGACATGAGTAGTCTGCTCTCAATATTATAAAGAGGAAAGATTTGATTGTTTTTTTGTTAGTTTCGGCTTGATCGATCTTGAAAATTCTTTCAGCAATGGATAGCTACATCATCAGCGAGTAACATAGGCTTTATTTTATTCCCATACTCCCACGGGAACGGGAACTACGCGGGTGAAACCGCGTGACGTCCGCTAGTTTAAGGATAACTCATCAAGTAATAGTTTTGAAATCGGATAATTTTGAACCCAAATGTGAATGATCGTTAATACGGCCTTCACCCTTCCAAGTTGCTTAACACCCGTAATGACTTGAAGTTATTATGTAAACTGTAACTTAAGTTATGCACTTTGTATCATTACGTCATCCGTCCGTAGATCAGTCTTTAAATAGATTTCCGCGCTGACAGCTTGTACCTAACTGTGATTTAGATAGGTGCGTCTGCCAAGTAGATTATCTTATAGAAAATAGCGGACATCACGCGGTTCCACCCGCGTAGTTCCCGTTCCCGTGGGAATACGGGGATAAAATATAGCCTATGTTATCCGCTAATGATGTGGCTATAATATCTACATTACTGAAAGAATTTTCAAGATTTGGTTGGAAAATCTATACTAAAATTATATGTTGGCTCTAAAAAGAGTGGACCAATTTTAAAAATTTTTTCACCATTTGAATGCTACATTAACACTGATTAATATAGACTATATCTTATCCCCGTACTCCTACAGGAACGGGAACTACGCGGGTGAAGCCGCGTGACGTCCGCTTCTTATAAAATAATGATGCAGTGTTTTCGAACATCAACGAGGCAGTCAAAGCATAAAGACCTCTAGTTATCTATAATTACCAAAGTATAAGATCAGTGATGCAACCCGTTTCACTTTTGAGTGGAATCGTGATTCGTGATCGCTCTACCATTCAAATAAGACTTCGGGATACCAACTAACTATGTGTTGTTGGTACTATAACATTCTGATTACGGATTTTGGTATTGTAAACTCATCTAAATATAACTCAAAGGTGACTGACTGACTGACTGACTTAGTCTATCAATGCACAACCACTGGACAATTTAGTTTCATCAGTATTGTCGCGAGTAGCCTAAGTTACTCCTTGAAACATCAGCTCCCTGCAGTGAAAGTCCCGTTAAAATCGGTCCAGCCGTTTCAGATTAACCGGAACAGTCAGACAGACAGAGAAAGAATTTAAAAAAAAGTTTTTCAGTGTCAGTACCGTGTATACTTTCATATGCATTTAGTGAAAAGCTGTTATTTTGGAATTACAAACAGACACTTCAATTTTATTTATCTGTATAGATGTATAGATAGAAGATGAATATAAATAGTGCCAAGTAAAGGCAATCTCCAGTAAATGTATATCCCATTAACCGTTGAACGTTCACTAGAGTTGAATAACTTATTGCGGAATCCTTGCTTGCATGACTTACTGCATTAAACTTACATTTTTACATAACCTATGGTGAGCGAGTCACTTGTTATAATACCTAATACTATTTAAAAAAATATTATATCATCCCACAATTGCTATTGCTTTCAATATATGTTGCAATAACATATGCTGACGTCTGTATTCTACGAAAGGGTAGGCAGAGGTGTCTTTCTACACCCACATTTCGCCAGTAATGTTTAAGTCCCATGTAATGGGGGCAAGCCTACTGCCATTAACGGGGCACATATCCAGACTGCTACTGGGGAATTACAGATGGCAAAAATCCAAATAATATTTTAGCCTAACCGGGAATCAAACCCATGACCTCGCGTTCCGCTAATATAGCAACCAACGGCGAATCATGTAAAATAGTTTTAAAAAATAAATATGTAAAAACCATTAATTATATTTCAACCAAAATTAGTACCTAAATCTGCATCTAAAATAAAATTTCTCAGATACCACAAATGTTTCAATGGGAAGTATGTGGAGTTAATTCGTGCTATGTACGATCGGTCAAGTACGCATGTCCGTTCAGCTGCGGGCAGTACCGGCGAGTTCAATGTCGCCGTTGGCTTACACCAAGGGTCGGCTCTGAGTCCTTACCTCTTCCTGTTAATCATGGATGCATTGACATCGGCGATACAGGAGGAGGCACCCTGGTGCATGCTATTTGCCGACGACATTGTACTGGTCGGTAAGGATGGGCCCGAGGTCCAGAGCAGGTTGGTAAAATGGCAGCATTCGCTGGAGAAGGTTGGCTTGAAAATCAGCAGAACCAAGACGGAGTACATGTTCTGCGATTTCGGCGGTATATCCGATCCAGTAAATGTAAGCCTAGACGGTGTACCCATACCAGTGTGCTCCGACTTCCGGTACCTCGGTTCACTCATCCAAAGCGATGGCGACTTGGACAGGGCTGTACAGCACAGAATTAACTCAGGATGGATGAAGTGGCGGCAGGTCACGGGGACAATATGCGACTCCCGATTCCCACTTAAGCTCAAGGGGAAAATATACAAGACCATAGTAAGGCCTGCCGTCCTCTATGGATCTGAATGTTGGGCCACAAAGGTGACGGATGAAAGGAAGCTGCATGCAACTGAGATGCGGATGTTGAGATGGATGTGTGGCGTAACGAGATTGGACAAGGTGAGGAATGAGTTTATAAGGGGAAGTCTGAAAGTAGCACCAGTGACTGAGAAGTTGAAGAATAAACATTTGTCGTGGTATGGACATGTTATGCGGAGGGATGAGGAAAATGTTGCCAAAAAAGTTTTGTTTATGAATGTGGATGGTTACAAGGGGAAAGGAAGACCTAAGAAACGATGGATGGATTGTGTGAAAGATGATATGTCTAGAATGGGAGTGAATACAGATATGACGGCTGATAGAGAGAAATGGAAGAGAAGAACACATTGCGCCGACCCCAAATAACATGGGATAAGGGCAGGAAGATGATGACCACAAATGTTTCAATATATATGACAAACTGTCTTTACCACAGATTTTCACCCGCGGAAACTTAATTTCATAGAAGACAATTTTTTTACAATAAAGACACCCAAGTAACTCGTTGTACCATCAGCTATCTGCAAAATGAAATATTACAAACAGACACAACGAATTTTTATTATCTGTACGTATAGACGAATATAAACTATTACGTAACATTGTCTCACAATCTTCACACTTATAAATCTCATACACATACAATATAGCATCCCATTGCATTACCTAATAATTGTGAACTATCTCATTTCGAAGTGTAAAAATACCATCGACCTATGACATTCAAATTGACCGCTCGCCTTGTGCAAGTATTGGTACATAATGCTAACATGGACTGAAGATGTTAATGCGTAAAAGGCGTATATGTCACTAGCGGACGTCACGCGGATTCACACGCGTGGTTCCTGTTCCCGTGAGAGTACGGAGATAAAATATACCCTATATTAATCAGTGATAATGTAGCATTCAAATGGTGAAATAATTTTTAAAATCGGTCCAGGTCTTTTTGAGCCAGTTCGTTACAAACATACTTACATACAAATCCTTTTTATAATATTAATTTAGACTAATACGATCGATAAGAAAGCCGTGGTGGCCGTGGGGTTTATGAAGTCGCTACGCAAGTGACGCAAGATCAAATCCTAGCGGCCTGTATCAATGAGTTTTTCTAAAAACTTATATGCAGTAATTTCACACAACGTGTTTTATGTTGAAGGAAAACCTCGTGAGGAAGCCTGCATATGTCTAAGGAGTTATTCAAAGATGGATTCTACCACGCTAGAACTTAATCATCTTCGGTGAAAAGTGGGTTATATTATTACAAAACCTCTGCCTACCCGCGTGGCGTCACCATATTATATGTATGTACATTCGTTAAAATTATAAAATACCTAGCTTCTGCCCGCGACTTCACCCGCGTGGAATAGATAGTTTGTGCTAACGCTAACTCTACCGACAGAGAGACAGTCACATTAAATGACTACTGCGTATTGATGGTCAGCGCTCATAACTCGTGACGAGACCTGTAATATGAACTATCAAAGTACATGTTACATCATGCACTACTTACATTATATCGGATTATTGACCATTAGATCTCATTATTTAATTATTTCCTAATGGAGGTCTAATAACACAATAATTAATTTAGTTAAATACAAGAAATTGTGCTATTTTTTCAGGCTGCTACTGAGGAATTTGAAATGTTACTATGTTTATATTCCGAACCCAGGGCCTCGTGTTCCACAGTAGCACTTGAGACCGCTAAGCCAACGAAGCAGTAATTTTTCCCGTTTATAGAATGAAAATTAACCCATGATTTGACTAGAAACTACTCCCACAAGTATTTAAAACGATGGTACAGACCCCGCTGGGATTTAAGTACGCAAATTTGACAAAAAAATGAAAAGTAGAATACTTCAGCATGAATTTTTTTTTTCTCCTAAGTTATTAATGTCAAGGTGCAACGCGTGCTTAAGTTTAGCTTAAGCAAGTCTTCACATTACTCATTAGGTAAATGCGTTCTCTTAAAACACGAAATCGCATTTTACGTAAGTTACTTCGAATAATATTATCGTTTAATATTATGTTGGATCGCTTAGAACTATAATTGAAACTTTTAACCTTTTATCTATATACAGTATACAGATAAATAAAATTGAAGTGTCTGTTTGTAATTCCGAAATAACAGCTTTTCACTAAATGCACGATACACGATACTGACACTAAAAAACCAAGTTTTAAAATTTTTCTCTGTCTGTCTGTTTGTTCCGGGTAATCTCTGAAACGACTGGACGGATTTTAACGGGACTTTCACTGGTAGGTAGCTGATGTTTCAAGGAGTAACTTAGGCTTTTATTTATCAAAAGTATTAGGGTTCCGCGACAATAAGGATGAAACTAAATCTACGCGGGTGAAACCGCGGGGCACAGCTAATTAAGTAAATAAAACTATGCTCACGCCATCCCAGAAGGGTCCCCGAAGGGGTATTTCACCAAATATGATTAAGTGCCAACGTGACAGAGGGTGAGTCCATCGCCGTCTCAGCCACTATACATACGTCTTTGAATTACATCTCAGAAATATTCAGGTTTCCTCATGATGTTTTCCTTCATCGTAAAGCACGTGGTTTGAAATCACTGTACATAAGTTTATAGAAAAACTCATTGGTACAGGCCCCGGTGGGATTCGAACATGCGATGCGTTGCGGACGACTTCTCATACACCGCGACCAATACGAGTACACTAGCTTTTACCCATGACTTTTTACACGTAAAGTTTTCTTAAGTATTCTATACCCGTCCTTGAGAATAAAAATGTGTCTATAAAATTTTCAACAAAATAATTTCAACCGATAATTTGAAGAAATAAATAAACGGACAGACAACATAAAATATACAAGAAGCATCATTTCGCAAGCAACCTTATACGCTACGAACTTTTAAAGGCAACTTGGTCATTAAGGTCAATCGAAAACAACATATAAAACATTATTTACTCGTAAAATATCCGTTATAGAACCACAACACATATACAGGTGATCTTAACGCTGTATACTTGTCGAGTTAAGTGTGTCAAAGCAATATTTGATTTTGGAAATCTATGGTGGAAAAATCGATTATATCAAAATCGATTCAAGAGCAATCGATCGAGGGAGTCGATTCGTCTAGATCGTATTCATAAATTTATTATACTAGCTGTGCCCCTCGGTTTCACCCGCGTTGATTTAGTTTCTTCCTTATTGTCGCGGAACCCTAATATTATTTAATAAATAAACCTAAAACTCGTGGTGTGATATCGCTGTTAAGCTATTCAATCGACTACTCAAAGAATTCATTCACATCTCCAGGCCTTATTATATTGTTGGGGTCGGCACTTGATTCAACTCGATGTGGCTGATCACCTGATTTTTATACGAAGCGACTGTCATTTGACCTTCGTAACCCCTTTAACGAGGAAAAAACAGTGGGGTAAACCAGTTATCAGAGTATCTTAGACCTTCGACTGAGCTGTAACGATTGTCGGTGTAACCGATGCAACTCTTTCCAGTTGTCTCTGTCCAGTGCCAGCTCTTTGACCTCCTTATACGTCATGACAGACACCTGTTCTTCATCTTGTCTCATGAATACCTTGGTCTTCCTCTACCTCTCTTCCCTTCTACCTTTCTCACAAGGTGGCCAATCATCTTTCACCTTCGACCAGTACTCTAAATGAGTTTAATTTAGTTAAAGTTAAAATTAAATCGATTCAAAAGCACATGCTTCCTAGAATCGATTCAAACCGAGTAATCTCGTTCGACTAGAAAACTGGGCTTTGGTTAGTGATGGGGCGCTCGTTGATGTCTTTACCAACCGAGCTTTCTTAAATCGATTCTTTATAGTTCGCCCCAATCGTTCTCTATCGCCAAAACTGGCTATATCGTTAATATTAATGTATTATTCTATGAATAAATACGCTTTCGAGTGGAAACAGTCTATCTTGCATTTTTATGCAAATGACACTGTTCAAAATTATGTATTCGGGTTAAGATTTCAAATCTTCACATTGAACTTCAAAATTCTAATTTATTTTATATAATAAAATAAAATAATAAAATAAAAATAAAAAGCCTTTTATTTCTTGTTAGTAAAATTGAATTTAACACATATTTTACCTTTCTAACTAAATTATGTAAGTATGTAAATATAATCATAATAAACTAACTGACTAAGTACTAATGCTATTTTAATATATTATAAATGTTGTTATTATCTAACAAGAACCCCTCGTTTCGAAGGTGAAGGCCTCCTCTAGAGATTTCCAGTTGTCACTATTGTTTGCTGTGATCCTCCATTGCTCCCAAGTATATTAATTGAATATATTTTATATATATTCTATTAATATCCTTGATATAAATAAAAAACTGACTGAAAGATTTTTTCTAAATGGAGAATTTAGAACTGGAATTTAGATGTTGAAATCGAATGCGATAAAAACAGCACAATGATGAATAAAAGTAGATCTATCTGCAAAGTTTACGCAATAAATTACGTACTAACAAATAGGTGTCACGAATAACGTGACCCGATAGACATTTAAGCACAAAGCTTACCTTGACACGACACTAGAGCAGAGCTTATCAACAGCGCAAGCAGCCACGACATCCTGAAGGCTTGAAAAGCTTGACAACATCCGGTTATTCTGGGCTGAAGCATCACAGAGCACTATTTCATAATACTGTCAAAGCCTTAAGTTTTTTTAAAACACTGCACTAATAACCCACTTATTAGATTTTTTTCGTGTGTCACTTTTTTAAGTGAGAGTACGTAAAGTACGTGTGTGCCGCGACACGATCCAATCCCCACTAACGAAGGCAGTGCGAGCAACCAACAAGTGCTACGGCTCTGATTTTACTGGCTGGTAGCGGGCAGCGCGCCGCTCGCAAGCCCATTCTAGCACCAGGAGTCCTAAACTGTTTCGCTGCTTTTTTATCAGATTTTTAGCTTTATAAAAATCTATACATCTATTATCTATAAATAAAGATAAATCAAATTGAAGTGTCTGTTTGTAACTGCAAAATAACAGCTTTTCACTCAACGCATATGAAAGTATACACGGTACTGACATAGAAAGAGCAATTTTTTTTTCTATGTCTGTCTGTCCGTCTGTCTGTCTGTCTGTCTGTCTGTTTGTTCCGGGTAATCTCCGAAACGGCTGGACGGATTTTAACGGGACTTTCACTGACGGTATATATTTGATAATATTTTTGATAAATAAAAGTAGCCTAAGTTACTCCTTGAAACATCAACTACCTACCAGTGAAATTCCCGTTAAAATCCGTGCAGCCGTTTCAAAGATTACCCGGAACAAACAGACAGACAGACAGAGAAAAGAATTTAAACTTGGTTTTTTATTGTCAGTAGCGTTACACTTTCATATGCATTTAGTGAAAAGCTGCAAATTTAGAATTACAAACAGACACTTCAATTTTATTTTCATTCGTCCCACCATCCATAAAGTGTGTAAGCCGAGGTGTTTCTATACCCACTATTCACCGCAAAGCCAACGTGACAGACGAGTTCTTCCCAGCCTCAGCCACTACGTCTCTGTATCACTTCTGACAGACATAATGCAATTTTCATGACGAACACCAATACTCAAATTTTGAAATGTTAAAATGTTGCTTACCCAGGCATTGCGTTGAACTCGCTTCACTTTCAAACTCGGTCACATGGTCGCGGACACGACTGCCTACCTATCGGCTATAAAGCTCGCTCCACTCCACTAGTCTAAAGTGACATTTCATACAACCTTCCGGATATCACACACCTATCGAAATGCCTTCGCCATACATTTATCAACTTTATCGGACAAAAAAAAATTATGTCTTAAATATGTATAAAATTCAGTCCTAACTGACTAAAATATATACATTGCTAATAAATATAGCAAACTAGCTGTGTCCCGTGGTTTTACCCGCGTAGATTTAATGTCGACCGCGAAATTTTTTTTTTTTTTAAATAGGTGTAGCGTACTCCTTGTAACATTAGCTATCAGCCAGGGAAAAAAATCAGTAACGTATATGCTGTCATATGCATTTAGTGAAAAGCTGTTATTTTGGAATTACAAGCAGACACTTCAATTTTATTTATCTGCATAGATATATATAGATATGTCAGTATCATAACGTAACATTTATACCAGCAGACGAGTGGGTACCTTAAAATAAAAATAATTGCGTGTTCTCCTCCCAGGGGACCAATGGGCATTTATATAGGGGGCCGAATCTACAACCTAATCCCCAAAACCCAATCCACTGTAAAGCTAATCCTCTTACCGAAGTTCTGCGACGTGCCAATGTTAGTGGCATTGAGGCATATTTAATGCGTCGGCGGCTTCGGTGGTGCGCCACGTATCTCGTATGGCAGAGGAACGAGTGTTGAAGCGCATCTTCTACTCGGAACTGGAGGTAAAGCGGAGTCATGGCGGTCCCCTCCTTCGATACAAGGATGTCCAAAAGCGACACATGAAGAGATGCAGCATAGAGCCTTCTCAATGGGAACGTTTGGCAGCACGGCGGCCAGAATGGCGCAGGATGGTGAACAGCCAAGTCCGCGAGTTCGAGGTTAAAAGATGACCTTGATACCAAACGCGACCAGCTAAAGGCTCGACCACCTGCTAACATAGTATAGAACTAGCTGTGCCCTGCGGTTTCACCCGCGTAGATTTAGTTTCATCCTTATTGTCGCGGAACCCTAATATTTTTAATAAAAGTAGCCTTAGTTACTCCTTGAAACATCAGCTACCTACCAGTGAAAGTCCCGTTAAAATCTGTCCAGCCGTTTCGGAGATTACCCAGAACAAACAGACAGACAGACAGAGAAAAATTTTAAATCTTGGTTTTTCAGTGTCAGTAGCGTGTACACTTTTATATGGATTTAGTGAAAAGCTGTAATTTTTGAATTACAAACAGACACTGCAATTTTATTTATCTGTATAGATTATGACAACGGCATACTTACATGCCCTGCTGGAGCTTCACTGCGAAGATAGGCTACAGAAGCCATCTTTGAGCGCATCAGCGCTATTTTTCCGACTAGGGGTCAAAGTGGTCGCCATGACCGATATCGGTCATAACAATCAACATCATCAATCCACTTACTGAGATAAGAATCAGCTCGACATTTAATAATTTCCAAGTTGTCAGAAGAAAGGAAATATTTACTTATTCCACGACCTTCATATTTAGTTGACCAAATACTGGATAGACAGTAATAACTAGAGACACATGTTTCTCGCTTTTACTTAACCATGAGTAGGAGGTATTTCCGACTGCCCGAAATAACTTCCGCATAACTTATAGGTAGTCTACTTCAATTAAAATGCTTTATTGATCTATCTATACAGATAAATAAAATTGAAGTGACTGTTTGTAATTCCAAAATAAAAGCTTTCACGAAATGCATATGAAAGTATACTCGGTATTTATATTTAGAAAACATCTATTTTCAAATTTTCCTCTTCCTGTCTGTCCGTCCGTCTGTCTGCTTGTTGTGTGTCGGTTTGTTCGAACTAATATCTGAAATGGTTGGACCGATTTCAACACGACATTCTGTGTTAGATATCTGATGATACAAGGAGTAACTAAAACTACTTTTATTTTCAAAAATAATTAGGATTCTGCTAAAAAAAGCCCGCCATAAAATTAAATCTACGCGGGTGAAACCGCGAGGCACAGCTACATAGCTCTAATTATAAATTAAGTTATTATAATTCGAATTAGATGAAGTAGGAACGCAAATGAATTTTGATTTAAGTAATGAATACTTATTGAAATCCTCACTGTCAATCATTCATAATTTCCGACTGTTTTGCATTTTGTGTCCTTGTTATACTGTGCTTACCATCATGTTCTCTTCTTAACATGAATATGGATGAAGCTAAAGATGTCTGTAAGGATCGTAGCTTGTGGCGAACGGTGGTCTCTGCCTATCCCCATGATACAGGCGTGAGCATATGTATGTACTAGCCGTAAGTTTTGAGAGCTTAGCGAATATAGTGGAGTAGAACTGCTCAAGAGCTTACTCGCTTCATATAGACTTAAAACATGAAAACTGCGCATTCAGGGTAGCATTCAAGAGTAAAGACTTGTGACGGCACCTGTCATGAGGATTCTCTGCAAATCTTATCACTGTGATCACAGAAAACTACAATTTTAATTTTATTATTCTCCAAAGGTGATCAATAAGCGTATATTCCGTCGGATGGCCACCTGAACGTGTTTTGCGTAATAAGTAAGTAGGCCACATTCTATACATCTATACAGATAAATAAAATTGTCTGTTTGTAATTCAAAATTAGCAGGTTTTCACTAAATGCATATGAAAGTATACACAGTACTCACATTAAATAACCCATTTTTTTTCTCTGTCCGTCTGTTCATTCCGGCTACCGAAACGGCTGGACCGATTTTAGTGGGACTTTCACTGACAGTCATAGCATTTAGTGAAAAGCTGTTAATTTGAAATTACAAACAGAGACTTCAATTTTCTTTATATGGACAGATAGTGCAAGCGGGCGAAACCGCGGGCGGTAGTATTGTAGGATAAAATAACATTGACAACGCTACATTTCTGAAATGTTATTAATTTGCAAGCATATCAAAAACTTTCGTCTAGTAAATAAATTGTTTATTTTATATTATCTTGTTGTATCTGTGCCATGAAAGCGCGGCAGGAAAGCACGCGAAAGTTGCTCCTTCGCAAGAATGTTTGAAATCTCGAAACTCATCTGACTGTTTTGTATTCTACAAATACAAAGACTATAAATAAGGTCAGCATATTAAGATAAAGATGTATAAAGCTTATTTTATTTCAATCAGCACCTGTTCACAATCAAACCCAGAAATCGAAGTACCTACAACGAAAAATACATTCTTATGCACGTTTTTATTTTACATAAAATATACAGTAGAGTTTCAGTTAATTATCTTTTCACGGAAAATAAATTATAATTATCTTATTTCTCAGGCATGATTCCATATACATACTTGAATAACTTCTCTCCGTTTTCTGCCGATGTATGTTTTCCTTTGCAGGCTGCGTGAAAAAATCAATTTTTTTTTTATCGAATAATATGATAGAAAAATTACTATTTCCGCCATCTATCGAAAAGTATCAAAACTAAAACTACGCTTGGAGTACAACATAACAAGTTGCGCAGTTATCAAAATTACTTCGTAGTTTGGCAAAAACCCATAGATGGCGCTACCTGCAGTTGCTTTTACTGCCATCTCGTGATTCTTTTGTGTACTACTTTAATTACTAGAGATATCAATAGATGCCGTTACTAGTATTTTGTCGAATAATTACTTCAAAATTTAACATGCGCTGTGCCTAATAAATAAAATACTTTAGGCGTCTTAATTCCTTCTTGACTTCATCAACAAATCAAAATTTCACCTTACATTCAGCAAATATAAGTACGCTCAATCAGTATAACAAGGCGTGGGGGACTAGCGGTTGTCGCTTAACAAGCGTGTAGTCAATTCTGACGCATGAAATTCGATCAGTCATGGCAAATTGGTCAGAAACTCGTTCGAATCCTGAATACCAAGCATTATAATCGTATTAGGTATACTATTGCAGCTAGAAACTTAAGCACTAGCTGACTTGTATTTACATATTTTTAAATATATTTGCTGATACAGTAGGAAATGATTAGTATAATAAATAGAAGCAAGAAATGATGGGGTGGTTCAGTTGCTGGCCATAAAATATATGTTTTTACGGGTTCGAATATTATTCCGTGAAATACTTACTCCGCCTCCCAGGTTCGGTACGTAAGTAGGTATTTATGTATTTGACATAGAAAATTGTAAATATCTATTTATTATACCACAAAGTTGGCAAACAAGCATGCGGCCCACCGGATGGTAAGCGGTTGATTCAGCACATGGTCGTTAGCAGTACAGTTTACCGGGTGCATCACGCGCGCGATGCTGGCTCTGATTAGAATCTGTCACGGGAATCTGTCCTGTTTCGCGGTCTGTCTTGCCTTCTGGCGTTTAAAAGCGTGGGACTCCAATTATATAGGGCGTGGGAAAACGAATCTGTCATGTCTTAATTTTATACCATTTTTTTTTTTTTAATTATCATTATACATATACTGTGTAATGAAATGTGCATGATGCCAGCTGAGTTTCTTGCCGGTTTTTCTCAGAAGGCTTGTTTCCGAACCGGTGGTAAATTCCTCGACATACATAAGTGCCTAAACTGAATAAATCATTTTCATTTTCATTTTCATAATATAAAGGTGACAAAAAATCAGTCCATCTGATGGTAAGTGGTTACGAGTGGCCATAAACCCTTGAAGCTCTGAGGGTTTCCATCCTAATACGAACAGATAAAGCATTTCAAAGGCGCGATTTTAGAACTTTATCCAGAAATAAAATTCCTCGTGAAACAACTTATCTAATCGTAGAAACAAGAAACCACATGAAAATCCGTTGAGCAGTTTTTGAAAAAAACATACATCTAAGAAAGTAAGTGGCGATTATTGCAATGTGAAAATTAAAGATGACTGTATTCAATTTTATTTCACATAATTCTATGAGTCGTAAACCTCGACAGTCATATATGAAGTTTTTCGTATTCTAATTAAACTTTAAACAAAGAAACAAAAGGCAATTTTGCTAGAAAATGTGTTTAATTAAGTTTATATAACAGCATTAATACTAAATTATGTAACGAAGTCATGTCTGTTTGACTACTTATCCAGGTCGTTTCAGACATTTCCCAAGTTCTGTGTTTACATCATAGTAGCAGTCTGCACCAATGAGTTTTTCTATATACTTAAGTACAGTAAATTCATCCGCTCTGCTTTTACGGTGAAGGAAAACATCGTGAGGAAACCGGCATATGTCTGAGAAGTAATTCAAAGACGTATGTATAGTGCCTGAGACGGCGATGGACTGTCTGTCACGTTGGCACTTAATAATTTTCGGTAAAAAGTGGGATAGCATGAGCAGTTATTTTTTATTTAAAAAATCTCATGTGAGGATTGAGGAGCTGTGTACAGGTGCTGTCACGAGTTCTGAGCGCTCAGCAAAAAAACAAACAAGACCAAATACATGCGCATACAAGGCCAGCACTCAAACTTCGTGACGATAGGTATCTATTCATACAACATTTTATCTAACAAGGGTCCAACTAGGGTTTCCGAAGGGCCAGGTTAGATCTAAGATTACTTATTTCGCTAAAGCAATCAAGCCAATTTTTGTCTTTTAGTTGCTTAAGTTTTATTAATTATACAGGTTGTCATTCATGCCACCTTTAATCAGCGAAAATAATATCAGTCTTCAGATGCGACGATAAGTCGTACGCCCGTCTACTGAGAAATCACGCCCTAAAAAGTATGAAACGGTAATATTTTCACTTGACTGTTACATGTTTTGAATAGCCTAGCATAATGCCAATTTTCCTTAAAAGATAGTGTTGCTAGCTTTCTACTGTTAGAATGATAAGAGTAGGTACTTAGTTTTCTTTTTGCTTCGCCGTAGTCGTGTATAAAGTGGGGCTCTGTCTAACATAACGCCCACCTCGCGTTCCCCAAGTAGGTATAGGCTTTAGCACGTTTGACGATATTGCATCCTATTCCTCACTTCCCAACGCCTCACTTTCACAATTCCTCTAGATCGGGTGATAATATTCCATGTATCCTGGTCTTATCCCATTAATTGTTCGGCTCTGCACTTGATTTAACGCAATGTGGCTGATCACTAGATTTTTACACAAAGTGACTGCATTCTGTCCTTCGCAACCCCTATGAAGAGGGAAATCGGTAAACTGGGTTCAACCAGTTTTTTAATTTCCGACTGGCCTATAACGATCGCCAAAGGTGTTAAATTTACAGTCAGTGGTTGAAATAATAAATTTACAGTCACTGATGGTAAGTATGGCGCTGTCTGTGTATCAACAGTCTGATATAATATTATACCTACTGTGGTCACAACACCAATGTGATGGCTGGAAGTGTTTTGGACTCCATTGACCTTACAGGCTGATAAAATCACTTCTTTATAGTACCTTAGAATGGTAACAGGAACCTCCCACTTTGAGGGAATTTTGAAGAATTTTAAACCAATTTTGTAAGTGTATCCTGTTTATAGATAAAATGGTACAACCCTTCGTCCACTAGTCCGACTCGCACATGACAGGTTTCAGAAATCTGTTAAAACTCGTTAATAAAATATCAAAATAACTTAATTATATATAGAAGGACTTACTAACTACTTAAAACTAATTAAAGGTAGAAAACTTGTCCCAAGTCGGTGTCTCTCGGGATCGTGCCAAGAAGGCTGGCAGCATTGCCACGTTGAATAGCAATGCTGATTCTCTGAGCGAGAAAAGCCCCAGCTCTCTTGTCACGAGAGGCTACTACCAGACGACGTGCAAGCTCTTTGAAAAGCTGATGAGTATCCGGACCCCAAGGCTCGTTAATTAAAACAAAAGAGGGTAGGCAACTAGGTAGTTTAGCAAATCACCACAATTGGTACACATTCCACCCGCCCCACCCACATGACACATTTCACTCCCAAATGACGTCATAACAAGGCTGCCTACTAGAATTTTGCATTATAAAACTAATTTATTATGTTTGACAGTTCATTCAAGCCACACTCAACCAATCATCCCGCCAAAACTATCTGTGTTGCCAAAATAACGAGCTGAATCACACAAAACAAACTATTCGCCATTATAATTTTATAACGCCTCGGGGCAGCCGAGTCCGAAGATTGAAAGAAAAAATAAATCCTTCCGCAAAGAATTTAGGAGTGTCCGCAACCGGGGACCGAATCCAACTTCTCGTTATAAATTGTGTGTAAGATAACAATACTTGCGTGTGGGTGTGTGGTGTGGTACACTCGCTGACGAGTATACTTAGAGCACGCAGTAACGCTAACAAGCGTGCGAGCGGGACGGGAGCCCTCTCGTAGAGCGGCGTCCCTCTCCAGCCGCCGGCAACATGGCGCGCGGACTCGGGCGCAGGCTCGAATCGTATCGCCTGCCCACTCAAGGTTCGCTGACTGCCGTTCTTTTGTTTTTAATGTTACCATCAACAAAAATCTCCCCAAGAAAGTGGAAGATTCGTGACTAGCAAGTTTTCTTGAGTCGTTGTATACGCGTGTGGAATAATTATTTTCTTTAGTCGATTATGCTAGCGATTTAATTTCCGACCACACAGTTATCTACTCTTATATGTTAATACTATAGGTAGTTACGTCCGACCGATTCATAAAAGAGAAGCTATACGAATCTATATCTGCTAATACACATACACACACATAAAGCTAAGAACAGCATATATGTATATTTCTTGTTCAGGTTATATGTCGTGCATAAA
The DNA here is from genome assembly GCA_964035505.1 of Watsonalla cultraria. NCBI lineage: Eukaryota > Metazoa > Arthropoda > Insecta > Lepidoptera > Drepanidae > Watsonalla > Watsonalla cultraria. The sequence continues at coordinate 4,984,470 of OZ037734.1, read as the reverse complement.
ACCACACACATTACAGTCACTAAGTTCGTTATATATAGATAACAATCTAGCTACATACCTAGTACATACCTACTTATAAGGTGGAAGTTCATTTCTTCTGCGTGCCCTCAAGTCAAGAATCTTCCTACTCATTTTTGTAGGTAGGTAGGCATTATACATGCACAGTCAGTTATATAAAAATGCTTGTGAGTGCTTTTGACGAATTGAACGCCAGCTAACGTAGTCAATGTTGTAACAACAATAGAGGAAGCTGGTGGCCGTATTCTGGGAACCCCAGACCGCAGACGAAAACAGCCGAGAGGACCTGCTCAACTCAAACCGAACGTCTGCATACCGATCGCTGGTTTTTTAATACGCAACGTCGTCGATGCACACCGAGCCTACGTTTGTGGGAGTGAGACAAGGCGCGAGTGTGCGTCGGGCCGCTCTCGCGCGCGCCGGCAGCCTATTGTTGTGTGCAGTATACGCGCGACTTCGGCAGGTCGGGCCCGTTCCACACTCGCACGCCGCACCGACCAAAACTGCCGGCGATAAACAAAATAATGACCAGTGTACCACATTACGTGCATCGCGAGTGCAACAAGCGACAACAGTGTGTGATAACAAGAATGTAACGTGCGTGTTGTGTCAAACGGAGTGCGTTTTTGAACGTGTTTTGGAGTTCGAGGCGCGTGGATGAACATCGCCATGCTCGGCGTGTTTAGGTATGTACCCGATTAATTATGGCCCATCAGTGTTTAAGGGGTCGGTGGCCTGCAATTTCGCTACCGTGATCTGTCTTGTGTATTTTTGTAATCGGTGACAGATACCGGCGTGCGTGCCGAAGTCCCAACAGCGCGTATACCCACTCGGCCGGCCGGGCTATTTACACTGTTGTCGTTTACATATCCACGCAATGCGTGAACTTTTTGGTCACATCCGTCGATTCTTGCCGGGTCTATGTGCACTTGGAGCCGTTGAACGTATGTTATCAGTCCCGGGAAGTGTGTCGTCTCATTTATAACGTAATTAATGCGTTATCGCCACTGGCGAAGCGATGCGGTCGCAGGCACGACTCGACTTTCCTTGCAGTTTGACCAATGACCGTGCCCTGCGTGGTAGATTCTTAAGGAGGTACGCTAATGCATGCCTAAAGAAAAAAAAACACCATTTAATGAACCTACCCTTAAAATACTGGCAGGTAAACAGAACATTTCGAAACAAAAGAAACATTAAAAGTTACAGTAGAAAAAAGTTTGATGTTTAAAAATAATACAACCGTTTTATAGGAGGGTCATCTAAAAACCGAAGTTCAAAACTTTGAACTAAGTTAAATCAACTTTTCAATCGATCATATTCATAAAAAAAGTTAGAAGTAGGTACCTAGTTAATTAGTAGGTAGTTGCAAGCGCGTGTTATGAAGGCTCAAATAAGTAGGGTAAATGTGTTAATATTCGTTCTATCTCAAACTGCACTGTTATTACGTCGACGAAGGAGCGGATACATCATTATAAATTAAGAAAAATAAATTGTTTTGTATTTTGCTTTATTTTGTTATTTTAAACTGACTTTAACACTCGAATTCGTCCGGATTGAATCTGGTTATTTTCATTGCAAATGTCATTTGAGAATTGCCCATCTTTAAATAAATTTATATCCATACAAAATTATTTTGTCAGTTTAGACGCTTCTTTTTTTAAACGGATCTTCATACGGTTTTTACAAAAATATAGAAGATGAAAATAGAAAAATCATAACTACTTAATTAAAAGACAATGGAGAAAAGTCAAAGTTTAAGTATGTAATAGTTTTTAAAATCGAAACCCGAAGCGAAGTGAGGGCGGGTTGCTAGTTCATTATAATCGTATGGTTTACCCTTAATCTGCCCTTTGAAGGCATCTTGTTTGAGTGAAACTTATTATGTATACATTTTGTAGTATATATATAATAGTATATCTATTTTGTAGTTTGAATAAAACCATGTGAACACAGATAAACGCGGCGGGGGACTTTGAATTGATACAATATATATGTAAAAAATATATTTGTATAATTATAGTCGTACCTGTCGCGGGAATAATGTCTTCATATCAAACATTTATCGGTATTGAGTAACGTTTAGTCTACAACGGGCAAGTTCCAGTCAAGTATAACTTAACTACCTACTTACATATCACATGCATTGTAAGTACGTAACTTTAGCAGTTTTTATAATTATAACTTATGTGCAAACACGTACATCAGTCAAACTTAAAAAAATATTAATTCTGTTAGATCTTCATTGGCAAAGAAAGAACACTACGTATTTGTTAAAAGCTTCAAATAAACTTTAAACAGACAAAATACATACCTAAATATCCATAAATGTCATACGAATTTTGGTCCATGTCGATTTCCAACTTATATTTGAAGATAAGGCAAAATTGCAGATTTCGTATGTTACTAATCAAGATAATGGTGCATTATTCTAAATATCATAGGTTATAAGATACTTTATTTCCTAAATAAATAGCCCATCAAACAAATTTAATTCAAATTAACGCCCTACCATTTGATTTCGCTTTGTTTCATCACAACACAATCTATACAGATAAATAAAAGTGTCTGTTTGTAATTCTAAATAAACAGCTTTTCAATAAATACGTATGAAAGTATATAAAGTACATAAAAAATCGACCATTTATACGGGACGTTCACTGGCAGATAGCTGATGTTACAAGAAGTAACTTAGGCTACTTTTATTTTTAAAAAAACATTAAGGTTCCGCGACCCGCCGATTAAATTAAGTCTACGCAGCTGAAACCACGGGGCACAGCTAGTTTCACATAACTAAGTAGAAAATGTTAGTTAGTTAGTAGTTAATACCCTATTTACTTAATAGCCCTGAACATGGTCAAGTGTTCATTAAACATGAAAAAATTAACAATGTCGACGAACGGAATTATAGAAATGTTCTCGTTTAAAATGACAACTCCGGGAACGGAGACATAATATATAATTGTGATGCCATTTGTTTTTTTATTAAACAGGACTAATAAATAAACGTTACTGGCCTTAAAATGTGCTTGGACGCACCTGCTTTGTAAAAAGTTGGGATGGCCATAATAAAAAATATTTATAATGTTACTGACAATGGTAAATTGTCGATATCTCATCAGTGTTACGTTTCCTTGATAACGATAGCTGATAGTTATTTATAACGGATATGAAGCAAATCAAATTATGTAAGTAGTCATTCAGGTTATTGTAAACTGAATGTAGATTTTTGTCAACACATTTTCTAAGAATATCTGATCGTATCTGTATCTTAAAGTATGGATCGTTAACTTTTCCCACTAAATTATATTCAAGTCAGTCTGCAAACAGACAACATATGAAATAACTTTTGCAAATAAATATAGGTGCATAGATGTACAAAAACCCCATTCTAATTCAAAATCTCGCGCACCTTGCCATTCTCAACGCGCGCGTGATGACCGGTGACTTTGTAAAAAAAGGATATTATTTATACGGCTGTTCTTCTTTTAAGAAAAAAAATCTCTAAATTATTTTTTTCCATTTTACGGCGACGCAGTAAAACGCTCAAGCGGGGTCACAAGTGGTCAGTTCAAAAACTGAGTTTTGTCAAGCCTTTTTTATGCACAAGGATTCGGCTTTAAAACGGATTTTGCGCCTTTTTTACGGCCTGTAACTTAATTCTAAGTTTTAATATGGAAGGATTTTAATAAAATTATATATTTTCCGTTTACGAGTGTCCATTCCCATTGAAATCAAAATATCGAATGTTAAAATGGTTTTAAGTGTCGGTGTTCTTGAAACCTCGCGGGAAAGAGATCTAAGCACGGTATTCTCAGAAGCGAACAATCGTCTTATTTTGGTCGTTATCTCAAATGAATTATTCATATTATCGCATCTCCTACGCTCCGCAAGTACGCGTCGCGTCTAATTATTTTATTTTTATTTCCTGTGAATGTAATAATGTTAATTTTGCATCTATCTATAGCTATAAAATTATCAACTTTATTAGTGCTTTACGGATTTGAAATCGAAGCGAATCATAGGATTTTATATACTTAAATAGTATAAAGCGTAGGGTTAAGGCCCAGTAACGTGCTACTTAGGTTGGTTACGACCTAAAATAAGAGCGTTATCTTGTTTTACGATATTTTTATCGAGTGAAAACGGATTTTTTCTCGGATAAAAAATTACTTTTATATCTAATTTTGTGTAGTTTAGTTAGGTTTATTGTATTATTATGCGTTATTGGGTGGATATTCGTTATTTATTCAGATATTCGTTGCGGTATCTGGAAGGTTACGTGTTTGTTTAGTGGTTTGGGAGTTTATAGCATTTTTATTGGTTTTTTTCTCGTGTAAAACGTAGGTTTCAGAAACTCTTTGAAACGCGTGCGTCGTGCTATGAGAACCAACGCGAGAGTTGAGAATGTTAATGCGCTCGTGTTGTGCGCTGCGCACACGCAGAATACCGAATGCGCTTACAAATATACACTGCAACTAATGGTATTCATCCATAAAAAGATGCTTAAAGCTATAAAGTAATATACCTATTAGCCATTACCGTCGTAACTTGACAGCCATATTTTTTAGATAAATACTTACTTAGTTTTTTTTTATACTGATGTAAGTGCTACTGAAGTTAAAAGAATCTTTTAACTTCAGTAGCAGGTTTTTTAGGTTTTAAAATATATTTTAGAATAAAAAAGTGCGTAGTAAGTTGTACTTAAAATACAATGGATACTACATACATAAATAAAATAATTCAAACATAAAGGTCAATTGTAACTATAATATAATTAGCAGACTTGTAACTAAAATACCCTTTGAATGTACAGAGGTATTAGCAGTTTTACGACCAAAAACGTGAAAAATATATCTCTTGTTAAATACATTAACACGACCACGGGTTGAATAAAGGACATTTTACCCTACAGTTCACGACCGTAAAGGCTTTACGACCAGTCTACATGCGTACATTGAAACTAACTTGTTCCATTCGGGAATTTAAATTGATTTCGAGTTGTCATCGAAGTTCAAGCGAGTTTTGATGGTAGCACGTAATCTCCCTTTATGATTACCATACGAACCATGTATTCAAATGTTCTCTGTTGGCGGCCGTAGGTTATGTCACCTAATGCCCATATACTTTGTGGAATTTGTACCTAAAAAAGATTTTATTGCCAGTTCGCTTATTGAATACTCTAATGAGGTTCAAATTGCAGTATGTATTTTAAATCCTTGAGAAATTTCGCTTAAAATCGAGTGTATATTTAAATCGTTAAATCCAATAAGTATAATTAAATCAGGCGAATCGATAAAACCTAAATACATCGAATGCTATCTCATCGTTATAAATCTCATTTCGTGGAATTCGTAATGAGTGGTTCCTAGAACGGATGATTCTACGCTGCATCCAAAAAACCAACGCACAAAAACTAACAACGTTAACTGAAACTAATCCAGATGTGGACTCTTATTTGGTAGGTGGTAAAGTTTAATATCAATTGGCAAAGGTCAAAGGAACAGCAAAGATTAGATGGCAAGAAAGTCCCGCGCCAACTTTTTATTTTTTCACAAGGGCAAGTCTTTCTGAAAGTGTACTTTTGTCATTATAATTATTTACGGTTAATGACTTGCAGACAGATGGAAGTGTCACGTGTATGACATCAGTTGACAAATACTGTCAAAAAACTGTGCCAATAGTTTAAAACTACATAACGACATATATTTTTGTCATAATGAAATTGTAATTTGTCGCATATTTTTGTGGCGCTGACAACCGGCGTGTTTACCCTACTCTTCACGTTGCACAATAAATATTTGTATATAATAGTGATGGTTCGGTAATATAATTATTTTCATAATTTATTTCTTAATTTAATTATTAAATATTGTAAATTATGTTTTATAGTAATCAATACCAATACTACTTAATCCGAAAACATTTAAAGAATTTCTTGGTTCGGAAATTGGAAAGTAATTTGTGTGTTAGAAATGTAAAAAACAATTTATCAATAAAAAAATAACATGCATCGTATTAAATTATAATTCCTTATATTATAATATAAATATGTAATAAAATAATAGTAGAATAATTTAATTACTAGCTGTGCTCTGCGGTTTCACACGCGTTTCATCTTTATTGTCGCGGAACCCTAATATTTTTAGTAAATAAAAGTAGCCTATGTTACTCCTTGAAACATCAGCTACATGCCAGTGAAAGTCCCGTTAAAATCCGTCCAGCCATTTCAAAGATTACCCGGAACAAACAGACAGACAGAGAAAAAATTTTAAACTTGGCTTTTTAATGTCAGTAACGTGTATACTTTCATATGCATTTAGTGAAAAGCTGTTATATTGGAATTACATACAGACATTTCAATTTTATTTATCTGTATATGTATATAGAGATAAAAATATACCATAGTAAAAGATATTCTACCCAATTTTAATTTCAAAGTGTAAAATAAAAATCACGTTAAAATCTAATTAACAATTTAACGATAAGGGACGGAATACCTTCCGAGGTACAAATACTAATGGTGTTAGTTAACCCACCAAATGCCGTCGCTTTATACTTTTATACGAGGCGTGTGTAATAATAATCGGTCTCAACAAGCGCACGCACATCTCGGTAACCGGTTCCCCGGTACAGTAAGCGGACATCCAAAATGCACCTTAACACCACACACGTAAGTGTCAAAATAACCTCTACCAAGTTACTCATTCTCAAAGAAATTGTTTTGTACGTGTGTTCATTGAAGGCACCAAACTGGAATATTCTAGTTTTAATAAGATATGAACTAGTAGGTGGTATTAAACCAGGCCTATTATCATTATACTCAGATGTGGATGTTTTAAATGAATGACTCTTCACCGATATTGGTACTTTTTGAAAATGAATTAAAATGAAAAATATTTGTTCAGTTTGGGCCCTGGTAAGGCACTTATGAACGTCGAAAATTTACCAACGGTTCGGAAACTAGCCTTCTGAGAAGAACCGGCAAGAAACTCAGCTGGCATCATGTCATGTACATTTCATCCATACAATATTAAATGAATTACTTAAGTATTGGTACAAAATAGGTACACCGAATTGGATGCAAGAAGGTGCATCATACAAAACTCAAATTTGATGTGAGGAATAAATATTCACAATAGTGACAATAATGAAAAAATTACAATTTATATGGTCACGTCTGTAATCCTTGAAGGAGAAGGCAGAGGTGTACTTATAGTACCAAATGCCCATGTAATAGAGGGCGAGCATGCCAATAACCAGGCACTTATCCAGAATTCGAGTTGCACTGATAAATTACGGAGAACATCCTAATTATATGCCCGACCGGGGTTCGAACCCAGGAAGAGAAGTGTCCTGCGACCAACGTATATTACACCTAAGTGTCCCGTCAGTTGTGAAATGAGAAGATAATTTACTAATTTTTTAGAAACGTGAGTTGCGACTTATGGCAAATAAATCGAATGCGTTTGGCAGTTACCTGATGAATTAAAAAATGATTACTTACTTGGATGACGTCGCATGTAATGATTAAAAAGCTGGTCACATGATAATTAGTTTCTACATTTTCCATTAAGTTTTGTTTAAGTTTGATGACAGTGATAAGTTGGTTTTGCTATTTCATTAAGCTAAATTACCGGCCGGTTTTTAATACGACTGCTAAAAAAAAGTGTATTGTAATTTTGAAACTATCATTGCCGACACAAATAGTTATTACAGCAGGCGTCTAATTTTGCATAATTTTTAAATACTTGAATAGCTGCTCTGATCATTTAGGGGTATGAAAAATACATGATACAAATCGGTCTAGCCGTTTGGCCTAAAATAGAGATAGAGAATGTAGGGAAAATTCCTGCCATCTAAGACCCCCATATCCTCTATTATCCCCAACACTGATGGTAAGTAAGTATGTACTTCCAAGCTAATAACTTACGATTATTCATGGAGAAACATGTACCATCGCCCCAGGCCCATCCGCGGCAGTGTTATCACGACGGATTTAAAAATTCGTGTCCTTAGCTTATATTTAGTATAAATAGTGGTTGTTAGAACCGGTCGGGCTACCTTTGGTCAAGGCACAAAATAAAAAAGTTACAAGAGGACGACTTTCTAAATCTGCCCGGTAATGTCGCACATGGATCACCATATAGCTTGTATAGTTTAAAATAATAAATATTAATTTATATCACTGATGTAATTAAGTAGTGCCTCTTACATTTTGTCCGTAGATAAGGCTTATAAATCATACATTGCCATTTTAAATACAATAAATATGAAGATACATTTCCAGACGGCTTTACTTGATAATTATATAATCTGAGAGCGAGATAGTCATGGCTTTAGTATAACCGCTAATCACTGACTACAATATACTATGCAAGTTCGCTAGACAGACTATTTTATAATCAAACAGTTTTTCAATATGACGTGGACTTAGCCCTAGAGACCATAACGTAATTAAATTAGACGCTTATTTAGAAAAAAATGTTTTGCTTTATCTTCAACCTATCATTAATTGCGATCCTTCTAAGTAAACGCTTACCATAGGAACATAAGTCAAAGACATCACAACAACTATCTTTATACCCAGGCACTTATGAACGTCGATAACTGACCACTGGTTCGGAAACTAACCTCTTGAGAAGAGCCGGCAAGAAACTCAGGAAGGCGTAGTTGCATATTAGAGGTCAGTGCCGTCAATGCACGGAAGTCAGCCTTCTGTTTCATATGTTGTACCAAGACTTGCTACGGGCGTGAAGACTAAGGTAATTGGTACCCGCTACCGACTTTAATAGGCCGTTAACAAATGCGGTGTGAATTGGAAGGACTACCCTCGATCTCTGTTCGAACTCATTCTTATTATTTGAATAAGGATATTTTTTATTACTTAAGACAATTTTAATTTTATATGCGACAAACTCATAATGTAAGGTTTGGTTTTTTTTTTCTCTTAAGATAATGTATGTTTGGTGCGTCACACTCATAACCACAGTCAATGTTCGTCAATGCTCTCTCTTGTTGTTAAAGGTTAATAAATACATTTAGACGCTAATCTAAACAAAGTAAGAAATGATAACTGTGCTTTAAGAAGCTTAAATAGATTTTTTTTGATAATTTTTTTGTGAATGTTTGCCCCAACGTGGTAATCGGCCCTGCGACAGGCGATGGTTGGTGTAGCATTCAGTTATACCAATCAAAATAAAAAAACAATTTCTCTAAATCTATGAAATTACTTACTATAGAATAAAGTACTTAAGTGAAAAATGTGTTTTCTACCCATACAAGACTTTAGTTAAGCCTCAGAGTCAATTTATAGTTTAAATTGTATCATTAAAAGTAGTTTTTAATTACTGAACCGTTTATGATGCTATAAATTATGCACAATTAATGATCTCAGAGTTGGAAGTATATGATTGGTCGTAAAAGCAACAAGGTTTTTGACCTAGGTCTCACATCATGCAGTCATAATCCTTAAGTAGGTATATTATAGTCTGTCTATTCACCATTACAATAATGTTTTGGTTTCCCTGAAATTTGAAAGTTGTCTATAATAATATTATAAAGAGGAATGGTTTGTATGTATATTTGTAACGAATTGGCTCAAAAAGTACTGGGGCCCAACCATGAGCTCCGATTGCAATGATAATTCAGTTGTGCGACAGTGACAGATGTATGCACGTCACATACATCTGTCTCATAAATGGGTGAAACTATCATGACAATAAGAGCTCATGGTAAGGCCCCTGATACTATTTTAAAAATTCTTTCACCAATTGTTACATTATCACTGATTAATATAGGCTATATTTTATCTCCTTACGCCGTGAAACCGCTAGTAATTAATAAAATGAGTTGTTTTGATGTAATAATGCTTATGCAGGTGTCATCAAGGGCTATGACCGTTCGGCAAAAATAAGGGGGTAACGGCGTACGATTTAATTTGCGTCGCGGCATACAGACGAAGACTTATAAAATTACAACTGTGCATTCAAAGTCAGCGCTCTTTACTCGTGACGGGACCTGTAATTATTTAATCTCTACATAAATTTAGTTCTTTAATGTTACCGAAGTAGAAGCTCAAAATTACCAAAATTTAGAAAAGTTTTAGTTACTTTACAACGATATACACAGCATGCACATCCAACTTTACTGTATATTATCAAAATTCTTTTAAACCAACCAGTCCTGGCTGGGATAACGGACTCTTAGGTAGGCAAAAAGGAAATCGCACCCATTGTTTCAAGGGACAGGAATTATAATCTGTCTATTGTTGTCAACTGGCGTCGGTTTAAAACAGACAGACAGAAGAAACATGACATTTGTATTTATAGACCCAATACTTGTCTTTGAACATGAACTCTCGATGATGAAGTTTCATCTGAAGAGTGTTCCATCACGAGTAAAAGAAACTGAAAAAAAGAGGGTTGGTTTAATACTTCTGTTAGTGAATTAGCATGCTGTCAACTTCTTGGCCAGCTTCCATGCCCATCATGCATCATAAAAATTACCCAATTCACAGGTCATTTTTATGATCATTCTTAGTGTGACACTGTGTCCATTTTTAGGGTAGGAGGTCATTCCTAGCATTGGTGAGGTAAATTTTAAAATTGAATAAATAGTTCGAAAATCTCTTCCTTTTCTTCCTACAAACAAATTCATCATCATCTCCCTGGCCTTATCCCATGTATTTGGGGCCAGCACTTGATTCAACCCGATGGGGCTGATCACCTGATTTTTATACGAAGCGAGTGCTATCTGACCATCGTAACCCCTTTTTCGAGGAAAATCGGCAGTCTGGGTTAAACCAGTTGTCAGACTTTCTTAGGCCCCTGACTGACCTATAACGATTGCCAAAGATGTTAAATTGGGACCGACGGCTTAACGTGCTCTCCGAGGCACGGAGGGAACTCGGGCGGTCACCCATCCAACTACTGGCTAGGCGTATGGTTGCCTAACTTTGCTGATCGCATCATATGCGCAATAGCAACTGTGCCACGAGCCCCTCTTCCTACAAACAAATTATAAAGTTAAATATCCAAAATTGTTGACCAATCGCGCGAATTTAACGAAATCAATCAAGGTAGCCTTAACTTTTAACTACACATTAAAGTTATTCTACTAAATCAACTCTTATTGAGAAACGGCGTTGGAGACCTTAATCCTACCCGTAAAAATGTAAAGTTAAATCATTTAAAACGTAAGTTCTCTTCTTACTTTTTATAAGGGGTAAGCAGAGAGCAGAAAAACAGGAGGGGCAAGATTGGACACCTATTACGACATGACGCTTTCATTACAAACATCATAGAAGGGAAGATAGAAGGAAAGAGAAGAAGACGGAGATAGACTGTGGGTAACGCCGTTACCCTTCATAGAAATTGCTTAAAAGCTTGTTATCCTATTAAAAGAAAATGTCGGGTTCTCCATCATGGCTTCTTTAGGCAAGACATGTCAAACACTACCCTTTAGAGACATCAGATAAACTATACACTAGTATATCGAGTTATTTTTACGTACATTGCGTTAGCAGTCCTCAAAAAGTGTTCAGCTAGAATCGTACTGTATAAAACTGGCGATGATAATTGTATAATTACAAGGGAGGGTGCAAAAACGTGTTGGTTAGCGAGGCGATAGCGACCGTGGCACAAAAAAATATTACAGGTGGTCAGCTCTCATACATTGCATTACGGTCTAGTGTCAGGCAAACCAACTCTTTTATTATAACATCATTTATGTTATCCTACTATTGGAATGAGACTGATTTGGTTCTTTGCTTATGTGTGTAAGGTGGATCCAACTTTATCGTCAGGGGTGTTATAATCATAGGACAGGCTCCATTCGATCACATAGCAAAAGAATGACTTTATGTTCCATGTACAATGTGCCAAAATATTATAGTATTTTTTATTTCATACTATTTTATAATTTAATCAATAACCATCTCAGCGGCGCTCAATATTCCAATGGCCGTCAGCAAGCGCTCTTGCATGTGTGCGCGACGACGTGTGTGTTCTAATGTAGTAAGCCGACGTTCTGTCACCTTATATTTTGCGAGCACTGTGTGTCCGCTCTGCAGGCGAGCGTTTTTATATCGATTCCTGGATACATATACGGTCCATTACATTAACTTACTAATGAGCTATTCGCAAGAGGTAATGTTAATGATATTCGAAGAGTAGAAGCCGAGGAAGACCAAAGTAATCGACCACCTACCACGACCGCCTTGATGGTCTAGTGGTCGCAAACGCTATTGCGGAACACGAGGTCCTAGGCTCAATTGACCCGAGGTCGGATAAGGTGTCATTGAGTTTTTCCCAGTATCATTCGGTAATGATATTGTGATCATCATCATCATGGGTCTGGTCTGGATTAATGCCAATAGGGTCGCTCCTTATTACATGGGAATTATTTAAATGGCAAAATGTGAGTGTGCTATAAGTTCTGCCTATCCCTTCGGGGAATACAGACGAGAGCATCAGCCTTCCACGATCATATTGTTCGTTTCTTAAACTAGTGTCCTTAAAACCTGTTGCGATAAGCCTTAAGAGAATATTTACAGACGCTCGAAGGACCATTTTCATTCAACTCATAATACATTGTTCCCAAGTGCGAATATTCAGTCACAATCCGTGACGATACAATACTAATATACATACGTAATTGAATCGCAATTGTAAATCCATTGGCACGTTGCATGTGTGGGTATGTTTATGTATGTTTGTGTAGTTTAATGTGTGTGTATTCATCGTATAAATTATTTTGTATTTGTTATGGTGATTATGTGATACATTTTTGGTAAAACACATTTACTAAAGAAGGAAGAATTTTCAAGATATTTTTACTAAGTACGATTGAAATCATAATTTAGTAATTTATTTAAGTGTAATATTTTTTTAAATATGTTATCCGTTAACATAATGCACATAAGTATGTACCCAACCACAGTCTAAAAATGCAATCTACATTTCGACCACTCTGTCACTTGACACATTCGATCAAAACAGCTGATTGTCAATCACAAATGATTGAAAAAACTGATTGATAACGTCAACTTAAATAATTATCAACGTTGACCCCCAGTAATGTGACACTCCTCATGCTACCGTATTCTTACGAAATTGGGGCTGCATACGTCCAATATAACTTGACTTCCCTATCGCCTCTAAATCGGTGGGATAAGAGTCAAAATGCCGTGCGTTTAGACCAAGCGAAGGTCGTGACGAATTTGAAACATGACGCTAAACGCACGCCTGCAATGCATTCGTAATAAAAAAACAACACATGTTTTCTGTCTATGGAGACATGGTTTTGGGACATCGAGCAACTTTAAATATGGGAACAGTGTGAAAAAACGTCCTTTTTACTTGAACTTTTAATGGATTTCTTTACGGACTATCGTGTACTTTGTGAGAATAATAAAATTATATTATATACGAGAATCAGGTGCAATTACACTTAGTTTTTGTATTTTTATTTTCAAATTTATAGAAAAACTGTCAATATGGGAACTGTTTGAAAAATCGTGCTTTTCACTTCAACTTATAATGGATATATGTTTATTTTTTGGATTATCTTAAAGCCGGTATTTTGTAAGAATAAAGACATTATAAGTAGGATAATCAGGTACAATTTAAACTTAGTACAGCGAATTTTTCTTCTACATAATATTAGATAAACTTTCAAAATAACATTATTTAAATTTTAAGAAGGCAACATTGCCACATTTTGATTTTGATACAAAATTCACATTCCAAAAAGCTTATTAATTTTTTGATATCAGGTAGAGACATCAATTAATAAATTATGGGGATCAGTGTGTATCCGACACATTATTTTTCTATCCCAGCTCCTTATATTAACGGACCCAACCCACTGTTTAACAGCGTCTTGGAAATGCTGACCTTCCAAGCTCCACCTTGAAGCACTCGTAAAACACCCATAAACTCAGGACCCTATTACCTGGTCCCAGATATCGCTATTCGCAGTTAAACTTTAACTGCCTATTTATATCTTCACTGCGAAATAAGCGTTGGTAACATATTTTTGATGATTAATTAAATATTGCTACGTTCAACTACCTGGGGCCCAACTATGAGCTCTTATTGCAATGATAATTCAGTTGTGAGACAGTGACAGATGTATACACGTCACATACATCTGTCTCACAAATGAGTGAAACTATCATGACAATAAGAGCTCATGGTAAGGCCCCTGTTAACCATTGACCAGGATTTTAGCCGTTCATGTTATTTTTTTATAATGAACTAGCGGTTGTCACGCGGTTTCACCCGCGTAGTTCCCGTTCCCTTGGGAGTACGGGGATAAATATAGCCTGTATTAATCAGTGATAATGTAGCATTCAAATGGTGAAAGCATTTTTACAATCGGTCCGGTACTTTTTGAGCCAATTAGGTAAAAGTGAAAATGAAAATGAAACATATTTATTCAGTTTAGGCCCTGGCAAGGCACTTATGAATGTGGAGAATTTACCAATTACAAGGTACAAACATACATACAAATCCTTCCTCTTTAAAATATTAGTATAGATAAGGCTATGCGGTATTAAAGTCGATCCAGCCGTTACAGAGAACAAACAAACAGACATATTTTTTTATATTGTATTTTATTAACATAACGCAAATATACTTTCATACGCATTTAGTGAAAACCTGTTAATCTGGAATTATAAACAGACATCAGTTCTTTTTATCTGTATAGAATATAAAGGATGGTATATGGCATAGATATCGTTGTGAAGCTAATTGTTCAAGCTGTAGCTAATGTGCAACTGCGCTCGTTAATAGTATTAATTGTGAAACCACATAATCGTTCTATATCCAGCCTACTATCGCATCGAGTGATACTTATCGAATTGTACATCGATTAGTATCGCCACTCGATTACCAGGATTCGATTATATGCTTTGCTATTTTATATATCTACATGAAGGTTTAGTTACAAAATACGTTTTTGAGTTGAGTATCGGGACTTAATATTCTATGAAATTTTATATCCAAATTACAGGGCGCTGTGATCACCATCCACATATTCCAAATTTAATAATTTCAAATGAAATCGAATCAAAAAAAAAATAGTCATCATAGCGGAGGTCACGCGGTTTCGCCCGCGTAGTTCCCGTTCCCGTGGGATTACCGGGATAAAATATAGTCTATTACTCGCTGATGATGTAGATATCCATAGCTGAAAGAATTTTCAAATCGTTCATGTAGTTTCGGAGTTTCAACGCAAACAAACAAAAAAACAATCAAATCTTTCCCCTTTAAAATATTAGTGTAGGTAAATAACAAAGAATTTTCTAGCAGAATACGTTTGGGCGTAATTTTAGAACGAATAAGAACAGGGGTAGGAACTTGGCGAACTTTCGGGCGATGCTTCGTCTTTCGGAGAAAGCGAGTAGGCCCCATGAGGGCCTAGTGCGAGTTTTTCTCTGCCACCGTCACAAGTCTCCGCGTCAACGTAAACGCAGATTTATGTAGAATCGGAACAGCGCCTCTGTCGGCCTAAAGATGATACTATTGTGAGCCCTTAAATCTGCGTTTACGTCGACGCGATGACTTGTGACGGCGATTTTATGAAAACTCGCACTAAATGCAGGCCCATCAATAAATCATCGGTAAATATAAAAATTTGTTTGTTATGTTGTAACGTATTTTATATAACGTAAGTAAAGTAAATGGTTATTATTACAGATAACAAACAGTTCTAAGAAAATTGTCGTTTATCGGTGACATTCAATTTGTTGTAGATAACATATATTTGTGTATCTTATCACTACTAATTGCATTGTGTTTTAATTAAATCGAATTTTAATTTCGTGTTCAATTTACATACATATGCTCACGTCTGTATACTTCGTAGGGGTAAGGCAGAGGCGCACATATAGTACACCCACATTAGCCAGTTATGTGTAAGTCCCATGAAATAGGGGGCGAGCCTTTTGCCATTAACCGGGCACTAATCCAGAATCCGGGCTACTGGGAAATTACAGATGAAAAAACGCGGGGACCAAACCCTAGTTCAATAAAGCAGTCAGTTGCTGTTGCCCTGCGGTTCCACCCGTATAGACCTAAATTCATGGATATACCGTCGAACACCGAATGTTTTTTTAATTTAAACTAGCCTAAGTTACCTCTTATAACATCAGCTATCTGCCTGTGATGTCGTGTCAAAATCGGTTTCGATGTTTCAGAGATTAGCCGGAACAAACAGAGAGGCAGATAAATATTTTAAAAATTGGTTTTTGGTATGTGCGATTAATTTTGAATTACAAGACACTTCTTTATTCTATATATTATATCTGTATAGATAAGAAAACCATGAAGTAGACACTAAAGGTAAAGTAAAAGACGAGATTCAATGTGTCACAAACCAATTTTAAAAATTAAAATTTATTTTCTTCAGCCAACTTTTGCTTCATATTCTGTATGATAATAATCAAATATCAATGCATAGAGTATCTTCGTGAGTCAGAAGTATTATTTTAGAAATGATTCCAGCATTTGCATAAGTATTTACAGAACTTTATAAACACACATTAAAATTGGCTGTATGATATACGTATGGAACAATATGATAGACGTAAAACGATGTATCATTCGGCTCCGGTGAACTGCACTGAATGAAGTTTGGAGACATCTGGTTCACTAATACTAAAAGCTGAAGAGTTTGTTAGTCCGCGCTAATCTCAAGAACCACTGGTCCGATTAGAAAATATATTTCAGTGTTATATTAGCCTATTTATTCGGGAAGGCTATCATTGTGGGTTAAAGCGGAAGAAGTCGCGAACAGACACTAGTATTTGATATTTATCACTGTTTTATAATACAACAACAAGCTACCCGCAGTTTCGCCTGTGTGGCAGTAACATATTATTTATTTATTTAATATACATCGTAGAGTATTCATCAAATGACTACTGCACAAGGTAACTGACATATACGGTCCAATTGAGTAACCTCCTCCTTTTTTGAAGTCGGTTATAAAAAACATGTTCGCTGAGCGCTCATAACTAGTGACGGCACTTATAATTATAAGTTGTCTGATAGGGTTCCCACCATTTGCATATTGGACGAATTAAAAGTGTACATTGACAAAAATAAATGCCAAACACGCACATAACCTAAACATATTCAATTACAAATGAAAACAAAAACTGGGGTCAGTCAACTGCGATATGTAGTATCGTATTATACGACGTTTCTAATAATTTGTAATGCGACACATATAGGGTTACCAACTTACTCGTTGGAATTCACTGTGACATGACAGGAATTTTTGGTACTTAAGTTCAGACGACGTCACCCCCACCTGTCAGATTAGCAGTCCATTCACCAATCATCTTCGGTGAAAAGTGGACATCACCATCCTTTAGGGAAGCATTTGGCACAGTATAAAATGATAAACGATTTTTTTGGATTATTTTTTTTTTCTTAATCAAGCGTGAGGGTTGTGACTGAAAGTTTTAAAATTGATTACTTTAGTTACTGTCAAAGTGATGTTCGATTTGAGGTTTAGAAAAATGACGTACTTATGCATGATCGCCCTAACATACAAGATAAATCCGCTTCTTATCTCGTTAATTAGTGTGTCTTTACCAACGATTTGTTCCTAGATTCAATACTTAAAGCTTAAAGTAAGCTTATATTAATAAGCTAAGTAAAACTTCATTATTTTACGAAAATTTACAATATTTATGTCAAGACAATTTAGAGCAACCTTTTTATCCCTACTAATATTATAAATGCGAAAGTAACTCTGTCTGTCTGTTACGCTTTCCCGCTTAAACCTCTCAACCGATTTTGATGAAATTTGGCACAGACAATCTTTAAACCCTGAGAAAGGACATAGGCTACTTTTTATTAAAAATATTAGGGTTAAACAATAAGGATGAAACTAAAACTACGCGGGTGAAACCGCAGGGCACAGCTAGTATGGTAATAAAAACAAATACAGCATATTAAAAGAAAATTTTTAACGCTTAACTCAAGCCTTGATCAATGCTTTCTCGAAGCTAAGCCTTATTCAAAGCCATGGTGACATTACCATGCATAACCATCAGGAGTGGCTGACATTATTCATGCGTTCACACCTCCACATACCAACTGACAAATGCATCGCTAAGGCACTGCCGTAAATCACGCGAAGGGTCAAAGGGGCTTTAAAAGTAATGTTTACAAGTATCATGGTTTTAATTGCATGCTGATAATTGAAAATTATGTAAAGTGTCATAAGTTTTGTCTAATATTATTATTTGCCTGATGACGGCATTATCTAAGTACTCTATCTTTCAACTATAATACAGAAAAATCTTATTTTGCTGTATTTAAAAAATATACTTGAACAAGACTTTTCAAACAAACTTAGGGGCTAGGAGGAAGTATAAAATGGTATTTATGTTAGGGCAATAAAACACCGACCGTTCCAGTAAGCACTGCGTCTGCGCCTCAAGTATTCATACGCTTAATAGCGGCAAGTGTAAATCTTAATTTAGCTCAGACATATATCGAGTAACTGCCCGCGACTTCGTCTGCGTGGAATAGTTACTTAGGGCTCACGCTTACTGTGATATATAGCCTATATTCTTCCTCGATAAATGGGCTATATAACGTTGAAAGAATTTTTCAAATCGCACCATTAATTCCTGAGATGAGCCCGTTTAAACAAACAAACTCGTCAGCTGTATTAAGTAAAGATGGCGCCACAATCGCGCTAAAAAGTACAAACCGCCAACGTAGTACATGGCTAAGCCTTTAAGTGTCGCTTGCGCGTGCGCTTTTGTGTGCGTATCCTGATCATAACAATGATAATCTAGCTCCGATTTCTATTCAATCTCTATTACTATTAGTTCAGCGAATGTGTTACATAGATACATACTAGCTATGCCCCGCGGTTCCAACCGCGTAGACTTAATTTCTAGGGTGCCTGATTTCGCATATACATTTTTTTTTTTTAAATAAACTTAGTCTAAGTTACTTTTAATTTGTAACATCAGCTAACTGCCAGTGAAAATCCTGTTATTCGGTCCAGCCGTTGGAGAGATCAGGCGGATTAAAAAGATATAAAGACAAAGAAAAAAAAAATTACTTATCGTTTAGACTTTTGTATGCATTTCGTGAAAAACTGACAAAAAATTGAAATGACAAACAGACGCTACAATTTTATAGATAATAACTGTATAGATTGTATTGACAAACGTGTCGAAGAAAGACCCTTTTATACTTGAACGATAAAGTAGTTATGAATTTAAATGCAACAGTTATTGCATTCTAGCGCGTGCTGAAACTAATACGTCCAACGTGTACGACGACTTATTGTACGATTTGTTCGCACACTTCCTGAGGGAATCACTTATTAGGAACCTCTACTGAGTATTCAACATTACAGCCGGAGGTAGTACATTGTTGGATAATATTGATTACCATTTGGGCATTGATTTATAGATACAGGTACAGGGTGCTGGGTGCTGTCATGAGTTTTGAGCGCTCATGGAATATAGTGGGGGTAACTAGACGACAGATTCATTCAAAGAATGTCAAGAATGTGAACATTATTATTGTCATATTCAGTAGCTAATTATAATTGTATTAATTACATTGACTGTTCGTCTTCACCTGTGTGTTATATACTTATTTGTATAGCCATTATTCACCCTAAAACTTCCATCTAAATATTGGTGATATAATATCTGTTCTCGGAAGAGTTGTTTCGCAAATTCCCTTCCAAATAGAAACTTACGAACATAATCTCTTTTATAATAATAGTGCCAAACTAGATTGTTATAGGTGACAGAAACTGCACGTACAATACGCGCCAGGGCGATAAAGATCATAATTTTAATAATAATGGCACAAAATTATGTCAATACGCAATGATATCGAATTAAAATAGATACAAATCTTCAGACTTGAATATAATTGAACTGGCTTGAAAAATTGAGATGCCGAATTCTCTTTGAACAATATTAGTAATTCATAAACTAAGATATTATATTAAACGTTCCCCCAATAACATATTTTATAAATAAATACCTGTCTTACAGAAATAGATTATTACAGAATACACGGGTATTCTATAAGCAGAGTCAGATAAAATGGCGATGGAAAAAATGTGTATTTTACCTGGATCGTTGCTTACTCAATAATGCTCGAGCTCTTGAACACTTGGCGTTTTGCCAGAAGTGTTGACGCACTCTTGACAGGGGACTTGACCCAGAAGACGTGTCATCCTGTCACCATTGCACTTTCAACCTTACCCTCATCAATATAAGATGTAACTAACAACACCTTTTCTATCTTTACAGATGCAATGCAGCACCCACTGACGGAACGCTTCAACCCTAGCATTTTAAGTTAAAAAATATCTGTGATCTCAGTTTAGTTTTAGAAAACGATTGGTTAAATTTAGTGTTCAAACAATTCGGCTCGAAGGACCATATTTCGAACAAAATGGCCGCGTAGTGAGTTGTGATGGATGACAGATAGTTGGTTGGTTAGTAAGATGGGATAATGGGAGCAGGGTTGGGTTCGTGAAAATGCCGCATGCGCACTCCAGTTCCGCTGCGAGTTCGGGGGGCGACGACCTGGGCTCGACGGACGAGGTCAAGGTGTTCAAAGACGAGGGCGACGGGGAGGACGAGAAGAGAAGCTCCGAGAACCTTCTAGAAGAGAAGTCTAGTCTCATCGATTGGACCGAGAGTGAGGTGAGTGCTCTTCATAATCTATTGAGGTTTCACACCCAAAGGGTAGAAAACAAGACTCGTTTCACCAGGTTGTAACTCATGGACCGTGATAGTTCGACAGTTGAAATTTTTACAGTTGGTGTATATCTGTTACCGCTTTAAAAACAAATACTAAAAATCATAGTAAAACAAATATCTATAGGCTGCCATACAACATACTATTTTTTTGCTCGTTTATAATGGCACCCTTCGTGCGCGAGTCTCAAATAAAACTAATATATAAAATATTTTTTTTTACTAAGACTCCGCTGTCCGTCCGTCTGTCCGTCTGACAGCAGGATATCTCACGAACCGTAATAGGTTCAAAAATTAATTATTCTAGGAAATTCTTAAATTATAAGCATAGTACTTAAGTACGGAAAACCTTTATGTACGACTTCGACGCGCAGTTAGCGGGTTTTTTTAAATAAACTTACCCTCAAATTTCATAAGACCTTTAACTTATTTAAACTCAACATTAATTAGACATATCACTAACACAGCTAGTTTTTGTAATTTCGATATGATCCTGTATCAATGCCAAAGTTATCTACGATTAACAAATTAATCTCTTTATCACAATACGTAATCTTAATTGAATAATTGACTTCTGTATAGGTAGGGTAATCATCACGTTTTTTTAATTATAACCTAAGATTCGATACAATTTCAATGAATAATCAAATCGATAACGAATAAAATCGAATACACACTTCCCGTCTAATAAAATTAACACATTTATTTATCTCTCATTACAATGACCAATCGATTTAGAACTCTGACCGTAACAAATTGGGTGGTCTTTTCAATGGCAAAAAGATAAAAACTATGTAAAGTAATTGTCAAACCTACCAATTTCAAGACACATGCGGCGCTACAAGTTCTATAATGTAAGGTTGTTACTATTTATAGTCGTATAACAGCAGGTGTCAACCTCAGGTAGAACTCTTTTGATGGTTCACTGTATTTGTATAACATAATGTGATTCATTCGTACAATGATCAAGATTTGCAGTCAGTTTAGACTCCGTTCATGCGATTATGAAACTTAAATATTCTTAATAGAGTTTGTTTTCGCATGTGATGTTTTTTTAAAGACGTATGCAAGTTATTTGTACTTTTGCACATTTCACACTACCTTTTTTTAATTGTGTGAGTTTGTATGATTTCATTACTACTGGTGATTATTTCCGTTATACATACGTATATCCATTATACTGATATTATAAAGCTTATCTCGGGTTTGATATGAAAAATATTTTTGTTTTGGATAGTAAATTGATTGCGGAAGGCTTTATTTAGGCTTAATATCACACTGCGACTAATGGGAGCGAAGACGGGAAAACTATCAATTAAACATAGTTTTTACTGTCAATCCTACGAGGGTAAAACCACAAGACATAGCTAGTTTATTATAATATTTATTGCGCACATGTTGTGTCCTTTTAGGGTTCTGAAAGAGAGTAAATGCTAATATTATATGAGAGTTATCTTTCAAAAGTATTTCGTTTCCTTCACGCTAATCAATTCACCATAATGGTAACGTACTGTTATATTACGCGAAGACTTAATTAAAATATTTATAATAACGTGGAGGTGACTCGTTAAAACTGACTTTTATTGAATAAAATATTACATCCGAGTCAAAACAGTCCACTAACCTGAAATGGCTATAAATCTACCTCAGAAGCGACAGAAATCTCACATTCTCGTAATTATAGAACCAGCTCGCTTATTCATTTAAATAATTATGTTACATATCGCTCAGATAAGGCTCGTCTCACACCAATAAAAATATGTTAAGCGAGTGTTCAACATTTTTTTACGGATCCGAAAAATTTCGTTCGGAAATTTTAATTATTCATAAGGAGCGCGGTAAATGAACTCATTACTGGAACAATCCAATGCGTAGATAAACATCGGCTGCTATAATGATGCAACCACTCAATTAACCATCAGTCTGCCCACAAATAACTCACAGATAACATCGGGGTAGAATAGACATGTCTTTAAAATCGCAAATTGCCCGTAAAACAAACAAACAACCGCAGGAATCGAGACCAAACGTCACTCCAAACACTCCATTGTATATCCGAACGGCGCCTGCGAAAAAAAATACAAAAAAAACTTTAATACAGGTACGTTTCCGAAAATTGTAAAATACATAAATTACGTTATTCATTGTATTATTTCCGAAAATTCTATTATACGAAGTGGGTAGGCGTACAATAAGGGCCTACCTGCGAAGGTATTTCTTATTAAACACAAACTCTGAATGCATTGTTCCCAATTTACCTGTGCCCTGTGGTGTGCAAACATAGCCAAACACCTACTGAATGTTGGAGAAGAATATTCTCCTACTCTCTCCCACCTAGGCTTTGTTAACTTGTCCGAGAGAGACGTGAGATGACGTGTCGACAAATTCGCCTTCAAAAAGTCTCTCGGTATAAATATTGGATTATAGTTAGTTCAATCTCGCATGTCATAATGGCTTCGATTACTCTACGTGATGCTATTACAATGAGACGAGAATGAGATGTAAGGAACAATTTTCGTTGAGTTTTGATTTCTTTAAGATTACACCCGTCCATTTTGGTCCAATTGCTTTGGAGATTAACACGCCTGCTTGCATTTCTGAATGTGTTTTCTATAGTACATTTTTATGCTCATTCAATATATATATTTTTGTGAATGTCCGTGCTTTTATGATTTAATATTGACGTTTTGTAATTTTGTTGTGAAACTTATATTTGATCTTGTTATATATCGCTTTGTTGAATAGTACTCGCAGTTTGAAATTGAAATTAGTCATAGCTTCAAGTTGAGCTACAGCTCTATGGGAAAAGCTTAAAGGGGGCTGTACCCACCTACCTAGCTCCGTTTAATGTTGTGTCTCTGCGATGAGTAAGAATTCGGTGCAAGACAGGCAGAATGGAGGAATTACATTGTTTTAACACAGCGTCTTTTAAAGCGATTGACACTCATTTTACAATCGTTCACAGGCTGTTCAGGTGCCGCCACGGACTATGAACGCGGACCTTGATTACGCAGTAGTCATTTATAAGTCTCTTCGCGGAGCGCTCATAAATCATGACGACATCTTTAGTATCCAATTCCCACCATGACTGCACGCTTGTCTGCCACCTTTATATGAAAAAAACACGCTTTCATAAAAAATCCAACTAAAAATCAGAAAATAAAATTTAATAAATTTGGATAAAGAATATTGTAAATTAGAAATGAATGTACATTTTTGTAAAAAAGCGTGGGGTGCATAGTGTTAATAATTATAAACATTTTATTGACAGATAATGAGTAGAAGAATCATCACTTTGATAATATAATATCTTAAAAAGCGCATTGAATACACCCCACGCTTTTTTACAAAAATGTAAGTACATTCATTTCTAATTTACAATATTCTTTATCCAAATTTATTAAATTTTATTTTCTGATTTTTAGTTGGATTTTTTATGAAAGCGTGTTTTTTTAGTTTTTTTAAACTATTATATTTATTTTTAATTTTTTAGTAAAATTTTTTAAACTATATATTATTTAGTTCGATTGGCTAACTATCAACCGCCCTCAATACCACAAACCGCCCGCACTAGCTCTATCTCTCTTACTCGCATGCAAAGGATGCGGAAAGAAATTAATTAATCCTGGCGAATCTAATTAGGATAATCGGATGCTTCGATCGGATTATTGCATTGTCATCGACTTTTGACAGGTGTGCAAAGTTTGAATTAAATCTGATCGTACAAAGTAGGACAAAATCGAGCTCAAAGGGGTCGGTTACATACATACATACATACATACATACAGGTGAAGCTAATAAAAGCGTGTTAAAAAAGCCTAGTTTCATTTTTAATACCATCTTTGAAGAACACTGTGACACATGCCTTTCACTGATCTAGAAAAAGGCAAATGGCTGCCAATATCCGCTGTGGTTATGTGACCACATTGCTGGCCTTCTATAGATGTGATCGATTTCCTTCGCAACTCCGGATGGTGCGCTTGTAAGATAACCCTAAACAGCAAACATGCTTTTACAGATAGCTTGTGTAACCAATATACTCGTATATCTCGATATCAAGAAAGCACTTGTTATTACTAAATGTATTTGTATCATAGAATATAAATAAATTTTGGTGAAATTCAAATGAATTTGGTAAATACGAACAAGTAAGATAAGGGAAGCAATAATCGACATTTGAGATACTTCTGCCGAATATTTTTTTTAGGAATTCCTTCCCTGTCGAATATTCGACTTTTGAGATAGGAACAGGTGTGCTTTCTAGGACAGCGCTCATAGCTCGTGGCGGGACCTTAAGTGTCGGAGTAACTGCACGATCTGCGAGAAAGCCATATGTGTTCATACTTTTCTAAAATATTCGAAGATAAGAGTCGCAAAAGAGAAAAAAAAGTTATAAAAAAATCGAGTTGGAGCACGAAGTTTGATAGATACTGAGGCCTACCATCATCGATTTCAGCAGAGCTTAAAAAGTTCTTAGCTTTGACATTTCATTTGGTGATTCCAAAATTAAACGTCAAAGCTAATAAGTTTGTAACACGGTAGGCATGACGGACGGAAGGCAAGGTATATCATTAATAGTGTTTATACCTTCACGCTATATAAGGGCAACATTAATAGTATAAACCAACATTATAGCGCAACGGGAAAGATAGGAAATGTCCTAAGAAGAAAAGTTTCATTCACACAAGCAATAACATTTTATTGTCATGTAATGCAATCATGATTGTAATCGTAAAGTTATTTGCGTCGATTTGATAGACGTCTGAGAAATATTTGACGCTAGATAATACTCACTTTCGCAGCCTGTTAAAGTGTAAATTATTCGATGCCTTTACACCATGGCAGTTTTATGATGGTCGTAAATCGTCGACAGATACGTGTCCAAAAGTTTTATAATCCAAATCAAAGAAATCTGATTTTTATTGACGCCTCGCTTATGGCCTGCGATACTTATCCGAAGTGGGTTTTATTACTCATTTCACACATCTTATAAAATACTAGATGTGCCCCGCGGTTTCATGCGCGTAGTTTTAATAACATGGGCTTTATTCTCTCAATTAAAAGTGGCCTAAGATAGTCCTTGTAACATCAGCTATTTGACTAGCAATTCCTGTTAGATTAGCCATAACAAACAGAAAGGACAATCTTTGCAATAGGTATGGTTTTTGATATAAGGCCCGTATATACATTCTTTATGCATTTTGTGAAAAGCTTTAGAATAACAAACATACACTTAAATTTTATAGATTTCAATATACTTACCTAAACATCAGCAACGGGTATCAGCTTTTAGGGTTCCGTACCCAAAAGCTAAAAAAAACTAATCTTCTAGTCTGTCACCAGGCATCTCATGAACCGTGATAGTTAGACAATTGAAATTCAATCACATCACAGATGTTTTTATTATGCCGCTATTACAACATAACTAAAAAAACAGAATAAAACAAAGATTTCAGGAGATGGATGGGAGGATTAACGTGATTTTTTCTCCATAATACTTGTGTTTGAAAGCAATAGTCCATAGTCCGTACAGACCAATGAGCTAGCTGTCCGCGTTGCAGGACGGCATCTATATTTAGCGAACAACGTGCTCTTGTCTCGTATCCACTTCCGGCCGCCATGCTAATATCCATACTGCTCAATGACTCCACTGACATACACACTTTACATACACGTCGTATGTAAAGTGTATGTTCTTCTGGCATCCGTTGACCAATCAATATTCAATTGATTCCAAAACTGCGGGAATATTCTGATGTACACAAATTTTACTGTGTATCTCTAAGGTAAGTAAGGTTGTGAATCTCTAAGGTCTATATCACACCTATCATATACTCACGCCTGTGTTCCTCGTAAGGGTAGGCAGAGGTGTAGTTAGAACCCGGAGTACCCCCTAAGCAGGGAGGATGGCCACCGGGGGGGTTTTAGTGCGGTAAAAATCCCACATGAACCTGACACTTCCAGACCTTTCAATCAAAGGCTTCTTCCTCGTCAGTAAGAAAGGCAAAAGAAGTGTAAATAATAATATATCACCCACATTTCGCCAGTTTGTCATTGGGGGCAAGAAATAACAGGTATTATATAATATAGAAACACTCGTGAGAAATATAGAGAATAGAAAGATACAGAGTCAAATCCTGTGCAGACGAAGTTAGCCACCAGCTAGCATGTCTGTGGTTCCTCTACTACCCATACTCCTCTTCCTCCTACGTTCCTCTACTACACATACCATGCTATGCTTATAAACGTAAACAAAAGATCGAAATGTCGTTAAACGATTAAAGTCATTCGATCGTGATCCAAAATCGTTGTTCGATAGGACTTCAGCTCAATAGGACGTTTTCGCGGCAACTACTGGAGCGACTCCGTTTTTATAATGAATAAATGGTCAACAACTTAGTCACTGCGACATCGTTACGACTTTCGGCATCGTTACGGCTGAATTGGGCAGTTGTTAAACCAAACTGTATTTTTATAAAACAATCTTTTTAAATTGTTATTAATGTTCGGCATCAGTCTTAGGAAGTGCGGTCTATTGTCTTTTATCGTTGTGTCAAAGTTACCGAGGCCTATGACACGGTAATGAGGACTTCCTGTGTCTCAATTGACCTAGATTGACTTTATCTATTTCGTGCCAGATGGATCCGAAGGATTAAAGTTGGATTGTTCTCGATTCTGAAACGATTTTAGCCTAAAATAAACTTTATCGAACTACGAGTATCTCTTTAAAAATTCTGAGTTTGTTAAATCGCCTCAATTATTTGTAGACCTAAGAAATGATGGATAGATTGTATGAAATATGATGTGCTTAGAAGTGAATATAGAGATGGTAATGAAATCCATTGCACAGACCATAAATGACATAGGTATATGGATAACGATGATATTTTTGTAAGTCTGACAGAAAAACTATGTAGATTCCTAATTGTATAATTACCTGTAGAATATCAAATCTATACAGATAAATAAAATTGAAGTGTCTGTTTGTAATTCCAAAATAACAGCTTTTCACAAAATGCATATGAAAGTATACACGCTCTTGACACAAAAAACCAAGTTTTAAATTTTTTCTCTGTCGGTCTGTCCGTCTGTCTGTCTGTCTGTCTGTTTGTTCCGGGTAATCTCTGAAACGGCTGGACTGATTTAAACGGGACTTTTACTGATAAGTAGCTGATGTTTCAAAGAGTAACTTAGACTTTTATTCAGAAAATATATTAGGGTCTCCGTGATGTAAAGCACGAAACTAAATCAACGCGGGTGAAAGCGCGGGGGACAGCTAGTTCATAAATAAATTTGATACTTATTATGTTTGGTTTGTGTTGTCTGTTGTTGAACATAGCTATCCATTTGAGCTATGCCGGTCGGATCCCAATATTTGATTCACTTCCATAAATTCTGTAGTATAATATACAGAATTAATCAATACAAATGAACCCGCGGTTAGTAACTAGCATAAAATAATTGAATAAACAAAAGCTATTCAAAACACATGTTGCGAAAAGGCACAACTTATAAACCAGTCCTCTAGTACTCCAGTTTAATGGGTTCCTATTAAACAAATCCATATATTAATTTAGCCTTGGAGTATATTAAGCGTATTACTGTCTTTAAGAGCCATAAACGCTTCTCTGAATCAAAATTATTTCCATAATAAATCCTGGTGTGGCACTAAAAACCGAGACGAAGAACTATGAAACGATTGACGGATTGTGTGAAAGACGATATGGCTAGAATGGGAGTAAATGCAGATATGGCGGCTGAGAGAAATGGAAGAGAAGAACACATTGCGACTATAAATAACATGGGATAAGGCCAGGAGGATGATGATCAGAATACTGTATGAATGCTTAGGAACTGGAGTGACTGACATTGTGAAAGTGATTTATTCAGGTTAGGTCCTCGTAAGGCACATACGACCGTCGAAGCACTGATCATCCACATGTTGTAGATTGAAGAGTGATGGTACAGGTTCCGTCAGGAGTTATGAGCGCTGACCTTGAATTTGAAGCAGTAATTCTATGAGTCTCTGTCTATGTGTATGGCAAGACGCGAATTAAATACATGCGCACTTTACGTAGTAATTTTACTTTGTTTCGAACGTATTTTGATTGGACGTGATTAAAGATTGACAAAACATAACAATGCGAATGTGTTCGGATGATGTCAGGATTATTTTGATCAAATAGATCGAACAAATTAAGGATGGGAGCGTTGGTAAAAAAATATCCGCAACCGGCGGATATTAATTTAAATATTGCTGAAAAGTCGTGGTCGTCGTGGGGGGTGGACGCAAGCGACGCAAGTTCGAATCCCATCAGTGTTCGTACCAATGAGTTGTTCTAAAAACTTATGTGCAGTTATTTCGCACCACGTAATTAACGGTGAAGAAAAACATTCTGAGGATATCTGCATATGTCTGAGTAGTAATTCAAAGACTTATGTATAGTGCCTGAGACGGCGATAGACTCACCATCTGTCACGTTAGCACGTAATCATCTTCGGTGAAAAGTTGATGTTGTTATTACAACAACTCTGCCTACTACTTTGGGGAATACAGGCGTGAGCATATGTATGTATGCATGTCATCATTTCAGCCGATACACGCCCACTGCTGGGCATAGACCTCCCCCAACGGTCTCTTAAGAATCTGCCTAATCTCTATTTAAACTCCAAGAATAATTTCCTTTATTTAACAATAACATGATAAACTACATTCATCACCTGACTTTAATTACAAAATGTCACCGATCAACCTTACAGATAGTCTCAAATGGTGTATTTATGATGTCAACTATCATATTTATTACAATACATTTACAATTCAATACGGGGTGCCCCTGTAACCATTCATTTCACTAACCATATCTAGAAGTGTGTGGGTAGTAGTAGGTACTTCCTAATTACTACTTACTGTATCCTTACATGTAGGATGTTGCATTGGCCCGTATTGGTCTTGGAGATATAATGATGCTGGAGGTGACACCTGTTTAAAGATTTTCAATTCGACTATATTTTATTTTATGCTTTCTACTTCAGAATTTTTGACAAGATAAACCGATTTTGATGAATCTTTTTTTATTGAATGCAAGGTGCTTTCTATGTAGGTACATTAGAATTTAATTCCAGTTCTGTAGCCTTATCAAGAGTTTTGCACCGTTTTCCAAATCTATACTCGCTAGCGTCTCCGACAATATTTGTATGAGATATTTTAGTACTTCACGTCACGGCTAGGAGGCGCAGTACAATTTCTCATGAAAGTATTCGGCGGGGACGCTAGCGAGTATTGATTACGAAACCGATGCAAAACTTGTGATAAAGGTACTGATATTCATGAGAAAACCATATAAGTCTTAAATTTGCATATTTTGAAGTCGTTTTCATTTGTTAAAATTTTATTTTTATATACAAACAGACACTTCAATTTTATTTATGTATAGATGAAAAGTCCGTTCGTTACTAGACAAATTAAAACTATTTTACATTGAAAATATTAGTATAATAAATCAGAATCAATGTATATACAAGTGATTTGACATAATTCTAAACAGTCGATGTTTTATCTAGTGCCTCAGGCTATCATGAATAACTGGTTCTAGTCACATCTAGTGTAGACTTATCGGTAATCTCAAGTTTATCCTATAAAGCCTTCGCCAATCCATTAGTTATGCTAGCTTAGTATTAGCAGCCATCTTTGTTTACAAGCTACTGTATACCGTATAACTTATCAATTACGATCCTAATTTGAACGTTACCTTTAAACTATTTTTTTTAAATAGAGACTCGGTCTCTCTTCCATTCAGATAACTTAGGGGTTTTCTTTCTTTCTGTACTCCTCTACAAACTCACTTTATATAGTTTCTTTTTTACGTATTTAACGTTGTTTGTCGTTGATTTCATTTTAGGTGAAGGTAAAGTACTTGTTACTGAAGGAAGTGTATGAAGAGATGCATAAATGTGGACGAAGCGAAAGAAGTATGTAAGGATCGTAGCATGTGGCTAACGATGGTCAGCCTACCCCCATTGGATACAGGTGTGAAAATATACAGTGCAGTATGTACAGTGCCCAGTTGGATAGCTTAAAATTTCGAACGAGAGATCTCGTTATACCCTATCTTACCTATGTAATAAGATAGGGTATAACGATAAGCGAAAATAGCGGGGATAACAGCGCATGAGCCAAACAAACCCAAAAAATACTAAGTACTGCACATTCACGGCTAGCACTCAAAACTCGTGACTGCACCTGTACAAAGAGGAAATATGATCGACCCCCCTGATCGAATGATATGCATAATAACCATGCTTATACTAACCTATAAAAACAAAGTGATTATTAATGAAATACACTTTTTGCTGAAAGACAAATATGGTGCATGTAAAGGGTGGGCTTTTTGCTCGGAATGGCTTAGCATGTGAACTTCTAGCTACAGAGGGCTGAAAAACATTATTAATTCAATTAATCATTAAATATTGACTAATGAAGGTAGCACACCTTGTCAGTTCACCGACAATATCCATATATGCAGTTTTAAATGACAGTTTTATTAGACAGTCATGGTTAGTGACTTAGAGGTATTGCAATGTGAGGACTTATATACGAAAAGTCTTCTAGTACGGCGATGAACTTACCATCTGTCACGTATTCTAATAAAACATTGGTTTTGTACCCACTTTTTAATTCCAGTTTAATATTTATGACCTAGGATCCTACAAAACATATTGATGAAATTTTATTATCGCCGGCGTATGAATGTTCAAAGAATGATCCTTTGTCTTAAATGAATACACTATTTTCTATTGAACAAGTTTCAAATTTACAGCGCCTATAAACAGACGAAGTAAATAAATATAATATTGAAATAAAAATCAGGGCCCGTACAAGCATAGGCGTTATCAAAGAATCAATAATGTACTGTCCAGTATCACTGATAAGATACTATCGTATCGAATCGACCCTGCACAAGTTTGGTAACGATACTGAAAGTACTTTGGCGGCGGATATTTCGGATATTTTTGGTCAACTGTGCAAAACAATCTCTAATAAAAATTGGTATTCCTTTAAATAAGTTGTTTTTGGTAAAAAAAAGTATTAACCTAAAGTTTTTTTGTATGTTATGCTTAGGTTATTAGGTTAAGGGGCCACCCATCATCGCTTTACGTTCTATTTTGATACCGTAAATTAAATATAGCACACTGAAAATAGCCTTGTTTATGAAAGAAGCATTATTTAAATTTAGATATTATTACTAAAATCCACCTTTAACATAATGTTCCAAAATAACAAAGTTTTTCTTCATACTTTGAGATTACTTTCAATCTTTGTGCGCGAATATTATTTGACTAGACATGTGCTAATAATTCTATCGTAAACTTTGCTAAAACAACCTCACGATTTCGTAGCACTTTAAAAGTAACTGCCTCGTTGGTCTAATATCCGCAAAGCTACGGGACTTGAGGACCTGGTGTCGATGCCCGGGTCGGGTGAAGATAAATTGGGTTTTTCTATCTGTAATTTCCCAATATCACGCTTACGCCCACTAATATATATAACGTAAACGTTTTAGGCCCTGGTAAGGCATTTATGCATGTCGAAGAATTTACCACCGGTTTGGAAACTAGCCTTCTGAGAAGAACCGACAAGAAACTCAGCTGGCATGTACATGAGTACATTTCATTACATAGTAAATGGACTAACACCTTAGGACATGTCTGTTTAAAAGTAACCAAAGGGCTGTAATTGTTGCATAAATCACAGAAGTGCGTCAATCAAGGTTTATAAATAAATATGATGCAACGGTTTGTAAATAAGGTTGACTTATAAAAAGGTGCCGGGAAGTAGCTGGATACGGAAGGCGGAAGGCGTTGCGGTGGCATGCGCTGTGGAAACTTGTGCGGATAAACTCATAATGATGGATTCAACTTGTGGTAAAGAAGAGCTATTACCGACGGCGCAAACTGCCATGGTCCGGGATAATATTTCACTCGGAATTATTTCCCGATTCTCATGAGTTTTTATTCCCGTATTAAAATGTGACCAATAAACGCTTAATTAGAAGTATTGAAGCCTCATCTACAGGTAGATAAGATTGAAACGTCTGCTTGTCCGTTTACTCCGACTAACCGACAGAGAGCTGATGTTACAAGGAATTACATAATGTAATTTTATTTAAAAAAATGGGTGCCGTGTATTAAAAAACCCATGAAATTTTGTCCACGCAGTAGTAGTAAGTTAAACCACGAGGCACAGCTAGTTTATAATGTGACTCTTACGAATTAAAAAGGATAAAGTACAATTAAAAAAAAAATGTATGCATCGGATATTTCCCCCTGTTGTAGTAACTTCATTCCGAATATGAAACCGGTGCCTGAATGGCAAATTAACTAAAACTAAACCGATTTCGCAGTCAAATTACGTCTTGTTAAAATTAGTTTCGGATATCCGCAACGGTGTAGTGACGTCACTGATACGGTAGCATGCTTTTAGGGCGCACTCATACGCACACAATGTGACGCCTCGCTTATCACGTCAGATACATTGAAGTGAAGAAAGTTGTGTTAAACTTCTGCTTACGACACTATAATGATTTGTTCGAGATATTTGAAATATAAATTATGATACATATCTATTGGAACTTGGAATGATTTTTACTTCTACCTTCTTCTAAACATGCGTAAGTTGCAAAAATATTACCTGTACCTGAAACGCTATAGTCTTATAAATATTAACTGCGTGGAATAGTTACTTTGAGCTAACGGTAACCTAACCCGCGATTAGCATTAGCGTGATGTGATATAGCCTAAAGTCTTCCTCGATAAATGGGCTATCTAACACTGAAATTATTTTTCAAATAGGACCAGTAGTTCCTGAGATAAGCGCGTTCAAGCAAATAAACAAACTCTTACATAGATATAGAAAATTCAAAGGATTTGGGTAAAACTTGTAATGGATTGACCTCGTGACCTATTTACTACATCTGATTATACATATACATACATGGCATAGACCACCGTTTGCCACATGCTACGATCCCATACTTCTTTCGCTTCATCCACATTCATACACCTCTTCATACACTTCCTTCTGTTACGAGTTCTCCGAATTTAACCTTTCTGAAAAATATTATTAATTCTCAGTGTTCATTTAAATTGTATTTTTCTTTCAGACAACACAGCATTTGTTGTATTCAACAATTTCAACAGATCCTTTCGATCGTTTCTTAGCAAGTTACCCAACGTCATTAACATAAGTAAACAGTTTAAATTAATTACTATTTACGGTTAATGTGCCAAGTGTTGCATCATTTAAAGTAACTGTCCCTCTAGGATATGGCAACACCTGTCGCCAGGAAACCACGCTTTGTCGGCCTCTTTTAAGGTAGGCATGGTAAGCTGCCATCACAGTAGTTTCTGTCGGGTTCTTCTCTGTAAAACCAATCTTCCGAATCCAGTGACCTAAGTCCTGACGTACTTTGCAAGAAGTCTAATCAAATAAAGATATTTTTGATTATGAATAAGTTACAGTCGCGTTATTCTGTAAGGTTTTTCAGTACCTTGACAGAATGTACCTTCAGCCTTTATGTTGCATAATTTGACACATACACGGGAATCAAAACCTATTAGGGTACTAGCCCGTTGACCTATAATCATTGAATTTAACAAGGAGCAAAATCTTATAGCAGATGTAACTAAAGGAAAAAACCAGTAAATTAATTTCCAGTATTCCAAAATTTTTAAAGTTTCCTCTCAGATTATTTCACAGAATTCTTGGAACATGTTTTCTTGACGTCTTCAAAGCGTACACACAATGATTGAATACAATATTTTACATCTTACCTTTGTACTGTTATACGTTAAATTAAACTTTATATTCAAGCAACAATAATCATTTCATTGTGTTCCTACGTCTGATCTTCCAAATGTAATCTTTATTTTTATGACAATCTCGTTGGTCCAGCGGTAGCAAGCGTTATTGTGGGACACGAGGTCCTGGGTTCCTGTAGTCATGTTCGGGTCATGCAGAGTATTGGGTTTCTCCTTGATAAGTGCCCGAGGCTCACCCCCTATACATCAATCACCCTGGGCCTTATCCCATACATTACTGGGGTTGGCACTTGATTCAACCCGATTAGGCTGATCACCTGATTTGTATTCGAAGTGACTGCCTTCTGACCTCCGTAACCTCGACGAGGAAAATCAGTAATCTGGGTTAAACCAGTTGTCAGACTCTTTTAAGCCTTCGACCAACCTGTAACTACTGCAAAGCTGTTAAATTGATTACATGGGACTTGAATATAACTGGAGAAATGTGGGAGTGTCAGCATACATACAGAATGTATATTTTTTTATATGTGATCTACTAGCATAATGATCAAACGTTTCATACACATTCCATACAATATTTAAGTTTTACATGCGTCTTTCTTGTCTATTGTTATCTGAGAATAATGCAATAAAACCTACTTTTCCCATTTAATCCTGGTGTTAAGTAAAATTAACTGTTACACCATTATACGGTTATTTTTAACCGGTCTTTGTTCAGCGCGTCATAAAATTCGGTACATTGTTTTAGTAAAACGCGTAAAAACGTTTATTGTCCTCTAAAAGAAGTTTATATTGTCTGATGAAGCGGCTCTGAGGAAACGATAATTTTAAAATAGAATTGGGGGAAAACGGTTAATGTTGACATATTTCATACCCACGTCATACCTTACCATTTTACTTACTCCAATAAGTGATATATTTGGCGTCAAGAGTTTTGAGCGCTGGTCAAGAACAGCAGTAATTTTTTGGGTTTGTTTGGCGCGAAGGCGAACATACATACATACGTACGGTCGAACTCAACGAGGAGCGTTGGTTTCACTCATAGGAAAGTGATACATAAGGCATACAAGATAAGGTTTAATTTCGTACCTTAGCGAATAACGCGGCTGTTTTCGCCGACGGTAGGCTAGTAGTATACTTATATAAAACTCACATTTCGTGAGTTATGTTTTTAGCTGACTTTCTTGTCGGTTCTCAGAAGGATAGTTTCCGAACCGGTGGTCAATTCTTCGACGTTCATTAGTACCTAGATTCCTTACTGTTAAACGCATTTATACTGTGACCACTGTTAAAACTCAAAAATAGAGGGACCACACTATCCGTGCTAGTAATTACCCACAATATTTAGTCGAATGTAACGAATCACATTCGAATTCCAAATATAAACCCCAACAATTTAACAGACAGATAATAAAACCGGCAAAAATAACAACTAATCCCGACGTTCCATTCGATTAAGACGTAAAAAAGTATCGATTACTCGCCGAGCTAATCAAGTCCTCGATTTAATTCTTGAAAAACATTCGATTTGTGTAAATAAACTATCCAGCTAATCTAGTTTTATTGTCGATGGTATGTTTTACGATACATAGTTTCGATTCCGTTTTATTGTTATGTTATCACAGTAAATGCATTTACTACGATTGCCTTTTACTATTATAGTGGAGTTAGGGATTATAAATATTCCATTTTGTATTAAATATACTGGATATGCTAGAAATTCCCTATTTTTAAATGTGGCTTAAGTATAGCTGTTGTGTTAGAATTATCTTTGTTGTCTAGAACTATCAGTCAGTTTCATTAATAGTGTATGTAGATGGTTGATTTTGATGATAAAATTAAAAAGATGTCTTCAATGCCCGCTTTTAACCAACTAAGGTTAAAAGCAGCTATCCTTCCGAGAAGATGGTTTTGTTCTATTTTCTTCCGTCTATACCCAAATAGCAGCACGTCTTTATGTGGAAAGCAATAAAAATAACTCATAATAATTGTCCACATACCATTTTAAATCACGCGTGCTGACTGGGGAGGCTAAAAATACGAAACCTAACCGATAGATCGTAACTTAAATGAAGCTTGAAATTCGGTGAGTCAAGAAATGCAATATGCATCATTTGGTCTTTACTATTGAATATTATCGCATGGACTTCCTACAATATTTTTTTATAGGTTTAAAATTGTTCCGAATTCAAATGTTTCTTTTTTTATTCGGTTGTGTTGTCCTAATTTATTTAAATTTCGAATCGATTTATTTAATCGAATCGACTTAACGGGAGAATTGATCCAGGTATAAATATAAATTTTAAGTGTAGGTCGTACCAAAAAGTATTATTAGTTTTTAAAGTCCGAGGGGCGTCGCTGTGCGTGGATACAGCAATTGCTCGTCCCGAAATAACCTAAGTGCGCATAATTGACGAGCTTATGCGATTTATTTATGTGCGCGTAAACTGACTACTACATATGCAAAGTATCGATAGTAATATAACTGAGGTATCTTCTAGTTCTAGACCAGTTCAAATATTCTTGGTTGAAGTCTAGCTCATCATTGTTCAACCGTGCGTGTGACAGTGACAGATGTATGCGCAGAATATTCAGCAGTAATGTAAGTTAGATCTCTAGTCTTCAGTAGTGTAATTCTAAATAAAACGTTTAACTTTTAAGAATATATTTGATCAGTATTATCTCAACTAAGTACCGGTTTATACGATGTCTCACTAAACAAAGAATTCCTCAAATATTAACTTCCGAGTGTTGCCACAGATAGTATTAATTTAGTCTTTGAATACTAGCGCTATCACTAAAAGTTTTGTTTGTCACTTCTCAAGTGAAGCCGCGTGATGCCGGCCCTTTTAGGGCATTATGTAATTGTTGAAGAAGCTTAAGTGATGTAAACTAAGTTAAATTCTTCAGAAAGTTGTTACAACCCTAATAAAATTAACGATCTATTTTAGTCGTTTAAATAATCCAACTCACAAGAGTTTTATAAATGTCTTTTATAAAAAAAGAAAAAAATATCAGTCGTTGCAATTCCTCTATGATTCGAACATCATTTAAAATTTTCAAATGTATATAATTTCTTCTTAGCCGCCTGCATTATATGAGAATTCGAACTTATTTTTAAATTTCGAATTAATAAATGTCTATTCTATATTCGTATCAATCAGCCAGCCTATTTGTAATTTCAAATATGGAATGATCATTTCCCGCGTCCGTGCAAACAACACAACCGACCCAACCCGTTGACTCATGTTCAGAACAAATGTTATCTGTCTTCTTTTGTTTGTTTCTCGAATATCATACGCCGAGGGAACTTTACGACCACCGTGCTAGACCCCTGAGCGTGCTGCGTTCCATACAAATTGGAATGGCTAAGGGAAATCTGCTTAATCATCCAGGGTTCAACATAAGCTGGACATTTATTTCTGTTGTAGTTATTACGTCTCGCCTTAAAATTGAAGCGACTTTTCTTGTATTTTTTAGAGTCCTTTTGAAACAGTTATCGTAGCAAGTTTTGTCAAGTAACAATATAAGTTTTTTGTCGACTATACTTTTTATACCGACTCAGATCAAGACTTTACAAGCCAAGAAATTTTTAATAAGACACTTGACATGTTGAATGTAGACCTACCTTTTTGTAGAACACCTAATATTAGTTTGAAATCGAGAATATATTTAAATCCTTAGTAAAGTTTAGAGTGTCTCTGCTTACCACATGATGAAAGCATGTTGAAAATGTATATTTACAAGCTTATGAAATTAATAATATTTTTTTTATTCTTTACTAGCTGTCACGCTTCGCACGGTCGGCGATAATTTCTGTAAGTACTTTATTTATAGTACTTATTCAATATGGATATCGCTTGATCTATTTAATAGAATAAGAATTTTTTTTTTTAATTTTTAAAGAACTATATTTTTTTTGCCTTGATTGTTTAAAATATTTTTAAGAAAAATAAATTGTCTCTAAATTTAAATAAGCAGGTAGATACTTTTTTATTTTCGCTCGCAACAAGTTAAATCTTATATATAAAAATGAATCCCCATTTCCCTTGGTCACGACTTGATTTTAACGGGACTTTCACTGGCAGATAGCTGATGTCGCAAGGAGTGTTTTAGGCTAATTTTATTTAAAAACCATGTAATTAACTCCACGCGGGTGAAACCGCAGGGCATAGCTAGTAGAGAATAATTATAATTTATTGTGAAGTTCAAACGAGATAACACTGGCTGTAAACATTCGGGCGATATCAAAGTATTTTTAAAAACAACCGAACGATTATTCGAATGAACCATACTCTTTCGACCTCGATTTTAAATATAAAATATGACTCATTAGTTCACTTATCGTCGACGTAATCAAATAAATGATTCTAAAGACTTTCTGGGTAGGCAGAGTGACAACCAAGATGGTAAGCAGTTGCTGTAGAAGGTGAAGAGTAATTTTGATTTTTATCGATTTCTTTGTAGGAAATTGTATATTCTCGCAAAACCAAACTTATTTTGAAATATCCTGAAATTTTAAAAAAAATAGCACAAACACCATCTTCAGTTGTGAATTTAATCATATGAATCCAACATTCTTTAAAAATAGATAATTTTCAAAACGGCAAAAATTATCATCCCTCCTGACACTATCGTTTTGTGATAGCCAATAATCATGATTACATGATACATCAATAATGTCATTTAATAGTCATCTATGTCTGTGACAAAATGCTGGCTAGTTACCACTTCAAAAATCATACTGATTCACTAACTTATTTGACTATTCTTCTTTCCTTTGATAAAACTTAATTATATATACAAGGAACAGTATTTAAAACTAATTAAAGGTAGAAAACTTGTCCCAAGTCGGTGTCTCTCGGGATCGTGCTAAGAAGGCTGGCAGCATTGCCACGTTGAATAGCAATGCTGATTCTCTGGGCGAGAAAAGCCCCAGCTCTCTTGTCACGAGAGGCTTCTACCAGACGACGTGCAAGCTCTTTGAAAAGCTGATGAGTATCCGGATCCCAAGGCCCCAGAGTTTCTTCTTTTAAGAGTTAGACTCTTGTCGGTGCAGCTGATGAAGCTCCCTCCACTTGTTCCTATCCAGTGCAGCTTCTTTGACCTCTGTCTGTAAACGACGTTACGGTTATTTTATTTCATACTAGCTGTGCCCCGCGGTTTTAACCGCGTAGAGATCATTTCATGACTGACCCGCGGAACCCTAACATGTTTTTTAAAATAAAAGACGCCTAAGTTACTCCTTGTAAAATTAGTTACCTGCCAGTGAAAGTCCCTTTAAAATCGGTCCAGCCGTTTCGGAGATTACAAATAGACAGACAGACAGAGAAAAATTAAAAAAAAATTCATGACATTATCTTGTATATACTTTTATGAGCATTTAGTGCAAAGCTGTTATTCTGGATTACAAACAGACACTTCAATGTTATTTATCGGTATAGATGTATTGATTTAGATTTGTTTGGTGTAGCTTGAGTAGACATAAAAAAATTGTCATCAAATAACATGATAGCACAATGCACTCAATTTTATAAACCATCTGCATATCGGAGATACAATTAATTTATTATGCAAATGGCCACACGGTCCGTTTTACACATCCAATGCACGCAGCGATCTAAAGTGATATGAATAAACATTTTAATACGCTCAATACAATTTGTTTTAACGCATTTTAATGTTCCTACCACTATTAGTTACCCTAAATTGTTATTTTTGGAGACTTGCTATACTCCGCGGTTTTACCCGCATAGACTTGATGAATGGCCCGCAGAAATCATATAATTTTTTTAATAAAAACCTAAGTTACTCCTTGTAACATTAGTTTGCCAGTAAACGTCCCGTTAAAATCGGTCTAGCCGTTTCTTAAGATAATTCTTTTGTAAGAATATTTAGTTACAAATTCTTAAAAAAGGTTAGAAAAGATACGAACACGAGGCGTGACTCGAACCGACGAGCTCTGCAAACCGTGCAGTTGCT
This sequence comes from Watsonalla cultraria, assembly GCA_964035505.1. Classification (NCBI taxonomy): domain Eukaryota; kingdom Metazoa; phylum Arthropoda; class Insecta; order Lepidoptera; family Drepanidae; genus Watsonalla; species Watsonalla cultraria. The sequence goes on along the minus strand of OZ037734.1, from coordinate 4,943,882 downwards.
CTGCCTGAGATACTCGTGATCATACCTCAATGTCGAATTTTTCCTTTACTTGTATTTAGTTATAATTAGTATTTCCTCTGTTGGAACAAAAAAAGATAGGTAGAAAACTCATTTTTCTCTATGCACGCTCTCTGATATAAATAAATAAATCACTTATCTGTCAGTAACGATTATCACTCGCTAGCAGAGTATGGCATTAGCTTATGTTTATCCGATTTATGCAAACGTAATCGATTTGAATTGGAGGACTAAATCAATCGAGTTAACTCAGGGTCAGCTCTGCGGTCACCTTCGATAGCTCGTTATAAAGTGAATTAATATAAGTTATGTTTTAAACATGGATTTAAATTTTAAACTGTATGAACGCAAGATCACTCTGTACTTTTCTGCTTATCCAAAATATGAATGAGAGAACCAATGGATATAAGCTTAAATGTTATACGTAAATTTCAGGATAATCGGTTCTTTATATCAGTCTTGTACCAATTAAATAGGGCCACAGTTTGATCACACAATTGGATGGAATTATGCAAAAAGAAACCAACTCACAACTTTGGACAAATTGAGGAATTTACAAAGAACAGCTTGAAAACCCACGCTGCTTAGACACTCTATAAAATTTTACTATTTCTTTAATCCTCCTAAATTATATCAATACTGTTATCACGAGGGTTGGATCCATCTTGCATAACTACTTTACTTTGCATACATTATACTCAAACCTATAAAATGTTCTCCTCATCAGAAAACACACAGGAGTTTTTTCCCATGTATAATAAAATATTCATATAGATTTTATAAACGAGTTGTTCTGTCGGGATGACATTTCAAAAAATTTCTAAACATGTACAATCTCTGATTTGAAGCCTTATTCCAAATTATGGTTTAAACCAACACTAGACCAAACTCGAACTAAAACTACGTCCATCCCCATTTAAATCCGTATCACAGAAAGATATGGTCCTACTTTTAAGCCAAGAACTATCTTAGACTTTTGTGATACGTATTCAAGACCAGTAGGGCTGTGATTCTGACAGTGAGAACTTTGCTATAATAACATAAAGTTTTCAACTTGAACTTCCCCTTTTTACAAGTGCGATGTAAAACTTACCTAATTAATGTAATATTTACGTTACAAACAGCCGATGAAATGTTAAAACGCGTGCATAATTCACTTGCATTATCTCTCGACGCCGGGAGATGAATGGTATCAATTTATACGCGTCCGTAACACGTTTCACAACTTCAATATACTTTTATTAATATAACATCGTTTATTTTCTTCCCGATACTTGGATAGTCTATAAATTATTATAAAGTTGATTAGTTAAGGAAATTACTTTTACAAAATACTATTATACGGATGTCTGCAAATTGTTAGATCGAATCGATCGAGGCATCAAGGATGGGGAGAGTATACAATTTCACTAAGATTTTGCGTCTAGACTGTCTTATTATCACATTTGTCGATAACTTTATACAATTCCGTCCCATTCTGATATACATAGGCGTTGGGATCATGGTGTAAAAATGTCACAAAGCAAAAAAAAATTTTTTTGTCAATTTTTTTTTTTTTTGGACTATCAGTCCTATTCCCACGAATAAAACGTAGAATATTACCAATTCGACTAATTAGGGTCAAATGGACTGGTGATAAAATAAAAAGTTATCACTACTTCGAACATTGTCATAAAAGCATGTCATTGCAATTAATACTTTATTGAGAAAGCAAATTAATTGACTGTCTCTACAACACAAGTTGCTTCACTCCAAATGGAATTCGGTATTAATTAACAAACTTAACCGAGGCTTGTAATCTCATAAACCTACCAGATTCGATTGCTTTTTATAATATAAACGAGATTTTTACAATAAAAACCGAGAATAAACGGATATACAAAACACCTGCTCCATCAAACAAGAACGGTGATCATTATGTTAATGCGCCTAAAACTCAAATCCCTGTGCAAGCCGAAGCGGACCTTATCCGCTTGTAACTTGAACCAAGTTCGATTAGAGCCACAAGAAATACATGTTCAGAAAAAACCAGCACCGTGTCGAAACGAATGAGGCATCAACCAGGCGCCAATTATGCCAAATGAGCCCTTATTCCGTGCACCATAAATCGATATCACGCTTTTCTTCGAGACACAGTTACGCCCTTAAAGGATTCGTCGCGACGAGCCGTCCACCGAATTGTATTTACACAATAAACGACCTTGTTATGAAAGCTGAAAGTGTCAGAATTACGTAACGGTGGAAGCGTCTGTTACGCCCTGTTAGAACGCCCTTCGTGCTAACAAGACAGACGGAGATGGACCGATGAGCTCCCCTCGTGGCCGAGCGGGACAAAAGATAAACAGAACTCTTGAAAAACACTTGTGAGATAACAAAGGCTGGCTTCCACGAAGACGTCCAATAATTTGTCTTTTTAATTTTACGGCGGACTGCCATAGCTTTTAAAATATTATTTTTTCTTTCTTTCGACCTCGGTCAGTCAGGCTATTAGGTCGAGAGGCTGCGTATTGGGAGCCCATTACAACTCTTGCACTTTGAAAAATCCTTTATGACTTATTGTTTCTATGCCCTTGCACCGGAACGAAATACATACGTTAGTATAATTTGAAAACCAATAAACTTGGCTTATACTCATTTGCAAGTTCGTGCGAAGCTTTGAAACACTTTCAAAAACATAAAAATATCGCGCAAAATATAATAAGTACGAAATATGAAATAAAATTCGACGGGCTAAGCATAATAAAAATGAGAGCCACACCAGCCACGTTAAAGGAGTCGAAACCAGTTTCTGTCGTTCCATCGGTTTAGTTGTAAAAAGCTCGTTCCAAATAATATTACCCATTACAACCCCGAGAATCACTGTTCAGCCAATCGTCGCAAGGAATTCGAAAATGGAACGCGAGTTCGATTTTTAATTGTTTCGAATGAATTTTTATTCCATTACAGTCAGTGTATTGTTATGCATTTAAACGTATTTTATAGCTTAAATTTAAATAAAGAATTCGTTGCTTTAATTTTTTGAATTCGATTTGATTTGACGATAAAAAGCCTGATAAAAAACAGAAATTTTAAAGAATACCCTCTTGTATAAAAAAAATAATAGACATAAATTCATCTGAGGTCTCGAATATTAGAATTGTAAAAAGCCAACTTGTACACTTAGAAAGGCTGATAATGACTTTTTATTCCGGAAAATAAAATTAATTATACCAATCTGAAAAGTATCTAAGTAACGTCATCACGCATGTCATAATAAATAACCATTTAAAAATTGAACGACCCCAAAGCGTGGCCGGAACTGGCTAATGAGCGATTAGTGTTGCCAGTTGCGGATAATGCCAGTTAATAGTTGGGGTGCGTATGACTTCATTGAGGGCAACATTTAGGGGCAATTTTTTTATTGTCTACCTTTTGTGGAGTTATTAATAGAGATTTCAAGTGCAAGTGCTTGGATATTAATGGTGTGGTAATGGCAATTGATAAACTGTATATAATTATTAATTTCTTATTAAAAAAATCTAATTTACTTTGAAAGCGAATTTTGTGCCTTATTAAAGAGAACGTTTCACATTGTCCATACGAATTGAGTATGGACAGAAGAGACAACTGGGACAGACTCAAAAACTGTCTACTGCGCGTTCAAGGTCAGCGCGCATAACTTCTGACGGCTCCTATAGTGACACTGTCACTTTAATAATAGCAACATATAAAAGATACATAAAGAAAACGTGTGTTTGTCACAAGTGATTGTGTTCTTCCAATAAATGTATTCATCCCCACATCTAAAACAGATAGTTTACGACCATTATTTACGTCCAATCTGTATTTTTGTAGCAGCTCGGTCCCCTATTGTGGTTAGTTATCGCCTTATATTCGCGGTAGACCACCCACACACTACTATCTACGAATAAAATTTGTTTGTCCGTCTATTTACATTCATGTGTCACTTTAACTTGCGAGGGAATAGGTTTATTTGGACACTTTACGTCTTTTGATTGATAAATAATCAATGTCTTCAATTTGACAATAAATCTATCCCTTACAAATCATAAATCCCTTTCCTAAGGGTTTCCATGTCTTGGGGTTAAATCTGAATCGTAATTTGTTGTAATTTCTTCTTTATGTATTGCATAAGGCTGCCAGTAGATTACGCATTTTTAAGCTTAACCAAAAGCCTGCCAAATCACCAAGCTTCAGCTCACGAGATAATTCCGTGTCGCTATCAATTACCTACAAGAGCTAACACGAGAGTCTAACTAGTCACTAACTTGGATAAAAGCTATGCGTGGTGCACACAAAAACGCCCGCGGGCTGCGCGCGCGCAGCGTCCGCATAACAAGCATACGGCACCTTATAATTTATTTTTGAGTCTTTAACCGTGTCGATCAACACCTTGGCTTGTGAACTATTGCAGTTTTAATAAAAAAGGTGTGTAAGACAGTAGTAAATCGGCTCTTTATTATCTGCTCAGCTAGAACCGCAGCTGCACGACAAGGCTAGAGAGCCTTCGTGACTTCGTGTAATAAATAACAAAGTGTGTTTATGGGTTTGTTGGTTTTTATCCCGGAAAATATACGGTTACCGCTGAAAATCCATGATTTTCGTTAAAAGAAAAATCATCCAAAATGTAGCAAATGTCACAGTTTCAGTTTTCAAATTTTGTTACAGCAATGTAAAGGTAGACAGTGATTTTCTTTGCCCTGTGGTATTTGCTGTCCGTACCCCCAAAAATGTAATAAGAAAGGAATATTTGTTCGGAAGACGCGGCGGGCGAGGCAAACGCGTGTGGTCAACAGTTCAACACCGGTAGCGTGAGCAAACACGCCCGACCAGGAATTTCCTATGTTTGGCGACGGCTCCTGCCCTACCTGTACCTATACATACATACACACGTCGTGTGGGACTCCATCCGTGATGATTCTGTCACGTTCAATTGGAATACAAATTTATAACATTTAAATATATTTTGAATCTGAAAGTAAAAAAAAAACATTTGAACTTAGATCAGTTCACATAGAGACCCTATTAAAAATGTAGTATGTCCATTTGATCACATTTTGATCTCGAATTTCATTACATTTTTTTATCTTCACATCGTCTTCGGTATGTTTAATCAATTATGCACAATGTGCACATTTTTTGCTCCTTGTTTGGACTTTTTTGCCGCATGTTTGCTGTTTGTTCTAAAAAATCTTAAATCACATTAAATCATTGAAAATTGCTTTATTCACGAACCCGAATAAAATGTTACTTACTTTTCATTGCGAAATTGCATAACAATATTTTAGTTTAATTTTCATTTTGTGATTTTGTATTCATATATTAATGCTTAAATGGTGTCTATGTTCTGTACAGGAATGAGTTGGCAAATTGCCATAGAAAAAAAGTTTGTTATTATGTGACTCAAAGATCCTCCGGTTATAATATAATGTAGTATGAAATAATAGGTCTAGTTGCAATATGTCTACTGTATAACTGCTTTATGATAGTGTAATGTATGAGAGTGTGCATGTTATGTATTTACAATTTTATCGTCGCCAGCGAGGCGTCGGGATCGTCACAGAACGAGGAACCATTCACATTTGGATGTGGTAAAATAATTGCATGTTGAATAAAATAATTATTAGCTGCAAAAATTGTGCGTATAAATTTTTTTTTGTGAGTTGTCACATTTTTTTTGGGTGGTGCTTTTACCAGTTATTACGCAAAATAAAGACATACGTTGATATTTTGTTTTATAACATCTTTTTAGCTCTACTTGAATCAATCTTAACCTCACTTTTATTACTTTTTATATCTCATCCAAAAGGCCCATTCGCCACATGTAAGCATACATCCTTGACTCGATGTTATCCGATTGCCAGTCATGCACCCTAACGAACAAGAGCTTACTTTTTATACATACACGTACATATATACGTACATTCCGTTTGTTTGTTTTGTTCCACTGTAGCGTTTCGGTAGGCTTCCCCTTAACTTGTAAGTTTTCGTCTCAATAATGAGCGAGTTGAAAGGATTTTTATTTGTTTTCGCGAACCTGCGTTTTTCAATGCTTTGATTGGGAGAAGTTGACGGGCTTCTTTTGTGTTTGCAAATTATATTAGAAATGTACAATTGTATCCATTCACCTTTAAATGATTGCATTTTATTTAGATACTCAGTTTTATCATAATTTGTATAAGCTGAGTTGTCACTTGGAAATTCAAGTGACAAAATGGTCTAAGTCCTACTTTTTTTTTTATATGTATCCATATTCATATCGCTTATACTTTTTTAGACAGCCTTTTTTACATTTTAAAACCATTCCTTCAAGTTGTAAATTTCATTCTCAAGGGGTTGGCAGCATTAAAAACCCAAGTTCATAAGTGTTTTGAGTGCCGCAAGTGGAATTACGAAAATTGCCACTCGGGAACAATTTCACTCAAGTGCTACAATCCTTGTAATGTTTTGTACAATGCAATTATTTTTTACTATTAACTTGTATTGTCAGGAATTGTTCGCACTAGTCAAGCGGTCGTAATATTAATTAATAATTTTGTTGGTATCTGTAGATTATTGTTAAATTCTCTCTGCCTACCAGCTTCCTACTACCCGGTAAGAAACTTTGTGTGATTATATATTACCCGCGTAGATTTAGTTTCTTCCTTATTGTCGCGGAACCCTAATATTAAAAAAAAATAAAAGTAGCCTAAGTTACTCCTTGAAACATCAGCGACCTCCCAGTTTAAGGCCCGGTAAAATCGGTCTAGCCGTTTCAGAGATTACCCGGAACAAACAGACAGACGGACAGACACACAGAGAAAAATTTTAAAACTTGGTTTTTCAGTCTTTAGCGTGTACACTTCCATATGCATTTAGTGAAAAGCTGTTATTTTGGAATTACGATAGACACTTCAATTTTATTTATCTGTATGTATGTATGTATGTATAGAGAGATAAAACAGTATAAGATATAAACGTTTTGTTTAAATTCATTTTAAATCAGATACTGCACAAATTTTCAAATTCAAATTACTTCTCTTCCATCACCAGTCCTATAGAATACATCGCACAGCTTATGTCTAAAAATAAGATAAATGGATCAGTTTTTTCTGAGCCGAAATCTGTATGCAATAAGTCTTATCTGGACGACACCTGGGCATGTCGCTGCTATCTTTGAGATGTCAGAGCTTAAGGAATGTTTAGACAGGACGGAATTATGTTGCTTAAAGATACACAGAGATAATTTTAAGGTTATGTACTTCTGTGTCCATTAGTTTAATTGTTCTTGTCGGTGTCTTAATAGAAGCCATTATTAAGAATGGTTTGGAATCCTTCCTTTATAAGCATATACATCGTAGCAATTTTATTAACACCGTCGTTATCGATGCATAGAATTATATGAAAGCCTAGCTGTGCCCCGCGGTTTTACCCGCGTAGAGTTAATTTCAAGGGTAATCCTCGGAACAGTAATCATTTAAAAAAAATAAAAGTAGCCTAAGTTACTCCTTGTAGCAGTTGTAACATTAGCTAAATTTGACAGGCCGACAGACGGACAAAGAGAAAAATATTTTTTTTCATGTTGGTACCGTATATATTTCCATATTATTCATATGCATTTAGTGAAAAGCTGTTATTTTAGATTTTCAAATAGACACTTCAATTTTGTTTATCTGTATAGATATAGATGTATAGGTATTTGCATGATTATCGTTATAGAAACTTCTTTGAAACGTCAGTGATTTAATGCCTCTCTTAATTGTTCATTCATAGTTCAGTTTTTTGTGTCAATTTCTTTTCAAAACCCACAAAAACGTTTTCTCTGCCCTATCTATTCTCCACTGCACCATTCCTTACGTCCTTTATACATATTTCACGCGCTTTATCTCTGCATCTCGGTATTTTTTTGTGAATTATACCAACAAAATAAACGTAAACAACACGCACCATCCGGTTGTGGTGAATTTCGATTGTGTGCCAAATCTCTAGGTGAGATAAGCAATCAGACTTGAGTTTTGAAGAGTCTTTTATTGTTATTCTTAAGATGATATTATATTAAAATCCTGTGTTTAGGCTCTTAGGTTTTTTGGGGAGCTATTATATTTCTAAAAGGATGTTCTAAATTTTTTGGTCATAATTTTACAGCAAAATTACTTTTTGCAGCACGATTTTCCTTGTATAAAAATTTAATGACCCAACGTATTTTATGAGTATGGAAACCATATTGTCCTTGATTACCAAGTAAAGATCATAATTCATAGCTAAACAGGCAATTAAAGCTATAATTCAGTAAAATGAGCAATATAAGGCCCGGAGCGTATTAACATAAATCACAGCCCAAAATGACCGTGTTTCCTCACCAATGACGCTTTTTGCATCGGGTATAGAAACTAGTATTGGTTTTCGATTTTTTTTTGCATCATTTGTATTCTGTGTTACTTATCATGATTCGTTGCGTGTGGAGTTCGGTAACCTAACATATTTTTTGATTTTCAATTTCATATTTATTAGGAACTCTTATATTGGAAAGCTCAAAAAAAAATTTGTAACTTCAATCATTTTTACTCGAGGAACCTTTCTCGTACCATAATTAATTTATCGCAATGATTTTGCAACCAATTAAGAAACACCCTAAAGTGATGTAATTAAGTTGATTTTTAAATAAGTTAAAAAAACTAAAGTAAACGCGCCATAATTTTAAATTCCGAAATCCGCTCAGGACATTAATGAGGGGTAACTAACAGTTAACCTAACAAGGTTTTTAAACCCAAAACCATGTACCACGTGGTTTCCAGTGCACGGGCGAGGCGCCATAAATACGGGCCTGTGCGCGGGCGCAGGTAAGTCAAACGAGATCGCTCCTTTTTTTAAAAAACCTCAAAAAGTTAAAATGGACTGTATTCCCACAAATGTAAGGTTGGTTTTACGTTGAGTACGAAGTAAAGTCATTTCCATAATTCACTTTGGTCTTTCTCACTTCTGAAATAAAGCTCCTTTTTCGGAGCGATCTCTCCTAACAACTACGGTTGTTCGCACGGGAATTCCAACTCAAGGACTTAGTTTTAGAGTTCAATACTGTTTGCCATTGTCTTGGTGTTTTTTGTGGTCATACCAGATTTTGGTGTACTTTTAAGTTGTTTTTTGTGTCAGAGTGTGGACCGGGCGCGCTAGTGGTTCCGTGGGTGTTTCGCAGGGTCACCGAGGATAATAACTGTAAATTATCATCCGCTTATTGAATACCGGACTGGGGTCTTAATGGGGGGAATTTAGATCGGTATCCAGTCGCAAATGGTGAACTGTAGGTGATCAGATAATTAGGTTCAAATTACACTGTGACCGATTTTGTTGTCGTCGCTCTGCCCAAACTCTTTTAGTGACAAGTTGATCTGAGATGCCTTACTTTCGCCTGACCCTGCCCTATCTCCTATCATAAGGATTGCCAGGTGTAAAATAAATATATCATTCATCTCCAGGCTTTCGGTGATGCTAATGACGAAATTAAGACATCCATCCAATCAGATTCCTTCGGCATATTGGTGATGTTCTTGAAAGCCACATTCAACGAAAAAATTTACTCTTTCAAAAAGTCTTAAGTTTTCGTTAAATTCTCAATATTAAGGACTGCCGAATTGTACATAATCTGTGATCCAACACTTACAAGTGTTTATTACAATCTCAGGATGCATATTCTGTACATGAACAACATTGTTGCATTCAGGTTCGCAGGTTCGATTACCTCGAGACCTAATATTTGCCTGATGTTTGTTTCAAGTTAAGATAATACAAGCGGACGTCACGCGGTTTCACCCGCGTAGTTCCCGTTCTCGTGCTCTGATAAAATAGCCTATGTTACTCGCTGATGATGTAGCTATCCATTGCTGAAAGAATTTTCAAGAACGGTCAAGTAGTTTCGGAGCCTATTCAATGCAAACAAACAAACAAAATACAAATCTTTCCTCTTTGTAATATTAGTGTAGATTAATGAATACTTGAATGTTATTGTGGGGAATAATCAAAATCATAAGGGCTTTCAATTAGGGTTGAAGCTATGCCTGAATGATCAGCCTCTAATTGATTTGAGTCGGTATACATATTCAGTTTAATTAGCACGTTTTGTAGCAGGTATGTATTAATACCTGTCCTGGGGCCTTACTATGAGCTCTTATTGCCATGATAGTTTCACTCATTTAGAGACAGATGTATATGACGTGCATACATCTGTCACTGTCACACTGCTGAACTATCAATGCCATAAGAGCTCATGGTTGGGCCCCTGAACTCAGTTGTACTTAAGATTGTTTTGTTAATAGTAGTAACATGTAACGGAATCTTATCCTTATAGTCTAGTTACGTCACTGATCAGTTGCAAGTGTTGTCATACAACATCACACGAAACTCAATAATTTGCAATTCATATTTTAATGAGCGTCTATCTACGTTTTTTCTTAAAAAATACTCATATAAAAGAAAAAAAGGAAGAGTATCTATGACTAAGCAATAATGCGTTCCTTTGTGTTCAAACCACAACAAATCATTTGACTAACAAACCATTTCTTGTAAATGGAAACTATACTTGCAAATTATCCAGTAATTCTGTTTTTACTTATAATATCGTTGTTTGCAACCCATGAACGTTCAGCTAGAAGTTGGCAACCCTACAATTATCCTGTAACTAATTCTCTACTAAAGCCAATAGACAAACAGCTAAAGTAAACTTTCAACACCAATCGTTTGATACAACCAGACAATCGTACTCAATCAACCCGTTAGAGCGTGAGAGCAATAGCAAAGATACAGGTGTGATAGAGACAGCTGCAGTTTACTCAGCCCTCGCCGCAGTGCTAATGAGAGAGGCACTAATTGTGTGAGAACAAACAAGAGACGTGATTATACCTATTTTGTGTTTTTAAATTAAGTACGTTGTTTCAACTAGTAAATAAAATATGCTTTTGAATAAAAATTACAAAAAAAATATAATCAAATTCTCAAAAACTTAATTTTGTAGTTATGTCAGTAGGGCACGAAGAGGTCAACTCAACAAATTCAATTTAGAACAAAAAAATATAGAAATATGATTTGGCTAATGCATTGAATGAAATTCTGGCAATTGCTTTTATTCTATAAGTAAATCGTTTTTTTTTATTAGGTAATCATTTTATGACCGTCTTGAGACTTGTGCTTACCATTTCTAATGAAAGTTGACAGTATTTTTTTTTACAAATAGAGAAATATTATTCGCAAGTGTGCGATGACGTCACACAATTACTATTTATCTTTCGGACACATTTGTGAGAGCACAAAAAATGATCCTGCGACCCGTCCGTTCCGAGAATACAACTTGTTACCACGCTAGTATCATTTATAACTCTGCGGGGCCAATATTGAAATTACACCAAATTGAAAATTCAATTATTTACTTATCGTCATGTTAGTATGGTTTTAAAATGTTATTCGTTGTGCGAATTATCATGGTTCCGTTCGATTTAATCAAATTTGCTTTAATTTTTTTTGTGCAAACTACGGGTTAATTTAAAACGAGTAGGCTCTTTAAATGCGTTTAATTTTTATATGATACTGCAACCTTCAACGGGTAGGTTGACCTGTTGTAATAACAACACCCACTTTTCACCTAAGATAGAGTGCAAACGTAAAGATGATGAGTCTATCGCCGTCTCAGGCATTATACGTCATTGAATCACTTCTCAGACATATACAGACTCCCTCGCGATGTATTCCTTCTCAATAAAGCACGTGGTGTGAATTCACTGCACATAAGTTTTTAGATAAACTTTTGGTACAGGCCCCACCGGGATTCGAGCTTGCGTCGCTTGAGTAGCAGGCGACTGCTCAAACTCCACTGTCACCACGACTCTTTTCTTTTCAAAATGTATTTAATTTCTTTATCCTTTCTACTTAATAAGACCCGACAATGATCGTGAATAAATCACACCCGTACTCCTCACGCACTGTCGTTAGTGCCTTTATAATGAAGTACCAAGAGTTACTTAGTAAGTAAATAATACGTTAAAACTAAGTGAATCCAGGAAATTCGACAGCTGATTCCGTGAACATCTGATTACGTCTACCAAACTATAATTATCCTTGCCAACATGGTAATTAGGGTGCAATTCGACCCTCACAATATAAACACTACTTTGTACCAATAATTTCTTAACAAGAACTCTTGAATTTGGCATCCTATATGATCTAACTAGCTGTGCTTCGCGATTTTACCCGCGTATGATTAACAATAAAAACTATGTTACTTAGTGTCCATTGATACTTCGCTCCTATTGGTTCCAGCGTGATATTATAAGACCTTAAAGCCTTTCTCGATGAATGAACTATCCAACACAAAAAAAAATCTAAATTTTAATCAAACCAGTAGTTCCTGAAATTGGCGCATTTAAACAAACAAATTCGTTAGATTTCTAAAATACACGCAGCTTTAACTACCTAAGGGTAGATTTTCGGAAAACCCTTAGTGGATTGTACTTACACCTCAATAATCCGGACTACCTTAGACTTAGGTCGAGACATAGTAATAAAATAACATGTACAATCAGGCTTTTAGTCATAGGGAGTCGAAAATGGCAGTTGGCGGGCACTACCCAGGCCGCAACTTTTTGAAAATTAAATATAAAATCTCACACGAGTCCCGAAAAAAAACAAAAACTATCTTTAAAGTAAATTGTATAAATACCATCCGGTAGTTAATAATCAAATTAATTGACAACGCAATATTTGACGCGAACGTAAGCTATTCACTAAGGTTTCTCAGCGTCGCACTCTACTCGCGTTGGTTTCAATCATAGGAAATTGATACATAACACATAGACGATAAGGTTCAATTTCGTATCTTTAAAAACGACACTCGACGCCGAGTGCGACGCTGAGAAACCTTAGTGAATAACGCAGGTAACGCCACGTTGATAGCGTATCAACACGTAGGCTTGTTTGGGCTTTGAATCTGATAACAAGTTACGCACATCGATCAATGCCGGCTGGATTAAGATATTGAGATTTACCTAGCTAGATTAACTACTGAAATCTAAACCCACAGCCCGAATATAAGCCCTTATTACCATGATAGATCGCCACAGTCAGTGACAGATTTATACACGTCATATAGTGTCGAATATGAGACAAATCTTACTTCCTGGCAGTTGCCAAATGATAAGACCATTAACAGATTCAAGAAATAGGATGGTTTAAGAGATGCTGGACTGAATCCTTTGAAACCTGGTTACATACATTTCTTAATTTCTTACCTATTATCTATCTTTCTTATTGTTTTGCTCAGAATTATAATAAGCACACATATAAACTTAGCCATTTAAATCAGAGAATAATTCTTGGAAAATTTATTCCCCATTTCATCCCCTCCGGAGTGGAATTTAGGGAAATAATTTCTTAGTGGATAGAACCTTACAAAGAACACACGCTCCAAATTTGCTAGTAGAGCCCTTGGTCTATGCAAATTCATCAGAACGTAAGCGACAGCCAGGGTTGTCACTCGCGTTGAATAAATAGCCACAAACTCTCACATATTTTTTGTGCAAATATTTGCGATATTTTATCACTATTCAAAATGATTTTATCGGATATCGATATCGTTTTGATAACCTGAAAACACTATCTGCATTTTTTTCAGTACAATAACTGACTTTTGTATGAACCATTGCAACACGAAGGCTGGTGCTAACTACCTTATAAATAACCAGCTGTGCCCTGCTGTTTAACCCGCTAGGATTATGTGAAGACAATACGTGCACCCCCCACACCAAATTAGCGACCAGGGGCCTAAGCATGAGCTCTTATTGCAATGATAGTTCAGCTTATACACGTCATATACATCTGTCTCTTAGTATGAGTCAAACTATCATGGCAATGATCATGGTAAGGCCCTAGGACACCGTGGAGTTTAGTGGGTGCAAGTCTAAACCCTTCCGCTGCTAGCGCGATGGCGAGAGGATACTCGCGATTGTTCAAACATCTCGATACATCGCGTATGTTTTCAATCGCAGTCGATGGTAGCGAGTCAGACTCGCGTGCAGTCGTACTCGGCGCGATGCATCGCTTCGGCAGACGTTCGGTTCCATTCGGCGCGACCAATCGCTTGCATCAAAACAATCGAATAACCTCTCGATCATGGCGAATCGATGGTTGATTGCTAAATTTTGCTCACAGATATTTTTCCAAAATAAAAGTTACTCTTTTTAACATCAGCTATCTGCCAGTGTAAGTCCTAAAACCTTTTCAGAGATTGGTCGGAACAAACAGACATGACAGAAAGACAGCGTATAATCTTTCATAGAAAGAATATTTTGTTAAAATAAATTCCACATGGGTGAAGTAGCAGACTAGTGCTACCATTTAACAACATAAGATTTTTCTCCTCCGATAAGTTCTATAACATATGCCCTGTCATGGCATATAAAAGAAGCAAGCGTTCAATTAATTAAACGATATTTTTATGCACTCAGCTGATATGTCAAACATAATTATAGCAAGTCCTTTTTTCTCAGTTATCGAACGAACGACACAGCGATGTCGAGTTTCAATTACATGTCTTAAAGGCCCTTAATTGCCTTTATCTTGGCATCTGGGGTTGCCTTCAAGACGAATGTCAAAGTACAGGTCTGGTTTCGTTAGCATAACATGTGGTGGCGATAATTTCTGTAGCGGAAAATTCTTTATCTATGGGCTCTTTTTCATTGGACAAATGCTTGTTTTATATGTATACAAGAAGCAGAACTTATAACTAATTAAAAGGTGTTGGAAATATTATATATATTTCATGCATCAATATATCTTAGTAAGAACTACTTGAACATCAAATATAGTCGCGTCTAACCGCGGGACTCAGCAAGTATAAGTAATATTCAACTAAAAATAAAAATAAAAATAAAGAAGTAATAATAATAATACAAGTTCAGTAATTTAGATTAAGGTATACAATGCATGTAATATATATTTCAGCTTTTATAAAGCCGAATATCCACTCTTTATTCTATTTTTATTGAACGTGCTGATCTCAGGAACTACTGGTTTAAAGTAAGCGTTAGCCCAAGGTAACTATCCCTATCACGCAGACGAAGTCGCGGACAGAAGCTAGTATCGATATAGTAATGCAACGAATTGACATCAGACTGAATACATAATATTTCGTATGATTAGATATTTGTATAGAAACATATACGACAAGAATTTAATTACTTACCACCGAAAAATCCGACCTGCCGTAAGTCAGGGCTGTCACTTCAGCTAAACAAGGTAATTGATATCAGGGAAATTCCTTGAAGGGTCAGTTCAGCTCGTAATTGCCTGCCGCGGGCGACTGTCCACACGCCCCATTGACCGGTTAAAGCCGGTATGTAGGGCTGGCGACTTACTTTACTTATTTCTACCGATTTATAAGAATTCTTCATAATTTGCTGCTTTTAGACAAATCTTGGTAGATTTAAAAAATAAAAAGACAATTTCTTTTTTCATAAAACTGTTATGTTATCCAATTTTAATTCTAGTTTATAGTATCCACATAGATGTAAAAATAACTGTGCGTTGAGATTAAAAATTGTTTGAAGTATACCTGATTTTCAAAGTTTCGTTTCCCTTCATCTAATGAAAACTATGCATTACTTCTGTCGCTATGTATGAAACGTAAAAATTTATTTCGTTATGTGCCACCCCTAACAATAAGTACAGTCGAATACACAGCTATTACCTGAACGATGTACTTGGATATAATAAATGCGCATTAACTTGTATTTATTTCTATAATACTGATTATAATATCTAAGCTTTTTTTAAAAAAGGGATTTTCTTTAAATATATTCAATAACCCGATTATCATTCAGTCGTTCAACTACAAATCACGTGTTACTATATTTGTTTCCACCATGACTCAGCGATAATTTGGTTGCCTTGCGGCGCTGGGGTCTTGGGATTGAAGCAGTCGAGAAGATAAAAATTTACCTAGCTTCGCTCTCGTGGCTTAGACTACCTATACATACTCTAAAAATCTATACTAAAAATGATTTGTTAAAATGATAAGTAGGTTATCAGATTAATTACCTTGGATATCTAACATACATACAAACTAACTTTAACAGTTAGAAGGAACACAAACACATTGACATTTGAGAATTAACAGGTGTTTAAGTTAGATATAAATTCTGCCTACCACCAGCTGTACCGCCAGCAGTAATACCTACGTTCGATAAACCCTGAAATATGCCAACCATGAAAGTTATCTATAAAGCATTCCGCTGGAAGGTACACGTAAATAATACGCCAAATATTTTCCCATATAAAAATACCTGAAATAATTGGGGGTCGGTAGATATTTGGGCAAATTGGGGAAATCCGCTACCCTTGGTTGCAAACATGTCGAAGTGGACTAAACTGATTCCGACTTATCCAATTACGACCCTCGCTAACTGTAGATGCTAGGATTGTATTCTGGCGTCGCTCGAGATATATTTAAGTCGTTTATCACGTTACGACTTCTACGCATATATTACTAGCAGACATCACGCGGTTTCACCCGCGTATTTTCCGTTCCCGTGGGAGTATGAATATAAAATATAGCCTATATTAATCAGTGATAATGTAGCATTCAATTGGTGAAAGAATTTTTACATTCGGACCAGTACTTTTTTAGCCAATTCGTTACTAACATACTTATATATTAATCTTTCCTCTTTATAATATTAAGTATAGATGTGTATTTGATACCATCTTATGAATTAACGAATTATATGAATGTAGGAAAAACGGAAGAATTATGTAAGGATTGAAGCATACTATAGTAATCTCTGCCTAGTGCCATGAGATACGGCCACGCTATTCTGTAAGGTTTCTCAGCGTTGAACTCGGCGTCGGACGTCGGTTTCAATCACAGGAAATTGATACATAATACCGAGACGATAAAGTTCAATTTTGTCTTTAGAATAACTCGGCAGGCATGAGCATTCTTGTTTATTACAGTTCAATTTAGTGTAAACAAGACCAACGGAATTAATTTATCAGGAATTAGTTAAGTCTGAAAACAACACCAAATTTCTCTTCCTTTTTATGAGTGAATTGTGGAAGACGGTTATCAGCTATCGACATGAAATCTCTACCGCCACATAGTGGGAGCCCCTAACAATATCACAGTAAGGTGTCGACATATCAAACGGTCCATTGGATGTGTTATCTTACTGTTCAGATTAATGTAAGCGGAAACTGAACTGTTAGTAATAAGTGGGTAATGTGAGGATCGGTTTTTTACGCTTTATTGAGTGGAGTTTGAGACGATATGAAACTGTGATACGAGTGGTGTGCCTATTTTAACGGGTATAGAGTTAGTACCCGGATGACCCAGCTTTACTCGTTTTTCTTGACGTTGTCCAAAAATGAAACCTGGCTAGAATGATTCGCCCCCGAAATCTCCTACATATTAAATTTCATGAAATCGTTGGAGCCGTTTCGAAATTCAGATTAGATATATGTATACAAGAATTGCGTTTAAAGGTATTGGATAGATAGATAGATTGTTGGACTTTCATAAACTTCATCGCCCTGTACCCATATGAAGAGTTCTAAACCACAAAATTTGTATGAGATATTTAGTTATTTACGTCATCGCTACGGTGGCGCTTTACAATTTTCATACAAATATTCGGCGACGACGTTCGAACGTATCAAAAACTATATATACATGGGGCAGAGAGCGTTAACGTGACGTGGATTGTCACGTAAAAAATAAGGTGAAATACTTTTGAACGATTTAAGTCGTTCGATCGAAGTTCTATACAAAATCGCTTCAACGCAATAGGATCGAAAGTATAGAATTAGATACTAAGCAGTTTTTCACAGTGCCAACCATGAAAGAGTCTATTCACCAATATAATGAGTGCTTTTAATTGTTTCAGGAAAAGTCCGGCGAGCCTTATTCCGGTAAATTATCGGTGAAGTCGGATTTAAGTCCTGTTTTTGGTAAGTTCATGAATAATATTTTTTTTTAACTAGAACATATGTTTATACCTACTTTCTATTCACATAAAATAAAATACTATAATAAACAAATCATAAAGTATGTAAAAACAAATGTGTAAATTGCAAGGTCCTGCTACGCGAGAGAAATGGGTTCGAACCCTAAAAATAAAATTTCAGTATAGACTGCAGGCATAAACTTTACAGGATAATTATTTTGACAAATAAGCATACGGTAAACTACCTAACTAACCTTCCTAACCTTCTAGGGACATCTTGTGAGTCCCCAATAATACGTCCTTCGAATTATTACTTCATAAATACATACTATACACTAACATCTTAATTTCCCTTCGTATTAATCTTGAAGTACAATGTTCAATTTATAACTGAATATTAACGATTCCTAGTTAAATATCGATAAGTATGTAATTTATTCGATTCCATAAATCTATTCATTAAACCCAAATCGTTCGCTAGTGATGTGAAATTGATTACTCGCGCGAAGGTGGGAATTATCGACCCGCAGCCTCACCTCGACCCATTATCTGAGAATTATGTATGTTTTATCGCCAGCTTATAATCATCTGTCACAATCGTTACAATATTTTCGTATAATTTCGACTTGCTCCTCCCCCGTCTAGGGTTGGAGGGGTATCGATAAAATTATTGATTCAATCGATAATTTATTCATATCTGTTCATTTGGTATAATGAATTGGCAGAGGTAAAGACAGCTCTAATTTAGCATAGTGCCAAAACAGGGAGCGCAGAGGCTGTAAGTACTTCAAGATCACCCAGCAAAATTTCTTAGTGATTAAATAGAAAGACAGACCGACGGAAAGAATATTGGCATATGTTATGAATATAAGTAATGCATACCAGACAGAAAAATCTTCATGATTTTTTAACGACAGAGTTCAATCAGTTCATACAAATGATCTGTTCGAAATGTAAGATTATCTATCGACTTGTAACCACCTGTAGGCTGTAACCCAAAACAAAATGTCAAGTACGTACGTACTTAAAAGATTAAAACTAGTACAACATGTACTTAGAACTAAAAATCCCTTATCGAGCCAAGGCAGCTGGAGATCATTTTGTAAATACGTAAATTGTCAACTGGCAAAGATACGAGTGTCATTGCGCAATATTTACATTGTTTATCGCACGGACATGTCGCAGAAGCTATCCATTCACCGCATTATCTCATCCTCGTCATTGTTACAAGATAAAAAGACATTACCATCAATCACGTTAATCTCGCTTTATAACAAGGCTCGGGGCTAATTCGACTGCTTTTATCGATAACGTTTCTCGCGTGCCCATCGACGTGTGTCCATCACTACCGACCGAAACCTCGTTATTTGTTGTTATTAGTGTTGTTTTTTTTTCTTTTTTCCAACCTCGGGATGTTTTCGAGAACCGGTTGTTGGTCCTAATCTGATCGGTTCATCACGACCGGCCGTGTACCAACCAAACCAGAAAAAAGTAGTATAATGCAATCCACAATGAGGAACCCGAGATGCGATAGGGTTTTTTATTTCACCTATTCCTTCGGTTATTGACATGCATCGGTTTTGGGCGGTTGTTTTTTTTTAATTTAAATATTTAATGGACAGCTTCACATACCATGTGTAGATCAAATAATCAAATTACAACTCTAAGGTTTAAATTTAACATTAAACGTTGCTTTTTTCTTTCAAGGGATGGTTACTTTTTAAATATAATATATATTTATTTATATCCCTTTAATAAACGTACAAAATAAAAATTACTATAGAAATTGGTAGAGAGTAGGTAAAAACCCTTTCATTGATCTCATAGACAGAGTACACGTGCCGTCACGAGTTTAGAGCGCTGAGGTAAAATAGTGGGAGTAACTAAGCGCCCATACCGACAGACAGAGGCAGACTCATAAAATAACTACTGAGCTTAAAGGTCAGCTATGTAAGTCTTAACTCTTCGCGGCTATACATATCAAATGGTCTCTCTTCAGTCTGTCTAGCCCTTGATAGTCATTGGGCCACTTTAATGATGATAAATAACACTTTGAATGTCTAAGTATAGCACGCATTCGCTATTCGGTATTATGATATTATAGTTATAAAAAGCAGTCACGCTTCCCTTATCTGTAGCTAACACTGGCCTATCTACATTTTTTCATCTAGACCACTTAGCAACAAAAACTAAACGTACAATATAGGGCCTGGGGCCTTACCATGAGCTCTTATTGCAATGTTAATTCAGTTGTGCGACAGTGACAGATGTACGCACGTCACATATATCTGTTTCATAAATGAGTGAAACTATCATGGCAATAAGAGCACATGGTAAGGCCCCTGTAGACGAAGTAGCATTATCCTCACGGTTCGCTAATACAAACGATACATGTACGGGAATGACATATGTCACGTGACTGATTAATGTCATTTCCATAATTTTTTTCCGTTTCTATTAGCGTAAGCGCGAAAGAATGGTACTTTGTCTAGGCCTACAGGTAGGGTTGCCAACTATACTGTTTTCAACAGTATTATACTGTTTTTCATTCAATTATACTTTTTACTGTTGAACAAAAATTAAGTATACAAAGTACTGTTTTCGTATGAGGTCTTTAAAAAAGATTGTAAATCAGTAAGTTGCGTGAAAAGTTCTAAAAAATATTTATTTAAAACAATATATAAATAAAATACTGTTCATTTTCCTAAAATACTGTTTAATATTCTTCACAGACCTGAATATACTTTATTCGTTGTAAACGTTGGCAACCCTACCTACAGGGGCGCTACCATGAGCTCTTATTACCATGATGTTGTAATAACTACACTTTTCACCGAAGATGAAAAAGTGCCAACGTGACAGATGGTGAGTCTGTCGCCGTCTCAGGCACTTTACATACGTCTTTGATTACTTCTCAGACATATGCAGGTTTCTTCACGATTTTTTCCTTTACCGTAATGCACGTGGTGTGAAATCACTACACATAAGTTTTCAGAAAATCTCTTTGGTACAGATCCCAAGGCGCTTAGTCTATAGTAATTAGTGGTACGTAATTAATTGTTCAAGTTGGTGCTAAATTAATTATACAGGCCTCAGATATAAACTTCAAGAGAAATTTATATATTTCTTTGAATGTTCCATTATATCTTTTATGATATATTATATCGCTATATTTACATTTTAAGCAGATTTCCGTGTAAGATAAATCTGTATGTCAAATTACAAGGTTCCCCAATATATCTTTGGTCATCCACCATATAATTTACCATGAGAATATGGTAATTAGTAGGATTTATGGTTTGTGATAGACTTAGTTACACATTTAACTGTGATTGTATCCGGTTTCATTGAATTAATTTTAACTCGATTTTGGAAACTGGTTTACGCTGCAAAAGTGATGTGAGTTTCTTTACAGTAGGCAGAGGTGTACTCATAGTACACCTCTGCCAACATTTCTTTAAGGGCACGTCGCTCGTTGAACCGATAGGGCCTAAAGGTTCTTGAGTGGCAATCGCGTACCAGGCGCAGTGTGGGTAGGCCCCCAACGAGGTGGACCCACGACCTGGTGAGGATCGCGGGAACCCACTGGATGTGGGAGACACTACACCGGTCGTCGTGAAGATCGTTGGGGGAGGCCTATGCCCAGCAGTGGGCGTCTGTCAGCTGAAATGATGATGATAGTCGTTGACAGAGTTTTCGTATTCATCATATCAAAGAAAAACAGAATAGCTCTGTGGTCGTCGCGACATCTTCCTACTAAATTGAAGTCCTATTGGACTACGAATAACACATTGGTAGAGAATTAGGATGGAATTACTTTAAAAATTCAATAATATTTCAATTGTTTGTCTTCGGGGCAGTGAGTAGGGGTACTTGCCTCACACACTTCTTTCGCTTCATCCACATTCATCCAAGTCTTCATGCACGCTACGGTCCACTTAAAAATGTGCAAAGAGAGTTGGCAATTTGTTACGTTGTAAAAATATGGTAATTTCTGTAACCTTAATAATACACTGAGAAATATAAGCTTATAATTATTTTTAAAGATAACAATGTAAGTATTCAAACCCAGGCGCATATTAATAACGTTACGCTAAATTAATTTGATTTAGACCTTAAGATCTACGGAGATAAGTTCTAATTCATACTTTTATGTGGTTAGAAGTAATTATGTGGTTGTGATTTAAATACCGGTTTTAAAATGACCCTAATATAATACAAGGGCTGGCGTTAAATATCTTGGTTATATTTATTACTTTTTTTTTGTAAATTATTAGACTATTAAGTGATCTAGTGCTATTAAACACTAGCTTTCGTCTGCGGCTTTGACCACGTGCTATTACAGATCCCTAATGTTACTCGGCGATGATTTATACTGTGGTTCTTATTTAAAAACTAGCTGTGCCCCGCGGTTTCACCCGCGTAGTTTCATCCTTATTGTCGCGGAACCCTAATATTTTTAATAAATAAATGTAGCCTTAGTTACTCCTTGAAACATCAGCTACCTGCCAGTGAAAGTCCCGTCAAAATCGGTCCTGCCGCTTCAGAGATTACCCTGAACAAACAGACAGACAGACTGATAAATTTTAAAACTTGGTTTTTTAGTGAAAGTAGCGTGTATATTTAGTGAAAAGCTGTTATTTTGGAATTACAAACTAGACACTTCAATTTTATTTATCTGTATAGATGTTGCCTAGATTCCATACTGCGTAGCGCAGTAATCATATTTAGACTGTGGATAAGACCTGCTTAGTAATATTCAGTTAAAATGCAAAGTACTTTGTACATAAAAAGGGTACATGAAATTGCCTGCCTCTGGACAATATGTCCATTCCTGAGAAGCCTCAATCTACAACACATCCTGCCGCGATATTCACTTAGGTTTCTCAGCGAACTGGACGAAGAGCGTTGGTCAATCATAGGAAACTGATACATAAAACATAGAGGATAAGGTTCAATTTCGTATCTTTAAAACCGACACTCGACGACGAGTGCAACGCTGAGAAACCTTAGTGAATAACGCGTTGTCCCTTTCGCTCTCAAGTGATATGTAAGTGCGTGTGTCTCCCTCACTCATATCTGTACCTGTATTTAGTGTCATTATAGCCAACTTCTAATTGGAACTTGATATCCGTACACAATTAGAGTCTCGTCGTTAGATTAACGAGCTTTTTGCACTTACACCCGTTTGTGGTGCAAGCTATGAACTTTGAATATAATCTATACTAATCTATACATACAGTTAAATAAAATTGAAGTGTCTGTTTGTGATTCCAAAATAACAGCTTTTCATTAAATGCATATGAAAGTATACTCGCACAACCTTCTGTCACAGAAAAAAAAAGTTTTAATTATTTTTTCTGGGTAATCTCTGAAACGGCTGGACCGATTTTAACGGGACTTTCTAGCAGGTTGCTGATGTTTCAAGGAGTAACTTAGGCTAATTTTATTTAAATAATAACTAGAGTGAGTTAAGTCAGTATCGTGTATACTTTCATATGCATTTAGTGAAAAGCTGTTATTTTGGAATTACAAACAGACACTTCAATTTTATTTATCTGTATCGATAAACAATACGGTATCTTCCACATCGTCCACATATACATTAAAATCGAGTCAAACGTGTTTCCTCGAGGACAATCGTTTTTGTCACAGTAATTGGTCTGTAGGGTAAACTGGCCAGTTGTCGGACCTTGCCCATCAATCATCCGTAGAAAAAAGGGTTTTGTGTTTAAATTTAAAGTGTGAAATTAAATTAGGTGTCATATGAGAGAGTTCTCGGAACGCTGTGTAATAAACTCACAGACAAGCATATTCTTTTATATACGTATCATATTATTATGAGCTCTCATGTTACTTTAAAGTGCCTTTATAAAGCAGCGTCACGTATTTTGTCTTGATAGATGCCTTATTTTAAATCTTGACTTTAAGACCAACTGTAACAATACTATCGATAATAAATCTATACAGATAAATAAAATTGAAGTGTCTGTTTGTAATACCAAAATAACAGCTTTTCACTAAATGCATATGAAAGTATACACGCTACTGACCCTAAAAAACCAAGTTTTAATATTTTTCTCTGTCTGTCTGTCGGTCTGTCTGTCTGTCTGTCTGTCTGTCTGTTTGTTCCGGGTAATCTCCGAAACGGCTGGACCGATTTTAACGGGACTTTCACTGGCAGGTAGCTGATATATCAAGGAGTAACTTAGGCTACTTTTATTTATGAAAAATATTAGGGTTCCGCGACAATAAGGATGAAACTAAATCTACGCCGGTGAAACCGCAGGGCACAGCTAGTTTATATTATAAAAATTAATCCCCATTTCCCTTGGTCACGGCATCACGCCTAAACGGCTGGATGGATTTTAACAGGACTTTCACCGGCAGATAGCTGATGTTCCAAGGAGTGTTTTAGGCAAATTTTATTTAAAAAACATCCATGAAATTAACTTGCGGGTGAAACCGCGGGGCACAGCTAGAAGTATTATAAAAGTATTAACTCAAGGATGGCAAGTGTTAAAAACAACGTGAGGAAACTGGCATAATTATGTGCAGAAAATGATAAAAGGTTGGTGATTTGGTGTAAAGTGGGTGATAACACCTTCGAAAACCCCTCCAGGGACTACTGGAGGCTTGAAGTTACTAGATATAGGTAATCTTTTTCTTTCTTCTTAAGCCCACAACAGACTGCGCTTATATTGATACCATCTTCGGTCCGCGACTTAGTCTGCGTGGAATAATTACTTTAAGCTATCAATAACTTTAACCAGCGATTGGTCTTAGTGATGATATATAGCATACAGCCTTCCTCGATAAATGGGCTATCTAACACTGAAATAATTTTCCAAATCGGACCAGTAGTTTCTGAGATTAGCGCGTTAAAGCAAACAAACAAACTCTTCAGCTTTTATACATTAAGTTTATGGTATATTTTCAATAGCAAATATACTATAATATATTTAAGCGTCGTCTGTTGTGGGCTAGTCATACAAATTTTAAGTTAATTAAAAAAAAGTAACTTTAGTTCCTTTAGTTCTCAATTGTGTATCAAACCATACTAAGCATAAGAAATAATGACAAAGCCACTAGCATCTGCAAGAGTCATCGACCCAACCGTTTTAGTAAACCTATGATATTATAGGTCTGTTTCCTGGTATACTTACTGTTAATCACATAATAATATGTATGACAGTTTGTTTCTAAATAAATAAATAAATAAAATTATATTGGAATAAGTATTAAATTGTATAATTCAACCCATTTTATGAGCATCATCAAGTATCGTATTTCGCGCCATAAAATGTAAATATTAATGTCAATATAATATTGCTGTATTCATATAAATTTCATTTGCGTTATTACTTTACGTTCATTCACCGGATTTTTCAGTGTAGAATATAAAAGTTATGTTAATAATAAAAACATTTTTTTAGAGGAAAATAAGCTACATAATCATTTAACTAACCGGTGCCGTCGCGAGTTTGAACCGAAAATAGTGGGGACACCGCGCATGTAGTTTTTTGCGCAAACGCTAAGCAAACTAAAAATTGTAACGGAACCATCCCATCGGGGCCTGTACCAATGAGTTTTTCATTTCATACCACTTGCTTTATGGCGAAGGAAAACATCGTGGGGAAAACTGCATATGCCTGAGAAGTAATTCAAAGATATAGTGCCTGAGACGGCAATAGACTCACCATCTGTCACGTTGGCACTTAATCATCTACGGTGAAAAGTGGGTGTTGTTATTTCAACCCCTTCGGGCAATACAGGCGTGATCATGTATTTATGTTGGTCTAGATTCCATACTGCTGAGTCAGCATATATTTATACTGTGACTTACACGTGGTATTGACATATCTGCAAGAAAGCAATCCTAAATGATATAAAGCAAACAGTAATGGAGCAGTAGCCAACACCACTGGTGTAACTTTCACTACTCCACTGTCCATACAACATCATGTAGGTACATACAAACATACAAAATTGTGTGTTGTTGTCGTTACTACACATTACATGGGGTCTGAGCGCTTGGTTATGTGTCAATATTTGGTTAGGTCACCCTACGGAGCGGACCTACCGCGGAATAGAATTTGTTAAATGATTATGCACTTTAATACGTTCGGATAGGTTTAGCTTTTCATTAGACATTGTTTTGTAAAAAAAAGAGATTTGGAAACTTTTTGTTGCAGCTTGCAGCGTCATGCAAGGCTAGGGGTGGCGCGCTTGAAATTTTTTTGGAAATTTGAATCGATGTATTAAAGTTTCTAAACTTGTTAAGCTAATGAATTGTTATGATAGACTGAAACTTACCTTACTTCTAAGTTTGATGCATATTTGTAAATATTTTTTGTAATTACCATATCAGTTAAAATCCTGTCTTTTAAAGTAAGTAATAAATAAAGAATAACGGTGTCTCAAAAGATTATTGGATATCCAAATCTAAATATAGAGTTACGCGTGGCACGATGCAATATCGTGGAAGGCTAACTAAAGATATGATTAATTATCATATCGGGACGAAATAAAACACCCATTATCTTAAAGATAAAAAGGCTTGTTTATAAAAAAATATTGACTGACATTCCAATTTGGTTACGTTCAAAAAACTAATGAATAGGGAAAAACCAATTAACTTAGCCTATGATGGTCAGACAACTAATATTTATGCGAAAGGTGATGCTATCTGTTATTTAGACATTTCCCGTTTGACCATCTTGACTGTTTTTTTTTTTTTTTATCTAGTCTTAATGAGTGTTTAGGTAGGTGCACTTTACCGAAGCCGCTTAATAAGATAAGAGTCATCAGAATTCACGTAATTACTTCTCAGAGCTCAACGAATTGGTTTCATTAGTTACTTTTTGGGCAAAATATACGGTTCTGAGGCATTTTAACCGCAAACAAAAAAATGCTTTTGAATTAATTCTTCTACCGTTACATTTCTAAACACAAAACGTACAAAAGGTCCACAGACTAGTGCAGCACAGTAGGTGCTATAGTGCCCGCAATTATGGTGGAAAATGACTTCTCTGTGCCATATAATTTCGCCGTCTGCGACTACCCGCCCACGGCGTCTACTGTTCCATTCCACTACACAGTGTTCGGTAAATTGATAATGTTTGTTTGTCAGACTACCAATTGAAAGATTAGCACATTACATTTCATTTTCATAGTCTTTGACAGTTGAGATGACAAGGACATAGGGCTGCTGCATTCCATTCTGAATAAATTCAAAAATATAGAGCATGATTTTTGATAATAAAAAATGATTAACCAACGAGTTCAATAAATATAATTATAATAAAATACTTACCTACTGCGAAAAGTTTTTGTTTACGTATAAATTTATTTTGGGATTTATTTATTTCTATAACCGTATTTCCTCGAATCATCTGCACGTTGCAAGTGCGTCAACTTGTATATGTTTTGAAATGTTAACTTATATATATTTTTGTAACAGGTAAATTCGAGCCACATCCAGCGGCCGGGTTCAACATGGGCTACCTCGTGACTCCGTACCCTTACCCCAATGGTGGAGCCCATCCACTGCCCGTCTCAATGGTAAGTCTCACATATAATACCTCATGTACTATCAACTTCGCGCAAAATATATTTTAGCAAGACATTCCATCTCATGGTTTTAATAATGTATTCCAATAAGTTTCGTGATAATAATGATGTTTTTTCTGTTACCTACTACAGGGGCCTTACCATGAGCTCTTATTGCCATGATAGTTTCACTCATTTATGAGACAGATGTATGTGACGTGCATACAGCTGTTACTGTCGCACAACTTAATTAACATTGCAATAAGAGCTCATGGTTGGGCCCCAGTTTCTAATGTCAATAATTGCAGTGTAGGTACAAGAAAATATTTTTTAAGTACACTTACACGTAGGAATACTTTATCTGTATCGAAATATCTAAAAATTTTGCGGTAAAAAATATTTCTGTAATTAGATTATATTATATTAGACTGGCTGATAAACACTTTCGTATTTAAAACAAAAGAACAAGGATTATTAAGTATGTAAGGATTTTTTATCGATCGTCACTAGCAGTAACTACTCATTGGATTCGATCGTAAATTGCAATTTAAATGCATTTTTGAGTTTTATCGTATTTCTAACAAGCAAAGAAAAATAGTCATTTTATCGTATATGTTGTTGATAGGTTTATCATGAGAACTGAAGCAGATTGTAATTTGTAACCAATACGGATGTAAAAGGGTATCGGTAACGATAGACATCTGAAACGTAATAACTTGTTATCGCAATATAATATTCCTTGTAACACTGTTATGAGTTAAACGCTTATTTATTTTTGTATCGCAGGAGTAACTTCCTCGTACACTTGAAAAAAAATTGATGTACTCTTTTATGCGTATTATCACAATGATCAGAACATTATAAGTAAATTCCAGTTTTTCTTTTTATTTCGTAGACCATAGTGGAGTTTGTATTCTACATTTATTTATTTTTTAAGGCAACATAGAGAACAACTCATAAATGTATTTTTTTCATGTCATTATAAATGGCTTTTCAAAGAGCTTGCACGTCGTCTGGTAGAAGCCTCTCGTGACAAGAGAGCTGGGGCTTTTCTCGCCCAGAGAATCAGCATTGCTATTCAACGTGGCAGTGCTACCAGCCTTCTTGGCACGATCCCGAGAGACACCGACTTGGGACAAGTTTTCTACCTTTCATTAGTTTTAAGTACTGTTCCTTGTATATATATAATTAAGTTTTAATGTAACATATGTATTGGGCTATCATGATATATATTATTGTATTAAAAATCAATTGCAATTCGGTAGTGTCGCTAAAACTATGACTGCAAGAATACTTTTTTGGTAGGCCGCTAATACCGAATTATATTAAACAAATACGGATAAAAACATGGGTGCAAATATTTTTTAATAATATCTTGATCTTTTAGCATAAAATTCAATTATTGAATAAAAGCACCTATTAGTATGATTCAATTAAATCAGCATGGATTTTTGGCAGCCCTGGCAGCTGCTTTTGTGGGGTTCACAATCGTAGGCAAATAAGACCGTGACATTGATTGTAGTCTCTCGCGAACTTTTATTCTTAATTTGTTTTCTTTTTAAATACTCGTGTCATAGTTCCGTACAGATGATAAATAAAAATGTGATATTTTAATTCGTCCATGTAATAAAATGTACCGAGATTTTTTAATGTATCCGAACCGTATTTATTTATTTTAATTGAACAAAAACAAACAGTTGGAAGCACCATGGCAGTAGTAATTTAATCGTGATACTATTTTTATTGGTTTATTTCCTCGTAATAAGCACCACGTGTTCGCTCCGGGATCGAACCAGCGACGCGCCGGAAACGGTAACACAAACAATTTTTATTTCTGTCTGCCATCCTGCAACCAAACAGCGGTTTGGTCCATCACCGTTCAAATACTTGTGATTTCACTGTTTTTGTTTATTTGACTGACTTGTGTAGGCAGGTAATTGGGACTGGATATATCTATATATATTAAAATGAATCCACATTTTTTTATTGTGTTCTTTATTGTCAGGAAATGAAAGAGGAGATGATCTTATGAAAGAAAAAACTAAGAAAATTAAGTGAAAATTTTGAAACTTTAAGATTATTTAACCACCATATATTCTTTCTTTCTTCTTAAATCTAACCTTAGCGCTTTGGACAATAAAAACTTTTTGATGTAACCTTATGACGTTTGACATAGAATTGATAGAATACGTACTGCATTCTCATAATTCAGACAGGGCAACGTCTGTCGGGTCAGCTAGTTATGTATATTTTTTATATTTCTTTCTACCATTATGAGTTTTGCGAGTTACTTTATGTTGTAGAAATATGTTATAATTACATTAATAAAAAAATATTATATAATTTCTCCATTCCCAAACAATTTTCCAGTAGAAAAATATGCGTTTATCAAACATAAAATATCAGCGAACAATACCCTCACCCTCTACTACCCTCACTACCCTCAGGAAAATCAACCAACTAGAAACCAATTCAAGAGCTTCGACCAAAAATACAGCGCTGGCTGAAAACATACGCGGAAATGTTTCCGGAAACAAAAAGGAATTTTAAATTTAAATTTAGAACAGAAAGACCGAATGAAAAGCTTCAAAAATCGAACGTCGAGCGTCGGCTTGGCACACATCAATATCGTTCGATAACCAACGAGTACGCATGCACGACGCGCGCCATTCAAATCCTTCCGAGCGGCGAACGTAAGAAACGAAAAAGAATCCGTCGCGAAAATATGAAACTCGGAACGCAACAGGTGGACATACGACCGTCTCATTCTTTTCTATGAGGTTTTAAGTTTCGTCCCTGTTATACGGCAGCCGCCCCTATGGACGCCGCCCCCGCTCTGGGGCGGGAAATTTAAATGAAGGAGGGGATAGAATGGAAATGCTTTTCTTTTTGCTCGCGGGGTGTATTTTAGGGCTTTTGTCTGGGTGAATGCGGCCGCCAATTTCGGGGTCGCTTACTTGCGTTCCGTCTCGGGATTTGAAAATCGAATGTTTTTTTTTGGAATGGCATTCCGTGATTGAAATTCAATTTTAGAATTCCAACGGTGATTAATTTGACCATGAAGTTTAATTTCAAACATTCTTGAAAGATGTACAAATTTAAACTACAATAATTTTGGTTTGTACTGGGATAATTTTACTAGGAGTTTACACAGCATTTAGACAACTTCAGTAAACTTTGACTTACCTAGTTTTCATCACAGCCATTTTATTAACCGACTTCAGAAAAAGGAGGAGGTTCTCAATTCGACTCTATGTTAGTGGCAGATGGGGAATCTGTCACCTCATATCCAACACAACTACAAATATCATTGAACTTCTCGAACGCATGCAAGGTTTCCTCAAATTGTTTTCCGTCACCGTAAATGATCACTGCATGAAGTTAAGAAACTTTTTGTTACAACTTGTTCTTAGCTCAATAACAATAAAATTAATTGTAATATTAATAAATTCGCTAGCAACGCTTACGATAGCAAAAGTATAATTCAATTAATTAGCGTTATCGCCACTCGACAATTTACTGCGGAATATTACTGGTTATTTACAATGTATCAGTTATTTGTTGACTGAGTCCTTTGGTGTCCCACGAGACTATGTCCAGCTGTGGGCCATTACTTCAATCACTATAGGATGACGTTAGACAACTTTTTTTAAATAATTTCCGAATTAAAAAATGGTCTTGTTTTCGTTAGTGGTTGATACCCGATTCAGAGATGACATGACATCATCCCAAATAACGTGAAACAGAGGAATACTGGTTAACTGCATCTCCTCGATGGAAACATGCGAACCTTTTATGCCCTCATTTTAATTTGTTATCCATAAGAAAAAAATATAGTCCAATGATTGTAATCCATGTAATATATAAAATTCTGTGTTAAAATTCATTTTGTGTGCATATCGGGTGAATAAGGGTGAAAGAAGTATGTAAGGATCGTAGCGTAGCTTGTGGCGAACGGTGGTCTCTGCCTACCCCCATGGGATACAGACGTGAGCATATGTATAGATGTATGAAAGGGTGATCCAGACCAAAAAATATGACAGTACACCGTTTGCCCGGCATAATAAAATTACTTTATCGCAGATTATAAGCAACTACGAACAAAATAGCGGCCTTTAGATTTACGTGACATACAGACATACACAATCTCAAAAGGTATATGTAATTCCATTTTCCAATTTTAGTACGTGCAGTCATTCCTCAAACCGGAACAAGAATTAAAAAAAAGCTTTAAAACGCCAAGCCCATAACTTACGGACACATCAGATGTACATGGATGCAGTAAAAACTAGATTCATCTCAATAGTCGTGTATCTTCACGACATATCTGAATCACGTATCATAGCCGTGAGCGGTCACCCATGAGTACACAGTTTAACCTGTGCACTACTTTACAACCGTTATTCAGGTTCATACCAGGTTTTTAGATTTTTTTAAATACATATTACTTAATTAGTATCATTACGGGGGATTTGCGCGTCGGCGACCATGTTTAGAAAAACATAAGAAACAAAAGAATCTTTCTGAGCTCACCAATAGAGCTCAAGCATAGTATAAATAAGCTTTCTACAAGCAGTATGGAAGCTTAGAACATATCGTTCGAAATGACACGCAGACCCGCGCTTCCACGAGATTATAAGCGACTGTGCCGTAATGTCAGCAAGGGGTGGCACGTCGTGGCCGATCACATATTTACGTGTTTAACAGACATTTTTCTAAGCTTCCAGTCGACAAATCAATATTACTTTGATAGAAAATTTAGGAGTATATTATAAAAACGTTAAAGAACCCTTATGCAAATGACCCTCAGAGGAAATGTTATTCAAAAAATTTGGATTTAGATTTCGTTACTGCTTAGTAAGCTTAATCTATACATCTATACATACAGATAAATAAAATTGAAGTGTCTGTTTGTAATTCCAAAATAACAGCTTTTCACTAAATACATATGAAAGTATACCAAACCAAACAAAAAACCAAGTTTTAATTTTTTTCTCTGTATGTCTGTTCGTCTGTCTGTCTGTTTGTTCCGGCTAATCTCTGAAACGGCTGGACGGATTTTAACGGGACTTTCACTAGTTGGTAGCTGATGTTTCAAGGAGTAACTTAGGCTACTTTTATTTCTTAAAAATATTAAGTTTCTGCGACAATAAGGATGAAACTAAATCTACGCGGGTGAAAACCGCAAGGCACAGCTAGTAAGTAATATATTTAGAATTAGGATTTCGTAACATAAAGACACCCACGAAATTAAGACTAGTTTATAATACAAGTATGGATAAATTGCCAAATCAAAGCGTTTCCCAGACAACGTAACGTAGAACTTCAAATTGGGTGTAGGAACAGTCGTCGTAACGAACATAAGCAAAGTTAGCAAAACTATCGAACTCACCCTTGATTTACACACCATGGAACTGAACATAATTCAAACTGCAGTAACTATGAGTCAAGATGGGGTGAAGCTGATGATGGTGGTGTCAAAGGAGCGAAGAAGAATTATAAATGTAATGGAGCTAAAACGCCAAATGTCGGACTTTGACGAGCAGTCGAGTGACTTTTTTCATATGTACCGACACCGAAATTAGTCATACACATGTAATTTGTTACACAATAACAAAACAATGCTATTAAATTAAAGATCAACGACGATATCAGAAAGCAGAGTTCGGGTCTCAGAAACCGTCGACAAAATCATCTTTGGTTCTAGAAATATAAAAATTCAATTTTAATCTCGCAAAGCGGATCCTTAATACCGGATTCATCTAGTTAGGAGCAGTCCAAGTCCCCTAATCGGTACATAAGACCATTAAAAAAAGAACATACTCGAATCGAGCCTCCGATTCGTTTCCGATACCGTCCATAATTCCACCCGGGAAAATCATTACACACGCCCCGGTAATTCGGGTTTCGAGAGACCCCCGGCCCCTAAGCACCCCTGCTCACCCACCCTCACCCACACTGCATCTCATTTTCAAATGCTATACTAACTAAGCTGCGATTTCTGTGTCACCCATCCAATGCACACCGACCGAATATCAACTCTATACCTTATGAAACTGGATGCATACTGCCTCGCACGCTAATCCCAAGTCGTCATGCCAATTGTAACTTTGTATTGTAGACGGTAAAGTAAGAATTTCTTTGTGCTTTCTTCGGCGAGCGCATGGGAATTTGAACTTTAGCAACATTGGGTGGGTGGTGGAACGTTTTCCACTGAATAATAGAGGAGAGATTTCCTCTCTTATTTTTTCGTGAATTTTTTATTTAAGAAAGGGATAAGATTTTAATGTGGGTTCTCGTTGCTATTATTGCTAGCGATTGTGAGATATATTCCATTGTTGGGAGCCTTGATGCGTATGAGGTTTCCGCTTAAAGTATTTTGTATGAGATGTTCGGGGACTAGCGATATGAGTTTAATGATGTTTTAGGAGCTTTTGTTCCCGTTGCGAGCATCGCTGGCTGGCGAGGATTTGCTACGTAATCTACTTCTTCGGGATTGTGTTCTGTAAGCCCGCTTCTGTTTGTTTTAAGGCTTTGCATTTTGATTAAGTTAGGATACGGCGCAATATTATGTACCTTCCTCTTTTACGTTTTAGGGATTACCAGACTATACTTACTCTTCAATCTTCAATAATAATCTTTGTCATTTGATAAGGGTTTTTGGTTCGCATTTGGAAGCTTCAGTAGCATATTCTGAACTGACTAGCTGTGCGCGGAAACCTTAGTCGAAACATCAACTGCCATCTCATCACCAGTAAAAGCCCAGCTAAAATCGGTCGAGTCGTTTCAGATAATAGCCGGATACAGAGATGAATTAAAAAAATTGATTTTTTATGAAAGTATCTACCGTATATACTTTCTACATATCTACATATAATTATACATTTCACTTATAATTTGGTCCAGATTCCTCCATATCTTCTTTAACCCTTTCTTCTCTTACTGTTTCTTCTGAAGCTCTATCATCCGTATATATAAACCTAAAGTCACATCAATTGATTAAACACACGTTTATGACTACATGAAAGAAACCAGAGGACTTAAAACCTTCTGAAGAGCAGCATTAATAACCTAACCACAACCGTTTCAACGCACACAAAAACCTAATAACTCGAGTGCTATCATCACATCCATCAACGAGGCTCGTGTAATAAATATTCCGCCCACTAGCCGGAAGCTAGACCGCATTCCCGACTTTGCCCTTGAACCTTTCTTGCCCAATGGTCTAACGATGTAGATAATAGGACTATGTGGACAGCTTACCTTTAGAACTGGAAGCTAACAAGACTCATCATCTCCCTGGCAAAAAAGAGCCGAGTCGGCCTTGGGGTTGGAGCGTCGCCTGCTACGTCAGCGACGCAAGTTCGAATCCCAGTGGGGCCTGTACCAATGAGTTTTTATAAAAACTTATGTGCAGTGATTTCACACTACGTGCTTTACGATGAAGAAAAACATGTGAGGACACCTGCATATGTCTGAGAATTTATGCAAAGACGTATGTATAGTGCCTGAGACGGCGATAGACTCACCATGTGTCACGTCGGCACTTAATCATCTTCGGTGAAAAGTGGGTGTTGTTAACACCTCTGCCTACCCCTTCGGAGAACACAGGCGTGAGCATATGTATGTGTGTATGTATGTAACATCTCGCTGGCATCATTATATTGTTGGGGTCAGCAATTGATTCAACCCGATGTGGCTGATCACCTGGTTTTTATACGAAGTGACTGCCATCTGACCTTAGTAACCCTTTTTTGCAGAAAATCGGTAATCTGGGTGGTTAATCATATGTATTTAGTGAAAAGCTGTTAATTTGGAATTACAAACAGACACTCCAATTTTAAATATCTGTATAGATTTTTAAATCTCTAATATAAATATGCATAATCACTTCCATAATGGTCATATGCATGGATTTAGTCGCATTAGAGCATAAATTTAGACGAAGCGAAAGAAGTATGTAAGTATCGTAGCATGTGGCGATATTCTCTGCCTACCGTATGAATGCCTACTATGTATGAATAGATATCTATGAAGGTCTTCTCTGTTTCAGAAACCTTCCACAATAACACCTTAACTGACTTCCAATGATCACTATACTGCCTCCGTATTTGACCAAATGACTCACAAAATCGGAAGTATGAATTACGTTATTGAAATATTAGTTTGGCGGCTCGATTGACATTCAAACAAGCACATGAGGCGTTCCCTTTGTGTGCCGCCTTAGACGCATATCTGTAGTGAATAATTGTTTATTGTTTATGTTGTATTTAGCAGCTAACTACATCGCATTAATGATTAAGAGACTTGAATGCGAATTAACTTGCTAAATCATTTTATTCGAGTTTTAAAGGCAGTTGAACAATGAGGTATTATCATTTTGTCGGTACGTTTTTGTAATAAATTTCGGTTTGATTACTGGCGGTGTAACCATTCATGGGAAACTAAAAAGTTCTAAATACTGATCTGACTTACGAAGAACTGTCAACCAGAATAGCATTATTTATTTGTGTCTTACATACTTTCCCCACACTTCTACTGAAATCTGCGTCAATACCCTTTTCAGGACCCTTTTGAAAAGTCCCTATGGGAATTTCAGATAGGAGGTATTTTCACTTCGCCGTCGTAATAATACACATAGATGATTTCACGAAACCATACGAAAAATCTCCTTATAAAATACAATTAAGAATGTCTCGAAAAATGTCAGCTAGCAGCAGAACCTTTTTGAAAAATCATGAAGATTTGAAGCTGAATACAAAAAAAAATTTCGAAGTAAAAAAAACTAAGAAAAGATATTCCAAGTGTAAGACTGATGCAAAAATATCAGTTTCACCGCTAAATAAAACCCCAAAGGGATCTGAGTTCTGTAGTATAAACACGGCATTGTGCAACCCTTAGATCCAACTACCCACTATAAAATAATCAAACTAGGGGCGCGGGGGGTATAATACTTTTAAAAGCATCACCCTTCATGGCTTTGTTGAAGATCGCATTGTGCGTACTGAAGTAGATGGTGCCTTGAGTTTTGATTAGAAATGTGGCCGGTTTTTGGAGGAACATTATGTTACTGTACTTTATATACACGGAAGGATCTTTGAAGAGGTAGGTAGGTAGTAGTCAGGTGATACACGTATGTTTGTGCGTACAATGCGATTGCGTAATTATTCAAAATTATTATTATCCTACTAATATTATAAACGCGTTATAAATTATAAAGTTTATAAGTATAGATGTATGGATGCCGGATGGGTGTTTGTTACTCTTCCACGAAAAACTTACTGAATGGATTTTAATTAAATTTTGCAATAATATAGCTTATACGTCAAAATAATAGGCTATAATTTATAAAGATACTAGATGTGCCCCGCGGTTTCACCCACGTAGATTTAATATCACGCTGTTTTTTTTAAATAAATTTAAAGCCTAAAACACTTCTTGAAAAATCAGCTATCTGCCAGTAAAAGTCCCGTTAAAATCCATCCAGCCGTTTAGGCGTGATGCCGTGACCAAGGGAAATGAGGATTAATTTTTATATATAAAGATTATTCAGCTTCACCAAGCTAAAGACAGGGCGCTATGGCACTAATTGGGGGAAGCCTATGTCCAGCAGTGGACTAAGATAGATATAAAACATTCTGTGAATTGTCCAAAATACAAAGTTCAGTCAAATCCTACGCAGACGAAATCCTCTTTACACCTTACTGTCGTCCAGACGTTTCGGAATTTAGACGGAACAAACAGACAGACGGGCAGACAGAAAATAAAATTGTTTTTTTATGTGAGTACCGTATATACTTTCATATACATTTAGTGACTTTGAAATTACAAACAGATACTGCAATGTTATTCATCTGTATAAGATTACCACTAAGTTCGAAATATACATCAATACAACAAACTAGCACTACAACCATAGATCCATAAGTGTAGTCACAGTGAGCACAACAAAATATTCCGATAAGATCCAGCTCGCAGCCGCATCCCGGCGGATGGTAATTGCCTAGAAAGTCCCACTCACCCCACCCGGCCACCCTTCGGCCCAGTTTCACCCCCCACCCCCACACCCAGTCTGGCAGGTTTTAGAGATATTATTCCGCGTCTAATCCCGTTTACAATGAATTGCTACGCGGTATTATCATGTATATTCTTGTCCCTAGGATTAAAAGCGTATTTTTTCATTTACACATCCTAGATTTTTCACCGCTACGTTATAATGTGACGTCACCTGCGTAATCTTAATTTCCTGGATGGCTTTATTTTACAGAACCGTAATGTATACTTAATATTATAAAGAGGAAATCTTTGTATGTATGTTTGTAATGAATTGGTTCAAAAAGTACTGGACCGATTTTCAAAATTCTTTTACCATTTGAATGCTACATTATAACTGCTTGTTATTGGCAAATTTTTTATCTCCTTACTCCTAC
This sequence comes from Watsonalla cultraria, assembly GCA_964035505.1. Taxonomy (NCBI): domain Eukaryota; kingdom Metazoa; phylum Arthropoda; class Insecta; order Lepidoptera; family Drepanidae; genus Watsonalla; species Watsonalla cultraria. The sequence continues at coordinate 4,905,922 of OZ037734.1, read as the reverse complement.
GGGAACGGGAACTACGAGGGTAAAACCGCGTGACGTCCTATAGTTAAAAAGCAAAATGAATGTAACCTACACTTCTTGTAACGTTAGCTATCCGCCATTTCAGAGGCTAAAACAACCAGACAGACATAGAAAAAATATGTAAGTACCGTAAAGTCAATTTGGAATCACAAACAGACACTTCAATTTTATTTATCTGTATAGATTAGTTTCTGTTAGGATGCTGGGAAAAATGATAATCATCGTGACTGCCAAACAATCGTAAATGACAAATCAACCTGTCAAAAATCAAATTGGCACTTCCAACTTTCACTCCATTCGTATAAAATTAGGCTATCAATAACATGTGCCAATAATTCAATATTCATTGTGTGTTCGCTTTCTCTATTCATCATCTCCCTGGCCTTATCCCATGCATTGTTGGGGTCGGCACTTGATTCAACCCGATGCTGATCACCTGGTTTTCATACGAAGCGACTACCATCTGAACTTCGTAACCCCTTTTTACGAGGAAAATTGGTAATCTGAGTTAAGCCAGTTGTCAGACTATCTTAGGCCTCCGACTGATCTGTAACGATAGCCAAAGATGATAAATTGGCATGTAGGACCGACGGCTTAACGTTCTCTCAGAGGCACGGAGAGAACTCAGGCGGTCACCCATCCAACTATAAATGATATGCGCAATAGCACGAGCTCCTCTATTAAACTTATCAATTAATATCAATTATTATTCATAATCCCTTATTAAATATAAATAACAAGAAACACTCAACAAAGCCACTCCAATTGTTCGGATTAATCCCAACTTATACCCGAATAGCCCTTAAGCGAGCGTCCAATTTCACACCAAGTGTTACTAAAAATGAAAATATTAAATCCAATTTACAAACTTACCCCTCAAACTATTTACAAGTTACCCCTCGATTATTCGAACATAAAAAACATGAGTTATGAGTATTACAAGCTCTCGGTGTATTGTGCGGTAATCGGCAATTGGTTGTAAATGAGTACAACCCCGCTTATTTGCGCGTCCAAAAAAATATGAATATGATTTGATGGCAGGTTAAGCTTATTATAAGTGGGGATTAAGTTATGAGTTATATTACTATTTGCGAGGGGCATTTAACGAGCTATTTGACGCCTTTTGGCATCGCGTGTGTTCGCGGGGAGTGCGGTAACCCATAATTATGATCCATCTTGCCGCTAAACGCATATTTATAATGTTTGCATTGGTGACAGGTAAATTATAATGATTGTTTGATTAAATGATGGCCACATTATTAGCCGGCCTTTGATAATCGTCCCGCCGCTTCACACTGGTTAGATTTAACGATTTCGTGGAAATTCTACTTAAACCGTAAACAAATGATAGCCCGGGGCATTGTTGTTGGCTGATCCTCGAAAATTGTATGTAATGCAATACATTATAACTTAACATGTAATTTGTATTGAATTCTCGCGAATAATGCTAAGTGGTGAAAAGTTTTAAAATTGTTTGCCGCACGTAGATTAATACTTTAGTTAATTATAACATTCAGCTGTGCTAAACCACAGCTTCTTTATCTAAATAAGTGGTATGTCTGTCTGTCTGTCTGACGAACTAAACTGTTAAACTGATTTAGGCAGAATTTTGTATAGATTTAATCCCATAGACAGATAGGGTTATAACCTTTACGCGAAAGAATTCGCGGATAATAAATAGATATAAAATTCAAAGCCCTAAAAAACCTAGTCCTAGAAGCATTAAATTTGGAGGGTTTCAAGGGATTTTCAAATTTCGACCCCTAAGGGAGTGAAATGCCACACAGGCGAAGCTGCCGGCGAAAGCTATCATCCAGCTATTCTAGTAATATAAATATTATCATTGTCAAGTTGTGCCATGGTTTCCATAAATATGGAACGAAACGTCCCTCGGCGATGTCGCCAAGTACACAACATTAAATATGTACCCTGGCCACATCCACATAGACGCCATATTAATTTCCATCGAATCCAAAATCAAAGGAGCGTGTCCCTAAGGACGGCCGGTCTAATGTGCCCATTCCCTGGACAAAGCGGATTATATCCGATGTTGTCATATCCATCATTATCATAATGTGATGTGATTCGCTTTTTTTTCCTATTTTTTCACGCTGTGTGGTCTTATAGTGTTAGGAGCTAGGTCTTTTTGTCATTCCGAGAAGTCCTCGTTAGAGGATTATTTACGTCATGCGAGAATATTTAGTCATGCCGAGTCACAATATTTATGAAGCGTTTTTTTTATTCGATACATGATGATATTGGCAATATTTACTAGTTTATAATGTTGGTAGCTTGTAGACCAATATCACACTTGATATTTACATACATACATGTGCTCACACCTGTATCTCATGGGGGTACAGAGACCACCGTTTGCTAGCTGCTACGGATCCTTTTCATCTTTCGTTTCGTCCACATTCATCCATCACTTCATTTCCTTCGGTTGCGATTGCGCCAAATTAATATTTCTTAAAATTTTATTTTTATAATTTTTTGCCTGAAATATATTACAATTATTTACCAATCGAATGCACCAGCACTACCGCAGTACCGCAATCGATTGGTAATTTTCACTATGGAGTTCCGTTCTCTACCTCCGCAAACCATCATCGTCGCAAATCATCATAAAAATTACCACGGCTTCAATTTATGTCGAAAATGCGAAACTATCTTATTTAGTCACCAGTGATGTTCTATTATTGTCACGACTGCCGAAGCTGTCAGTGTAGAAACGTCGTCAACGGCCAATATAAAAGCCTACACCGTCCCTAAGTTTACCCACAAATACTCAATTAAGTAAACAAGGAAAATACCGCATAAAGAGGCATGCTGAACCGATATATTAAATGCAAAAGAAAGCATAACAAACCATTAACTTGACCAGTTGCTAAACAAGCTAAGTTTTCCCACAAAAGGTGGGTTTAACTTAAATATTTCACGAGCATTGCTTGAGTAATTGCTCGCGAAATAACCCGTAGGGCGGGTTGGTATGAATGTACAAGAGAAAAATCGATTTATACCCATATTTGTTGTTAATTATAGTCGGTCGGGCCGAGCTTCCGCCCGCGTAGGTTCGAATACGATTTGAGGCCCTCCCTGGTCCAATTACAGAGTTCTCAAAAGTACCCCCTCCCTTATTTTTAGATCGAGCCTCGTTTTAATGACCTCTCGAGCCCGATGTTCATTTGTCGCGAGGGTTTTGCGTACGATTATTTTCACCTTTTTTTTCCTTTTTGTCCTGTAACGATCCTAGCAGGGATGTGCTCGAGTTTAAAAAATGTCTGAGCATTCTCATTTGGCAATACGACCGTCATTACGACAAGAAGTATGTAAGTGAACATATTTACGTCGCTTCATACATACAGACTCATAAAATGTCAGCGCTCATTACTTCTGACGGTACCTGTAAGACCTCAGGCCTACATAACAGATGAAGAGTCAGTTGCCCTCCCGCAGACTTTTTACGATCTTGTTGAATTTATATATATTCCCTTACTGTTGTGACCTATGGAAACCTCATTGATACTATACACTTTTATTCACCTCTTTATGACTTACATTTATCGGCAAGATAATAAATAATAATACACAGAAATACACGGATATACAGCACCCCATATTAAAAAGTGTCCCCATTTCACTTTAACAGAGAATGCTGACGTAAGGGTAGCTTTGTCCACGTTTTAGAGTTCCGTAATTTCGCGATTCTGCAGTTTACCCCACCGTTAGGGTCCTTTATTAATACTGAATGATTCCCTTCTCAGTCTTTTGTTAGATATTTTAATCTTCACTAATAACTTGACTATTGATTGCGCAAATTGTTATGTACTGAACGATTGATTATCCTTGCGGGGGTTGTGTGTTGGTCTGTTTTTATTGACATTATATGCATTATCATGCTCATGGCAGTGCAACGTGTAAATAATGACATAGTCTGCTTCTTTATCAGGAAAAATTGGTAAAGTTTGTAAAGCTACTAATATGAGTTTCAAACTTACATGATGCTCTACACGACGATATTTAAGTCCTTTCTAGACCCAAATTAAAACAGGTGTTAAAATCAACTTATGCAATTGAAGTCCATTAATTAATTTACAAATAAGCCTTTATGTACGTACATGTATTTGGCACACATTTAAATATAATGACGACAAATTAAAAATACCGATTACTAGCGACTAATCAAACAGTGCTCAGCTCAAAGCAAACATACTCGATGATCTTCGTGAGCAAATATACCATTGTGAACTGGCCGTACACTGCCTTCCCAGGACCGACCACGCTAGTTTTACCGACATACACATCCAATATAACCCTTGTCACCATAGCTATTAGGGTAAATACTCCAGTACTCGACGTAAGGTAAGCGTATTTTTTAAAACGACATTTTAGAACACGACTACACGACATGTGTCATCACATCATGTCAATGCAGGGATTATGATAACCATCGTACGGATCTAGCTAGGGAATCACCCTTTGCGATCTTTACATACCTCTCTGGGCAAGAACAGTGTATCTGCTTTAAACTGTCAATCAACATTTGGCCGTAAATCTGTCGGTGTAGGGTTGAGTTTAGAGTGTGGTGTTGAGAATAGAGTGCATGAGGGTGATCCTAAAAAGACAATTTAACCCTAAAAAAATGGCGCATGGACATTAATCCGCATGTAATATCGCAAATTTGTCATCGGTCCGCCGGGCCGGTCGGGCCCATCTGTCAGCGTGCACAATTCGATTTGCCGCTATTAGAGATGCTAGAATGAGTTGGACCACTTGATTGGATTGGTAAAGACAAAAACCACTTCTGTTCACATATATTGATATGCGAACAATTGTGCTAAAGAGTTTAACAACTAACTGCCCTGGATGTATTTTAATAGGATAAAATATATAGCGAATATTTGATTGTCTATCGTCAATTTTCATACTCCACATATACATTTGCACTGTTCGTATATAAGAATTAATTAATAACAACTAGCTGAACCCCGCTGTTTCACCCGCGTAAAATAAACTACCAAGAAAATTCATTGAATTTTTCGGGTTAATATGTCTTATGACACAAATAACGTAGCTTTCATTAGTAAAATAATTTTCAAAATCGTTTCTGTAGAAATCAAGGGATTACCCCCTAAAACCTCACAAAACGTAACTTCTTTATAATATGTATTAGTATCGAAAGTTTAAAATATTATGAACACAGCAGAACTTTCGAAGAATAAATAATGGAAGAGTCAATAATAGTCAATCAATTGAATCGCCCACAATGCAACACGAAAACGATTAAGTGTTGTCATCCGTGTATTTATTAATATTTACCCTTTACGAGTCGATAGCGCCCCTAATATGAAACGGTTAATAAATTCGCGTGTACGTTCGACAGAGCGGTAATAAATTGCCCTTTTTGACGTCTTATTCAGGTGCATTCGTGTGTTAGTTAGTACGCTGTCAGTCGCAGGCTTGTAAAAAATGCATTCGGGACGGTTCAATGGCGACACGCGTCGAACGTCTTCACGTGACGGCGACAGGGACCTTTACCTTAGTAGTCGTGTGTACGTTATTATGGATGAACGCTACAATATTTAATATTTAAACATTTCCAGTAATTACAATATGGTTATAGTATCGTGGTTATTTCTCTGCTTATATATTGAAGATAAGGTAAGTAAAAGTTAGTTATTCCTTGTAACATTAGCTATCTACCAGTGAAAGTCCATATCGGAAAGTTTATATCCATCCATCCGGATCAAACAGACAGACAGACCTATAGACCGAGCACATTTAAAAACTGTTTTATTTTTATTTTATAAACTTTCATCACTAATAAATGCAGTAAAAAGCTATTAACAAAGAGTCACTTAAATTTTACATATCTCTTTAGATATAAATTAAAAAAAAACCATAAAGTATTGCCAAATTAAAGAGACAAATGTAAAGCCGTGTGCACACGCGTGTATGTGACGGGGCGACGGGCGTGCGTTCATGGCTTGTAATGAGACGGGGTTGAAAGATAATCCAAGCTGTTCACGGAAGCGTAATACATCATGTCATGTTCTTAAGACTAAAGATGATAATGACAGCATTCATTACCCAATTAGTGTTATTCTAAAAAGTTCGTAATTATATTCTTACGGCTACCCTGACGAGGCCAGGTAAGCAGAACACACACACATTTTACCAATGAAGGTTAGGTACCAAAGTGACAGATGGTTAGTCCATCGCCGTCTCAAACACTATACATACGCCTTTGAATTACTTCTCAGATATATGTAGGTATCGTTATGATGTTTTGCTGCACCATACAGTTTGATGTGATGTATGTGGTCGTGTTAATCGTGGGGTTTTGTACTGTGATTTCACACCACGAGCATAACGGTGAAGGCAAATATAGTGAAGAAACCTGCATATGTCTGAAGTAATTTAAAGATGTATGTCTAGTACCACAGACGGTGAAAGACTTATCATCTGTCACTACAGCACTTAATCATCTTCAGTGAAATGTAAGTGTTATTACAACACCTCTACATACCCCTTCGTTGAATACAGACGTATTTATTTATCTATCGCAATGCACAATTAAATGTTGACCTAATCTATCCAGATTGATGGCATGTGAGATTAGCAGATGTTAATTGGGTCTTAATTACTGAGATATCTAATTTGCAATCTTCGTTACATTTGAGTACACAATTAACAAATGAGAAACCAATTGGAGTGTGGAAAGTTGTCATTACCGTCCTCGTGCCGCGAACGGGAGTGACGAGCGTGTCTACATCGCTGGTAATGAGATGGGGATTATTTTCTTGCGTTGCGTTTAGTTTTGTCCAGCACCCCTGTCACGAGCTTTCCACCGTTTTCCTAATCTAAACTCGCTAGCGTCTCCGACAATATTTGTATGACATATTTTAGCTCTTCACGTCACCGCTAGGAGGCGCTGTACAATTTCTCATACAAATATTCGGCGGAGACGCTAGCGAGTGTAGATACGGAAAACGGTTATAAACAAGATTTCATCCTCTTGTTGAACGTCTAAGGTTTCGTTTATCTATACCAGACATCAATGTCTAAATACGAGGATGGTATCCAAATGTCGAGAACTTAGTCTTCCTAGGTAGGTACGTCCGGTTAGCCAAAATTAGCCCTCTGCTTTGAATATTAATCATTTCCGTCCGAGGCTTAGGTGACACCCATTTGTCAAATAACAATGTCATTGTTATATTATTATAATTTATTTTATTGATGTAAATGAATTGTAAATAGGTATTATTTATTATAAATAAATAGATTTCGTAAGGTTAAATGTTGACTTAATTTTGTTAGTTAGCCTTTATTTAATGTTTAAATTATTTTTTAAAGACCGGGGTTAGAATGACTGAACTTTTACTTTTTGTAGTAAGAATGGAATTAAGTCTTATAGTGCATATGCTTACGTCTGTATTCCCCGAAGGGGAAGGCAGAAGTGTTGTAATAACAACATCCACTTTTCACCGAAGATGATTAAGTGGCAACATGACGGTGAGTCTTTCGCCGTCTCAGGCACAATACTTTCTTACTTCTAGTCTTTGAATTACTTCTCAGACATATGCAGGTTTCCTCACGATGTTTTCCTTGACTGTAAAGCACATGGTGTGAAATCACTACACATTAGATTTTTAGAAATACTCATTGGTACAGGCGTTGCTTGCGTAGCAGGCGACTGCATAAATTGCCACCACAGCTCTTTACCATTTAAGCACAGTGACAGGTGACGCCAAAATAGGTGCTTACCATCAGCTGACAATTGTTAACCACCTTAAAAAATATATGCATGTCATAATAATTCACTCAGATTATTCTATCGTTATGAACAAACTTACTAAGTGGTTTATCTTATGGCTAAGTGTAATTGATCAGCACGACATCTATATAACTTTAATATTATAACCTTGTCAGTGTTTATGGTAATCACATTATAAATGGCTGTATATTATATTTAATGGCTTACGTATATTTATGTGGAACTGGTCTATTTCCAACTTCTTGAGTTGATTTTATTAACGTGTAACTTTAAATTAAATGTCAGTTAAGAATTTCAATCGAAATCGTTCCATTCGTAACGCTTCCACGTTTATTCATATACTTAGATACATAAAATTGCAGCGTCTGTTTGTTATTCCAAATAGACAGATTTTCACAAAACGCATATGGAAGTATATAAATAATTAAATAATAAGGGTTCCGCAAAATAAATCCCATAAATTAAGTCTACGCGGGACACAGCATAAATTGAACTCCACGCCTTATATCGAACTCGGTTGACTCTCATTACCATACGTCCCGTAATGATATTATAATTACCATCTTATTTTTTGCGACATAAATCACATTTTCAATAAATTCTCGTCAAGTATCTTGACCCTGGCTGCATAAAATAATATGAACGAAAGGCCAGCTTCCATACAGTAAAGATTACAATCGTATGGGCCTCGGCTCATGTTACTGCAAGCGGTGGCAGGGACATTAGCTCAACTTGATCTAAGATACGAGTGAATTGAGCTCCTGATACGATGAACTCCTGGACGACTTGTTTCTTTAAAGAATATAAATATTGTTCTTTTTTAATTTGAGAATCCGTTATAAGGTTATGTCAGACTCCTACCTAATAAACTCCACGGTGTTCCTTCTGGTCGATAAGTGGAGGTGCACGTGTCACGTGTCATGTATTCACATGCTTTGACCTATCTGTGTAAACACATTTATATATAGGGCTTTCGTTTTATTTTAAGTTTTACGTACATTTGTACATAGGATCTGTCCATGGACTTACATTTCTCATGTGATTTATTATGTATTTTCAAAATTGGATAAATTTTTTGATAAGATTTTATACTGAGTTTCTAGCCAGGTTCTTCTCAGTAACCTTCCAAACCTGGCGGTCGCATGTATAATTTTGTATAATCATGTCATTCAGATGATTTGAAAGTACTTCTCAAAGTTAACAGTCTAATCAAATACTGATATTTTTGAGTTTGAGTTTGTCCTACATTTTTCATTGACGATTACGCTACTTTTTACAAAGTAGATTTGGGTGTATTCGAGTTCTTCCACTTTACCCTAAGTTCGTCCGTTAACGCAGTAAGCTGGCTAACAATTTAATCGGGTTGAAGGGCTCGCTATGGGCGTTCATCATCATGAAGCGGACCATCTGTTTGTTTTTATTATCACAATAAGAATCCTCGGGATATATCTGCGCAGACGCACCATTATGATTGCAAAAGTCACGGCCGAGCCGGTTTATTATGCTAAACCAATAAATTTAAATCAATACCAATATTTGTTGATCACACTTCGTGTTTGTCCATTTGCATTGTAAGGCTATGTTTTTAATATCGCCAATGATGTTTTATTGTTAGCTGATGTGAAAACTAATGCAGAATTAATCAGTAACACAACATAGAATATATATTTGTAGCCTTAACTTACTGATGCTGGCCAGAAATTGACAAGAGAATTTATCATATAACCAACTTTACAACTTCGAGTGCGCAATTGTTTTTTGCATATCAACTTTACATTACATATTAAAATTACGTAGCTCCAACACTGAGGACAGTTGTGACTGTCCTTAGTGTAGCTACCTCAATACCAAATTCTAAAATCGGTTCTGCTGTGGAAAGGGAGTATAGACTACTCATTTACCCACAAGATGGCGCCACGCGTCAGCTAGATCCCACAATGATAACGATGTAATTTGTAAATGCATTTCCTATCTTCTTCTTATCGTGTCGATGACAAACACGTGTGTAATTAAATTGTAGTAGACCAGAACTTGGCTACTGTAACAGCATTATTGGTGGCAGATATATATCTTCCCGCGTGCAGCTGGTGAGTACGATGTAAGGTGAGCCATAGGCGCACACATGCTATGTTGGTGTCATTAGTAAAACCCCACCTGATCATGCGATCCTCCGACGGACCTGAATCTGAAGTCTTAATGACTTCCAGATCAGCCATGGTAATTTAATTATTCCCTAGCTATAAGACGCTTTCAAAGCTAATAAATGGTTTAGTATTTTTTATAAGGGGTTAAAGCTTTATGCAATATAAATAAGTTTCTCAATCTTTCTAAAGAAATCGATAAACCAAGCCGTCCTATTTCCTCACTCACCGCGTCACCTAAATCCCTTCTAAGCCGTCACCCAGTTCTTTAAACTCGCACCTTTTACCTGAATCTAGATCCAGTCTGAGCTGAGGCAGCCTGAATATTTTAATAGCTACACGTGCAAGCTTTTAGCGTTCGTCGAAAGGGGATAAAGTTAAGTGTTTTCGATTATTGATAACTTTTGTTGCATCCAGTGAATTGTTGTGGCAACAATTGTAAAATACTTTTCGCCTAAAATATACCTCTATTTCTCAGAAGTATGAAACTAGTGATGTTCAGAGGATTGCCATGGTCATAGGCGATATACGTATAGTGACATATGACCTGGGCTACCCACGGCTACTCTTCTTTAAAGGTAGGGAATTTAAGTAGTTGGTAAACTAACTTTTTTTTAGCGGTGTGTCCCGGTTTCACCCTCGTAGAATTTATTTCGCGGAACCCTAGCTTTTTAAGTAAAAGTTGCCTAAGTTACTCCTTGTAGCATCAGCAATCTGCCTATGAAAGTCGGTCTAGCCATCTTGGAGATTATCCGGGACAAACAGACTATTCAAGAGTTTTTTATGTAAATAAGTATATCCTTCCATATGAATTCGGTGAAATGCTGTTAATTTGGAATTACAAACAGACACTTCAAAATAATTTACCTGCATATATAGAGCCATTCGTGGTCAGTAACAAATAATAAATTGAACAACCGACTGTTGGTCTGTCCGCCCTTACATCAACGATCATTATAACGGCTCATTATGCGATAAATTATCGCATAATCATAATTAATATTCGCTCGGCAGCCATGTTGCGTATCGCGGTAGCATCGCCACGCCCTCTTTTCATATTTGAATTAAATTAATTCGCAAGAAATTGCGCCTTAGCGGATACACTTATAGTCAACCAAGTAACAAAGACCCGTATGCTTTTAGATTTTCAACTTTATTGCAAGGAGTTACGTGTTATGTGTTCGTTTTATTTGCAAGTTACATTGTAGTCGATAATTGTTGTTGTTCGATCATCGCCGTCGTAACTTCGTCATTATTGTCGATAAATAGAAATTGATAAATTTGTGTTTTTTGTTCGAACGAAAAGGTATCATTTGTATCCATTTTTGTGAAGGCATTGTCAGTTATAAAGTGTTTTACATTGTAAACTTTTACAGTATCTATGGAACGCACCTTTTGACATCAAAACGTAATTTTTTTTAAATATACTTTTTTATAAATGACCTGTGGTGTTTTACGCAACCGATGCAAGTTCCAATCCCAGCGGGGCTAGTTTTCCTACAAACTTATGTGCAGTGATTTGACACCAGGTGCTTTATGGTGAAAAAAACTCGTGAGGAAACCTAGTAATTCAAAAGACGTATTGTGCCTGAGACGGCGATAGACTCACCATCTGTCACGTCGGCATTTAATAATCTTTGTTGAAAAATGGGTGTTGTTATTACATCTCTGCCTATCCCTTGGGGGAATACAGGCGTGAGTATATGTATGTATATAAGGTACTCTAAAAAGTATTTAATTCGCGCTCATCCTGTAATAATCTCATATAGCGATCGGGTGGTTATCGTACCGATCGATAGGCAATGACATTAATTATTTTTTATGGATTTATCGAGCTATTCAGTTCGCTTTTTGGTCGTAATCGTAAAATTTAAATGGACAATAAATTTGATACAAATATGCGAGATGTGAGTATGTTTGCTAATCTGTTTTTTGTTAGTATTTTACGATGTGGTTCTGAACCAATTATAATATATACGGTGGGTTTTCAACGTTCAGACACGGAATGCTGATATGACTGGTTTAGCTCTCATGGTTAAAAAAATTTACTACTAGATAGGTCATCTGTGGTTACAGATAGTGCATGTATACGACCCTTCACAAGTTATGAGCGCTCATTGGAAATAGTGAGGGTAACTGCGCATGTATTTTCTTCGCGTTGCACCATACAGACAGACAGAGACATACTTGTATCATGTCTACTGCGCATTCAACAGCGCTACAACTTTAGTGAAGTCTAAAAAAAATTCCAGGCCGTTATTGTACCACCATTCACTATGATTTTCATTATTTATGCAATAATAAATCTTACGTATACTTCAAATTTCGTTAGTTTATCGTCTAACTCCGACTTCAAGAGGAAATAAAGTCGTTGATAAACGGCGCAGCTCTCTTTATAACGTGATCGCGAAAAGATTTATATAGTTTTAACTCATAACTCATAACATCATAATTGGATCCCCTGACCCGATTTTGGAGATTTCCGTGAATTTGAGAACTATATGCATAGTTTGGTGGTTAGTTGTTGACTGCGAGGCGACGCGGGTTGGAATTCAGCTTCATTGGGACTAATGCATAACTGGCGTAATGTGGGTGCATCTATATCTATATTTCTATACTTAATATATACATTTAAGTAAATATGTTGGGATGGTTTGGACATATCGAATGGATGAGTGAAAGGCGACAAAGGAGACAAATTTATAGTGTCCAAGGAAGAACTACTATGACCGAATTAATAGTTTATTTCAGAAAAATTCGGAGCACTCGTATGAGGAGTATATGACGAGAGTGTATGAGGTGATGCATGAATGTGGATCAAGCGAAAGAAGTATGTAAGGATCGTAGCTTGTGTGTAAATGTATGTAGGTAATATATAAAGATGAACAGTTGAACGTGCTAATCTCAGGAACTACTAATCTGATTTGAAAAAATATTTCAAAGTTAGCCCATTTATCGAGGAAGGCTTATATCATTACGCTAAGATCAATCGCGGGTTAAATATAGCGTTAGCCCAATGTAACTTTTCCACCCGGACGAAGTCGCAGGCAGAAGCTGTTATAATATAAGATGATAAACCTCTGCCTACCCCTTCGGGGACTACAGGGATGAGTATTAAAGCAGGTGATAATATAAAACTGAGCAAAAATTCCGCTTTTATCAAAATATTTAAGATGTAACACCCAGAGATCCTCTTATCAAACCCGAGAGCTTTGGGCTAAGCTTCGCTGGCATGGGAAAAGAAACATCACATTTAGAATAACACCCTTACTACTTACGGAATAGAGTTCAGAGTCGTTATTGTTTTGTTATATTTATCTCGTGCGATCTGAAAGTTTGTTTCCGTGACAAGACGATTTTGCTTGTAACAAAATATTATGCAGAGGGCGTATTAAGTTAAGCGTCTATTTTAATCTGGTATTTTATCCAAGGCTTAACGTTTGACGAACAAAACTGTAAGTTTTTTTATAGCCTGTTTTGTTGGTCTAAGTAATCGTAAGCGCTAACTGTGAAGTACGAGGAGTTCCCCAGTTCGGGTAACGATGTTATTGTCTTCTCAGACAGGAGGCCAGTTTCCGAACCGGTGATAAATCTTCGACATTCATAAGTGCCTTGGCTGATACCGAATAAAATTTTTAATTTTCATTGATTTTTTTCCTTCTGTAATTTCCCAGTAGCAGGCCGGAGCTGGGCTAGTCTGGCTATCATAAATGTGGGTGGGTGTTCTAAAAGTACGCTACATCTGCCTACCCCTTTGAAATGGAAATACGGGCGTTAGCATTATGAATGGTCCAACCGAATTGAGCCATGGCGACCGCTTCAATTACGATGAATGTATGTAAATTATGTAATTAAGTAAGCGTTAACAATATATTTTCTCTGTTCCAGGTACGTACTTGAATCAAACCATCATAAAATAAGGTATGAATGGATTAGCCTCATTCTACACTTGTGTCCATACTGCTCGGACGGTAGGGACACTCATTGCTATTCGGGTCGCGCAGCCTTTACGTGATGTCACACTATAGGGTGTTTGTTATCTCGAGGTAATCGTGTTTACTGCCCTTATACGAGTGTTTGTCGTGCACTGGGATTTATAATTACGTAGGTTTAAGAACCAAAAAGAAATGTTTAGGTTTAAGCAAATATTCCTGCGGTGGGTAAAGTCTCTATCCGGACGGGAGGTTGAGTGGAGTAGCTGTGCTAGCAACAGCTGTTATTATGATGACACAGTGATTCCGTTATTTTAAAAGCTAGGTAACAGTTTATTGTTAACGAGGAGAATCGGTTGGGTAACCTAGGTAATAGTTTGCTGTGTATGTTCAGGACAAGGCCAGTGAAACTAGCCCGAATTTTAAAATACAAGAATTAGTATGCAATCAACAGCTTAGGGAAGATTCAGAAGCGATACAATGTGAACCAAAGAAATGTATTGTAAGAACTTCTTTTATAAAAATAAATTATGACTATTACCGCATAAATAACCTGAATACTGCATAGAAAAAAAATACTTACTTCCTGCCGCGACTAGAAAAGGGGAAGTCAATAAAACGGTATCAAAAGAGAGTCATAGGTTAAACGTATGAAGACATCAAAGAAAAACGCTATGCTTTGAATAGATTAGTGAAATGCAAATTGGTAGATAATGTCGTAATGTGCCGTTTCATATGACGCCGCGCCGCAAATGTTTTATTTATACCGCGCGAGGGCGAATTATGCGGAGGTGAGGGTATTACAACAAGCGACACGCGCTCATAACCGGATATATATCGCAGATAACCTCACCTTTATTTGTTTAACAAAGTACCCAATGCCCGTCTGTATTTAAGCTATGTCTATTCCAAATTTCAGTGAAATCGGTTCAGCAATTCTGCTGTAAGAATGTCTGATAGATCACAGTGACCGGCAATATTTTTTGGGATCACCCATCATTTAGGGGTATGATAATTTGATATTGACATTGAGAATCGTCTCAGCCTAACCCATATGCACACAAGATTTCATACAAATCGGTCCAGCCGTTTCAGAGGGGTTTGGTAACAAACACCGCGACACGAGAATTGTATATGTTGGATTATATAGGTTTGTCTGGTTCTCATAGTACAAACATTACTCTGCTTGGGACTAGATTACGCTATGCTATTTTGAAATAGTATTCTTTCTATTTTTAACTGTAAAAGTTCACTAACACAAACACAACACTTTACAAAAAGGTGGAGTACGTTAGGTAAAGAATTAGCATGTCAAAGGGCGATCGGACGAGTGTCCGAGACTGCCCACCAGTATGGACACCCTACTAACCCTTCTGATTATATTACGCGATACAATATTCATAGCACTTTTGAGTGGGAAATTCTCTATTTAAATAACCCTTTTTTTTTTCAGTGAAAGAGACGTATTTACCTGCGCATACTTTGTAGAAAAGCTTTAAGGGATTGGACCAGAATTGGGTAGATCTAGTTCTGAAGTTTCTTCATAAGGTTATTAAGTTAAAATATTGATATAAGCTCTAAGGGACAAATATTTAGGATGTGAAAAGACTGAAGCTGAACGTTTTCAGAAGCTGACAGATTAATTAAAATTTCCTAAATCTTGACTATGAAATTCCAGGTAACTTAACGGAGCATTATTTTGCCTGAAAATGAAAGGTTTTGTGTAGCATATAATCGGCTCGATGGACCATAACCCCATTGAATTAATATGTCGCAAACAGGAGAAATTTCTAAATGTCTATCATTTGGAAAACAAAGCTAAGCGTTGGTTAGCCCGCTTTCGTTCGCAGACGCCGTCGGCGGTAACTTCAAAGGGATGAGGGATGAGGGATGAGGGATGAGGTACACCCTCCCTGGCTCCAGGCGTCACCCTGTTTGTTCATTGCGGTGCCACCACGTATTCGGGGTACGGACCCGCGTGTATTTACCTTTATGAATTTGCTTGTAGGTAACTGTTGTGCGAAAATTCGCTTTAAATTTTACAGCGGATTTCACACTGATTCTGACATATATAATTTTAATTACAGCGGTTGTAAGTTGTTATGATAGCTGTAAAAAAATTCCTTTTCTTCTTAAATGTTAGGTTTTTTTTCTTAATTGTGCTTCATACCTGCACGCTACTACAATTTGTCACAATTTTGAGTATACCTTACCTTTATCAGACTTTATTTTTTGGATAGTGTACATACTTGCATCCAATTTGGTGTGCCTATTTGTACCAATACAGTATTGATGAAATGTGCATGATCCCTGGATAAGTTTTTTTCTAGTTCTCTAAAGGCTAGTTTCCGAACCAGTCGTACTTTTTCGACATTCACAAGTACCTTACCAGACTCAAAACTGAATAAATCATTTTCACTGTTTTCGTCTGTCTGACGTCATGACCAGGAATCAGGATAACCTCTACATAGATAAGAATTGGTTTATGGACGCGGATGAATTTAAACTAGAGTAAAAATTATTTATATTCTCTCAGCCTACCCCGTAATGGTATTTTACCACCAACGAAGCTTCAAAAACTGCATGGATGTATAGAAAAAAAAAATATGACGACATCCGTCAAACCCCTAGCAATAAACCAGAAGCGTGCACACGAATTTTAAATGGCGACGCGGCGGGGAGATTGTTTCGAAATTAAAGTGTCTACGAAAGGGAGGGTCGTAGAATATCAATAGCACTGTCCCTTTCCTTCCGGCACGTGTCCATCCCGTCTATGAATATTGATATGTCTCATTATAACTCGGATGCTTGTTACGAGTGTTTTAGAAGTTTTTGAAATAATTGGAGATGATGACAATGTTTAAAT
The DNA here is from genome assembly GCA_964035505.1 of Watsonalla cultraria. Classification (NCBI taxonomy): domain Eukaryota; kingdom Metazoa; phylum Arthropoda; class Insecta; order Lepidoptera; family Drepanidae; genus Watsonalla; species Watsonalla cultraria. Next base: position 4,889,188 of record OZ037734.1, on the reverse strand, counting down.
AAATATATTATGTAGAATTAAACTCTTCTATCACAAAACATAGCCCAAGGTATTCCTTGGTTTAAAAGTAACTCCATCTGTGATACGGATTTAAAACGAGATAAACATAGTTTTAGTCCGAGTTTGGTCTATTTTTGGGGGTTAAGGTTCTATCTAATCCCAATCTTAAAAATATATCCAGTTACCTAATTAACATATTAATTTATACAGGTACTTGCAATTAGCGTTCTAACTTTCTTAATCACATGAAAAGACAACATATCAATTTACTACCCACGTCGAATTGTACTCGATACAATCAATATTCGTCACATACAACGTAATTAGAAGAACAGATTCAGTATCACGCCCCGCGTTGGGCGCCAACGAGCCCACGTTGGGTGCCAACTCGCTAATTGGTGGTTACCAAGTAATTGGACCAGTTTAGGAGCATAATGTAACAGTCACAGTGTGTGGTCCGGATTATGGCTTAATGAAGCTAGAATGGGAGTAGTTTTAAGTTTTTTCGCACGATGAATAAACCTTTTGTTGTTGGGAATGTAGGTACTGTTTTGTTGAGTTCCAAGTTTATTAGTTTGTTATATGAGATGGGTGGGCTTACTCACCACTCGCTATAAATGTATACATTGTCAAAAGCTTCAATAACCCAGCGCTTAATAAATATAGCTTATACTAGAACTTATACTTATAATTTCACTTATATTAGATATATATATTACTAGCTGTGCCCCGCGGTTTCACCCGCGTAGATTTAGTTTTTTCCTTATTGTCGCGGCACCCTAACATTTTTAATAAATAAAAGTAGCCTAAGTTACTCCTTGAAACATCAGCTACCTACCAGTGAAAGTCCCGTTAAAATCCGTCCAGCCGTTTCAGAGATTACCCGGAACGAACAGACAGACAGAGAAAAATTTAAAAACTTGGTTTTTTTGTGTCAGTATCATGTATACTTTCATATGCAATTAGTGAAAAGCTGTTATTTTGGTATTACAAACAGACACTTCAATTTTATTTATCTGTATAGATATATAATTTACAAAGTAGTTATTTGTTAAATACTGCGCGGGTGAAGTCGCGGTCACCAGTTCGTTACTTACATGAAGGAGAGTAAAAAGCATGCAAGAAAACGACACGTTTCATTATTCCCGTAAATTGAATAGTTTCAATTACAAACAGCGGGCAAAGGGAGTAGGACTCCCGTTTTATTTGGTTAATTAATAATACCAAATTCAAACAGATCCAACTATTATTGATACACTCAATGCTAAGAGCGAGGGCTGTGATTTTACTAAGGGTTGCCACTAATGGCATTACATTTTTAGAATTTTTTTATGGGGCGAGTGTAATTTGGTTTTTCCCTCTGCAATGTCTTAGTTACAGTAAATTCTACACCTCTGCCTACCCCTTCGAGGAATACGGGAAATTAAATTTTCCATGTTTTACAGCATTTACGAAAATGATAAAATGATTTGATACATTGCTTTGAATTGAAGAAAATATATAAATATATGCCCTTAGGCAAGCCGCACACACGGAGTATTGCCAATAAAGTGCATATTGACAATTATATTGTGTGTGTGGCTAGCCCTACGGCTTAAAAGAATCAAAAACTAAATTTTATAGCAAAAACTATGACATCCGTAAACCCAAAAACGCCTATCAAATTGTCAATCAAACCAACCAGACATACAATTTTAATATTCTATCCATAATAGCTCACAAAAAACAGAAGTCAACAACCGAATGAATTAGAAATTCTGAGCACAGCCCTACGTGGAGAGCTAGGGCCGGGATTCGATACCCATTGTGTTTCCACTTGTTTTTAAAACCGAGGGTAGTTTCTATTATTCTATTGTGAGTCCTTGGTGACATGGTCTATGGGGCTCTTCGGTGGGGCGTGATGCGGACTTTATTAATCATTTTGTCATTCGGTCAGGTCAAGTGGTAAGTCGAGGACACAAGTTTTGGCGTAACTTGATAGTTATGTTTGTAAATTTGGCATGACGTGCACGCAGCGTGCATAGTATGTAGCAACCCAATCTTCTAGTGGGATTTATTAATTGGTTAGGTGTCCCTATCGTTCCAACGTGACTTCATATACTTGAAAATCTTTTTAGACTAATGCAGATCTCTTATGATGACCTGAAATGAAGTTTATTACTCAGCCATTCTACATACAATCTACGTTCAGGCTTACCATTTTATTTTGTACTAATCTTGATAGACAAGGAAAATGTATTGTAAGGCCTTCGCTTGTTTCGTATAATTGGTATTCCAATAAAGCACCAGCATCTTAGAATCCGCCTGCAATCAATTATAAATATTTGCGTATCGTACCGAGTACTCTAGCGCCTCTCGGAGCGAGTAAGAAGTCGTTATTCACAATACTGACCCGGAATACTTCCGTCGAGTGCCGCCATTACTGTGCCCCTCATTTCCGGCATGAAATCCGGAATTTCAGGACCCTTAGCTATTTTCGTACGGTATTTTCAAGGAGGCTCCTGTTTTGTGCGTTTGCTCGTTGGTTTCAAGACATTTGGATGCCGAAAAATATATTTTCTTGTCGTAATCCTTATGAATTTAAGAAGTATAAATTTGAAGTCGGAATGATCTTTTCTAGTAACTAATAACATTGAGTTTCTGCAAAGATTATTTTGTGACTGAACGCGTTTATCTCGGGAATACGACTGGTTACAGGAAAAATGGAAGAATGTAAATGTGTGTGGTATAGTGAGCATGACCCAATTACGAACAATTTTTGCACACGTCCATTCTACGCGCGTATCCAGCATCAAATGAGACGCATTTTTAATTAAGCGCCTCCGGAAGCCATGTTGCAACGCTCCGCTGCCGCCATCTTACGGCGGCCGTTTGACAAATTGGAACGCCAGAGTGACGCGCAATTTTCCCGCCTATTGTTCGCTATTCCCGCTCAACGAAATGAAAAGTCGTGTACCATTTTATTTTTCCACTGTACATTTTTACGGCCAGTGCGGTGCATCGCGAGGTTTATTTTTGTAGTTTTCACAGGTGTTCAGCGTGTTGCCTACTGGTTTTATTGGAATTGACTCGCAATAGCATGGGTATACATGAAAAATGAAAAATTGCCGAAAACATTCGTCGTTTGTGTTCGTAATACAAAAGGAACCGCAAAAAAGAAACTGCAGTTTTTGCAACTAGCTGCGAAAATTTTGCTCCGAACCAATGGAGAAAAATCAATTTCCTCGTTAAATTTCGGTTTGGTTTCAGGAAAATCTAAAACCAGTATTGTAAACGGTATACGCAATCGTTACTCTAACACAAGACAGTAGGCAAGGAACAATTCCGAACTAGTTAACGATTATACGGCCCGCCTCATTAAAGCGGGCGGCGAGATCAAAGGAGTCCGAAATACGCGCCCCGCAGACCTATGCGATCGTAGATACGAAATTTATACTCGAAATGTGTCCAGAATACACGGTGAATAATTTACAGAGATGTATGTGAGGTTACCTTAGATATTGTCAACTTGCACGGTTAGACAATTTGTAACTTAGACCATATTTTACGTCAAATGTTAATCCGTCTTGATATTCATCTAAATCTTGAATCAGTTTCAACCTTAGTAATCTTTATATTATTGCAGTCACACAATTTAGCATGCAATACTGTAGCTTTGCCTCAAAGTGATATGTTTCTACTTACAATTTTTTGTGGTTTGAAAAGTGTTGAACGACAACCCGCTTCCGAATTAGTATCACATTTCGATCCACACCAATACGCAAATAATCGTAAACATCAAAACATGTTAAACTTAGGCTACTGATTGATTGGTTTAAATCGTTTCTAACCTAACTTTTACCCTCACGACCCCAATGATCCATAGATTTATGAGTGAACTACCCGCAATATTTTGGCTGTCCGCTCATAACTCTCAACGGCTTCTGCTGAAAAAAGAACCAAGGGAATACTACTTATCTAATAGTAAATGAGCTCTACCCAAGTGTCTGTCTATGTCCAGATCTATGCCAGTCGAGTGGGCACTCGTAGCATAACCAAACTGTTTAAAACAGCAAATTTACGTCCTCGCCGACAGCCATTTTATTATCATAACGCTTTGGTGTGCGAATGTGTATGGTGCTTTAATGGTCAAAACATCTCCTTACCCCTTGGGCTAATAGGGGCTACCACGTTTATGACTGTTTGACTCATTGACTGCCTTGTTAGAGACTACGGAATACGAGGTCCTGTAGGTCTAAAACGGCCACATTGGGAGAATCATAATGTGATCCGAATATTATTCAGGAATGATTCATATTTCGCAATGTACCTGTTTGACACATTCCTATGAAGATTCCTAAAATGGTCCACAAAATATGAATTGCTTTTGTGACAAATAGCAGAATCATAAAAAGTTACTTAGGGAATAACATCTACAATTATTGTAATCATTCGTGAATCATAATATGAATTGCACCTAAGTGACCATTTTGTCATTTCGACGATGAATCATATTCGGATCACATTATGATTCTGCCAAAGTGGCCTTTTTAGACCTACTGGGTTCGATTTCCGGCAAAGTGATATTGGGTTTTCCCATCTTTTATTTCCCAGTAGCAGTCCGGAGTCTGGTTTAGGGCCCGGTTAATAGCAATAGGCTCGCCCTCTATTACATGGGACTTGATTTACTAGTAAGCACACCTCTGCCTACTCCTACGGGGAATACAGGTGTGAACATCAGCATAATAAACCTTATTACAAAACATGATTTAATTGAAGACTAGACTAAACTCGGACTAAAGATATGTCTATTCCTTTTTAAATCCGTATCACAGAAAGTGATAGAGCTTATTTAAACCAAGTGCTATTCTAGTCTTTGTTTTGTAATAAGGGGGAATATGAATGATATGTGAATTATTCCGAAATTTCCGTAGTGTGATTTCTGAACATCCTAAATGAAAGTATTTTTTTTGTGAAATGTTCACGCAGATACTTCTTGGCATTGTATTCTTGTATCTACGGATGTTTTAGTATGCTTTAAAATTTCTTTTAACATGACGAAATTATTCACTGATAAAACGAACGTTCTATATCACTGTCGTGGTTCTACACGGCTGTGAATTTACAGAGAAGCATTTTCTTGCGGTTCTTAATAAAATTTTAATAATTTCACGAGGAAGGAATTATTTATGTATTTGACACATTGAAGTTTTGATATAATGGTAGTATATAAATAGTCATAGCTATGGCAGACGGTCAGCTAATTTAAAATAATTAATCTGAGGCGGAAGTTCATTTAGACATTCATACTACTCCATTTAACGTATATCCCATTTCGAACTTCCTTTCATTGAGCATAAAAAAGGATATTACGACTAGATAAAAATATTATTACCAACATTACGATTTTATAGAGCATCATTATTTCCCCTAGTTTATTAATGGACAAATATTTTTAATCTATATCATTACCGGCATTCGTAAATTTTCTTGATTTTAACTTCGATCACGATACCTTGTATCGATTCATTAAAGTGACTATAAATTCCTTAGTTGTGTCATAATAGAATACATTATGCACTGTTAATCCTGTATCAGGGATTGATTGGGTCTAATTGGGTCGTTACGATCAAGAATTAGGTAATAAAATGACTGACTGTGGTCGGAGTTTTATTATCATCTCTCGAGTCGAGAATGAAAAGTATAGGCCCTATGTTTAAACCCTGTGGCACTCAAAGTGATAAGTCCAATTAAGTAGCGTTCTGTGATGTAATTAAGTTTTGTATTATTGTAAATATATTTTAAAGGATTGTAAGGTATAAGAACTCAATAGCTTTTTCTAATTTATAAACACTGGAGTATGTATAAGTTGATCCAATCCAGTACGTAATTCTATTAAATGCGTGACGTAAATTATAATCATGTCTCAATCAATTCAAAACTAAACTTATTTATTGCGGCAAACTTAACTATAAAATTAATCTTTACCAGTTCAGTGAGTTTAAAAGAAGCACCCTGTTCCCGTTTTTATTATACACCTATAAAACGAAGAGGCTCGTAATCTGGTCCCGTCTGTGAAGCCACTTTGTTCTTGAAACAATTTAGAATTATCAACTTTGTTGGAAACTGCGAGAGGTTACATGCTTTGTTTGTTAATTTTAATGGTCATATTATTTGATACTGTTTGTAACTATTCGCTTATTTAATTATGCGACGAATCGTATGGTTTAGACATCGTCTAAGCTAAAATTGCTCATTCTAGTTCTTCGAACTTTGTGCTTATAATGTTTTAATTAGGACGCGATGTAGTGCAGTTACATACATTCTCGTTTCAAATAACGTGACTATGTGTACGAAATCAATTAATATACAGTAGTTTATTATAGTAAGCTCTTCTTTACAAATTAATAGCAAGATTATTTTCATAACCGAAGTATCAGATATTTCATCAATTATCATAATTGAATTAAGTCGTTATCTCGTAACATTTTCGCTGGATTAATTCTTAAATGCGCATTAGAATCAATGGGATATGTCCACACATTTTATGTCTACAAATCGTTTCAGCATCATTTGTGAGTAAATCATTCGTTTGTGCGCATTCCAGGCGGCATGGCACTATCGCCATCAATTTTACTGTTTGACATTTTTATGCATTTTTAAGAATTTTGCTTTGAAGAGATACTGGTTAGATTTATGCTAGACGGGAGATACGAACAAAAGGACCGCTCGATAAAAACAAGTAATTAGGATCATCAATATTCATATGATCTCCACATCCCATTTTAATTAGAAGCCACATCTAAAACATCTTAGATCTTGGAAACTTAAAGTCTATCGTTGCATCACCAAGCATTTTGCGCTTTGATCTGAATTCATCTTTATTTTTCTTTAGTAAGTAGAGAATATTTCTTTGTTTCCACATCACGAATGATCAAATATCAGCATCTTTCTACCCTTCTATGCTGTTTGTTTTGTTGTAAAATTATTTTCTTCTCCTTATTATTTTCCCTTTTCTCTTATCTCTCTATCACCTTGCTCCCTAATATTACTCCTAAAAAGTCCGTTATCTTCTAGAATTGTAGTATCTGTTCTTACGTCCTGGAAGTTTAGAAATACAGTATAATTTATTGCACCGTGACACAGTTTGGCAATGCCAGTGAATGGCTTATTTTTGTTCAGTTTAATAATTTCATTTATATTATAACACCCGCTACTGGAAACTGATTTATGCTCTCTTTAATATTTTTATGTGAATACACTTTGGTGTAACTGACGGTCGCTTTAGAAGAACGCGTTTATATTATAATCGTCTGAGTATTTTAATGTTTAATAAAAGAAGATAAATCGCACAGTAAGCCCGATGGTAAGCGGTTACTGCAGGCTACGAATTTTCCTGCCATATAAGAACAATAGCAGTACTTTCAGAATGAAATAACCAAAGAGTATCCTACCATACCTAGCACAGCGCCTCCACTTCTCATCTCTGAACACTGTCGGCCTTACCTGGTAACAGCATGATTCTTTAGGAATCATTTTTGTCTGCCCAATGCCACTTTACTCTCAATTCCGAATTTCTAATGCGAGATCATATTATGCCCTAATTCTTGCTGATATCGTACATGCTGGACGAAAAACGTTGTCTTTAGCTATAACGCTTGTAGAAAGAGAATAGTCAGGATGCGCTTGCCCAGTGTTAACGAGACGACCTGGTGTTTTAATGTTATACCTATTATTATAAATATCCACGCACAGGGACAATGGTTTATGAATGTCATTATTGGTTTTCCGTCTTCCGTACCTGACCACATCCTGACAAATTCGGCCATTTCACTATTTAAGAATTTATCGTTTGTAGTATAAAATAGGTTTAAAAGTTCGTTTACTTCGTGTCTCGGAATAATCGATTGTACAGTGAAAGTTTTAACATTGATAAATGCTGTGATATTCAATTTAACATAAATACTTTATCTTAGAGGTAAACTTGAAAGAGTAATATGATTTTCATAAAAACTAATGGCGTGATAAACGTTCACACTAAACTGTAATTTAAAGTGATTCTTATCTTTTTAATTTATCGCTTGTTTTGATGCTAAAATGTTCTTTGACAGATGAGTGTGATGACGCGTTGGCCTTTGGCTATGAAGCTTGAATGCCTTCGAGGCTTCACGCAATAGATTCAATTCACACAATAATCCAACCAAGAGTCTAGACCAAACTCGGACTAACCCTACATGCGTCTCATTAGAAATCCATATCACAAAAAGATGGAACTACTTTTTTACCAAGAATTATTTTTAGGTGCTATTTTGTAATAAGGGAACCCCTCACAACTCATAAGTTTAATTTGTGATGGCAATAATGATGAAATACAAAATATTGTTAAAATTTCTCTCTCTCTGCTTAGTGATTCTTGTGTTTAACTAAATTCGTGTTTACTCACTTTTTTAAGTAAATGTGGGGTACAGTATGACATATCTATACAGACTATACAGATAAATAAAATTGAAGTGTCTGTTTGAAATTCCAAAATAGCAGCTTTTCACTGGATGCATATGAAAGTATACACGATACTGACACAACAAAAACCAAATTTAAAAAAAAAAAAAATGTCTGTCTATTTGTTCCGGGTAATCTCTGAAACGGCTGGACCGATTTTAACGGGACTTTAACTGGCAGATAGCGGATGTTTCAAGGAGTAATTTAGGCTACTTTTATCTTTTAAAAATATTAGGGTTCCGCGACAATCAGGATGAAACTAAATCTACGCCGGTGACACAGCTAGTAATATTATATACATATAAGATTCAAAGTACAATGTTTCGTGTTACTCTCGCCCTAGTAACCTCAACCTCACACCAAATTTCCCATTTCTCTCAATTCCAATTTCAGAAAAATTCTGTATCGACTAACGAGCAAATAGTAGCAGAAATATGTTTACGGTTTGGTGTGCTGGCGTGACGCAATTTGTAACAGGGGGTGTTACAGAGGGCGGACTTCAAAGGGCTCGCCGACAAAGCGCTAAATAAGATGAAAAAAAAACGACAATGGGCAGGGAAATCGGGGCCTTTCGAATTTTCGCGTTTCTTTTTAGTTTTTCGTGAACATGAACCCTGCGAGAGGCTGGTGTGAAGGCATTTTTGGATACGATACATTTTTTGTGCGTTTTGGAACACTGGCTTTTGGCTGTGTTTCCTAAAATGTGAAGGTTGATTTGAAGCATTTACGATCCAGATATCAACAACATTTTTAAATTGCTGCGATTCCAGTACCTCTTCCTCCTGCCCTTACCCATGTCATTTGTAGTCGAATAACTTGGGATAATACCAAATGGATGGCATATGATATGATTGATAAAATCATTTGAGGTCTTGTGCATTTCACAACGTAAATATAGTATTATTAATTATTAGAACTCCTCTTCTTTTCGAGAATGGTTAAGAATAGGTAGACAATAATATATGTGTTCTTTCGCACAAAACAATAATCAAAATGTTTATGTTCCAAAAACGATTAAGGAGTTGGTTTTATGAGCCATAAAATGATTTTATAAAGAGCATTGTGTCATGGTTTATCCCCACTTATACATAATTATATATGTCACATAAATTATTATATGTCTTCTTAAATTTATGCTTAAAACACCAAAAAAAAAACTTGCGACTGACTAAGAAACACCTTGATGAAATCTGTAATTTTTCCATTAATTTTCGTGTTTTTTCGTTATTCAATATCGTTTTCTTCATCATCATCATATTCAACCCACTGTTGGGTATATGCCTCCCCAGTGACAAGCCACTCCCCTCGATTTCGAGTTAGTCTCCACCACAGTTTCCCAGCCGTCTGCGCGATATCGTTTTATTGCACACAAATATTTTAATGCTTGAATTAGGTGCCCTGAATGGACCCTATATACATAAGTCTTGATGAGCTAATCTCCCACCACCATCTATCTAGTATTTTTGCTTTAAATTGTCTCCGAAATTATGCATAAATCCCATAGAAAATGCAAAATAGTTGCTGAGCTATATGTGGCTAAGTATTGTTTGAATTTTTTCATAAATACAGGTCCTGTCATGAGTTATGAGTGCTGATCTTGAATTTGAATGCTCAGTAGTCATTTTATGAGTCTGTCTCGGTATGCATGACGCGATTCTGATGATTTGAAAGAACTTTGTAGGAAATCTGATCAAATAAAGATATTTAGAATTTCACCATCTGTCACGTTCGCACTTAATCATCATCGGTGAAAAGTGGGTGTTGTTATTACAACACCTCTGCCTACCCCTTCCAGGAATACAGGCGTGAGTGTATGTATGTATGTATATTTTGATTTTTGATTAAAAACATACGCAGCTATCCCCACCATTTGAGTTGAGCGCTCATAAATACATACAATTGTAACTAACAAACCTCTTTTTAAGTATGCCTTACGTCATAGGTAACAAAACACAAATCTGTCAAACATTATACACAGATACACATTCCAATCCATGATACGTATGAATAGAACATGGTGGTATCATTACAATTACACGATGTACGTTTAGATTAAGTGATAAGGATGTGATAACACAAATCATTGTGTAACGAACCTCGGACACAACGGCGAGTCTTATCAAAAATCTTATCTAACTTTGTTGGATCACTGGCTTACCAGGTTTTCAAGAGATCGCTTTTATGACGCGTAAGAAACTGTTAATTAACTTATTTTATTCAAAGCTAGCTGTACCCTGCGGTTTTAGCCGCGTAGATTTTCATTTCATAACAGATTAAACTTCTTACAAAGTTCTTTCAAATCATCAGAAGCTTCCATGGGTGGCCCGCGAATAAATAGGCTATGTTATTCCTTGTTACATTAGCTATCTGCCAGTGAAAGTCCCGTTCAAATCGGTCCAGCCGTTTCGAGTTAAGCCGGAGTAAACATACAGAGTTTTCTTTATCTGTATAGATGTATAGATAACGCTTTTGTGTAACCTCTATAATTAATTAAAAATTATACTACTTTTTATAACTCCAGTCACGCCGAGTTGGCACCTTAATTAATATTTTATTACCTTTAATTTAAATAAGTTTAAGATATCAGTTATCTATCATGCACTTAGATTATAAAAGTATCAGCACCTCTTTTTGTAAACTGACTTCAACTCATATCTTTATTTTCTTAACTTATCTTTTCGCCTTTACCGAAAGGATGCAGAGGTGTCATCACCCAAGTCTTACAGAAGATGAATAGGCGCAAACATGACAGATGGTGACTCCATCGGCATCGTAAGCAATTACTCTTACTTCTTTGAATTTCTTCTCAACCCTGCAGGTGATGTTTTCCTTCACCTTAAAGCACGTGGTGTGAAATCACTGCACATAAGTTTTTAGAAAAACTAATTGGTTCAGGCCCCGCTGGGATTCGAACTTGCGTAGCTAGCGTAGCAAGCGATTGCTCAAACCCTACGACTTTCGCGTTAATATTAGTAGGATATATAAAATTATACATACCTATATAACGTGTTGTTTTTGGTGCGCTTAAAAGCGTCCCAGGTCCCGCCTCACCCTATTTAGCCACGGAACTCTAAATATAAAGCCATAAGCGCTTATCTCCACGATTATCTACGGCCGTGTTAGTGACCCCTGTCATCCGTTTTATTTGCTGGGTATGCTAATGCTTAACTTGTAAAAATATAATTTATAGCTTCCCAGAGCATTTTGCTTCAAATTATTTGGCAAATTAAGTGTTTTTATAAAAATTTAGTGTTTTGTCAGATTTTGTTTTGTTTTGGTTTTGTAAGCGGTGTCAGTTAGTGATTTGGCAGGATTTAAGTGTATAATTATGATATTGTAACGAATGACAATCAATTTAGGACACCAAAATGTACCAAATAATATTCTACATTGGACACATAGGATTGGATAGTTAGGGTAATTCAAACTTACATAGAAAGTCAATTTATTATATAATATAAAATAAATGGAACTGTTACCACCTACTTATTTGAATGTATTATTCATAGATGTGCTTCAAGCATTCCTCCACAAAAAAGAGTAGGTAGAATACTAGTTTACCTAACATTAGACTTCAGACATTAAAATTCAACATAGTAGACGGACGTTTAGAGAATTTTAAGCAAATTACTTGTATCTCTAGTTGGGTTAGCCTGGCGAGGCACCCACATAAATCTTAGCAGTTATCAAATTCAGAGTCGCGACTCATCTGCATACACGCACACATTCGCACCGTACGCACGCGCGGCGGCGAGATCAAAGAGAGCGCGACCCCTTTGTGTACGCCGCCGGCGCGTGCCGTCTTTTTCTCATCTCCCAACGTCACCGTAAGAGGGCGAATGAGGGAGCGAGACAGATAGTAAACAGCTGATGCTGATTATATAGCTGCAACGTGAATATTTCACCTCGTTATCGAGTCTTGTTTGTGCTAGGTGGTGATGTGAGACTACGATGAATAGGAGTTAGTCGATATCGATAAAGTTACACAATTTACAACACAGATTATTTTGTGCCTTTCCAGCCACTGGCATAGCCATTTCTTTCAAGGTTCAGAATACGTTGACAAGCTATCAATAATTTAAATACCGACCCATGAAGCGATAAGTGGCTGATATGATAACACACCACTACTTCTCTGGGGATAGTGTAAAATGGTAGCAAATCGGCTGTTTCACACACAATCAGAGTAAGAGCCAGAAAAATACATCTCTTATAAAGAAACAAATACATATAAGACTGATGATTATAATGAACACAGAAATACATTACGCGCGAGTTATTATGCTCATTGTATACAAACTAGTTGCAAATGTCAAAAGGCAACAATCACTGCCAAAAATTACCATCATTTGGCCTGTATGCTTGTTTGCAACATTTGTTGTTTACAATAGAGAATGTATTCAACGCACAAAAACTATAATTGTGTATGCAATAGGATTTATGGAAAACCAATCCAAGCGAATAAGATCTACTCGACTAAAATATCGATAAATATGTGTCACATCACTAGCAGTAGTAGAGCACGGCTCCCGAGTAGGCAAGACAGGAATCTGCCGATATCGACGCTGGTAATTAAAATAGACTTATTGCGTCTGTTTGTGTAGTCGGGTACAGTTGGACTACGTTTATTTGTGATTTCATTACCTTGAAATAGCCACGCAAGTTGAAAGTAAGCTATCACGAGACACTGTAATTGTTTGAGATTTTCTTATATGCTATTTATTGTAATAATCGTAGGTTAAGAATTAAATCTGATTATGAATTTATTTATTGGCACTATTACTTAAAGCTGAAGAGTTAGTTTGAATGCGATCTTGGTTGAACGCGCTCATCTCCGGTTTTTTCTGGTTTAATTCTGGTTTGAATAGAAACATTATTTTAGTGTTTGATAATTCATTCATTGAAGCTTTTAAGCTTTATAAAATCACGCTGCGACTAATAGGAGCAAAGCATCAGTGGGAAATGTTACAAAAACGTGAAAAGTTCTAACTAAGTAACATAGTTTTTATTGCTAATCCTAAGCGGGGAAAACTGCGAGGCATAGCAAGAATGAACCATTATATAAGTGAGAGAATCGCGCGAGCTCTTGGGTCTTCAAGACATTCACAGAAAAAATTGTTATTGTTTTTTTATCAAATACTGAATCTGTCTTATTTCGAATGGACAAAATCCATAGGAACTAATTATGTCAAAGAAATTTAAATAATGTGCACGGTTACTAAATGCGGTTAAACTGTACATTTGACCAAAGGGTTTTTTAGCACGACTTCGGGAAAATGTAATTCCTGCCGTGGGAAGTGTATGAGTCATGGGCGACGGTTTATAAAGTAGTGTAATAGGCTCTGATTGCATTAATTAGCCTTTTTACAAGGATGTCACGTCGCGATAGCCAGCTTGGGTATTTTATAATGTATGTGCGTACGAGTTGGAAAATTAAACGGGTTCCTGATTTGTTTGCATCAGTCTGAAAATACTTACTGAAAAATAAAATGAAATGAGTCAGAAAATAAATGAGTTTCAATACTTAATTAATTCAGTTAGGTTCCTGGTAATTTAAAATTTACTATCATACTGCAATTTTGTGTTTAAAAATGATTAAATGTATTGATTTCTTTTCTTACCTCAGTCAAAGGATCAGTTTATCAATCCAGCGAGGTAACGCAGCCAGCTTTCTGGGTCCCATTCCCGCAGACACTAATTTAAAAGTCAGTCTTTTCTTTATATTATTTATTTTACTAGATTTCAAATGATTCTGTTTTAGTATTATTTTAATTACATGAAATTAAACTGTAAATTTATTGATACATTTTACATAACATTATGCCTACGTCTGTATTCCCCGAAGGCGTAGGCTCAGGTGTTGCAATAACAACACCCATTTTCCACCGAAGATAATTAAGAGCCAACGTGACAGATGGTGAGTCTATCACCGTCTCAAGCACTATACATACATCTTTGAACTTCTCAGACATATGCAGGTTTTCTTCACCGTAAAGACATGGTGTGAAATCACTGTACATAAGGTTTTATTAGAAGAACTCTTTGTTATCTCCTCTGTGGGATTCGAACTTGCGTCGTTTGCGTAGGAGGCGACTTGTCAAACCCCACGCCCATCTATATATACTCTATACAGTACCGATAAATAAAATTGAAGTGTCTGTTTGTAATTCCAAAATAACAGCTTTATCCTAAATGCATTTGAAGTATATACGCTACTGACAGTAAAAAATGAAGATTTAAAAACTTTCTCTGTCTGCCTGTCTGTTAGTTCCGGGTAATCTGTGAAACAGTTGGACCGATTTTAACGGTTCTTTCACTGGCAGGTAGCTGATGTTTCAAGGAGGAACTTAGGCTACTTTTATTTAGGGTTAAAATATTAGGGTTCCGCGACAATAAGGATGAAAGTAATTTTCTACGCGGGTGAAACCGCGGGGAAAAGCTGATACATATATTTTTATTATATTACTTTTATTCTAGGCTATGAGCAATTTTTTTTTTAAATTTAAAATGCCATACTACCGGTTCAGACTGTGCGTTGTCTGTCAGATAATCAATCATTCGGTCGTATTGTCGGTCAATCACGCTCGGCCCAGTTTTATACTAGACATAGATAACGATAATTCTAGACTTAAATTAAACCCTAAATAAAACATCGCAGGCGGCTAGTTAAGACGGACAATTTCTTACAATTGCGCTTATTATATAGAAAATAGGTGGTATTAACCTGCATTAACCCTCAAATGACAGGGTGCGGCACCACCGACCCCCCTTAATATTTTACAGGGAAATGACATCGTCAACTGACGGTCGCGCGCATTACATTTTCCTTTTGATGTTCGTTCATGTCAAAAGGTAATATAATTTTGTTTGTTTCCATTTAAAACGTACGGTTTTTGAATCGATTTATTTTATAAAAATGTAATAATAAATAGCTACATCATCAGCAAGTAACATCGGCTATATTTTATCCCCGTTTTCCCACGGGAACGGGAACTACACTGGTGAATCCGCGTGACGTCCGGTAGTTTTAAAATAAATCTATAAAGGAAACTGACAAGAAACAATTACTTATGTTTCACGAAAATTCTATTTTAGCAAGACACTATATACACAAATATGTGATCACCGTTCGCCACATACTACGATCCTTTGCTTCGTCCACATGCATGCATCTCTTCACGCTACCTTCGGTTACGTGTGCTCCGAATTTGACCTTTCTGAAATGTTGTGCTGTTGTGTTGTGTTGTATATTATTAGTATATAATCTTCTTATATATAAAAAATTATCCCCATTTCCCTTGGTCACGGCATCACGCGTAAGCCCCTGGATGGATTTTAACGGGACTTTCACTGGCAGATAGCTGATGTTTCAAGAAGTGTTAGGTTAAGGGCTAATTTTATTTAAAAAAACATAAGGGCTGCGGGACACCTATTTAATTAACTCTACGCGATTGAAACCGTGGGGCACAGCTAATATTAATATAAAATATAATGACTTAACTTACATCGATCGTTTTTTTCTCAACCCTTATGTATAAAATGTTAGAGTTTCGCAACATTCAAAATAATTTTTGTATTATATTTTAACCCTAGCGCCGCCCGGGGTCGCCGCCGGCGGGGAGGATTTTCGCTAAACAATTCATATATTGCCTTTGAAGTGTTGCCGCGGGCGTCGCGTCAACTGCAGGGTTAACCTGCTTATTACATATACAAAATTGAATTCCATTATATGTTTATATATTTTTAATTCAAGAACTTTTCAGATATATACTATGTGAGTTAATGTTTGAGAGATGTGTAAGTGTTGGAGGTAATTCGGTTACATTAGAATAATATCTTAATAGGAGTGTTGTTTGTAATTCCACATTAATAAATTTTCACTAAATGGATATAAAAGTATGTATAGACGGTACTTACATAAAAAAATATTGTAAATTTTTCTCTGTCTGTGTTGCGGGCTTTAGCTGATCTCTGAAACGACTGGACCGATTGTAACGGGACTTTCACTGGCAGATTTTAATTTAAACAAGCCACCTATTAAATTAAGTCTATCTGCGTATATACCGGGGGGCACAGCTAGTCTATCTATACATACAGATAAATAAATTTGAAGTGTCTGTTTGTAATTCCAAAATAACAGCTTTTCACTAAATGTATATGAAAGTATACACGCTACCGACACTAAAAAACCAAGTTTTAAAATTTTTCTCTGTCTGTCTGTCCGTCTGTCTGTCTGTCTGTCTGTTTGTTCCGGGTAATCTCTGAAATGGCTGGACCGATTTTAACGGGACTTTCACTGGAAGGTAGCGTATGTTTCAAGGAGTAACTTAGGCTACTTTTATTTATTAAAAATATTAGGGTTCCGTGACAATAAGGATGAAACTAAATCTACGCGGGTGAAACCGCGGGGCACAGCTAGTTTGATATATATCTGCTCTTTCGTTCTTTCAAAACAATCTCAATATGAAAAGTGACGATTTTAATCGATATCTATAAATCTTAACAAATATTTAACCCACACATGCGATGGTCTAATCGACCCGGTACAACGAGCGGACAACCCGGTATTAACCCTTTGACGTGTCGTGGGGCCTAATTGGCACCTTTTGTATATTAAACGGTGTCTATTTGTCACGCCGTTTAGTTCACATGGATTATTCTGTAGTTTAGATTTTTTTCAAACAAGTATATTGATTTGAATACCAACTGCCCGCGACTCCGTTTGCGCAGGGTTCGACTTATCATTATATTTTTGTCAATACATACATAGTTATAAATTGGCCTTTGTGTTATTCTGATGTATAAACTATATTATTGTAAAGTTTCATCAAAAAGCATTCAACAATTTCTGTGTGAAAGAGTTTCCAAGAGACGGAGATAGACTCACCACCATTTTGGCACTCAATCATCTACAGTGAAAAGTGGGTGTTGTTATTACAACACCTCTGCTTACCCCTTCGGGGAAGACAGGCTTGAGCATAATATGTAGATTTTTCGGTTTTTTTTGAGATTTAAAAAATCTAGTAGCAGAATAAGTCCCATACAAAGGACATGCCACAATTGATACAATTTCCTATAATCTAACACGATGTGGTTAGCGTAGTTAATAGCCCTTTCATCGAGGTATTTAATACACCTGTTATTAATACCAATTGCGACGTTTACCGTATGGTCCTGTTTTATAAACGGACATTGGAATACAATATTAGACACATTCACAGTACTTAAATCATAGATAAGTAGACTATCGACGCTTGGGACAGTGTATCAGTCTTGTAAAACAAATTGAATTTAAGTATTTGTCTGTAAAACCCTCGAATTAGCAATAGTTACTGTTGTTGAAATTAATTTGAAATGACAAGAAAATTTTGCTACAAAAAAAAATTCCCATGCCATCCCAGAAGGGGTAAGCAGAGGTGTTGTAACAACAAAACCCACATTTGAGGTGACACGTGACAGAGGGTGAGTCCATCGCCGTCTCAGCCACTATACACACGTATTTGAATTACTTCTCAGGCATACAGTTTGCGCAATATATTTCCTCCACCGTAAAGCACGTGGATACAAATTTTTAGAAAAACTTGTTGGTACAGGCCCCGCTGGGTTTCGAACATGCAACGCTCAAACCCCAAGTCCAACACGGCTCTTTGGTTTCAAGAATATCTTTAAATGGTACAAAATATTTGTCTATTTAAACGCATCGTTTTTCTTAACTACGTTACTGATCTTGATACAGGTTCCTACGGGATTATAGCTAAAAATAATTTAAAACTCACTGAAAAATCCGTACTCGTATATTTTTCCGTCAATTAAATTACAGATTAAAAAGCAAGTATTATAGACCCTTTAAAAATGAAAAAGGAATTAACATCCCGTCTTGAATCCCAAAACACATTGCAATTAACGTATTCGCACTTAATACTGAATTTCGTGTTCTTAACCACAAGCGGAAATGCCGAACGACGTGTCTGCCTACCTCGTAAAAGCCAGAGAAGGACAGACGCATAATGTAAGAGTGAGAAGACAGGCTACTGTTTTGGGTTCTTAGTACGGTGGTGGCATTTGTACCTGAAATATTTTCGCAATTATTGTTAAGCTTGATTCGATTTAAGTCACGTCATCTGTAGATAAATAAAATAGAAGTGTCTGTTTGTAATTCCAAACAGCTTCTCACTAAATGTATATGTAAGTAAGAATATACGGCTGTGGCAAAAAAACAATGTAAAAAAAAATGTCTGGCTGTCTGTTTGTTCCGGCTAATCTCCGAAACGATTGGACTGATTTTAACGGAACTTTCACTAGCAAATAGCTAATGCTATAAGGAGTAGTTTAATTTATTTAAAAAAAAACATTAGGGTTCCGCGGGGCACAGCTAATCTATACTACAGATAAGTCTGTTTGTAATTCCAATATAACAGCTTTTCACTAAATGCATATGAAAGTATACACGATATTGACACAAAAATACCAAGTTTTAAAAATCTGTCTGTCTGTCTGTCTGTCTGTTTGTTCCGGGTAATCTCTGAAACGGCTAGACCGATTTTAACGGGACTTTCACTGACGGGTAGCTGATGTTTCAAGGAGTAACTTAGGCTACTTTTATTTATTAAAAATATTAGGGTACCGCAACATGAAGCGTGAAACTAAATCTACGCGTGTGAAACCGCAGGGCACAGCCAGTATTAAAATAAAAATGAAAGTTTAAAAAGGACTGATATGGAACGAATACTTCTCATTTATAACAATTCTTATGATATCTTATAAATATTTTGTGTAAGCTGTAAATAGTTTAGAAAGGATGTGAATATACATCGATAAAGATCTATAATGAGAAATTGGAAATTGAACTAATCATAACTTTATACACATCATTCAGGTTAAGGGTGTGAATATAAAGGATGATAAATTATAGTCCCAATTATCCATACGGAATGATATCTTGCATCACGTCGAAATACACAATTATAGCACCATAAAAAAGCTACAGAAATGCAAATAAGGCGATGTGATATGATACCACCGTGCGAATTTACGAACCGTCGAATGAAAGTGTTAATGAGAACAAATTGTGGCTATTAAACCAAATCGAAAAACCCGTGTACGCAGACATACCCAGCGTATATTAAACCGACCGTAACGAGAATGTCGCAAGAATTTTTACGATTAGCAAAGGAGACAATCATTGAGGCAGATTTAAATTTAAACTCCAGACACTCGAGGGCGAATTTCGACTTTAGTCTAACGAGTTAAAGCTTAAATTGTAACGTGTAAGTGATTGGGTACCGCGATCTCGACAGCTCGTGATATGAAGACTATTAGGGCTGTCATCCTCGCTATAAGAGGCAGCATTATATTTAGGGCAAGCACATCTTCTATCGGTCATAAATATAACTGTAATATTCGGTGATCTTATTGCAAAATGTGGGTCAAGATATACGTCCCGAATGAAAAAGCTATCCTATGATGACATAATAAACACATTCAGAAATCAATGATACGATAATTCATAGACAAATTCTGATCGTTCACCAGGATTTTTTATAGTCAATTTAAAGAGCACTGCTACGTATGTTTTTCTACCTGAAAAAACTATATAAGCAAGTAACCAAAGAGTTATTGACATATATCGTATGTAGAAGAAACAAAAATAAAAGAATGCTCAAGCCTTTATTCCATGGTGTAGACAGAGACTACTACGATCTTTACGCTTCATCTAAATTCATGCATCTTATCAGTCTTCATATAGTTTCTTTAGTAATGTGTTGAAATTTGCTGCTTCTCGATCTACTTCGTTTTTGCGTTCATTTAAAGCAAACCAGGATTAAAGACAATTAAGAAACCAACAATCTTGGTTTCCCAGCCCTACAAGTATTTGACGCACGCGCACCTAAATGTTTTACAAGGAGAAAGCTCGCTGTAAAGACGAAGGGAACGCGAATCGCGGACGCGACATCGCGACCCGACGCGTTATCGCAATGCGCTGACGCCAAGTGGGTCCTTTTGTACACTCCTGCTCGAATAACTCTGGCGTTAACTGAAATACACTCCACAATAACTATTTTAAGTATTGGAAATAGAAAATTTGGATTGGAGACGCTCGTACGGCGGTCTAGTTACAAATTCATACGGAGCTCGAAGGAATTAATTATCTTGAGAAGAGATGCATCAATGTGGGTGCAGCGAAAGAGGTATGCATGGAACTTATGATATGGCAAACAGTGTCTCTGCCTACCTCCATGGGATAAAGGAGGATTAAATAGATTCGCTAAATAACACTTACATGTATTATATACCATGCTCAAACACTTCTCTAGAGCTTGAGGTCTTGAAGAGCTTCATTGCAGCTATTACATAGTGTAGTGTAATTAGTTTGAATTCAGTGTCCCAAGTATAGGTTTTTAAATGTTCAGAATTGGTCGCTTGACCTTCTTTAGCGTGGCTTAAAATTGTTTTGATCCACCATATTTAGCATGCAACCGCAAACCGTCTCCGAAAGAGTATCAATCAACACATTTTGAGCCACGCTAGCCTAAAACGCAAGGTCAAGGTACAAACCTATACTTAAAGAACTGATCTAACTCAGGCATTTCTCAGTTATTCATACGTGACAGATAAACCATCCCAAAGTTGGCTATCGGTAACGGTAATGACTTTTTTGTCGCCGAGTATACTAATGAGTCACAATGACTCAGTGGTTAAGTGCATCGCGTTAGCAGATTGAGATTGATGTTCGACTCAACGACGATTTCTCGTTTTACTTTTAAATTGAATTATTCGAAGAATTGGTGACACAATAAAATATCTGGTCTGGAGACAAGATGGCTGGTAAATTGTGTGTGTGCTGAAAAGGGTTAATGCAAACAATTTCTCTTAAATTTCAGACTTTTAAGATGTTTTAACTGAGAAAAATGAAATTAATTGTTAATTTTAATAATTAAAATAATTGTTAATTTTAATAATTAAAATAAACAATTATCTAATTTATTGTTAATAATGCTGAGTAACATCTTACACACTAAATTAAAACCAAATTTCAATAACAAAATAATTATAACCAAGAGTAGTATGCACTAACTAACTTAATCTATAACAAATTCTTAAAGTTATGTTAAGCAAAAACAATATTACTACATTTTTAAATTGTCAGAAGGCGTTATGACGTCAACCGCGTGCTAAAACTAAAAATTACACTCATAGCAAAATTTACCAATTGAAAGCGTAATTCGGTGCTACGCTTTTCACCGTCAAATCTAAAGTCATAGCTGTGCTATTATTGTTAAATTGTATCGTGTAACTAACCATTAAGTTGTTATTATTATAATCATCTGCTTACTTAGCCCTTCACTACTCGACTACATAGTCAAATAGATGAATACCTGAATATACTATCCAATATGCTAACGTTGCGGGTCGCTCGTCCCGGGGCTCGTCGGAAACATAATTGGCGTGCCCTTCGAAGGGTTAACCGAGGTAGCTCTTTTACTAGAATACACGTCGACAGGGTATCATCAAATTGTCATGGACTGCTTTATTATATCTTGATGACTTTATTATACTATGCTTGTCATCATTTGTTTCATAAATTGTAAATCAGGATTGAATTGTTTTTAATTGATTCTCACTCCGATTAGCCACATCGAGTGCTGAGGGCCGACCCCAACAGGGATATGTAGTATAGGTGCCATCACGAGATTTAAGCGCTCAACGGAAATACTGGGGATAGCTGCGCATGTATTCACTCGCGCCTGCGCTCTTAAAACGCATGACCACATGGCATCTAGAATATCTTTTACTTACAATATTATACTCTTAGCTTCTCTTGGTGCTTCCGAATAGTATGTAAGAGACTATCGTAGGTTTCGATGCATTTTGAAAAAACAATAATGAAACTGAAACTGTGCGTGTTATACCAGCCTTATACTACAATGATATTAGAAATTCAATTCAAGCAAACATTGTTATATAATTCTTCAAAGTTTGGGTAACGTAAGCAAACTTAACACTAAGTTAATTCACCCTGTTACCTGTCACTTCCATAGATTCCATTACCGTGACCTGAACCACCCTGTACACAAGTATACATAGCCTGTTAGAGAGAGGTCGATAACCCCAGCCTCCCCCGATGCTCGCAGATTTGAATACCACCCCTCACCCATTTTACCATTTAATTTTCTTGGAACCCACTCGCTTTTCAGAGAACAAATACAATATAAAATGTGCATTTCTAGTGGGAATCTTGGTGCTGTCGTTCTAACAAGTTTGTTGATGTATATAGGTTCCACATCTTACTCTAGTGTTCAAGTCTACCTATTACTTTGTAATAATGTTTCGCACATAAGTTTGATAAAGACTTATACCCCTACTTACATAACATCATTTTCATTAATTTCAAAAGATTATTTTCAATTATTGTAACATTTATAACACAACACATTTTATTAAGAACGGTTTATACATTGTCCAAATAAAACTGGTTTCATAAGCATCGTATAACTGTATCTTATGTTGGTGATCCTTAAATCTATACAGATAAATAAAATTGAAGTGTCTGTTTGTAATTCCAAAATAACAGCATTTCACTGAATGCATATGAAAGTATACACGCTACTGACACCAAAAAACCAAGTTTTAAAATTTTTCTCTGTCTGTCTGTCCGTCTGTCTGTCTGTCTGTCTGTCTGTTTGTTCCGGGTAATCTCTGAAACGGCTGGACCGATTTTAACGGGAGTTTCACTGGCAAGTAGCTGATGTTCCAAGGAGTAACTTAGGCTACTTTTATTTATTAAAAATATTAGGGTTACGCGACAATTAGGATGAAACTAAATCTACGCGGGTGAAACCGCGGGGCACAGCTAGTAAATAAATAAATACAAGTCTGACTAAAACTAAATCCATCGCTTGTTAAATCCGTATCAGAGAATGAGATGGAGCTACTTTTAAACCAAAGAATCTTAGTGTGTGTTTTGTAACAAGGGGTAAATGTATATAATTTATAATTACAATAGATTTCAAATCTATTCCCGTCCTTCCACGAAAAATAAAATTATTTTTGACTTCGGCATATTATTTGATACAATTATTAGAGTTGATACTCGTTAAAAAGTTCCGGCTCGAACCAATTTAGCAAATGGATGTTAGATTCAACAGTAAGAAAAAATCACCTTAATGTAACATGTTTCGAGCAAAATCTACTCGCTAAGTTAAGTTCAAGTTATGCATAAGTTGATATTTCAGCGTAAACTTTTTAACGACCTTGCTTCACAAATTGTAATGAAGTTGTAGCTAAAGTTGCTTGCAAGCTGTTAAGCAGCTGTTCTCGTTGCAAAGTCTTGGAGAAGTGCGTTGGAAACTAGACCGAAACTCCCAAGGTCGTCTAATCTGTGAGGGTGGCACTCACACCACAACAGCCACGTGTCGTCACCCCTACACATGGTTACCATGGCAACGCAGCATCCTACGTCCACGCCCACTACCCGGGGGCGAACTCAAGATATTACGCCCTAAAGTACTTCGCCCGCATTGGTGAAATAAAGGGGTGTAGACACCACTGCTGTGTGAGTTACCTAGTGCATGCCAATTCCATTTTCAACGGCGACATCGTGCTTAGCGTCTCTTCCGCTATTGATGGGTAACTTCATATCAAAAAGCAGACGTATTTTAAAAAATAACAGTTAGGGCATGCAATCCGAGTTCTCGAGCGCCATTCGCTACATTCACCGACCGCTCGTTAACAAACCTATTCAAATTTGAAGTATTTGTCGATTGGGGCAACATTTCTCGCGTCCTATCGCCACGAGTTCCAATTAGCGACTGGAGCTCGTCGCTCGAGTGGCGGTGACGTCACGCGGCGCTTTCATGCGGCTTCAATAACTACCCTCTCAGCGATTTCTTCAATAGCCGGCCACTCCACCTGGCCTTCATTAGGGGCCTCAATGTAAACGCAAAGCTGAAAAGGCCTCCTAATTTAAAAAAAAACGTAAGTTTTAACGAGAAAAGTTATAGCTAATAACTAGACGTTAAAAGATCAAGCTACGTCGCGTCGCTACTTTTAATAACCGCACGATCTAATTGCATTATTTAATTTTTGAATTATTACGTACTGTCAGCAGAACAAAGCTCGGTTGGCATCTTTTGTTTCTACCGGTCGCGCCATAGACAAATCTTATTATGGAAATATTTTCAAATTAAGAACGCGCTGCTCCCGCATTATGCGTCTCGACTGTCATCATTGTCTATAGTTTCTTTTTGTTCGGTCTCGCATGTCGAGGTTTTCGACCACCGTTTCGGTTATATTTTTTCCTTTTCTTTTTTTAGCTGTCCCGAGCGTGAATGGAGGGCTTTGTTTGTTCGTGTTTTATTATTAATTAGTGAGCCTCTTTGTTCGTGGTAATTATTGTCTTAATAAGCAGTTCCTGCACTTGGAATACGAACGAGTGCTGGCTCGATTGTCAGCCCTTCTGTTTTCAAATGACACTCGCTTCGAAAAACTTAGTAACTTACTTGGGTTGAAAATATCATTGTTTGTTTGGGAGCTAACTGCCATTCTATTATTACTTTTTAAATATTTGCTGTAATATTTTCATCTATGCAGACAAATAAAATTGAAGTGTGTGTTTGTAATATCAAATTAACAGCTTATCACTAAATGCATATGAAAGTGTTTACGGTACTCACAAAAAATTAATCTCTGTTTGTTCCGGCTAATCTCCGAAACGGCTGGACCGATTTTAGCGAGACTTTTACTGGCAGTTAGCTAAATTGTACGTAGAACACTAGTGTTTCACATTTAGTCTACGCGGGTAAAACCGCGGGGCACAGCGAGTTGAAAAATAAACTCAAAAAGCTTCCGTTGATGCTTTTAAGCTATTCACTAAAAGCACCCTTGTAAAAACACCCGCGCCGTTCCGCTGAAAATTATCTCTAAACCAATTCAAACAAAACAGTGTCTTTTCAGAATAAAGTGTGTAAAAGAAGTTCGCGTTTAATTAGAGGTGAGACACTTGGGTAGGCAGCCGGCTCAATGGCCCTCGTCGGGCGGCATTTTGCATAATTGGGCGGTGGTGGAGGATAGGACGAATTTATACGTTCGCGCGCCAATTTACTTGCTAATGACGCGTCTTCGCGCCACTGTTGGCAATTTTATTTTTTGTTGCTAGCAATCATTTATTTTTTCTTTTACACGTTATTTACTTTCCTGGAAGGGTTGGAGGGTTGAATGGTTGCTACGTCATGAAGTAAAATAAGTGGAGAAGTTGAACAGTTATTTATGTTTCTTTCACCACGTTAGAAGTACATGAATATTCTTCTGGAAATATTTTGTGTAAATATTAAAAAGGTAACAAATAAGCAATAAGTCATAATATAAACTTTCTACTACTCGCAAATTTTCATAATATATGTAGTTTCGTAGTTACCTTTTCGTCTGATGTAATTATCAAAGAATAGCCTGCAAAAATCTCATTTCAGTTTAGTCTATTATTCATCTAATATATGCATTATTATATACCTAAGTATATGTGACCACCCCTAAACAATTTTTATGTTACTGTTTTATAATTGTATGGTCTTTTCATGTTAGTTATTACTAACATACTGGCATACTACCCAAAATGAGTCTGCCTCCGATAATAAGATCCCCAGATCTCCATTTGGGCACACGTATTTATTAGAAAAATAAAATATGTATGTTTTTTGTTCCAGGCGGGCAAGATGGGTCTACCAGCTGGCGGTGGTCTCTCGCTGTTCTGCCCGGCGGGCGACCTGGGGCAGCCCCCGCCCGCCCACATGGGGATCCCGCCGCCCTACCAGCTCGACTCCAAATTAGGTAAGGTGTCTTCTAATACATTATATCATAATCCAATCCTCCGTGACTCCGCGACCAGAGGGCCTAGTGCGAGTTTTTCACTGCCGTCGTCACACGTCACCGCGTTGACGTAAACGCAGATTTGTATAGCATCGGAACAGCGCCATCTGTCGTCCCTCAGATATCACTATTTTGAATCCATACAAATCTGCGTTTAAGACAACGCGATGACTTGTGACGGGGATTTTAAGAAAGCTCGCACTAGGCACTCTGGTCGTAACCTGGTGCTGATTGCAAAACGCTACGGCGGAACACAAAGTCTTGGGTTTGATCCCGGGTCAGGCAAAGTGTTATAGGGTCTTTCAATGTGCAATTTCTCAGTAACATACCGGAGTCTGCCAGCTCGGCTGAATTAACTAATTTCATGAGGCTTGAACATGACTGTCAGAATAAGAGTGTACTATAAGACACTTCAGCCTTCCCCTTTCAATCTCCAACTTGCGCTCACATTTTTTTTACCTGCATAGATTTCTAATGCAATGTCCACCTTACCCCAAGGTCTCGTAATAGCCCAATTGTGTACATTTATCGCCAAGTCACGTCAAACAGTGTGAAGGCGTATTTAAGTGACCCTCAGGTTTCATCTGACAAATGGACACAGATTTTTTCCTTGGATGCAGTAATGGGAGTCGTGAGGACCATATAATGACTTACAATACAAGTTATTCCGGAGTAAATTGATGAAATCGTTTCATTATATTAATTCCTAGCTTCTTTCTTTGCTTGATATTCTATACAGAGAATAAAAAGTTGCACAGAAAATATAACCCTCCCATTTCACTCCCAGCGTCTTTGAAATTCTTCTCTGACATATACACACAGAATCTCAAGATTTATTTATTCAATCAATGTCAATTACATTAATTAGTCAGAGGTAATACAATACACACATAAAAATATATATAATAAAATATATAGATGTTGTCAATTCAGTCATTTGAAAGGCACATTGGAACAGGTCGCTTGGATTTCCACCCAATAGCCAGGGTCTAAGAATTTGGCTATGGTATCCCCTGCCTGTCGTAAGAGGCGACTAAAAGGGGGCCGGAGGGCCTGCTGGCGGTGGTCGGGGTGGGAGCTTTGACCACTGAGCCGCGGGCCCGGGAAGGTGGCAGCGCGATGTGGCTCGCGCTGCCTTGCACAGCGAGGTCTCTAGGGGCGGCGACTCAGCTGCCCCGGGGATGTGCCCCGGCAAAGTGTGGGGGGACACCGGTGCGATCTATCAGAGTACCCGGAGTCCCCCCTGAACACTGAGGATGGCCACCGGGGGGGTTTTAGTGCGGTAAAAATCCCACATACCCCGATCTGCCTCTCCCAGGGCGGTCGGGGACCTTTTGAAGGTTTCCCCCTCGTCAATAAAAAAAAAAAAAAAAAAAAAAAAAGGTCGCTTGGATTTGTACTTGGGTCGCTTGCTTATCAGGTGACTACTCTAACTACACAGTCACCATGACTCTGGTGTAAATGATGTGTATATGTAAATGTTGTTTGTATTACAGCGGCCGGACTGGCGCGGACGCCCATGTACCCCTTCCCAGGGGGTACGTACCCCTACCCCATGCTCAGTCCTGAGATGTCGCAGGTCGCGGCCTCATGGTAAGCAATCTTTAACTTTCTTTAATATAAATAGTGGATTTCTTTCCAAAAGTAAGTATGAAAAAAGATGATGATGAATATAGATTAATATGCACAGCTATAAAAAAAATATGTCTGTTTGTATTTCCGAATTAACAGCTTCTCATTAAAAGTATATGAAAATATTTATTCAGTACTTATATATAAAAAATCAATTCAAAAACAAACCAAGAAACAGTCTGTTTGTTACCCTCAAACGGCTGTATCGATTTTAACTGGACTTCCACCATGATGAGGATGTTATAAGGAGTCAATTAGACGACTTTTATTTATGAAATAAATATCTTTGTAACACAATTTTCTTGTTAATCCCACGCGAGTAATAACGCGGGGCACAGCTAGTTGTTTGATAAACACCTGCTATTATAATTTGGGTAGAACCAAATTCGAAAGAACCGTCAAAAACATAAGTTGTATTAAAAACATCTTTAATAGAATATAATATAGGGTCTAAAGTCTCTTGCTTGTTGTCCAGGCACACACCAAGCATGTATCCCATATCCTCGGCGGCGAGTGGGTTCCGGAGTCCATACCCCACCTCGTTGCCGATCACCAGTTCTAGTCTATCCAGGTAAATATATCGTATCTATGAAAAACTAACCTAAAATTGTAATTATTAGATTTTGTATTTATATTAGATAAAAATACGATCACGAGGCGGGACTCGAAACCACGACCTCTGCAAACCGTCCAATTGCTCTGCCAACTGAGCTACTCATGATCACACAGATATCAGAAAGATTAAACCAATATTAGAGGACCCATCACACGCCTGTCCTTAATTCTTGACCTGAGGCCTTACCGCAACCTCTTATTGCCTTGATAGTGTGGCTGCGTGACAGTGACAGACTTATACACGTCATATACATCTGTCTCATAATCATTGTTAGTTCATAATGGCAAGCAGAGATAATGGTAGGATCGCAGCAGTTTTGACTTTTCATTTTAGGGTACATACTAATTCGAAACCAAACTTAGATGTTCTTAATAGACGCTGCTTAAAGTGATCATAGTTAGCCTGATCTACTACTGAGCTTTTGATAAAATTATCTGCGATACTTTCGAATGGGTACTGCTTCACCCCAATAGCGTAATTTGGCAGGGTGTGACCTTCTGTTTGATGGAGACCAGCTGGTCAGTTCCTATTAAAACGGGAGATATCGGTGCTTCCATACCATTAGTGTTTCTCAGTGGTGGCAAACAAGCATTCTGGTCGTAAGTTACCGAAGCCTATGGACGCTTGCAATAGTCTCCTTTGACCGGACCCTATGTTGATCAATACAATTCAGACAATATCACACAGCACCTAGTCTTAAATTAAGTAAAGCTGGTGCTATGGGCACCAGACAACGAATATAATACTTTATATCCACAATTACACAAGATAACTACAAATATGCTGATCACATTAACTGTGATGTTTAGTGAAGCTATATTATATTAGCTTTTCTCCCAGCAATAGCATTGGCAACAGTGCGTTACAAACCCTTAGTAATGCTCACACACTACTGCTTGTCGGCAGGATTCACTGCTGCGGTGATTATAGCAGGACTCCTGGATTATATAGGTATATATACGGCCATACGCAGGACTGTATGAGAGAAACATTGATGATGTTGGATGTGGTCAAGAGTAATGTAATGTTTTTGCAGTGAATTGTACCGGTTCTCCCCGACGTTGGGCGGAGGCCTAGGGCTGGGGCTGGGGCCCGCGCTGGTCCCCCCGCCCCCCTCCAAAGCTGACCTTGAATCACACCACGCCAGATATGCGAGGTAAGACAGTTTCCCAGGGTATGAGAGAAATTCGGAATCTATTTCATAAGAAATCATTCAGGCGAGCGAGGGTATCTATCTGCCCATGTATTTTATCCGCGTCGCACCATACAGACAAGACAGATTCATAAAAAAATTATTTGGGTCTATGGAGAGACGCAAACAAATACATGTGCAGTTGTCCGAATTTCGCTGAGCGCTCATAATTCGTGACGGCAACTGTAAGTACACTTAATACGAAAGAGTGTCGGTTGGATAATTCTTTGTGACGCTTCGAACCGAAGGATTTGCGTGATTTTTTTATTCCGGTAACATTCACTTTTGTCCCCATTTTGTGAAAGTTATATTCCTAACAATAGTACCTACAACATTTGTGATGCTAACTCCTTATCATAATCGCCGATTCAACTAATTATACTGTAAAATAACTCCATTTGTTTCGACACGCGTCCCTAACAAAAACAATTTTACATACAGTTTTATTCCGAAGCATAATTGCAGGTCTAAACGTTACAATAATGTTACGCTTAACAAATACGATCACACCCCTTTCATAATCCTGCTTGTTATCAGATCTTATCACGTGTATAACTACACCCCTTAGATTGGAGATAAAACGGTATAGGGTGCGACAGATGGTGCCAAATACGCGCTAATTCGTAAATAGTGTAATTTTTGAAAAAAAATGTATGATCATACTGAGCGAGAGAGCTCTTAGGTAGTCGTAATTGGAACTATATCTCGCGAAGAACCGACAACCACTGGGGTAAATGAGTTCTTGAGTGGAAACCGCGACTCGGCAGACGTAGTGTAGGACGCCCTCTGGCCAGGTGGGATGACGATCTTGAAAGACTGCAGGCAGATGCTGGATGCGGCAAGCTGAAGACAGGGCGCTATGGCATTCATTAGGGGAGGCCTATGTCCAGCAGTGGACTAAGATAGGCTGATGATGATGATGATGAATTCGGACTACGATCAGCTTATCTGATCGAAGCAAAGAACTCTTTTTTTTTCTATATTAATGTTTCATTCATAGGATGCGTATTGAGTTATTACAATTGAAATGTCATGTTTGATCTGTCCCCCAAGTACTGCCGCGTTATTCACTAAGGTTTCTCAGCATCGCACTCGTCGTCGAGTGTCGGTTTTAAAGATACGAAATTGAACCCTATCCTCTATGTATTATGTATCAATTTCCTAAGATTGAAATCAACGTTCGTCGTCGTCGACGCTGAGGAACTGCAGAATAATGCACCAGGTTTTAACGACGATGTCGTCTGCGTATTTTCCTCATTTTGTATGGGAACGTTAAAAAGCGCCCCAAGCGGCGAGTGTGGGAAGATTTACGTCTCCATTTAAAAAAGGCTTACATTTTGGTCATGGTGCAGTTACGGGTATTGAGCGCTCAGCGAACTGGGTGATTACGCGTTTATTTTATTCGCGTTGCATCATACAGACATGCAGAGACAGGCTTATAAAATTGAATTTCATATGTATAGATAGTGTTATTGCGTTGCGTCAATAAGTCGATAAATGCCCAAGGATCCCTTTACAGTGTATTCCTTCGTATACATAAGTTATATGTAAATAACCGCTGGAGAAATTTAATTAAGATGATATATGACACGCCGCGAGTTAACGGGCACGGTGACGTCAGTAGCGACAGCAGAAACAACACGAATGCATTTCTTTATTATACTCTTTTAATGTAAAAAAATACAAAAATCACTTTACATATTTTTTACGTGTTTTCATAACGTTAATGATTGGGGTTTTATAATTTCCACTTAAAGGACTTACTCTTTAAATAATAAACAAATTGTTGTGCAACGAACTGTGATCTTAAGAAAGTTTTTTTTTTTTTCAATATCAATTACTTATCTTTTGCATACAAAATGTTATTACCAACCAGTAAAATGACTTAAAATCTCAATGAATTTGATTAAATCTTTTTAAGACTGTGAAGGAAACATTCACTGTTACACGATTTTGCCTAATTACTATTCTGTGATACCATAATATTCTGCGTTATTTTGAGGTCAAATGACTTTTATTACATTCAATATTTTGGTATTTATTTCCACGTATTACTTTTTTCACTTAAGGTAATGGCGTCAGTAGTTTTAAAGATAAAAATCTTACGACCATTTCTTCCGTCCGACGTATACCTTACACTCTATTACAGTTTTTTGTTGAAGAGGGATCATAATTTGAAAATTGGCTTAAATTAGTAGCTGGTGCGCGGACGGTACATAACACATAATTACTGCGTGCACGCCAGTGAATACCTCGTTTGGAAGCGTAAGCGCATTGTGCCAGGATTTTCTTTTTTTATCTTTTCCCATTTTTAAACTCGACTCTTGCCCGCCTCAGGAAGTCGTATATTCCAATTCGTTCGGATATATTCTTGGAACAAATTTCGATGAGTAAAATCTTTTATACTGGACGTATTAAAACTAACACTTATATGTCACTGACAATGTATTTTATAGTCTCTATTTATACCTAGTTTAGAATTCCTGCCACTGGAAGGAAGTTGTTTTTCAATGCTCTTTTGTTTTCTTTTTTATGTCCGTTTTTATGTGCTACAGTTTTTTAGTTTTATTAGACAGGCCAGATCCTACGGCTCGGAACGAACATTGTTAATTTACCAAAATACATTCGTACCTAAATACAATTTTATCACGCTGTTCATCTTCTGGTGTAGGCAAACACGCCTTTCTTATCACACACACTTTCCTCTTCATCTAAATAAGTATGGTCGTTCATTTGAGTGGAGATGACATCAAAAAAATATGGCATAAATTGTAATATAATAATCCTGAACATTCCTCACATCATCTATACATACATACATACATACAGATAAATAAAATTGAAGTGTCTGTTTGTAATTAAAAAATTACAGCTTTTCACTAAATGCATATGAAAGTATACACGCTACTGACACTAAAACACAAAGTTTCAAAATTTTTCTCTGTCTGTCTGTCTGTCTGTTTGTTCCGGGTAACTTTCACTGGTAGGTAGCTGATGTTACAAGGAGTAACTTAGGCTACTTTTATTTAGTTAAAATATTAGGGTACCGCGCCAATAAGGATGAAACTAAATCTACGCGGGTGAAACCGCGGGGCACAGCTAGTTGTACATGTAAAATGTAACTTTAAAGTGTAATAAAATAGAAATTAATTCAGTCTTATGATAGCTGGTGTAATCCAAGTGTGCGTGCGCGCGCGCCGGAAACGCCGCGTCTATTTCCAACCGGACGTTCGCTTGTTTATTGTCGTCTGTCTGGCGGGTGTCGTTAACACCTAAACTCGTTATTAACATATTGATCCTGCTGATAGTGACATAGAGGAGTCCAGATAAACTTGATAGATCGACACCACGTTGCCGGTTATTAACGAATGCATTTGTTTAAACTAGCGGAGACAGAATATGTCACATAAAGGATGTGATTTTAATTATGGCTTAATGTGTCTCTTTGATTTAAATGTCGTTCAAGTAATAGTCTTGAGAGGTTTTGAGAGAATATTGTCTGAATGAACCTTGTGTAGAAACTAGCAATGTATTTGCGTAGGTTTGACGCCCAGCAGTGCCACGCAGAGGAATTCATATTGAAATGTTTACATTACTAGTGGATAGTATATGCAATTTCTGGCACTGCTTGGTTACTTCGAACCTTCCCACTCCAATTTTAGAATTGTAGACATTTTTGCTCATGATTTCACTCAATCAATACTGAATTTGATATGTATAGATATTATA
Source organism: Watsonalla cultraria (assembly GCA_964035505.1). NCBI lineage: Eukaryota > Metazoa > Arthropoda > Insecta > Lepidoptera > Drepanidae > Watsonalla > Watsonalla cultraria. Next base: position 4,855,679 of record OZ037734.1, on the reverse strand, counting down.
ACCTGTAACTTAAAAAGTTGGAAAAAAATTCAAAATCCAATTCCACTACGTTCCAGGTCCTTAGAAAAAAGCAGCAACAATGAAAAGCCTTCAGACAGCTCAGGCACCACGAACAGTAAGGAGCAGAACAAGAAACCTCACATCAAGAAACCCCTTAACGCCTTCATGCTGTATATGAAGGAGATGAGGGCGAAGGTGGTGGCCGAGTGTACCCTCAAAGAATCCGCAGCCATCAACCAGATATTAGGCAGACGGGTGAGTTCGAAATACAAATTTGAATATAGAATTCCTTTTTCGAAAAACTTTTACAAAAAATAGTCAAAAAAATTAACTTAATAACATTTTTCGAAATTTGAAATTCACATTTGATTTACAAATTTAATGTTTACTTTAAATTATATTTATAAATTACAATGTTTTCAGTTTTTGTTTTTGAATATTATTTTTTATTTTATGTTTTTATGTCATTCCTTTTTATAGCTTGAATATAACTGGGATTCAGTTCGTCAGTTTATTTTGCAGATGAAAAGTATCAGTGGTTTATTATTAAACTTTAATTGAACTATGATCACAGTAATCAAAGTTATTGTTGTATCTTAAAACAGTGACTAAATAAATCAAACAACACCTTATTCATATTACAATAACGAACATTTTCTTTTGTTTCATATTACCAGTTGAATTTAAATGTGGTCCCTTAAAGATATTGAATTGAAATCCTTATCCTTTATAAGCTGTGATTGCATAGTTTGTTAATGTTGTTAGGAATTAGTTTCGTCACGGCTAAGCTAGCATTATGGCGCACAATACGATATCTGTGATCTAAATTGATGTACTGAATAATAATGTCGACGGCACGCTACCGGGAATCGAACGCGCGCCATTCGTTCCGAGAATGTAAACTTATTCCTAACAAAAGTAGCAAACTCAGCGGTACTATAAAATAAATGTATACAGAAGGACGTCCTGCGTTATTCGACAGTGGCATGCACACATAGATGTGCATCTGAAGATGAGAATCTGGCTGATACCAGCTTTTGGATTATGTATTGTGATTGTATTTCGTTATTCAATACTGTTTCAGTAAACATAAAACGGGAAACTGTATTATACAAATATATATATTATTGATAATTAATGAAAGAATATTAGAAGAAAAAGCATTTTTTTTGCGTCATGCGATTTGACTTGAAATGCAGTAAAATTTATAATGTAACCTTTCTGTAGTTATTTTAGGAGCGAAACAGTCGTAAGTGTGTATCTATGTGTGCCTGTTACTGCTAATGTGCGGGAGCTGTCCTTTATGTATATGTTTTATTTAGTGGCGGTACATACCACGATATTAATATATGTATGTATATGAAACAATGGATCTATCGACGTTAGCGATGACGCTTTCCTAAAGGATTCTATGATTAGTTGAAGTGTGATTACCGGGGCAATTAATTATTTCATTTTATTCCCCAACCATACTACTTAAATATCTTACGTTGAAGAACATTGTGGGGAAACCTCGTCGGAGTATACGAAGTGCTTTACAAGCGGCACGATGGAGTCGACAATGTCGCGGTTAATTTCGGTGAATAGTGGGAGTTTTTACACCTCTACTCATCTGTGAACTAATTCTGCAGTCTATGTACGCCAGTAGAATATCAGCACTAGATAGAAAGAATTAACAACAGAATTACATACAAATTCCTCTGCACAAAAGAGCTTAGATATTTCTCGAATCCGTACGGAAAGCGTCAGCGCATTGAATAAGGTGCCTGGTAAAATGTGCTCGTATCGTAACACGCAGTGGCATTCGTTGAGTCGCGAGGAACAAGCGAAATACTATGAAAAAGCAAGGCAGGAGAGACAGCTCCATATGCAGCTGTACCCAGGGTGGAGTGCCAGGGACAACTACGGTTACGGTTCCAAAAAGAAAAAGCGGAAAAAGGACCGCAGTCCCGCTGAGCTGGGAGGTATATGTGCCCGCTAGGTTGGGTTGTCTCGTGCGCTTCACAGTTGACACTCGCTTCCCGACCGCGCACCGACTAACCGTCCCACTAACTCGCGTCCATGTCCCCTATGAGTGTGCGTGTGTGCTCCGACAGTCGCCCAACTCCGGGCTCTGTGCTAGAACAGCGGCTGCGACCGTCTGCCCTGTGGTCTGAGCGGGCGCGGCCGGCTCCGGGCTGATGGGCCAACAATACACCCAGAGGATCACTCCGAGCCCTTAAGGCCTCGCGAATCGGCTACTCTTCACTTGGGGTTACTCTAGCCGTTTTATCCAGATCCAAATTTAAACGTAGACTTACAAACCTAAAAATATACTTAGTACTACGAAATGGGGGTTAACGATACAGTAAAATTTTAAGTCTCTTTCGGTCCAATCTGATTAATGAATTCGCATTATCATTTGCCATGCATTGTCTCCGTTGTGTGGTCCCTAAAAAAGGTAGAATAGAAAATCCGACATGCAATCCAGGTTGTGTGGATGGAATCCTCTGTTGTCTGCTGTCTATGTGATGATGTTAAGCATGGTAGTGGGTGATTCCTCTTGATGTATTTACTTCCTACGTCTGCCTGTTCACAAAGCTACGAGGCGATGTCGCACTAAATGTCTGAATATCCGTTTGACCCGAAACCAGCTATGCCCTTCCGATGCAAGTGACCTACCTTAGATTTCACGATGTAATTAATGATAATGATACACTAGGATACGTCGGCCTTCGGAAAGCCGTAGCTCGGATCGTGGCACTCGAATGAGAGTCGTTAATTTAGTAAATGTACGCGTCAGTGCTGTGCCTTCGCGCCGTGGTGCTGTGAACCGGTAAAGCCGCGCCGCGCCCGCGACTGTTGCGTGTTCTGTGTACTGTAGTCGTCGAGTGACCGTGTACTGTACACCCTACACCCCGATCGGAAACTATATTGGTTTGTTCAATGTCTAGCCCAGCCGCGATTCCGACGCGACCGCAGAATAGGTTCTGTGAGGAAACATAATTGGCCAAAATCATTCGTAGGATCAAAATTGTAGCGTAGAGCGCGGGCTGTTTTTCTAGCACCTGAGTGTAGGGACCGGCGCCAAGTGCAATTCTGTCTTTTCTTTCCATATTGGTGCGTCCGTTGACATGACAGTGGCATGCACTCGGCCGCGAGGAGCAAGCCAAGTATTACGAGCTGGCCCGCCGGGAACGTCAGCTGCACATGCAACTCTATCCCGATTGGTCGTCTAGGGCTAATACGCAAAGGGGCAAGAAGAGGAAACGAAAACAGGAGACAACCGATGGAGGTACTGCCTTTCGCTCCGTCGACGACCGCTTCCGCGTCCCGCGCCCCCTCCCCGCCACCCCCTAACCCACCAGGCCCTCGTCCGATCACACGCCAATAACTTCCCATACAAAACTCGGCCACGCGTCGTATGCGCGTAGTCGCCTCGTCTCATTAAAAAAAGGAGGTCAATTAACGAAGGATTAAGTCCGGAGACGTCTCCCACTCCCCACACCCCTCCCCTCCGTTCCCCTCCATCCCGGGCGCGTTCAATTGCTCTGAACCGCGCCCCGCACGGCTCGAACGACACAGTATAAACATTGCCGAATGTATGGGTAAAGGGGCACAAGGTTGTAGACATTATTATCAGTATTTTTTATTTAATATTTATCGCATTTATTTATTTCTTTTGTAATTATGATCGCTATACAAAAGTTGTCCAGTTGCAAGCGGCACTCCCTCGAAGGTTGTCCCGGTTTTTGGCTTTCCGTTCTGGTCCTAGCGCGTGCGCGGGCGCGCTGGCAGCGTGCATGTATTGTATTCCATCTGTGCGACGCTGCGACAATTGGGCTGGAGCACTAGAGTAATGCTTCGCAGGGTACTATAGTCTCGAGGAGCTGGCTGGGACAGCCTTCTCTACGGCCGCGGCACTGCGCGAAGCGTGTCGGCTGTGCCACTCTCGCCGCAAGGAGATCGGAGTACCGCTTCTGCGCCTGCGGTTTTATTTATAATGATACTGGCCAAATGAACTTATTTATTTTGATTCCGGAGAACCTATTCTGCTTCAATTTTGCTTATAAACGTCATGTTTATTTGTGATTATTTTTATTTCGACTGCAATATTGTAGCAGTAGTTAGCACATTATTTTGAAAGTTGCGCGTAGTTACGTTGGTTGATGTGAACCAATGTGTTTTCCGTTGATCCGATTTGTTTGTCCCGTCCCGCCCTGCATGACTAACAGTTGGTACGAGGGTATGGTGCATGCGCTTGATCGTACTTCCGACATTAGTGTTTGACGCATTATTTTTAAGGCGCTTCACGTTATGATTTTTGGTAAATGTATTCTACTGCCTTTGATTTAATAAACTTTGATTTTTAACAGTAACTTCATAATCTCTTGATCACATAAAGTTTTGTTTTGTAAATTACCAAGACTCCTTCATTAACTTCATTAGCCAAAGAAAGTTTAATTTGCAGTAAAATCCTTATTATTGTTAATTTGCCAAATTTTTATTTTATTTTTCCACGTGGATTTTAAAGAATGCTTACTAACATGTGTAAACTGAAACTTTCAGGAAATAATTTGAAGAAATGCCGTGCGCGGTACGGCCTAGAGCAACAGAACCAATGGTGCAAACCCTGCAGGTGAGGCCTTCCTTACGTCATTATTATTTATTTCCGCTTCAATGCAAACCAAACTTTGTTTAACGTCATATTGTTTCTATGTGGAAAGACTGGCTTATATTTTAGTCTTCTCCGAAGTTGGAGCCCGGTCGTTAAAATATAACCTGAATTATATTAAACAACAAATAATTGTTTACAAATGTTGTGTTTTATGTTTTCTGTTTATGCAGCACTATATTTAAAGACAAATTGTAATATTAAAAGCGATGCAATTCAGAAAATGTGTCTTTTCACAAAGAAATAAACACTGTAAAAACACACGAAATAGATTTTTTTGAAAGTAGACCGAAGTGTGGAGTAGCCATAGGATAGTCTAGACAGTATACCAAAACGAAGGGCAATCATTTGTCGACAAAATGCTTTCAAAAAAATCTTGACACATTTTCTGAAAACGCTCGCTTTTTTATCAAAATTTTTGTTTCATTCAACATTGTGAAGTAAAACATGAACTGATCGAAATGTCTTTTCTCTACTTATGATTGCCGCTTCTCTCGGACACCATGGATGGCGGGGCACGTTTGGTGACACGTTACACTTACTATTATCGCGGTTTCCTTACCTTTTGCCAAACGCAACTTGACTCGATATTGTATTTACTTCTTTGTCCTAATATTCTTGCTTTGATTCTACTATTGCATCTTTCATCGTTTCTACATGTCTTTATCATCACTTGCATGAATCTAAATATTCTACAATATCTTTAAAACGACTGCACTTTCATTTGCCTCTTTTGTATTTGAACTGTTTTCACATAAATGTAACTACCCCAAAATCATTGTGTATTTGATAATTTTCCTCACCTTCTTTAACATGACTGACATGGATCCCATCCCATGTATCTTTAACATTTCCTACTATATTGTCTCCGTCTACATTACTTCAATTCCACTATTCTTATCCCTTTTCTTGTCGTGTATTTCATCATTGTCTATCAAATCGTCAAACTTCATAACATTACTGACTTTTTCTTTATGCACGTTAATATTTCATTTCATTGATCTATTTTATCCTTACCCCTTTTATTCTCGTGTATTTCATCATCGTTTGTCAAATCGTCAACCTTCATAACATTACTGACTTCTTTATGCACGTCAATATTTATTTAAATTTTATCTCTAACATCATTCTTAATTTAATAATCCGTATCCTTAACATCTTTTGGATGTTCTTCTAACATCAGTCCTGAGTCAAGTAGCGTGATGGTATCCGGGGGGCTAGGCCTCCTGCGGCCGGAGCCTACTCCCCTGCCCCCCGCCAGCCTGGTAGGCAGTTCCCCGCAGGAGCCTACCTACGTAAACCTCTAGTGCCGGCCCACCGCCGCCGACGCCACGGTCAGTTGTCATCGTCATCATGATGGAATGTGTGTGGTTGTAGCATTACTGTTGTTTTGCTGTTTGACTTTTCGTTAGTTGTTTTTGGATTTAGTGACATTTTAAGATTATATATAGGTATGATATTGATCAGTTTAGATATAATTATAAGTAATTGAAGTATTTACGAAGATTGCAACTTGTGCAAAGGGACATAATATAAGTATTTTTAATTTATTTAGAAGTACATTTTAAGGGTCAATACGAATTAGTGGAATTCAGATCTGTAACATCATGCTTGTAGATATATTCAACTTCCTTTATTGTATGAAAATGTCGATATTGATCGATGATGAAGTATGATCAAAATCTGATATCTGATATCTATAAATTCATGTCTGATTTGGGCAAGAGGAACTAAATTTCAAGTAAAAGCGATAGGTTTTTTATGAGAACTCTAGGGTTTCGGTGATAATTACAATGCTTTTAGTGTGAGACTTAGTGAATATCTCTCGTTTGATTTTATTTTTATTTTGTAGGTAGGTTTGTAAGGAATGGTGTTTTATTGTCGTAGAGCTTTCGTTCCGTTATTTTGTTCGAGTTTTTATTTTCAGCATGAGTGTATAGATGTTTTTAAGTTTTGATTTTAATTCCTTTTTTAACATTTTCGAGCATGATTTTAACATCTGTGTTCTAGAATGTTTCATATTTTAGGTTATGTTGTGGCTTCTTTTTTTAGATGGGCTTGTTTCATATTTCTCTTTAGATTTACTGTTTTGAAATACATTTGCGACTCGAAGGACCAGTTTACAGTTTACCTAATGGTCCTTCGAGTTGCATAAACATTTTAAAAGTATTTAAATGTTTTTGTTTTATTTGTTTCTATCAAACGATATTTTCGTTTGGTATATCAAATGGTTACGTCTAAGAGGAACATGAAACAAACCCAACCTCAAATTTCTAACTCTGAAAAAAGTTTAAACAAGCAATTATCCACAGGCGGAAGAAAAAGTGCGTCCGTTACATGGAAGCCCTCGCGGCGGCGGCGGGGACGGTCCCGCTGCCGCTGGCGACGCCGCAGTCGCCCTGCTCTGAAGAGGACGTGAAGCTGGAGGAGATGTCGGACGCGTCGAGCGACGCGGACACGCCGCTGAACTCGGCGTCGAGCCCCGGCGGGCTCAGCGCGCTGTCGTCGCTGGCGTCGCTGGCGTCGCCCGCGCCCGAGCCGCCGCCGGCGCCGCGCCACCCGGTGGGCACCAACCCGCGCGACGCCAACAACCCGCTGTCCGTGGGGCAGCTCACCGCCCAGACCTGGCCGCGAGCCGCGCCACGACCCTCGCACGAAGTCATCTCCGTCTCGTAGCGAGAGACACCGCCGACCCCCTCTGTGATCATTTTAACTCGTAGGACGTTACCGCGACATTACCGAGATAAAATCGTAACGGAGCGCGTCGTGTTAGGAATTGTGTCCGGCTGTTATTCGTTCATTATGTTCACGCATAGAACTTGGAACCGCGCGAATTGTGAGCAAATAATTGTCCCGGTAGCGACATCTGTCGCAGTGCGGCGGAAACGCGTCGAGTGGCGGCTAAGGCCGAGCGAGTCGTGTTGGTTGTGATAATATGAACTTTAAGCCCGTTACTACCCGAGGAGCTGTTGTGACGAGCAACGGTCTCCATCATTAGTTGTTACGTATTGTACTACCGTTTTGGCGGTTATTTTTAATCCATTTTGACATCTGGGAATACCAGCATTTTCGTGTACTCATGGTTTAACATTCTGCATGCTAGACTAAAACTATAAAAAGGCCTAATAATTATATTAACACGTCTGATATTGACCAAATGTGTGGTATTTCTGGATATCAGAACCGCACTGTTTATTAAAACCGTTTATTTTTGGGAAGTGGAATACATCGCGTCGGTTATAATGAGATCCTTAAGTTTCCAATTTGAGACACGTGATATACCATTATACCTCACGCAGTGTGTTTTTCGCCTTTTGAATAAAGTTTATAAACCAGTTCAAAACTTGATCTCAAAATTGTAAGTACGATTCGAGTCATTTACGTGCATTTGTATTGTAATTATAATGACCACACGCTTATATTGTCCAAATATCAACAATTAGTACTCAACTAGTCTTAACTTCAGGTGCCATTCTAAAACCCTAAGTATCAGAGACATCTAGCGACGAGCTACGAAAGTATTTTCGTATATGTCCGTCTGACTAATTCCAAAAAAATTCGGTAGATGGCGTCAAATCGAAATATCTTAAAATCTTTGTTGTTATTTGGCCAGTAAAAGTGTGGGATTACCACTTAAATAATGCGTATCCTAAAGCTATATCGACAAATAATTTTCTCAACTGACTGTCTTACTTGAAACAGCTGTTATCTTACAATTAACAAAATGTTATTTATCGATTATTTGCAATAGATGTCGCTACTAGGGCATCATGAAAGATCGGTAAATTGTATTAAATTATTGCACGCTAGCAACTCTTACAAGTATCGTACAGATTTTGACAATGTATTAATAAATAACATACAACTGCTCTCTTAAATTTGTTATATCTTATATTCTGGACTGAACCTTACTTTGTATCGTGAGGGTTTTAAAACTTAAGTCTCTGACACAAAATGTTGTTGAATATTGATTGATGTTCAAATCAAATGTTGGAATCACACTTTTGGCAGCTACTTGTAAAACTGATATCATAAAATACCTATTAACACCGTTATTTTTGCATTTTAAACATCGATCAAGCAACATTTACCCAACTTATGTCACTGATTTTTTTCCTAAAATTTGACCGAAGACTAAAACGGCTTGCACGAAATTAAAAGGTTCCATGTAGCATTAGATAATTATGTTCGGTTTTAAGTTTTATCGTTTATTTTTATAAATAAGCCGTGCCCTTCGTAAAAGCTGTTGTAAAAAGTTAATATAGAAGCCGAGCGAAGGATTAATTTTCCGTTGTGCGGAACTTTTAGACTGTCAAATAGGTTAGAATAGAATATGTACGGGAGACGTCTTCACGCGGTGCTGTACCGACAGAACTTACGATTTACGTACAAATTTATACATATAGATATATTATACCTCCTTATTTTATATGTTGAAAAGACATTATACGTTTCTAACACTGCTTCTATCAGCAAAACGCGAAGAAATAAAATGATATTTTCTATTTAATTTTTTAAAACAAGGTATTTTTTATGAAATAACAGGACATTTTGTTTAATATAGATTCAAATGCATGGAATGAAGAGTTAATGGTTTATAAAAATGTAATTGTAAGCTTAACTAATTATTTTGAAAAACTAGCTGTGCCTGGCAAACGTTGTATTGCAAAAAAATTTTAAAATATTTGGGGTGGATCACCCTTATCATTTAGGGGTGTGAAATATTTTTTCTCAGACCTACCCATTATGCACACCCAATTTCACAAAGATCGGGGGACAGAGGAATTTGGTAATAAACACCGCGACAAGATAATTTGATATATTAGATAGTAATGTAAGTTCTTCCGGCCGCAGCACCGCACCTTGTATATGTGTAAGTACACACACGATGTAAATGTATAAAATATAGAGTAAATCTAACTGTGTCATATTAGTCAGTAAGTGTATTATGCTACTTACGTATGTATACATACATTATATAAATAAAGAAGTTTACATGAAAAATATTACTTGAATACTGACTCAGAAGTATAGCGCGTAACAAAACACAAGATATAATTTTATATACATATATATATTTTAATTTCAACGATAACACTCCGTTTGGAGTGGGATTTTGTAAATAAATTGTAATTCATCAAAATTTAGAATGTTTTTGGTATAAAATGTGCATTTATTAAATGGAAGCATTAGATTCCCTTGGGATGTCCTTGGATGGTTTGTTTCATGAAAAATCTTTTGTTAATTACTTTTTATTGTTATTATTAAGAATTTTAACGTTGTTAATTGCAATATCAACCTATGACCTAACATTGTGCTCGCTGATTGGCCATTATCAACATTTACTGCAAATTATTGTTGGAACTTGACAAATATTCAATTTATCATATTTTACATTGTAACGGGCCCGACTCCATAGTTATTTTAATGCAATTATTAAACAAAAATAAATGTTATAGTTCTTATATTGATATTGCGCACAAGTTTTTGTTTGAGTTTAAATTAGGCTCAAATAATTAATGATTTGTTTCGGGTTAATCCCACATGAAATTATTATTGAATGGAGTTAGGCCTTTGCTATCAATCTATTGCTGATTATTTCTATGATTTTGCATGAAAAATAAACCAACTTTGTGCAATACTGAACAATTATGGGTATTTGCTTTGATAAATATTAAATTAGATTCTTTTTTTACCTTAAAATATTATTATTAGGGTTTTTTATTGAGTTGACAAAAATTGATCTTTTCGTTCGTCCAAAAGAAGGGAGTTTATGTTTTAATTTCATGATCTTTATATGGAGTCTACAAATTGACCGTGCCAAAACCATCTAGAATTGTTGAATAGCCAGGGAGTGTATTGTGTCACCTGTGCCAAATGTAACGATATAAAATAACAAGTTGGTATGCATGTAACGGATACCTCTGAAGGACTTTTTTATGTTGATAGATTTTATAGGTTGTTTTTATTGTTAAGAGGTAAAGCGGCCACCGTGGTCGCGTTATTTTTGCGTAGAGAAAATATTGTCAAATTAGAAAACTGAATTATTAGGTCAGGTCCCATTGTCTTGTGTTCAGTTGAACGAATATTATTTTAATAAACAATATTAAAGATGTACTGAGTTGTTTCATTTTATACTAGCTGCTGCCTGCGACATCGTCTACGCATTTATAATACTACGTATTTTTTTTAAAAGGAGGGTACGTAGAAAAAAATATGTTCAATGACTTCCTGACAAGTACTCGATACTATGGCTTCAAATTTAGGTTTGGTCTGCAAATTATTATTAACAAAAAGTACCAAGGCGCCAGAAGTTGCAAGGAGGTAGTTTTCATAGTTAGGTTTGGTATATTTAACAATATTAATAAAAAGTACCAGGGCGCCAGAAGTTGCAAGGAGGTAGTTTTCAGGTTATGTTTGTCTACATAACATTAATGATTTGTTGCTCAAACATAACTATGAAACCTCCTTGCAATTTCTGACGCCCTGGTACTTTTAATGAAGAATGATTAGATGCTCAAACCTAACTATGAAACCTTGCAATTTCTGACGCCCTGGTACTTTTAATGAAGAATGATTAGATGCTCAAACCTAACTATGAAACCTTGCAATTTCTGACGCCCTGGTACTTTTAATGAATAATGATTAGATGCTCAAACCTAACTATGAAATCTCCTTGCAATTTCTGGCGCCCTGGTACTTTTGGTTAAAAATGCTAAACAGACCAAACCTAACTATGAAAAATACCTCCTTACATCTTCTGGCGCCCTGGTACTTTTTATAAATAATCATGTAGACCTAACCTAACTTTGAAAACTACCCCCTTTTAAATTTTTACGCCATAGTACTTGCCACTTTGCCATCCTGTCATTGAGCATATTTTTTTCCAACTACCCTCTTTTTTCATAAGTTACGTTTTATTACGTAAAAGCGTTTTTTTTAATTAAAAATGCCTTGCGACCTTGGTACTTTTTAAAAATGATGATTTTCGAATACAAGGACAATAATAACACAGTTGAGATTACATTGTTTATTTGTGACAATGCATAATAGTTATACATTTAAAGAAAATAATCGAGAAATGCTTTCAAATTTGTGATGATGTATGCAAGACTAGGGTCCAGTAAGTCGTACTACGAGTACGTGTAACATAAATAATTATATTTAACTTAATATTGTCTCAAAAGAAGCAAATGCGTGCTTTGCTAAAATGATTGCATCAAAAAATGCAGAATCATTTTTAATAAGCGTTGTTTCGCTATCAAAGATACATCGAGTGGTAATATTTTCTATAAAATGGTTATAAAGTTACTAAGTCAGTAAAAAACTGCAGGTTTAAAAGTGCTTAGTATAAAAACAAATAAAACCTTAAAACTACTTATTATAAACAGATTGACGAAACAATTATCACCACATAACACAACATTCAATTCTACGATCACTCATTACCTACTTTATTGATTAAAATGATTGTGTTTTCCACACAAATTGTGATTAAATGCCTTGTTTAAATAAATATGAGTTACTTTGACACTTTCGGTACCTGAAAATCGTTTTTGGAAGAATTTGTCGTATTCTACAATTAGTGTGGTAGATATTGTCACAAAAAAATGACGTACAAACTAACATACACGGTACACCATAATATTGCGTCCATACTAACAGTATTATTCGGTATATACCTAATCTGCATGAAGGTTGTTTTAAAGAAATCTGAATTTGTTTTGAAGCTAAGATTTGCTTTCAAACTTTACAAAATATTCTCCAAACAACTTTCACACACAAAACCGGGGTATACAATCAGTCTAAATTTAGTAAATCTATAACAAGTCTTCTTTAAAACTGTTTAGAAGAATTTTGTCGGAAATGACATATTTCTTAGTTCATGATACGGACAAGTTTTAGAAATACTATTGAAACACATTATAAATGTTGATTAAATCTGTCATGTCAAATACAATCACTCTACGTTAACGTAACTAAGCTTTGGGTTACAATTAGGGTTGCCACATATATAAAAACTAATCGATTCAGTCAAACATTTACCGAATTGTCAATCAAATATTCCCTTTTTTCTAAAAAACATGTATTATAGAAAATCGAAAGAGATATTAATTCTATAAATCACATTGAATTTTCTTTAAAAATTTTAGAGATCTTGCAAAAAGAATTATTCCATAAGCTATACTAACGTATGCTTAAACCTTTATCGATATAAAATAGGTATCCGTTGGTACTAATTAATTGTCTGGTCGGTACACGTCTGACTAAATCGCGAGTGGCAACCCTAGTCACAATATCCTACAGTTTATTTTGCCTCAAGCCCTCGCGTGCTCCGATACTCATCAAATTATTACATTACATTTAACACATTTATGTAAGATTCGGTCTATCTCACAATCACTTCAACTTTACGAAAGTAAAAGTTACAAACATGTATTTTTATCGATGCTTTTTGGGTTACGCAAAAGCTTTTTTGAGGTGATGGCAAATTTCGCCGTTCATAAGTCTCGCTATAGCCAAAAATTTTATCATTCACATTTTTAGGGTAATTGCTCTGATTACCGTACCTTAAGTACTCGAAAAAGTCACCAAATTTATAATAATGTGATCTATTTGATAAGAAAACATTTTCACAAAGCGGCTAGCATTCTGAGCTCATTGTTCTATCGATCACGTGATTTAAGTAATCCCATTTAGTGATATAGTGAAACCCAAAAAATTGTTTTTTTGTTATAATTTATCATAAACGTCGACGAGAGATAGCTACTGTCATATCCCTGCCCCAATTGGAAAAAATCCGCAGATCGCCATATCATATAAAAATGAGCCTAATAAATAGTAATGTAATAATTTGTGAAGTAAAAGCCATCCGTAGCGTAGTGAAGTCATCCCTCCGGTGTGGTAAGCGTTTACCAGAGCACGGACGACTTGCCGCCTGGAGGGTTCCGTACACGCACCGATGTCTTCGTGTCTAATCCCTCCACCTCTTCTGCAAATACACAAATAGTTTTTTTCAAATATTTTTCATATAACATTATGTCGTCTACAAGAAAAAATTTTAGAGTCTAACATGGTGACATTATTGTAGCATAAAGATGATTATTAAGTAGTATACAAATTTCAGCTAATGCTATCTTTAAATTGGTTTCTGATAAGGATCCCTGCTGTATATAATTTGTGAATCTTGTTTCTAAATGTAGGTTCCATTTCTTATACTGCATTAACTTATGTCGGTTAAAAAAGCTAGCGTTTGATTGAGTATCAGTTTTTCTAATATTTTATTGAAAATTGGCAATAATTAATATTATTATTATTATTAATTAAGGAAACTTGTATATACTGCAATGCACTTGAAACTCTTATTGCGCGATTTAGGTTCTTAAACTTTGCAATTGTTAGCGAGTAGCGCCATCTATGTAGCATGTGGAGAAACGCTGCTTCAATTAAATCAAATTGCAAAATATTGGCTAACATATTTTCGGTGGAAACCGGAATCAATATACCAATCGTTCTGATCAAAGTGTTATTAAAACTGCACTAAAATAATTATTTGTCGCTTTATCGTTGACGTAAGAAGAGTGTAAGAAAGAGATACAGACTGCTGATAGAGAAGGTGGAGTTCTGCAAGTCTCTCTGGGTGGGATCCCTCATCTTGCGTCCAGTGGGAGTGCTGCAGCCCGAAGCCAGTCCCTCCAACTGACGCTGCACCAGCGATAGCTCTGCCATCACACACTCTATCTCAACATCTGTATGTGCGTTATAGGGCGTATCACGTGAACACAGGGTAACATATTAGTTGCTCAAATTAAGTGCCATCAGGAGTGTTGAGCGCTCAGTGAAAATATTGGGGAGAAATGTGCCAAAAATGACGTCTGTGCCTAAGATCAGCGCTCAAAATTCGTGACGTTTATACATATATGGGTAAAACTAAAAAAAAACTGTGTAGTGAAATAAAATTGGATAAGACGAGAATGGTGTGGGTGAAAAAAAATAACTTAATATTAAATTTGCAAAGTTGTATTCAAATCGGTCCAGAAGCTTTAGATATTAAGGTCTTACAAACAATGTTTCCTTTATATTGTTTATTATTAATTAACGACCTTTTACCAGCGACTTCGTCCGCGTGTGATGCGAGCCTTTTAGAAGCAGACAGTCAGACAAACAGGCTTGCGCATGTAGTATATTAGTAACAAACTGAGTCTCGCAGTTTTTCCCGCGTAGTGTTAATTACATGGGCCACCCGCGGAACCCAGTGGTTTTTTAAATAAAAGTAGCCTGAGTTACTCCTTGTAACATTAGCTATCTGACAGCGAAAGTCCCTTTAAAATCGGTCCAGCCGTTTCAGAGATTATCCGGAACAAACGTACAGACAGACAGACCGAGAGAAAAATTTAAAATTAGTTAGCTGAATTTTGGAATTACAAACAGACACTTCAATAGAAGAAATCGAATATTTTTGTAAAATCTCAAATTTTCTATCCTTCAGTCTTTCTCTCTTAATCATAAGTGTAAATAGGTGCAATAATGTACCAGTGGGTGTAGGAGTGCCATTGGTGGGCTTGGGGGGCGAGTCCCCCAGGGGGGCCCGCGGGGGCTCCTCCACACAATCCCCGAACACGAACGGACAGTGGGAAAGTGTCTTCAAGAACTTGCCCGACCCTGGTGAAAGAATTAATTATCAATTATAGAATAATCTTATACATTACTTAATCAATTAGAAAGTTAAGGGAATTTCCTTATCTGTACCCCTCGAATTTACGATCACGAGTTTGTCACCGTATTCGTAATCTATAGTCGCTAGCGTCACCGTCGAATATTTATATGAGGAATTGCACAGCGCCTCCTAGCGGTGACATGAAGAACTTAAATATCTCATACAAATATTGTAGGTGACGCTAGCTACTGGGGACTAACTATTACGATACAAAAATGAATCCGAAAGGTTTTAGTCATTTTCATCTTTGCTAAGCATCTTTTAGTAAGGTTGTTAATATTCTAAGACTCTTCTTAGTGCCTTGCTACGACTAGAGGGCCAACTATGATCGTTCAAGCCCCAAAATGAAACGTCAAAGCTCAGAAGTGACTACTGCTAAAACCAATGATGGTAGGTCCCCTGTTGTTGCCATTATATGTCAGTGATTATGAGACTGCGGTATAAATCTGTCACTGTCATAGACAAGCTATCATGACAATGAAAGCCTATGGTAAGGCCCGTGTTCTTGATAGGCCTAAGTCGTAGCTCTGCCTACTTCGTGGAGTGGTATATGTAACATCGCGTGTAGTGTTACCTTCAGCAACCCTGAGTTCCCCGTCATCAAGACAGACACGACCATTCACGATCACGTACTGCGGGCTGCCTACCACGTGCTGGCCCTGGAAATTGGAAGATATATTATACTTTTTGTAGCTTAAATTGTATTCTTGGAAATGATATGTATCTAACTAATGAATTATGGAAAAATCTATGTTAATCTACATCCTTGAACTAAACATCCATACTTTCAAATGGAAAGACCTGGGATTGACTGGGATTTGTTTTTAGCTGACTTTAAAAAGGGAGTTATCAATTCGACTGTATGTTTTTTGTTTGAGATTACGTCTATCGTTATTACTCAGTTCTTCTCAGTAAAAGCAACCTTCCGAACCTGGTGGTAGCATGTATAATCCTGTATAATTATGTCATTCTGACGATTTGAAAGTACTTTGTTAAGAGTCTAATAATTATATTTTTGAATTTGAATTTGAGGATATATATTTAGGTTCGACAACGCTCGCTCTTCGTAATTACATCACAAACTAGCTGTGCCCCGCGGTTTCACTCGCGTAGATTTAGTTTCATCCTTATTGTCACGGAACCGTAATATTTTTAATAAATAAAAGTAGCCTAAGTTACTCCTTGAAACATCAGGTACCTGCCAGTGACAGTACCGTTAAAATTGGTCCAGCCGTTTCAGAGATTACCCGGAACAAACAGACAGACAGACAGAGATTTAAAAAAAAAATGGCTTTTCCATGTCAGAACCGTGTAAACGCTCATATGCATTAAGTCAAAGGGTATAAATTTGAAATTACAAACAGACACTTCAATTTTATTTATCTGTATAGATTTGAGGATTGATGTAGAATCGACAACGTATCGAACTCCGTAATTATATCACAAATGCAAAAAAATGCTACACCAACGAACCTCAAAGATATTGAAGTCGACAGCATGATGATGAGTGGCTGCAGAGATGGTCCTCTCGAGGCGAGGGTCCCACACCACGACGTCGGCGTCGCTGCCCACCGCCACGCGGCCCTTGGAGGGGTACAGGTTGAACACCTTGGCCGCCGTCGAGCTCGTCACCGACACGAAACGACATGGGTCCATCACACCTGAACATTAAAATCACACTGGTCTACAGTAGTTTATAACTGCCTGCCTCGTTGGTCTAGTGGTTGGTAGGTTCGCCTGCCGATCACGTGTCAAAAATAGTTATTGGGTTTCTCTGTCAAGAAATTCACAATAATATGCTCGGAGTTTGGAAGTTGGCGATGTTTACACCCCGTGCCTCAGAAAGCTCGTTAAGCCGTTGGTCCTACGCCTGATCTCTCTCCGATTGCGAAAGCTAAAGCTAAATATAGCATCAAACTAGGTGTCGAACACCAACAATATAAAAAAAAGGCTTTTGTAGGCGGTTTTTGTTGCCCTGGATATGAAAATAATTTTGGGTCTATTTATGCACAAAATTCATGAAAGTATCAATGATTTAAGATTAGCCTAAATTTTTAATCTCACCTGTGTTAACAGCTCGTTGCCACAACACCGCCATTCGGTCTTCGACGCCATTCACCCCATTGGGGATCTTGGAGAAGTCATTCTTGCCCAGAGCCTTGTCCTTCTCGAAGAACGTGCAGTTGTCGCTCGCGATCAACTGCAAGTGGTGGCTGGAACACATACGAGGCGATTATTAATATTTAAAAATAAAGAGAAAATTAAAGAAAAAGGCAGCTCTTGTGCTAATGTTTCCATTTCACGTTAAATATTAAAATGCCCTGATGTTCGGGGTAAGAAGGAACGATATTGGGGTAAGTTGGAAAGCAATTGGGGTCGAATAGTAATTCCTCGGGGTCAGATGGAAATTAACTGAGATCGAATGGTAAGTTAGCAGTTGGGGTAACTCACTCAGCCAGAGCTTCAACCATCGCCTGTGGAGTGTTGATGTCACTTCGTAGTGGTGGAGACATCACGTGGGCAGCTGCGTGACGGAAACACGCATTCCTGACTTGGGTACCTGCAGAGCAAGACATTTTAATAATTAAGCTAACAAGTTACACCGGGAATAAATTCAAAAAGAAAAAACTTACGCTCCGTCCTACCCATTCTGGTTTCAGGGTAGAGTATGCAATGGTACTATAACGCCCTTTTATTGATGCTAGCGTGACTGACGGAGAATCCATTGCCGTTTCAGGCACAAGACATTCGACTTGACTTTCAGACATATTATCCTTCATAGTAAAGTGCATTGCTCGTAGTTAGACATTACTACACGTAAGTGTTTAGAAAAGCTTATTGGTACTAATCGCCGAGATTTTGACTTGCATCGCTTGCATAGCAGGCGTCTACTCACAACACGACTTCATGCATCCATTCATCCACTTTCATCCTAAAAACATTTATGAATGAAACAAATACATGAAATACATTACCATCAGTAGCGATAGTGGCTGCAAGAGTTTCTCCGTATACAGGGTGCTTCTGTGCCTGTCTCGCGATCCGCAGCGCCTGTACAGCGCTCGTCGACATCACGTGTACTATGTATAGCGGAGCGTTCGCCTGTACACACACTAACGTTAGTATTCGGGGTCTAACGGTAAGTATTTGGGGTGCAATGAAAAATAATCGGGGTGAACTGATAAGTATTCGGGGTCAGTATTTAACCAAAAGGAATTAATTATCAAATAATGAGCAATTCACTGCTTTTAAAAGCCTATAACATTATATAAAACTTTGCAGCAACATATTATTTGCTTTTTTTGCTTCGTTTAAAAATATTTATGCATACTGCTTGAAGAATTATCTTATAGATGTTATAATGGATAACAGGCACTAGAACTTAGGTAATTTTTAATTAAAATGAAATGCAAACCTGATTAGCGATGACACAGGCTCGGTTGACGGCCTCGGCCTCTACTTCTTCCCCGCGGCTTCGCTCGTGTCCCTCGGGGCCGGTGACGCCCGCTGCTAGCAACTTCTCCGTGTTACGCGCTATTATACTGCCGTTTTCTGCGTGCACCTACACAATAAACCAACATTATAAATCACATATACTTTTGTTAGTATTTGCAACAATACTTTGCAGTTACAATGATTGTGTTCATAACTCACATCGCCAATCGCTACGAAATGTCGTCTTTATTATGACGTAATTTGTCCTAAATTCATAAGTCTGTATCAGATATGTATCACTATGCGTGTACTACGGTGTTGGCAAAGTTTAAAAAGCGTCAACATTCAAAATATGTTTATTTTTAATGCATTTTCTTCTCAGTAAAAGCAACCTTCCGAAGCTGGCGGTAGCATGTATAATCCTGTAAATTGTGTCATTCTGACGATTTGATAGTGATTTGTATAAAGTCTAATCGAATAAAGATATTTTTGACTTTGACTTTGAATGCACAAAGGAGGCACATAGCCGGGAGAACTGGAAAATGGAGGAGCATGGCAAAGGCCTTTGTCTTCATTTTCCAGCTTAGGCAAAGGCAGGCTTATGCTAGCTGTGGGACAATACAGGCTAGTTCGTTCGTTCAAATCCACCGGGTTCGAAAATTTGGTTTTACTGAGAAGAAGTAAGAATCCGGCTTAGCTTTTAATGACTTAACTCAGTAATTACACATTTCAAAAATATTTTTGTGAGTGTGAGACCGTGTCATTTACATTACTTTCGTTTTGGGTTAAGTATGTGACAGATATACCTGTGACAACGCCCCGTTCTCAGCACAGGCCTCCATAGCACAATAGAGGCTGTAATCGTCCAGCATCCAGGAGTCCTTGTACGCCATGAACATCTTGAAGGAATTCACTCCGTATTGCTCTGACGTTAGAGTCTCAATCTCTTTTTTCACCGATGGAGACCACCAGGTCACACCTACGTGGAGAGCGTAGTCGCAGCATACCTGGAAATAAAATATAATATATGATCGTAAGTTTCATGAAAGAAAATTATTTTAATTGATTATGAGAACGATTGAAAATAGTTCCCATTGTTTTCCACAGATGGCGCCACATGTATATTTGCCAGCAGATAAAATGTGAGTTAAAAATTGGTTATTTTTTTCATGACAGTTGCCATTACTGTAATTGGGGTGATAAACAGTACTTGGGGTGAACTATGATCGTTTAAGTACTAAAATGAAACGTCAAAGCTCAGAAGTTCTTAATATGCGCTGCTCAAATCGATGCAGGTAGGATGCCTATCTGCATCGGTTACCTATTTTACGGTTACCTACCTGCATGCCTACCGTAGGCAGCTAATCTTTGACTAGTAAGGCATTCTAAGGTACGTTACGTTAAGGTAAACTCACCTTTCAATGCATCCTATTATCTTAGAAAATCAAAATGAAATATATGAAATGAATACAGCTTTATGTACCTTCCCATCAGCTTTCTCCCGCCAGTTGTTGTACGCTTCTATGAGCGACTGGCCTTTCTGAGGCAGTGCGAAGTCAACTGTAACATTAACATTATATATTATTATCTTTACTTACACTCACTACACTCCTAAGTATATATATGTATATACTTAGGTGCCTAACTTAATTTTACAGCGAATAAAAAACACCGTGTGAAAACGAAACAAAAATGCCTCGGAGGAGTTAAATTATAATACTTTTCGTCAATAAAAATTCGTACTTATAAATCTTGATTTAAACAACTAGGAAAACAGACAATAAATTATGATAATGGACCGTAGAGCCCCAATGTTATGGTTAGTACTTAATGTCACAAACAGAAATAAAACTAAAAAAGAATCTAAGTAGACTTTGTAGAATAAGATTGAGTTCCTAAATGCTAAGCAAAAATCATTAAAATTGTTGTGTTAAATATTACTTACTGACAGTGGTGGTGCCCCCGGCGACCGCAGCCCTTGTGCCCTTATAAAAGTCATCAGCACTCTTAGCGCCCATCATCTCCAGCTCGAAGTGGGTGTGGGGGTCGATCCCACCGGGCATCACCAGCTTCCCAGTCGCATCTATGGTCCTGGTGCCGCCTGGGATGATCAGGTTGCGGCCCACTTGTCTGAAAAACATTGCAGACCGACGTCAAAATATTGTTATGCATCACACGGTTTTTTATGTGAGGAGCTCGTGGCATAGTTGCTATTGCGCATATAATTCAATCAGCGATGTGAAGCAAACTTTATTTTCAGTGGGTAATCCGTCATGGATACGCCAACCGCCACGGGGGCAGCGGCAGGGCTGGATTCATACCGGCTAAAACCCACACGTGTTCCTCCTCGTCGCTTTCATAGGGGTGCTCTGTGCGTGCCAAGCAAACCTAACCTAAGCCCGATGTTAGATGGATGATCGCCCGTGTTCCCTCCGTCCCTTGGCGGGCACATATTTAAAACATCTTTGGCAATCGTTACAGGTCGGAGGCCTTTTTTTTTTTTTTTTATTGACGAGGGGGAAACCTTCAAAAGGTCCCCGACCGCCCTGGGAGAGGCAGATCGGGGTATGTGGGATTTTTACCGCACTAAAACCCCCCCGGTGGCCATCCTCAGTGCTCAGGGGGGACTCCGGGTACTCTGATAGATCGCACCGGTGTCCCCCCACACTTTGCCGGGGCACATCCCCGGGGCAGCTGTGTCGCCGCCCCTGGAGACCTCGCTGTGCAAGGCAGCGCGAGCCACGTCGCGCTGCCACCTTCCCGGGCCCGCGGCTCAGTGGTCAAAGCTCCCACCCCGACCACCGCCAGCAGGCCCTCCGGCCCCCTTTTAGTCGCCTCTTACGACAGGCAGGGGATACCATAGCCAAATTCTTAGACCCTGGCTATTGGGTGGACGGTCCGGGGCGTGCGTTGCCTCCGCCCCGCCGTCGCCGTCGTCTCCGAGAGGGATCGGCTCTCTCCCGATCCCGCTCGGAGGCCTCCTTCTGGGACATTACTGTCTCGCAGAAGGAGACTACGGCCCTCCATGCCTCTCTGTCTGCCAGCATAGCCGTCACTACGCGTGGCAGAGAGAGGTCCTGCCCGATCCTGGTGACCAGGATTCGCCGTTCCGAGCTCCACGCTGGGCACTGCTCCAGCGTGTGCTGTGCGGAATCCCGGTCACTGCCGCAATGGTGGCATTGCGTCGTCGGTTCGCGACCGATCCGATTCAGGTACTCTCCGAAACACCCGTGTCCGGTGAGTACCTGCGTCAGCCGGAAGGTGACGTGGTCCTTCCTCTTTAGCCAGGGCCCGAGGCTCGGCAAAATTGCACCGACAGCGCGTTGGCGGGCGTTCTGCGGCTCACAGAGCCGCTCCCGCCACGTTACGAGCGCATGTCGGTGCTCCTGCCTTCTCACTTCAGCCGCATTTGGAGGCGCAGTTCCGTCCGCCCGGCGGAGACGGTCGTAGATACGAGCATCCATCTCCGCCAGGATGTCCAGGGGCGGAAACCGCGCCAGGACAGTGGCCGCCTCAAAGGACAGGGTACGATACCCCCGTGCGACCCGGATGGCCATAGGACGCTGCATACTATTGTACATAGTTCTGCAGCGCCTAACACCCAATCTGGAAGACCAGACGGGTGCTCCGTAGAGAGCCACGGATCGCACGACCCCCGCATAGAGGCGGCGGACTCCTTCACTCGGCCCCCCGAGATTGGGCAGCAGTCTGTGCAATGCACCCGCTACCCTCTTGATCCGGGGGACCATGCGGCTGAAGTGCTCCTCAAAGCCCCAGCGACCGTCCAGGGTGAGACCGAGGTACTTCAGGTACCGTCCCACCCGGACATCCACGTCACCTACGCGAACCGACGAGCTGGGTGGTTCCCTTCCCCTCGGGATCTTGTGGAACCACAGCGCCTCGGTCTTTTCCGGCGCTACCCGAAGGCCCAGCTCGTGGATTTTCTCCACGACGCATGCCACGCCAAGCTCGGCGAGCCGGTTGGTCTCCTCGAAAGTGGCCCCGACGGCTAGCACCAGCGTGTCGTCCGCATAGCAGACGATGCTAACGCCGTCGGGGCGGTCGACCCGCAGGACCGCATCGTACGCGAGGTTCCACAGGAGTGGCCCTAGGACCGATCCCTGTGGGACCCCGCAGTACACCTCCCTCCGGTGAACTCGTCCATCTCCGCCCACATATTGCACGCACCTGTCGCGCAAGTAGGCACAGACCACGCGCTGCAGGTAGGGGGGCACGCGGTGGTACACCAGGGCCCCCCTTATTGCGTCCCAGGGCAGGCTATTGAAGGCGTTGACTATGTCAAGGCTGACAGCCAACGCCACTCCGCCCCGGGATACAGCCTGCGTCGACAGTGTTCGGACGCGTATGATCGCGTCCACTGTCGACCGCGCGCGTCGGAAGCCAAACTGGTCTTCCGACAGGTCCGGCCCGACGCTCGTCAGGTGCGTACTGAGGCGGTCCGCCAACACTCTTTCGAGCAGCTTACCCGCCTCATCTAGTAGGCAGAGAGGACGATACGCGGAGGAAGAATCTGCGGGTCTACCATCCTTATGGAGGAGAACCAACCCAGCCACTTTCCAGCCTGAGGGGAACACGCCGCAGCGTAGGCAGTCGTTAAACAGCCGCCGCAGCCTGTTCCCCAGCCCGTTGGGTAGAGCCAACACCCAGGCCCGACCAGGAATTCCGTCTGGGCCTGGTGCCGTGTTTCGGGCTCCGAGGCGCCTCACGGCTCGGTCCAGCTCATCGGTCGTCACCCCCATCTCTTCGGTCCAGATGATCGGTTCCGAAGGAGGGGGGGCGGGACTGCTCTGGACCCTGGGGAAGAGGGTGTCGACGACCCTCTCCATGAATGCCGAGTCCAGAGTTTCCGTCAACGGAGGGACCCACGGGCGCAATTTGCCCAGTACCATCCTGTACGGGCGGCCCCATGGATCCCTCTCCAGTCCCCCGATGAGCTCATCCCACGACCGAGCCTTGGCGCTGGCAATGGCTGCCTGCAGCGCCTTCGTGGCGCCTCGATAGGCCACGTAGGCTCCACCCAACTCTTCGGCTGTGGCTCGCCTTCTTCTCCGGGCACGCGTGTACTGGCGTCGGGCGCGAAGGCATATCTCGCGCAGCTCCGCGATGCTTTCCGACCACCAGTACACGGCCCGGGGCTTGGCAGATCTGGTCCGGGGCATCGACGCGTCACATATGGACGTCATCGTGTCCCGGAACCAGGCGGCTTCCCTTTCAGGATCGGGCAGGATCCCATCTTCTTGGCCCTCAGGCCAGGCCGCGACGATGGCTGCGGCGCAGAGACGATCTCTGTCCAACCGCTTGAGAGACCATCGTCGCGGCGGGCTGCTACTGCGGCGGCTGTCGGGGCGGGGAAGGCGGATGGCCACATCCATCGCTATGTAGCGATGGTCGGATAATGTGACCATCTCCTCTGCCACTCTCCACCCCGTCACCATGCGCGCTGCCTGGGGAGTCGCCCACGAAAGATCCACGATCGACTCCCCCTGCCAGCGCACGCAGGTGCTGACAGACCCCCGGTTCAGCAACCGGAGGTCCAGCGCCGCCGCCCATTCCAGCACTGTCTCCCCCTTTTGGTCATCCCGGGCGCTCCCCCACTCACGAGAGTGAGCGTTGAAGTCGCCCAGGACGAGCACGGGACGAGGCAGACATCTGCGAATGCAGTTGGCCACCCCGTCCAGGTACGCCTCGTAGACGGCGAGGGTACAGTTGGGGGAGACGTAGCAGCCCACAACGACTACACGACCCCAGCTCACGGCGACGTATCCCAGCCCCCTCTCAATGAGGGAGCAGGGAGGGTCGCCGCTACCGCCACCCCAATATATGGCGACGGAGTCCATGTCGTCACCAAACCAGCGAGGATGGTTTGGGACGACGCGATATGGCTCCGCCACCACCGCCAGTGCAACCGACCACTGCGCGACGGACTGCTGGAACAAGTCCTGCGCCGCGCGACAGTGGTTGAGGTTGCACTGTAAGGCTCGTAGGGGCCTTAAGTCCGTGTTGGGGCCCTGGTTGTCGCCTCAGTCGGGGTCAGCCCCGACTGAGCCGGACCCGTGCCGCTCGGCTTCGCGGGACCCGGCTTACGGCCCCTTTTGCCACGAGGAGCGGAGCACTTCTTGCCCCCCATCCTGTGGCCAGAGGGCCGGCCCAGGTCCGCGCAGAGCGGGCACTTCAGCGGGCGAGTACATTGACTCGCCCGGTGGTCCGCCTCACCACATGCGTAGCACAGGGAGCTTCGGTCCGTTGTGCTCGGACATGTGCTACGCACGTGGCCAATTTCGAGGCACCGGAAGCACTGCAATGGCCTTGCCTCCAGTGCCTCGACCCTCACTGACACCCACCCCACCTGGATGCGCCCCGCTGCGAACAGCTTGCGCACCGCGGTGAGAGGGCATCGAACCCACACAGTCCCCAGGGCCAAGTGTGAGGGGCGCTTTATTTCGCCCACTTTCACTTCGGCCGCCGCGCAGCCTCCAGTCTCCGCGATCGCGGTCGCCACGTCTTCGGGGGTGGTGGCCTCATTGAGGTCCAGCACCCTCATGTCCCCCATCTTCACTGGGCGCACTATTCGCACGCCCAAGTCTTTGAGGGACTCGCGCATGCGACTCGCGAGCGCGTCGGCCTTGGAGGCAGAGTCCGGTTCCGGGACCTCGAGTATAAGCCCGCCGGTTATGGCTTTCCGATTCCGAAGGCTCGGAATGCCAAGGTCGGCGAGCTTTATCCTCTCCCTCGCGGCGGCCATTACCGCAGCGTACGTGACGTCTGATCCCTCCGGGATCGTCACTGTGATCGCTGCGACAGTTGGCGGCCGCGCGGGTGCCCTCTCCGGTTTGCGCGACGGCGGGGGCCGGGACGCAGGCTTCGCGGGAGGAGGCCCACTCGGCCCAGCCCTGGGTTGGGCCTTACGCCCCACCACTGTGCTCCATGCCACCTGGGGGGGTGGCGCCTGCACTGCCCGCGGAGCTGCAGGAGGAGCAGCGGTCGGAAGCAATGTGGCAGTGGCCGGGCTCCGCTTGTTCCTCCTGTTCCTCCTCCCTCCCCTCCTACGTCCCGGCGTCTCCGGGGCAGGTGCCCCAGAGGCCGGGGCTGCCGGGCATGAGGGTGGCCCGACAGGTGGTCCGGCAGGTGGCACAACAGGCGCCTGAGCTGCCCTCCTGGCGTCCGCAGCGAGTGGGGGATGCATGCGCCTCTCGGGAAGCAGCCTCTCCTCCAAGGCCTCAAACCGCGCGCCAATCATGGTCCCCACCTGGACCATGATAGCGCGCGTGAGGTCCTCTGCACCTGAAGGCAGTGTCGAGGCGGCATCACTGGCCCCTACCCTGCCCGCCCCGCGGAGGACAGAGAGCTCTTCCGTGAGCTTCTCCATCCTGGCGGAGAGAGCCGCCATCTGCGAGCGCAATTCCGCGTTCTCCCGCTCCAGCCTTTCGGTGTTTGCGCCCGCAGACGTCCGCATCGCCAGGACAAGCGACGCCGCCTCGGTCCTTCGCGCACTCACACGAAGCTGGTGCACGAAGTTGCCCTTCAGGTGCTTCGACCTGTCCGCAACCCGCTCAACCGCCGTCTGCTGCTCCTTTATGAGAGTGCCCAGCTCGTCGGTGGGCATCTCTTCCATCCTCTTTTTGAGCTCCTCTATTGAGGGCAGCTTTTTTTTGGCCCTGGTATTTGTCAGGGCCAGTTCGGAACCAAACAAGTCGTCCGCGTCCTCCTTAAGGAAGGCCGCTCGGCATGTGCCTGAGGGACCCGCCTTTGACGCCACTTCAACCTCCCCTGAGGTCAGCGACACGAGCGACATGTCCGACATCGCATCGCTGTCCTCTTCCCGCTCGCTCCCTGCGCACGGCGTGGGTGGCCGGATGAAGCGGCCTGACCCATCGCGCGTTATTCGCGCTGCGGCGCTTGAGCGCGTGCGGCCACGCGTCGCTGTGCCGACCTTGGCAGCCGTCTGCTCACCACAGGAGGAGCCGGAATTAGTTCTGCTCCTCTTTTGCGACCTTGGTCGGGCCGTCACAGCTGCAGCTACACTACTGCAGCTCTCCAGCACTACTACAGGGGTTAGCGACTGCTTCCCCCCCGTAATCTCCTTCCCGTCTAAGGATTTCACTCCCTCGTCCTTTTTTTTTCCATCTCCCTTCGTCAATGTTTTTGTATTATTCTCCATATCTGATCCCACGAGTATGGGTCGATATAAAGACCATTGCCGGGTGACGCCCATCCCGACAATGGGGGACTTATATACTGAGAGGTGGCCCAGAGTCTCTCAGGTTTTCACGACTTCGCTGTCGGATTTTTATAGAGGTTTTCTCCTCGCAGGCCGGCCAATTAAGGCAAGCCCTCTCCGGTCACCGACTCCCCGACGTATCCAGCCTCGCTAACTGGAATTGTTGAAGGAAGAGTCGGTGATTACGGCATTCACGGGGTGACGAGCGAGATAGCGTCAACCCCGGGCACCCCTTTCGGAGTGCCTCCCCTCCCCCTGACGTTTGACTGGGTACTACCCCCCAGTCCTAGACAGAAGGTCTAGTTCCCATAGGCACGCCGAACCTTGGGAATGGGTGACGCAGGCTCGCATCCATTGTCATCTCTGCTGAACAGAGACGTACAAGGAGCGAATTCCACCTCCGCCACCTGCGTCGAGTGCCAGGTGTTGGTCATCGACGACAGTGTCCCCAGGGATCGCCATCGAGGAGCTAAGTCACTCGATGAAGGCCCCCGAAGAGGCTGTCGTCGACGTCCAGGGTGCACCGTCCCGAAGCCATTGTCGTTCCCTCGGACGTATCCTTAGGACAAACAATGGATCGGGCACACGAGGAGGTCTCCTGGCCTGACAACTGACAATCTGACAACTGGCTTAACCCCGATTACTGATTTTCCATGCAAAGAAGTTATGAAGTTCAGACGGCAATCGATTGGTATAAAAATCAAGTGATCAGTCATATCGGGTTGAAGCAATGCCAACCCCAAATATTTATGGGATAAGGTCGTGGGGATGTAGGAATTGAATTCCGATGAGTTTATAGTTTAAAAATTCTGACGAAGCGAGGTCAAGTCACTAGTTTTAAATTAGTAAACATTAAATAATAGCCGATAATATTAATTAAATCATAAGTACATAATTATCATGTAACAAAGGTAAGAAAAAATATTCGTCATCGCACTCAACACACATTGAGTCGAAAACGAATAATTTCCCTCACTCACTTCTTTTGACGAGGAGGCTCCATGATTATTTTAGAAAAACGCATGAAATATAAAGAACGTCTGGATGTTGTGCACCTTTCTGCGGAGAGTACTATTGAGTTGTCATGTATAGAGTTAGAGCAATACATTGTTGTGTGCGTATACCGACCCCCTAGTGGAGCTTTCGAGCATTTTGAACAAATCATGGATGAAGTTTTGGTAAAAGTTTGTAAATCAGGTAAAAATATAATCATATGTGGAGACTTTAATGTCAATATTTTAGAAAATTCATCCATGAGCAATCGATTAAAATGCCTTTTTAGTTCCTCTAATTTATCTTACTTATTTTCTGAGCCAACACGAATAACAAGTTCATCAGCAACTTGCATTGATAACGTGTTCACAAACTTTCGGCCCACTAGTAATGAAATCATAAGTAAATTAGACTCTGACCACTGTGGCCAATTAATAACTTTCAGTAAGAAAAATGTGAAAGCTCCCAAGAAAAGAGTTACTTATATTCCCATAAATGCAAATCGCTTGAGCCGTTTTCGAGGTAATGTCCAAAGTAAGTTTCCTTTAATAAATAACCACCTTGCGTGTAATGCAATGTACAATTCTTTTTTTCAAATTGTACACGCAGAACATAAGCGCATATTTACCCCGAAGACGGTTCTATTGGGAAAGCGTTTGTCGTTTAGTGAGTGGGCTACCCCAGGCATTCACATAAGTAGACGAAGGCTGTATGAACTTTATCAAGAAAAATCTATTAATTTTAATTTGGAATTTACAAATTATGTTAAAAATTACTCAAAATTATTTAAAAAGGTTTGTTCAGACGCCAAGTCTATTGCTGTGAGAAATAAAATTTTGAAGTCCTCCAATGTAACTAAAACAACTTGGGACATTATTAATTCTGAAACTGGAAAAACTTCTCTTAAGAATGACTCAATAACTCTAAAAATTAATGATCATATAATTAAGACTGATATTGATGTGGCAACTACTTTTGAGACATTCTTTGCTGATATACCAGTTTCATTAACAAAAGTCTTAAATTCGTCTCCTGCAGCAGCAGAAGCCATTTTAAAAATGCATGTGGATAAATGTAACGTTGCATTTAAGTTTAAAACTGTTACCCCCAGAGACATTGTCAAAACTTTTGAAACGCTAGATATGAAGAAGTCAGCTGATTTATGGGGACTTTCTGTTAAAGTACTCAATAGTATTATTGATATTGTTGCTACTGATCTAGCTTTATTATTTAATGTTTGTATTGAAAGTGGTGAATTTCCTGATCAAATGAAGTATAGTAAAATAATTCCTTTATTAAAAGCTGGTAGTATTAACGACCCTACGAACTTTAGACCTATATCAATACTGCCAATTTTCAGTAAAATTTTTGAAAAACTAATACTTAATTTACTTTTAGCCTTTTTTAATGAACATAATTTGATGCACACTAAACAATACGGTTTCACAAAGGGTCGCTCGACTACCGATGCAGGTGTCGAGCTCATTAGAAAAATTCTTGAAGCTTGGGAAGCTTCACAGGATGCTCTAGGTGTATTCTGTGATCTATCTAAAGCCTTTGATTGTGTGCACCATGAAACGTTGATCAGGAAGTTAGATCACTACGGTGTAAGAGACCTGGCTCTAAAACTTATATCTTCATATCTAAGTAATAGAATACAAAAAGTCGATATACATGGCGTAACATCTCCGGGGTGCCCAGTAGAGATGGGTGTTCCACAGGGTTCAATTCTTGGTCCGTTTCTCTTTTTAACTTATATTAATGATTTACCTTACATGGTAAGCAATAAACACGATATTGTATTATTTGCTGATGATACTTCTCTGATTTTTAAGATAGACCGGCAAAAAGCTAACTTTGACGATGTGAATAATGCTCTCTCTGATGTAGTACATTGGTTCAGCGCTAATAACTTAGTACTCAATAGTAAAAAAACGAAATGTGTCAAGTTCACTATGCCAAATGTGAAACAAGTGCAAACCAATGTACTTATCAACGACGAAGTGTTGGACCTTGTTGAAACAACAGTTTTCCTTGGAGTTACATTGGATCATAAATTGCAATGGGGGCCCCATATAGCTGGATTGTCGAAAAGACTCAGTTCTGCAGCATTCGCAGTAAGGAAAATTAGACACCTAACTGATATAAACACAGCTCGGTTGGTCTATTTTAGTTATTTCCATAGTGTTATGTCTTATGGCATCCTTTTATGGGGAAATGCTACGGACATCAGTTCTATCTTTGTGCTGCAGAAACGGGCTGTTCGTGCAATCTATAAACTCAAATCTAGAGATTCTCTCAGAGAGAAGTTTAAAGAAATAGGGATAATGACTGTGGCATGTCAATACATATTTGAAAATTTGATATATGTAAGAAAGAATATAGATAGTTTTAAGAAAAATAGTGATATGCACAATATAAATACACGCAAGAGGGATAAACTCCGTGTCCCTGTGACTAGACTGCACAAAACTAGTAACTCTTTTGTGGGGCAAAGTATACGCCTTTTCAATAAACTACCATTAAAAATGTGTGAACTACCATTTTTAAGTTTTAAGGCAAGCATCAAACAGAAACTTTGTGAAAAAGCATATTATAGTGTAACTGAGTATATTGATGATAGCCAAACATGGCAATGAGTTGCTCACTCTTCCATTGAAATGTACTTAAACAACCCTATGTGTATAGAAGGGACACATGTAAAAAAAAAACCGGGGAGTTTGTTTCGCCGTTTCTTCTCCTGACAGGCTTACTTTTGGAAACGGTAGTAAAATTAACCTAAGTTAGCGTAAGAAAAATGACGTTCAATAAGTGTTCCAAGTGTCCCTTATGTTGAATAAAACTTTTTGATTTTGATTTTGATTTTGATTTTTCATTTTGGTATTCCGTAGGCATGGACCAGACTTTTGCCTGATCGACGCCCTCTCAAGATAAATCTTGTTTCTATATGAACAAACGTCAAACGTAACATTAAGTCTGGCGGTTCGACCCTAACTAAATCGAGAGAACGAAACCATAGCGCGATGTAAAATACTAGTGGCGCCATCTTGTGACAACTTTTGCAACAAAACAGAATAAATTCCCGGTGAACTATTAATATAACTATTTCTGAAAATAGTCGCAAAAAAGAAGCTTTTTTAATACCGAAATAAATTTTTGTTTCATTCGCTGACTCATTCTGTTCCTTGATAAAATGATAAATGATCACAAAGCAATTTAATTTAACGGCCGGTTAACTGGATTGCGTTTCTGAACGTTTAAATTGGGGTTAAGAATCTATTGACACGGTATACGTTATATTAAGTGATGCGGGAACATTGATTTTATAGAAACTATGACACAGTATTATATCATCTTTTTATTGCTAGAAATTTGTTCACATTCTTTATTAGCTACCCTTAAATTTCTCTCATGTTAAATCCTTGAATTTTCTAGGCATATCACTTTTCGTACAATCACCAGCTAGTGATTTAGTTAAATATATATAAGAGTCAGTTTCAATATCGCCTTGACTAATTAATTCAACGACAAAAGAAGTGAGGTCTATTTTATTTATAATTTATTTATCTGTATAGACTAGCGGACGTCATTCGGTTTCACCCGCGTAGTTCCCATTCCCGTGGAAGTACGGGGATAATATATAGCCTATATTAATCAATGATTATGTAGCATTCAAATGGCGAAAGAATTTTTAAAATCAGTCTAGTACTTGCAAACCGTGCAGTTGCTCTTCCAACTCGTGATCCTATCTCATGCGTCGAAGGATTGCAGAGGTCGTGGCTGCGAATCCCGCCTCGTGTTCGTATTTTTCTTTATCATTTTTAAGAAATTAGAACTAAACATATATCCTGAATAAAAATCTAATATACATACAAACATTTCCACTTCATAATATTAATATAGAATATAGATCTGACTCTAGTCACTCTGGAAGTTAATTATACAGACAGACAGAATCCCAAGGCAGTCCCTATCTCCTACCAGGCCAAAAGTCTTCCCGTTCGATTCGCTAATTATATAATAGCTATATTTACGTACAATAAGCCTATGCACGCTCTGCCGCGGATGTCAGTGTTACCCTATTAGGAGACTTCCGTCGCACGCGCACGCATTCCAATGTGCAACGGAACTCCCATTATTTGACACAATAATAAAGTTATTATTTTGACACTTCATTTTGTCGGTGTCACTGAGCTGGATCGGTTTATTTGCGTGGCTGAATATAGCTTTACTTCAATTGTACCAAAGACTAAGAGCACTTATCCTAAAGGGTATGCAAAAGGGTATCAAGTATAAACACTATCACATGTTATGTATTTAGGTTCATCAATAAATCAGGGTATCAATAAATCACTAAAGTAACTAGCTAAGTGAACATAAACAGTAGTAGTATAACATACATGCTCACGCCTGTATGCCCCCAAGGGGTAGGTAGAGGTGTTGTAATAACAACACACACTTTTTACTGTAGATGATTATGTGCCAACGTGACAGATGGTGAGCCTCTCAGCGTCTCAGACACTATGCATAGGTCTTTGAATCACTAAATCTCTAGAAGTATAACATATTTTGTATTTATTCACACAAGTATAGTTGATGAATACTGTTTATTTAAATAAGACCCTCGGTTTTTTAAGCCCCGTTAATTATTTGCAAATGTTTGTGCAAGTTCCATTCTATTTTGAATTGCGAATAACGTTTCATGAAAAAGTCACACTTTAAAAAACATAATATAAAAATCGATCCCAATTTCTTTAAAAACTTTTTACCCATTTGTATTAGAAACCAAAAAATCCTCTTTTTACCTGACTACCTGCTCTAACAAACAATGAAAAAACTCTTAAAGATACAAGTCATTGCTGTTTTTATATAACTTCCTTTACTTATTTGAACTGGATTTTGCAAACTCGAGATAAATTCGTCAAATAAATGTGAGAGAAAATGTACTGAGCAATCTTACGTAAAATGTGGAGGGAGCTTCATCAGCTGCTCCGATAAGAGTGTAACTCTGAAATGTGTGAAATGAGGAGACTGGTGTCAACTTGTAGAACGTTTATTGTAGTACAATATTATAGTATACAAGTACTTTGAACACGTAAGCTGGAGATGAAGAAAGGTATTGCATGCTCAGTCGTAACGGTAACGGCCCTTGAGACGTTGAAAAATCTCTCGTAATTATTCCAACTTTCTTAGATTAGAGAAAGTAGACAACGTGAAGAAGAAATAATAGAGTCGTGGTGGTCTTGGTAAGCAAGTTCGTATCCCAGCAGAGCCCTTTTTTTTTTTTTTTTTTATTGACGGGGGACACTTTCAAAAGGTCTCACCGACCGCAGTGATTTCACACCACGTGCTTAACGGTGAAGGAAACATCGTGAGGAAACCTGCATATTATGCCTGAGAAGTAATTCAAAGACTTATGTATAGTGCCTGATACGGCGATAGACTCACCATATGTCACGTTGGCACTTAATCGTATTCGGTGAAAGGTGGGTGTTGTTATTACAACACCTCTGCCAACCCCTTCGGGGAATACAGGCGTGAGCATATGTATGTATGTAAGAAAGAAGACGGACGAAACCGCGGCGCGGGGTGCAGCAGCTATCTGTATAAGATGGACAATTTTTTTCCATATTTAGTAAACTAGAACAAATACATTAGGTAGGTGTATGTTTGGTCGAGGGCAAGAAGAGCAGGGGTCGTTCACCGACACGATGGACCCAAGCAACGAAGACTACACTTCAAGCTACCGTCCAGGTGCCAAAAAATAAAGGCTTAGAGAGCAATGGTGGTGATCACGTCTCTCAGTCATGACCATGGACGTGCATTGGACTTCCAGAGGGGTAAGCAGAAACAATAAGGTAGATAGGTTAAGTACCAATGTGGCTTGTTAGTACGTTTTGGTATAGAGACACGCTCACGACACGAGTGTATTCAGTCATCACAAATGGTAAGCACTGCTTATATGCTGTGGAATGCACGTCCCTCAGTCATGACGTTACGACTATGGTGTTTGGTGTTTTCAAATGCCACAATAGCGTGGTCCTAGTTTCACGAGAACTCATTGAGATGACAATCAGATTCCATCGGCACAATAATTCGCTGCTACATGACGCAATTACTGTTTACAAATATTACTATGACACACATTGGTTTTTTTCGTTCGTAACAATTGTTTTGTTTATTTGGGCTTTGTGTAAAATTGCGATTATTGTTATGAGGCGGCGAGTACTATAGCAGTACTCATTAAGCTCTTATAGACCCAAAATCTATATTCTATACATTCTGTACAGATAAATAAAATTGAAGTGTCTGATTGTAATTCCAAAATAACAGCTTTTCAAAAAACAACATTAGGGTTCCGCCACCAATAAAATTAAGTCTAAGCAGGGGCCCAACCAGGGGCTCCAACCGGGAGCTCTTATTGCAATGTTAATTCAGTTGTGCGACAGTGACAGATGTATGCACGTCACATACATCTGTCTCATAAATGAGTGAAACTATCATGGCAATAAGAGCTCATGGTAAGGCCCCTGAACATATTCAGGAATTTAAAATAACGCTACTAAACTAGGTTACTGTAAAAATAGGTTTTGATAATCAAATTAGTGAAATTGGACTGGAAATGTAACACTCCCTGTGCGATGAACCACTTTACGTGTAACTAGTTATCCAATTAGGGTAATTAAATGGAAACCCACGGTTAAGGCGCGGTGAGTTTTGTATGACATGCTTTTATACTGCTAAAGTATTTAAAACAGCGATTTTCTGAACCATGTTGATTGAAGCATCAAGAATCAAAATAAGTATTTCTGTTTATCACCCATGATTCTTCAACGTCGAATGTCGTTGTTGGATATTGTCGGAGGCGGATTAAAAAGAGCCTTTCCAGCTACGCGGAACTATCTATACATGCAGATAAATAAAATTTAAGTGTCTGTTTGTAATTCCAAAATAATAACTTTTCACTAAATGCACATGAACTGACATAAAAAAAAAACCATATTTGTGTAAGTATTTATTATGAGGATTAACTGGCAACACTTCCACAATTTAAATAGGTATACGTTATGCTTCTACGGGCCTTGTGAATGAATGACACATAGCTATTACATTAATCATTTAACATGACCATGTAAGCAGTAATGATCGAGTGATATAATGTTACTACTAAATCCATGACCATATATGGGCGGATGATCTATAACGTCCGAAGTATAGAATAGATGTCAGATTTATAATACAAGTCACGCATTTTATTTACATAGCCATGTTTGTATTTTGAATTAAGTATGATGACTTTAAAATTTGAGGCTAAAAGTATGGTCGCAAATCATAATTTTGAATTCAACAAATACTGAGAGAAACGCTGGAGTAGAGAGACAATAATTTGTGTATGATGATGATGAAAAACATCAATGTAGTGGACATACCTATCAAAACTAGAATCAGGTTCAAAAACTTTGATTTTCAAAGTTAAAAGCAACACCCACAGATGTTATTATTTGGATTTCAATAGAACCATACCAGGCAAACATACGCCCAAGATGTTATATAATCAAGGTATAATGTGGGCCGATCCCGGCGGCACTGCAATGCCGGGCCGACCCGTGACGGGAGTGGAGCGAGCCCCGAACATCCCGTCTGGATACAAAAATCAGTTTAATATACTGGTCCCTCAATGAGGGAACTTTCAGATATTAAGCTGAAAAGAACAGATACTACACTTTGATCTTAGCCAAAAGGCCGAGAAGCGATAAATAACATTCTTGGCGAGTCTTCTCACAACCCCTGTAGGGGGGCTGGGGAATCCGCTTCGGGGCTTGTGGCCCCCTGGCGGAGATTTTCTTCGCCGCGCGGTGATCCGCGCGGGGCGTTGGAGTGGTGTGCTTGCACCCGGAGGAGTGCTGGCCGATGGTATCGCCTTGACACTGGGCAACCAGTGAGTGTGGCACGCGTGAGAGATCCTCTTCACGCCGCCCTCAGCGCGGTACAAGCCAGCCGGGTGAGACCCCGTGGGGGGAGGCCCAGCTAACGACCAGCGAGCAGGCGGCGACTAGGTGTTCTCACGGTGTCGCGTGGGAGTCGTCGTCTCAGGAGTCACGCGCGCGAATGAGCTCGCGCGCGTAGGGCCGGCCTTCCGGTGGTCGCGCGTGCAGAGGCGCAAGGTCCCGCAGATGCGGGTGCTGCGACCGGTCTGCCCGCGCGAACATGTTGGAGGCCAGGCGGCAGATGAAGTCGTCCAGGCTCTCGACCTTGAGGTCCCGTGCGATCGTCGCGTTCCTCACGTACCGAGGCGCGCCCACGATGGTACGCAGGGTGGCGGACTGCTGCTGCTGCAGCCTGTTCTTCATTGCAGTGCTCGCCAGGGCGTACCAGGCGGGCGCTGCGTACGTGAGGCGAGACCGCACGTAGGCCTTGTAGACCCCCAGTTTGGTCCTGAGGGGGAGGCGGGACGAGAGCACTGGACGAAGAAGCGCCCTTGTGACGCGCACATTGGCGACGACTCCCTTCACGTGGTTGCTCATGGTCAGGCGACGGTCGATGGTTACCCCGAGGTACTTCGCGGTCTTCGACCATTCGATCTCCTGTCCTTGCATCTTCAGCTTCGGTGGGTGGATCCGTGCGGGACCGACGAGCAACGCTTGCGTTTTCGTCACGTTCACCGACAACCTCCACTTGGCCAGCCATTCTGGCAGACCATCCAGGTTGCGCTGCATCTTGGACGCGGCGTGGTTCTTGTTAATCGAAGATGTGTAGTACGCCGCGTCGTCAGCGTACAGGGCCAGTTGGCAGTTCTCCGCCACTGGGATGTCGTCGGTGTAACGCGCGTAACACACAGGGGAGAGACAACTCCCCTGCGGTACTCCCGCTTCTATGCGTCGCTCGTCGGAGTGCTCTCCCTCTACCGACACGAAGAATCTCCGGTCTAGCAGGAAGGATGCAAGGACTTTGACAACTCGGCGAGGAATGGTCGACGTCGATAGCTTAAACAGCAGACCGTTATGCCATACGCGATCAAACGCCTTCTCCATGTCGAGGAATACTGCGACCGCGGTCTCGCGCTTATTGCGTGATGCGGTGAGCGAGTGCAGTACCCTCGACAGCTGGAGCGTCGTGGAGTGTTCGGCCCGAAACCCATGTTGCTCCGGGCGAGGTGGTATGTGGGGCACGATGTGTTGCAGCAGGAGCTTTTCGAACACCTTCGAGAGCGTCAGCAGCAACGAGATCGGCCGGTAGCTAGTAGACAACAGGAGATTCTTCCCGGGCTTAGGCAGCATTATCACCTTTCCCACCTTCCAGGGTGTTGGGAAATGGCCCAGGCGCAGGATTCCATTGAACAGGCGCGTCACCGCCGCCAGAGCTCGCGGCGGGAGGTGACGCAGCGCTGTATTTGTGATGCCGTCTGCGCCTGGGGCTTTCTTCAGGGGGCTGCGAAGGAGGGTCTTGCGTATCAGCCCGGGAGAGAAGACTACTGGGTCCTCTCCGTTAGCTACCGGCTGTGCGAAGTACTCTCGGAGGTGTTGCTCGACTGCTGCAATGTGGTCCAACTGGTCGGTGGGGTTGGGCCGGAACTGACGCTCCAGGCTATGGGCAAAGATGTTGGCACGGTCTGCTGCGCGACATCTCGGGGTTCCATCTTCGGCCAGCAATGGTCGCACCGGTTCGGGAACGCCGGCAATCCTGCGGCACAGGCGGTGCACGCTACTCCAGCCTTCCTCACTCACAGACTGGATGTGACGTTCCCAACTCTCGGCGGCCTGGGCGGAGAGCGCCTCCTTGACCCTCTCCGAGGTTTTATTTAGTTGGCCCTTGAGTGTGGGGCAGCGTGTTTGCTGCCACTGCTTACGAAGGCGCCTTTTTGTTGCTAATAGTTCCTTGACACCGCCCGGTAATGGCTCACGCCGTGTCCGGGTCGGTGTGGTGTGCGATGATGACTCTAAGGCGCCTTGCATTCTCTCCATCACTTCAAGGGCCAGGCGATCGATGTCTTCAGGGTTGCATATTGGGAACGTCGACCAGAGGTCCGCCTGTAGGTGTTCCGCAAACCTCCTCCAGTCTGTGCATCGACGTGGTGCAGGTGGTGAAATAGTGTCGGGATTTGCCGTCAGGAGCAAAAGCACCGGCATGTGGTCCGAGCCTAGGTCGTCCAAAAGAACTTCCTGGGCAAGCTGGCAGTTCAGGTCCGAATGGACTGCGATGTCCAGAACGTCAGGAAGCTGACTGGCTGTGGGCGGGTAATGGGTAGGGAGCTCAGGTCCACTGACCACATAGCCCGCCCTCTCCGCGTCGTTAAACAGCTTCCTGCCGTTCGGGCAGATGCGTGACGAGTTCCACCCTGTGTGTTTGCAGTTGAAGTCTCCCGCGATGAGAGTCGGCACGCGGCCGTCCATGAGACCTCGGACGTCCTCCACGTGCAGACTCCCCATCGGTGGGCGGTACGCGGCGTAGATGTGCAATGGGTTTGAACCACCCATGTACACCTCCACGCCGAGCACGTACATCGACTGCAAACGCACAGGTGGAAGCGGCTGGTGCAGGACTCTTCGTCGGACCAGAACTGCCAGCCCCCTATAGGCCCGGCCTTCGTCCGAGATTTCGTCCTGACGGTAAATCACGTAATTTGGAATTTTGAATTTGGAATTTGGCCGCAATAAGGTCTCTGAAATTAGCACCACGTCGGGAGCCTGTTCCACGAGGAAGGCTTTGAGGAGGCCGGTCTTCGGTGTTACGCCGCCGGCGTTCCAGTGGACCGCCCGGAACGGTTTACTCCCCGTCGCCAGCTCTTTTAGATGTTAATAAGAGTCTGGTGAGACCGCTCAGGACGGCCGGAAGCGGGTCGGAACCGGTGCGAATAGCGACCAGCACCTCTTGCAGGACCTCCAGGGCGATGTCTATCGCGCCCGTCCTGTCTGCGCCTGTCGACGCCTTGCCCCTTCTGGCGGAAGGTCGGGGGCCGGCGTCTGTGCCAAGAGGTGCTGCCGCTCCTCCGGGTGCAGGTTTCCTCCTTGGTGGTGGTGGTTTGGCGGCTGTTGCAGGAGGCGCGGTGGTAGCCGCCTCCGCGATTTTCACCGCCGCCTTCTTTTTGCGGCGCCGCCTACGCTTCTTCTCGCCTTGGCGGGAAGTCGGTGCGTTCGCCGGGGCCATCAGCGTGGTGGTGGTGTTGGTCGCCACCTGTGGCTTTTGGCTCGCGCCGTCTGTGGGGCCCGTCGTGCGAGCTACGGGGCCTGCCTTCTTATTCCTGGCCTCCCGACGGAGGACAGGGCAGACCACGCTGTTGGCTGGGTGGGCCCCCTTGCAGTTGGCACAGGTGGCGGGCTCCTCCCGAGGACG
Source organism: Watsonalla cultraria (assembly GCA_964035505.1). Taxonomy (NCBI): domain Eukaryota; kingdom Metazoa; phylum Arthropoda; class Insecta; order Lepidoptera; family Drepanidae; genus Watsonalla; species Watsonalla cultraria. The sequence goes on along the minus strand of OZ037734.1, from coordinate 4,816,310 downwards.
CGGACAGTCGCGTGCGGCGTGCTCCTCGCCGCAGCGCACACATGCGAGGGGGCGGTGGCAGGCGTGCGACGAGTGCCGGAATTGCTGGCACCTGTGGCACTGTGCCGGCCCCCGCTTCCCTCGCCAGGCTTCAATCTTGACCCCGGGCATGCATAGGAGCTCGGTGACATCGTAGATGCCCGGGATGGTGGTGGCGGTGCGCTGCAGCTGCGCGAAGAATATGCAGCCTGGGCGTCCCTGTCGTGCGCGGATCTGGCGCACGTACTCTGGTTCGAAGCCCAGGCTGCGGAGATCCTCTTGGATTTCCTCGGGAGGAGTGTCGGCGGGTAGGCCCCGGATGGCCACCTTCAAGCTTCGCTCCGCCGGGAGAGAGTAGGAAAACCAGGAGATCCGGTCAGATTTCTCCAGTTCTGTGAGGTATCTTTGGATCTGCCGGTACTCCTGGTCATCTCGTGGGGTGAACCGCACCCCCTTGCCGAATGGGCGAGCGTTGGGTGCGTGTCCGAGTCTAGATTTTATGGCCCTGAAGTGGGTCGCCCAATTCGGCAAGTGTTCCACAATCAGGGGGGGGTACTTGGGGCGCGGGGGGTCCTTTCGCGTCCCTTGGGGTGCGGTACCATCGGCGGTGGTGCCGGCGGAGTCGGTGTTGGCGGCTGTTGGCGGTGGCGGCGGTGCGGCGCTTACCGGTGGTGGGGATGATGGTGGCGGCGGCGGTGATCGGCGCACGGCGTCCGCGAAAGAGGTGGTAGGTTGCGGCGATATGGGAGCTGGCGGGGGCGGCGGGGGACGGGTCCCCGTCTCTTCCCTCGATCTCACCCTTGAGTCCCGTTGCGGCAGGGGTGCAGGTGGGGGTGGGGGCCTGGCGCTTCTGGGGGTATCCCCCAGGTTGGGGCGCTTTATGCCCCTGTTGGAGTTTTCCTCCTCGTCGGAGCTGGTGAGGCGACGGCGGGAGGCGGTGGTGGTAGCGTGGGCAACAAGGGGTGCCAGTTCCTTCCTGGATGTGCCCTTGCGCGACTTGAAGTACAGAGTCAGGAACCGGAAAAGTTCCTCCGATATCTCCCCACTCCGACGGAGCCGCGCAACTGCTATGGCGTCCGTGACAGTGTGGGTATCAGAGGGATCCGGGGAGTTACCTGGCTCTGCATCCGAGGCGGGTCGAGCAGGTGGGGGCACCGGCGCTGGGGTGCGCCTCGGTGCCGGGGGGGCTGGCATGTACCCCTGGAAGGGCGGCGCCGATGGCGGTATCAATATCGCCGGCGATCGGTGTCGCGGCGGGGATGGGGCGGAGCGCATTAGGGGCGCCGATGAAGGGCGCGCTGTTGGCGCGGTGATGGTGCGCGCGGTGAAGGTGCGCGCGGGTGTGGGTGCTGGGGCAGGGGCGGCTGGAGCAGCAAAAGTTGCCGCTGGTGCCCTCGTCGTCGCTGGTGTCCTCTCGGCAGCGGTGCGCGGCAGAGGGATACCTGAGCGGCGTGGGCTCGGTTGTCCGGGTGTTGTTGGTGGGGGGCGCGGGCGGCTGCTGCGCAGACGCGGCGCTGGGGCGTCGCGGTGCTGCGTAGCTGCGGCGGCAGGCACGCTCGAACGGGTGGGGGAGCCTCGCACGGAGGACCTACCCGACAGAATGTCAGAAACCCCATCTTCGCTGACATCGGAGTTGAACCCCGACATCGCGATTGGTAGGTCAACTCGACGCGCGGGCTACCGGTGCGAGGGTGTGGGGCGTGTAGTCACGCCGCTGGTCCTAAGGCGCGCAGCGGCCAAGTGCCGGGCCTAGGTCCCCCGGACCCCGGCTGGGGTGGGGGGGGTTTCGGCCGGGGACGGCGCTGCGGCTGCCGGATGCCGGTTCAGGGGCGGATGTCCACGCCTCACGAGTACGGGGGTGAGGGGGCTACTCGACCGACGTTTGCACGGCAAAGGTGGCCGAGTTCGCGCGCGTGTGCTCCGGAGCACGGGACTGGACCACGAGCGACGACCGACTGTGGCAGTCCGATAAATAACATACTGAATCGAAATGGGGTCGTTGATGCGGGGAGAATCTCAATAGCGCGTGTAAGGATTTATGTCAACAAGTATAGCGACATCTATCGCAATAAAACACAACTTTATGTTAGACACTGGTAATTTAGAGACGGATCCAGGGAGTGTCGTATCAGAGAAAGATGAAAACAAGAGAAAATCGTATCCAATCAAAGCAAAATGTTTCCAAATAAGTATATGTATTTATTTTGGAGAAAGTCTTTTGTGCATACACAAAACTGCTAAGTAAAGTAGGGCTACGTGGGAGAACATGATAAACGATGTAGGTGGAACATCTTTCTTCTACCTGCGATTGTATCTATTATACTATTTAACACGTTTCGCTTCAGATCTTTAAAATGTCTGTTTAACCAAGCATGTCTGACAATGTTATTCTATTCAAAGTCCAAAACGACTTACTTAATTACAATTGTTTGCCCAAAAACTGTTTTATTTCGTCGTAATTATTCTCCAAATTATTGAGACAAATTGGTCTTCATATAAGAATTGGGAATGAATTTCGGTTTTATTGATTCCGCAAATCGAAATTAAGTAGTATTTGTTGTAGATATCGTAATTCGGAATGGCTATTTTGAGAACGATTTACTGGAAGATTTCCAGCCGGTTACATACATACTACATACAGATAAATAAAATTGAAATCTTTTTACCAAATGCTCATGAAAGTATACACGGTATTAACATAGAAAAACCAATTCTTAAAAAAAAAAAAAAAAATTCTCTGTTTGTGTCTGTCTGTTTGTTCCGGCTAATCTCCGAAACGGCTGGACCGATTTTAACGGGACTTTCAGATATAGGCTACATTTATTTAAAAAAAAAAAAAAAAAAAAAAAAAAAAAAACATGAGGGTTCCGCTGGTAACTGCTATAGCTAGTTCTGCGATAAAAATCAATGGTATTTTTACAATCCACACTAACTCAACCACATAATATTTCTTCAATGTTATCAATGTTTTTTTTATTAATTTGGGAAAATTCGATGGTATTTTCCCAAATTAACAGTGATACAATCCAAAATAAGCGAGGTCACGCCACTCTGATCACGCACAGCTTTCTTCTTGGCAAAGTACAGATATTTATCGATTTACGACTTGGCATGAAAGTAATTTATATTGAGGAAAACATTTGTAGCGATCTTTTTACTTTTATGACCGATATGAGCTAGAAATGGAATAACGTGGTGAAGGGATTTATGGTCTTAGAAATAACTTCAACGAAAGTACATAACGATAAAACCAGATTGTCTAAAGAGGTTACGATTACGTTTCTAAATATATCAAAAGATAAAACTGATTTTTTTATGTGTATATGCTCTCGTCATCCTCGAAGCGGTAAGCAGAAGTGTTGCTACAAGAAAACCCACTTTTAACCGAAGATGATTAAGTGCCAACGTGACAAAGGATGAAATAGGTGCACTTAAGTTTTTGGAAAAACTCATTGGTACATGGCGCTGGGATTCGAACTAGCGTCGTCTGCGTAGTAGGCGACTGCTGAAACCACACGGCCTCCACGGCTCTATATTCTAAGATGCGAAACACATCTGGTAGTCTTCAACTAACTCAAGCATGAGATAACATCGCATTACTAATTAATGAACTCATTAATGACTCGACTCAAGCCAGTCTTGCCTTGACTACAAAACTACTAACATGTCCTTGAGTCATGAATGGATTAAAAACAAATTGGCTTAATTAACCAACAACAGAATTTACGGGTTTACATATTTATTTTTGGAATGAAACCACAGCACAATCTGCGTCTGAAAAACTATCAACGCATCTCTTCTTCTATATATAAAAATGAATCCCCATTTTCCTTGGTCACGGCATCACGCGTGAACCGATTGGCGAACCGAACCGAACGGCTGGACCGATTCTACCGGGATTTTACTGGCAGATAGCTGAAGTTTCAAGGAGTGTTTAAGGGTAATTATATAAAAACAAAAAAAAATAAACAGCATGTAACAAAATCTACGCGAGTGAAACCGCGTGGCACAGCTAGTTATATATAAAAATGAATGCCCATTTCCCTTGGTCACAGCATCACGCGTAAACGGCTGGATGTATTTTAAAGGGACTTTAACTGGCAGATAGCTGATGTTTCAAGAATAAACTTAGATTAATTTTAAATATTGGGGTTCCGCTAAATAAAGCATCTATGCGGGTGAAACCGCGGGGTAGTGAAAAATAAAATCATCCACGTCGAACAACATCTTTCGTCAGCTTCTGTGCAAGTCGTAAAATGTCCAATAGAAGTACCTACGCAGCAGTAAGCCATACTTTAACGTCCCTGATCGTAAACCAACGGGGAATAGGTTCGAAATCAGTTGTTCTGACGACGAACCCGTTGGCAGTACTTGAAATAGAGAGGCTAGGATTGGAAAAGTTGACAAGAGCTACCGTGCGAACATGAATATGAATTGTAAGGGTACAGTGGCCGTCAGAAATTATTAACGATGAGAGAATAGTGGGATAACTGCACATGTATTTTATTCGCGTCGCGCCATAAACTGCGCCATCAACGCTCAAAACTCGGGACGACACGACTCCTGTACAAGCATATTAATATAATGGGCTGGTACAGATGGGATCGTAACGCTTTCATTCGCCATGTCTAAAGCTATAACAAAAAAAAAAAAAAACCCTTATATAAAAATAAATTAAAACGCAAACAGAAATTGTTTGTACGGCTACACATCAAGCAATGAAAGTTCCAATGTTATATGATTTCTCTGTGTAAGGAAAGCCAATACATTTCGCGGTCAGCTTAATCTGATATGATCGCTCTAGCATTAAAAGGTCTAACACCAAATAATGTACACCAATCGTGAGACCTGTCAGACCATGATACATTAAAGAGTACCTATTGCAAACAACCCGTTACAATTTGAATTAATTAAGCACCTATTCTCTAACAGTCAAACGCATACATACATACATACATATAATACGTAGAACGGGCGGCCTACAATGAAGGGTTAATTTTAGGGTTGTCATGCAAAAAAAGTCTTAGTGATAGTAGAAACTATTTTACTAATAGCTGGGATTCTGAGAACATGGGTTGTCATTTCGATAGTGCAAATGAGATGAATCACCAGCAAGTTTAAATGACAATTTGTTCAAAGGTATAATGTGGGCCGATCCCGGCGGCACTGCAATGCCGGGCCGACCCGTGACGGGAGTGGAGCGAGCCCCGAACATCCCGTCTGGATACAAAAATCAGATTAATATACTGGTCCCTCAATGAGGGAACTTTCAGATATTAAGCTGAAAAGAACAGATACTACACTTTGATCTTAGCCAAAAGGCCGAGAAGCGATAAATAAAATACTGAATCGAAATGGGGTCGTTGATGCGGGGAGAATCTCAATAGCGCGTGTTAGGATTCATGTCAACAAGTACAGCGCCATCTAGCGTGCGTGAAGCACAACTTATCAGCGTTGTTGTAACCTTGGCCTTCGTGATAATACAAATGTTGATAACCGGTTATTTAAATATTTGTGTAACCGCTTTTACTATTGCGTTCAGCACGCCAGCGTATAGCCGTTTAATTAAATTTGAATGAGTTGCAAAGTTTGCTTTGAACACGTTTTCCAAATTTTTTGACCAAATGTTCAGTAGAATCTGTGGGATCGCTATAAATATCTCGCGCTAGATAGACTATAAATACATCCTATCTAATGAAGCGTGTGCCGCGAGTGTGTGCAATACGAAATAAAATAATTATCTTGTTTACCGGTGACTGTGACCCACGTTGCAAATCTTAATGCAATATTTTTTTTTTATTAAATAAGAAAAAATATTTCAAAATTCACATGTTTGTTTGAAATTTGCCTGCTAATTACGGAAGAACCATTTGAAACTGGTTAAATAAAAAAAAATCTACATAGTACCTAAACGCCGTTATATTTGCAAGGAACAAACCCTATATTTACGCGTGTAGGTTACAACATGAATAAAACCGGTTCACACTGTTGACAGCCCTGTTGGTGGCAACAAAGACGTCACTAATTAGAGCGGGCAGGTGCTTGACCTGCTATTGTGTAACAGAGAACAGGCGAGTAATGGTGAGAGTAAGTTACAACCACTTTTTGTTTCTCATAAACAATTATAAATACGCTTTCCTAGATGTTCATCAATTCCACGGGTAATTGTACCTTCGTGATGTGTTTTTGCATGCTCTCGTATATCTAATGGGCCCGAAGATAACAACAGTACAGTATTATGGTACTGTAAAGCAATCGCATTGAGATCGTACTGTAAATTGCCATCGAACATGTCGTAAACAATCATTTGTAGACTGAGAAACGAAAACGGTATACTACCGTAACGTTAACTAACGTCATTGCCGCAATTGTCGATTCAAAAGCTGAGAAATAAACCTAAGACATAGTTTATTTTACGTACGTAGTCTATATGAAGATGATAGAAACTCTAAGTCTACCTCCGATCATCCTGCCTACCTAACAAACAGTACAGGTGCCCTCACAAGCAACGAGCGCTGACCCTAAACGCGCAGCAGTATTTTAAGAGTTTATATCTGTCCAACCGTATGACGCGACACGAATTAAATACATTCGCTGAGCACTCATAAATCTTCACGGCACCTGTGAAATGGGCAAGAAATTAACGACAATCTTGCAGTCCAAATGGCTCAAGATGGACAACAATTTGAACATCCTAAACTCTGTGGTGGAGACTAGCTAAGGATTAAATATCACAGATGAGGCTTATACCTCGCAGTAAGATGATAAGTGTTCCAATTTTAACCTTCAAGTAATGGAAAATGTAGGCTAACCCAACCAACAAATCTGGCGCATCGTTATCATCGAGTTAAACTATGCAATTCTAGGCCAGTTACATGACAATGTAATATGATATAACTGTAGGCTGTGCCCTGGTTTCCTTAAGTACGGTCTGGTACCACTCTGGTACGGTACGATGAACGGTTCTTAACGTTGTTTGTAAATAAATCATGTTCTTCATGGTGCTTAGACGATAATGGAGTTGGTTTGGCATTTGTGAAATAGTTATAGTTTATTTCGAATAAACAATTCGAAGTAATCAAACTTTTGAACTATTATGGAACAATTTTCGTGTGATAGATGAACTTATTTTCGTGTTGTTTTAGTAGAAGTTCTCATGCTAGGAATGGTTTAGTTGTGTAGGAAAAATGTGGCCTTAATTGACAATCTGGAACACCTTATGCTTTGGCGTTTTGCCAAAGTCTTTGTATACTCTGCCACCTTATATCCTGGGAACAATCCGAATGATGGCTATCTAATTATACATGTTTACTTGTTGTATAAATGCTTGTAAAACGAACATGAATGTTGATATTGTTTGCCATCACGTTCACTATGCATCTTCGAAATTATACATATTTTTGCAATACAATTTTATAAGCTATGCTGGACAAATGATTAACATTAGAACAACTTCCTAAGTCTAATCATCACAACCAACTATCACCGTAGGGTATAAAAAGAAGTACTTATCAACCCTTTATAACCACAACGCCTACGCCGCAAAACCACGTTTAAGCAGTACGTCTTTACAACTGTAAGATTCATTCGCAAAATAACTAACATTTAAAACACCTAAAAAGTAAAATGTTTGTATGGTACTAATTTGCGAACGTTTTTAGCAACTAATTTCCGCCTTATAATCCTCGACTTCATGAATGGACAATGCTTTGCATATTAGTATTACCGACAGAAATAGCGTGTCACCATTTCACTATCGTAGTAGCGGACTTGAAAAACATGATTGGATAATAAGTTTTCACTTTAGATCCAAGTATGATATGGCATGTTCATTGTAGTGCATTGTATTTGCATGTGAACACGCGAATAGCCTATCTACATTGGATCACAAAGTTATTTCACAGTTCTGTGTTGATCGATTCCTGTCGTCGTGATTTCGTCCATCGTTCATGCGATCTTATTGCTTCCAAAGTATTAAATACTAGAGGACGTCACGCGGTTTCACCCGCGTAGATCCCGTTCCCGTGAGAGTACGGGGATAAAATATAGCATATGTTACTCGCAGATGATGTAGCTATCCATTACTGAAGAATTTTCAGGATCGGTCAAATAGTTTCGGAGCTTATTCAATATCAGTTTATACCATCTATCGTGTATAACTAATGAGATAATATTTACTTTACTCATGTCATCTTCAGATTAGACCTATCTTCGGTACGCGATTTCCGGGAATCGAACTCGAGTCCAGTATGGGCTCGAGTTCGCGAGAGTCCTGCGATTAGGGTTAAATTAGGGCAAACAAACAAACTTCATCAGCTTAATATATTAGTATTAGTAAGTATAGATATATCTGAAGAACTTTCCAGTTACTGACGTCGCAAAATCTAGTTAGTATTCAAATGCCTATGAACCTTTAGAAGCACACCTTAAAATATTCAGTGCACGTAAGGAAGTGACAAATGTCATTTTCTCCAAGTTTCTAGTGACAGGTGTGCAAAATACACTAACACATTTAAAATGGTGCTAATTTAAACATGCGATTGGTAACACGCGCATTGCTTCATTTGAAACTGTAATCAAGAACTACACATACATTTAAATAAGCTGACAATAATGTTTTTAAGGACCTTTTCTTTTCTTAAGTACATATATACACCTACAAACATACATACACCTTCTTATGAAAAGACCGCGATCATCAGTCTAAATCTATAAGCCCAATATGCTAAAGGATTCATTTAAATAATACCAAGAGAAGCAATTTAAAACTAATTAGGCCTCAATTACCTACTGCCAAAAAATATACAGGGGTTCCTGATGACGTCATCCCTTTAAAGCCTGCATGCAAACCCTCAGTCACGCACATATACTTTCCAAATCCATAATATTTAAATAAATTATTATTGCGACACGTCAACCCTAAATGTGCTGAAAACGACCCTCACTAAAGTTATAGGTATTAAACATTTCGTATTTGGGCGATCTTGTCGGTTTTTGTCAGGCTAGTTTCTGAACCGGGGGTAAAGCTTTTTTTTTTGCGGCCCTTAAGGCCCTTCCGCGTTCTCTAATATAATTAGAGATTTCTTTGCTATTTTACATTTAGTTCCACTGTTTAGATATTGCCAAAGTTTATTTTGATTTTTTACTGTTTTATTTACGTTTCTATTTATACCTATGATTTTAACAATTGAATTACATTTGATGATTTTAACCGTTTTGATTTTGCTTACCAGTGTGATATTAGGCTTTTAAAAAGGTATATATTTCACAAACGTAACAAAATTGAAGGGGTTAAAGTTTGTAGAACCCCTTTTTTTTTCCTCAGTAACTCTCAAGTTCTTATAGTACTTACTTTATTGTGGGGCAAATGACATACTGCGTATGTTTTTCGGACGTATCAATACTTTTAATAACATTTTTACCAAATTCTGGAAAAGGCAGGCATTTCCATTTGGAAGATTGTGATAAATCAAAGATTATAAACACAGTTAGGTCCTGATAGTAGTAGACTTACTTGATGATGCCATCTTCGATGTAGACATCTGCGTCTTCCATTCCATCATCGTTGACAACCCTGCCATTCTTGATCAGCAGACGGTTCTGGGAACTCTGAAACAACAGCATACATCATTAGGATAATTTTATCACCATCTAAACATAATGATAGTTTGCGCTCGCATTTCTAGCCTTCTACGGAGAGTTCATCGCCATACTCTGAAATCATGGTCTCACACTGCTTCCAAAGGAGCCTAGGAATTGGCTAGAATGGGATTGAATACAAGATATGACGGGTGATAAATAGAGAAATGGAAGAGAAGAATACATTGCGCATTGGCAGAATGATGATGATAATATAAGTAATTTCAATTACTTCATACTCAATCAAATCCTCGTAAAAGCAATTAGAAAGCCGTAATTAAATTTTAAAATATCGATATACTCTTCATGGATACAGTCGAGATATTAATAAAGGAATCAATTTCCCTTAGTCTTGTAAGTTATAAAGGTACCTAGCTAAAAATTACTCTGATTTAAACCAAAATGTCGAGTACTTAAATGTGAGTTTTCCATATGCGAAATAAAAATGAATCTGACTAATTCCTGAGTATGAAAATGCTTACTTTAAGGAAACAAAGAACTAGGGAACTGATAAAGAAAGCAATAAACTGGCCATTTATAGGTTTCTCTAAACTGCAAACGATAAAGAACTAATTTGAGATATCGCAATGCAACGTAAGCCTATAAAATCTCAGTAAACGCTACGGCTATAGCTAGTCCTGTTGAGATAACTCCAGACAAGTGCATATAAGGAAATGCATTTTCAAAATGCCTTCAAAACAGAATGGAACTCACTTTAATATTAATCCCAGATACGGAGGTAGGCGTCGCATCTGCCGGCATTTTTCAATAGTCTAACAAACAGAGGGTTGTAATAATTCTCGGCACAAATTCGCGGTCGATAGGGCTTACAAAATGGCGTCCGCCGCGCCTTACGCGGGACACTGACTGAAACTGAAAATCCGTGGCCGAAAATAGAAGGTATTCCGTCCCCCTCGCGTTACAGCGGCGTGTAAGTTGTGTTTTTACATTCAATAGAAAGTGATAAAAGTGATCGCTATAAAATTGACAGTGGAGTAACACGATATGTATCGGACACTCGATCGTATGATGAATAACTAGATTTAATGTTTGATAAGTCTAGTGTAATACTAGGTAGACAGGTAAGCAATACTGAAGTATCTACAGTAGAAAGGTGCAAATCTGAAATGATACTGCGAAAGTCCATCTACAATTTGATCATACTAATGAAGTGGCGCAATGCCAATGATTATTAGATAATTTTTAGTTATCTCCACAGCTTCTCTCAAGGGTCATTGAAGGGGTAGGAACTGGTCAGATACAAACATACGCCAATCTATACATATACAGATAAATAAAATTGAAGTGTCTGTTTGTAATTCAAAAATTACACCTTTTAACTAAATGCATATGAAAGTATACACGCTACTGACATTAAAAACCCAAGTTTTAATTTTTTTCTCTGTCTGTCTGTTTGTTCCGGGTAATCTCTGAAACGGATCGGACGGCTGGACGGATTTTAACGGGACTTTCACTGGTAGGTAGCTGATGTTTCAAGCAGTAAGCTTAGGCTACTTTTATTTATCAAAAATATTAGGGTTCCTCGACAATAAGGATGAAACTAAATCTACGCGGGTGAAACCGCAGAGCACAGCTAGTTTCCACTAAGAATGTGACACATTATTACTCTATCGCCGTCTCGCATATTAAAAGCATTCAATATTTCTTCAACCAAATTCTTAGTAGCTCTACGTTTGTCCGATGCGTTGTAAATTTATAAGAAAGGTAAGGTTTCCAATCCATACTATACTAAGACGTCATTAATAATCATTTTAATAGCTTTCGGACCTCGACATCCCTTGAAAAATGTATTACGTAGTAATCTCAAAGCAGGTTCAAATTCACTGTTCAAATAATTACCACAGCCTCTAAAGCGATTAGATATGAATGTAAATGATCAAATTAATGATTTATCTCCGTCTCTGCAAGTTGATAAAGCTGTTAAAGCTAGTGACAGCTGACAAGTACGGGATCTGCTGCGTTATTCACTAAGGTTGCTCAGCGTCATCGAGTGTCGGTTTTGAAGATACGAAATTGAACCTTATCCCCTATGTATTATGTATCAATTTCCTATGATACCAACGCTCGTCATCGAGCTCGTCGCTGAGAAACCTTAGTGTGTAACGCGGCTTGTTCTAAGGTGGAACTCTCCCATGTCGATCATTTCCAAATGAATAATTAATCAACCAGATTACGTGTTTAATGATAATGCAACTTTCGTTAGGAGAAAACTGATTTATATTGTTATTAACAAAAGGAAAAGTTGAACACTCGTTTCATTGAACTGTGTCTATGGATTGGATAGAGTATAAGCTTTATGATTTATTATTGTAACGATAAAGGGAAATAACACTTCACACTTTTCACTGACTATAACGCTGTGTTTCTGAAATTCAAACGAAATAAACTGTATCTATACAGATAAATAAAATTGAAGTGTATTTTTGTAACTCCAAAATAACAGCTTTTCACTAAATGCAAATCAAAGTATATAGGTACTAACATGAAATAACCAATTAAAAAAAAATTAATTTAATTGCATTTAGTTAAAGACTGTTTTTTGGAACAGATACTTCAACAGACAGGGTGTCGGAGCCCTGTAGATATGGCATGTATTTTCTTTATAAATCGTTTCCGAACAAATTTGTCAGGAGAAGTTTATATTATTCATAAAAAACATACGCAAAAGAGTTTCCCACAATCTAAAGGGACCTGTGAAAGATTCCTAATAATGAGTTATTTAAATTCATCACAAAAGCTGGAAAGTAACAACTTCTTACGCAACTGGTAACTTTCCCATTGGATATTGTTTTTCAACCTTGTGTTGTCAATATGTATAGCTTCATTAGCTTCATTGTGACTTCGATGATGTTTTGAACGTAGATTTGACGGCTTAAAATTTATAATTTCCGTGAAATTTTACGGTACTTAAAGATTCCTCATGTAAGCTCCACAGCATAATATGATCAGCAGATGTTTTCAATGATATCATAGTACCTCAATCACATGGCGCTAAATTTGTAGTTTTTAACGAAGTTACCATGACGTTTATACATGCTGTGCCCCGCGGTTTCACCCGCGCAGACTTTGTTTCTATTTCATTTTAAATTGCATTCATTTAAAAAAATACCTAAGTTACATAAGCTTAGGCGGATTAGGCGGAACAAACAGACAGACTGACAGGTAAAGACAATTTTCGGAAATTTATTATTTTATGTATGTTCCGTACAATGCTTTCATATGCATTTATTGAAAAACTGCGTTTGGAATGACAAACAGACTCATTTATATATCATGTATAGATATACTATAATTTTTACTTTATGCCCTTATTCTCAGTCTTCTAACCTTGTAAAGGAAATGTACAAACAGGATTACCGCTTATCAAGATAACAGGACGTCTAAATTAGGAGCTGCTCCAAATATCATAAGATTGTTGTTTGAGTAGACCATGTTCAGTTTACTTACGTAGTTTACACTAGATACTTATTAAGACTATTCTTAGATAGTGAAGATAAAAAGCAATTTGAATATATGACATTATGTTAAATGGAACTGCTTATAGAATCTGATTGCAGGTCATCTGATATTTAGGCGAAGCGACTGCTCCTAACCTTCGTAACTACAGTCTGAGTTAATTAATCCATATTTTAGTTTAACGGGGACTAGTATGGCTAGACAAAGTAACATTCTGTCGCGCTTCGCTGATAGAAGCGTTCAAAATGTATGGAAATTACATAAAACAGGCACGTGACATATCGTCGTTGCGCGTGCAAAAGTCGCTATGTGTATTTCGTGAACTCTGTGTCAAAATTTGCAGTAAAGTTTAATATTGTAATTATTAATAATAATACCTATCCAACAATAATCTAAGAAAACTATGTAAATTTGTTATATGTATCAATAGTAAGAATATTTTTTTGAATACTCGGGCCATATATATTTCGAGAAAATAATTTTCTGCGTCTCCTAAAGTGTGTAAAAAACACATAGCGACTTTTGCACGCGCAACGACGATATGTAATTCCCATTTATATTTCGTATCGTTTCTATAAGCAAAGCGTGAGCATAATGTTACTTTGTCTAGAGACCCTCAAAAGATTGCCGAAGAATTTCAATTGGTAAACGGCACAGATGCTCTTTCTCTGGAACTCGCGACCACCAATGCAACTACTGGCCTGGGTTGAAGTTACTTAACTTAGCAGAAATTTCAAATTCTAATTTTAATGAACCAAATAACGAGGCGACAAGATATAAACGTTCCTAAACAGTAGTTACTTTTACTAGCTATTCAATTCGAGAAACTACGTTACGATAGAAGTCCCATTTAAATTGATTCAGGAGTTGTAAATCGTGGACAAACATACATTAACTCTTTATTTACGTTAGCGTTGATTGACGATGTTAAACTCGGCTTACATAATGTTTATACTAAGTCTAAAATAGGTCCGTCTGTCAGGCCAGCTTTTGTATTTACAGTGATAAGTTTCACGTTGTAAACGGATGTAGATAGGCGTGGAAGTGACTAATATTTGTACTTTCTAACGTTGTGACCAAGTGGTTTTGACATGTTTGAACATCAACGATTTCATTTACGTATTAGTGTGGCTGAAAAGGATAAACATCTCACTAATTATAACTAAAAACCATAAAAAAAAATCTAATAACTAAAAACCTTAAAAAAAAAAACTGATACCTAAAATATATTATTAAAAGGAGTCCCTGTAGGCAAGGTTCCGAAAATACTGGCAGCATTTCCTTTTTGAATAGCTAAACTTATTCTTTGTCCGAGGTAGCTGCCAGCTCTTCGGTCTCCTCTGATGTCGACTAACCTTTTCGTTATTTCATTAAATAGCCTTATAGCGCTAGGACCCCACGGACCAAGGGTCTCGACAACGAATGGGACAAAATCATATTCGGTGCCCAGACCCCTGTATTTGCTATCTTTAGCCTTCTCCGCCGCTTCACATGCCGCACCAACTCTGTCGTTGGTTCCATGTAGATGGGACGGGGCCAGCGTGTCTGAACAGATTGCATCCCATACCAGCACCCGTCCCATCTTCCATGGAATCAAAACAAATTCAAGGCTGAAAATTTAGTTATTCAGCCATGTTTGACATTCAACCACAACAACGAGGGTACCAAATAAAGATTTTAGAAAAAATCATTTGTAGTACCCAAGTACTTCTCTGCTAAGGCTACCGGTAACTTTTAACGCGATTGGTGGTAGCGTGATGATATATAGCCTATAGCTTTCCTCGATAAATGGGCTAACACTGAAAGGTTTTTCAAATCGGACCAGTAGTTCCTAAGACTAACTAAAAGCGCGTTCAAGCAAAAATAAACTCTTCAGCTTCATACATAAGAATAAATACCTATTAGATACTATGGTCTGTATAATATGTCGGTAGGATTAGGTGCAGAATTAAACATATCCATTGTTAGTAAACAATCTAACCTGCAAGTTGAACAGCAAGGTCGACTGTCCTACAGTAATCCATTATGCCGCAAGTCCTCACAAAGAGGACCTGAATTGCATACAAACATTAGACTTGATTTAGACCGCCGCACCTGTGACTGACACATTATACTTTCAGTATAACATGCTCTCTTTCCCTGCACACGAAACTTTGCAAACGAACTATAATCAAAAGTAGTTTTAGTATCGTTATGTTTTTATCAACCACAAATTTTCGCTCGTTAATTAATTTTAGGAGTGTCGTGTGTTAGCGTGTAAATCATAGCATGTGGCAATTATTCTAAGAATGTTACTAGCTCTAGTGAAACAAGGTTAGGGCGAAGAAACTTGCTAGAAACCAGATACATAAATATCTGCATGCATTTGAAATATTACTTTTAATCTTATAGGTAAGACACGGCTGCAAGCAAACGACAATTGCAAAGACGATGAGGATTTAAACCCAAAGGTTTGAATTTAAACATTTCAAACATGAATGTTTTAAATAAATTGGATAGTAAAACCAAAATGCATCTTACCATTGCAGATTCCAGTATCGGGTTCGGCGTGCAACCAGTTTAGCACCGCGCACACAACTGACCACCTAACCGTTCACATATAAATACGTACCATAATATTATGATTATAATTATACCCTTATCTTTCTCGGAGTAACTTGGACATAAACTATAAATTTACCTATAGTTGATATTTGATAACATTGAAACAATTAGTAAACAGATAAAAGACAAAATAAATATTGATGATTTTATATCAATTATGTCATTTACACGAAGCGGACATTGTAATGGACTACGAAGAATAGGAATCCTAATCGCATTGACCAACGTAACTTTTTATTCACAGGAAAACAGCACATAAGCTTTAGAAGAAGACAGAATTTGACTGATTGTTGATAAAGATTGAAGAGATGAATGATGAATGCTCATGTCTGTATTCCCTTAAGGGGTAGGCAGAGGTGTACTGATAGGACACCCACATTTCGATAATTATATGTAATAAGTCCCACGTTAAGGGAGCGAGCCTATTGCCATAAGCCGGACACTAATCCAGACTCCGGTCTATTACTAGGAAATAACAAAACACTGGACCCGGAGATTGAGCTCAGGGCCTCTTATTTCGATATAGTACTTGTAACGATAAGACCAATGAGGCAGTGGATCAATGACGAAGCTTCTGCTGAAAATATCAAAAATATACATACAAATGATAGAGATGATAATGATGTAAAAATGATTAATGTTAGAAAAATAATTAGTGTGATAACAATCTCTATGACAGCCTGCGTAAAAATAGACGGCTTACGTTACGTCATGCTATATGATGTCATAATTTAATAATTACGCACTAAAGTTCACCATACCACCTACACCATAGTAATGGCTAATAGCTACAACGATTGAAGACGGTGCTAAGTATTTAGCAAGCGATTCAATGCTAGGCGTTGATATTAAAACCCAAACCATGAAGCACGAGCTGATGATAAAGGATATACTAGACTAGACAAGGGTGTTTATGACATAGTATGAATGAAAGAAGAAGGTATTGCTATACTATATTGTAGAAAGGATGACACGATATATGTAATGAAGAAATTTGAGCGCTAAAGGTCCCTAGAAGTTTAAGCATCCGTCTAATTGCTAAGGAGCATGTAAAGACCTGTGGTAAAGACTATAGTCTAAGTAAAATGTTAGTTAGCAACTAGTAAAACGTTCGGAAATAAAGATGGAGGGTTCTAAGTGGTCATTATGTTCATAAGAACATAAGTTATGCGGGCTGTTAATACAACAGACGACCGTTGAAAGCTGCTCTTGAGCGTTGCAAGTAATATATAAACATTAAAACGTACTTAATGCATACTTTGGATGCATCTAATATGGGAATGGGAATAGTAAGCACCAATTCAATTGTTTTAAAACGATCAATAAATAACGCTAGACCTTACTGCTACTTAGCCTACCCCGTTAGGTAACTTCATGTATGTATCCAAGAGGTAAGAATCTGGATCAGTTATTTCTAGAATTCTTTAGACAATTCTTTCTACAGCCCAGATAAACGTTAAACAATATCGCGGTTACAATGATCGGCTTTAAAATGGATAAAGATAATATAAATATTAAGATACGCAGTTTGTTTACACGATGAGAGTTTGTTAAATTAAAAGATACGACGGGTGATAAACGTTTATCTGACAATCCAACAATCATTTCTTGTAGAAATCATTAAAACAATCTAATCGTATCGATAAAAGAGAACGCTAGAAATACCGCTATTTATGGTGGTCTGAAAGCACGGCGTTGCTAAAATGTGAATTATCAAGATAATCTTATCTATAAGCTAACTAATCCAACATGTACGTGAGAAGTAGGTTAACAGATAAAGCTAAACATATTTCAGAGATGAAGAGAGAAACATTGAAACCTTACGAGAAACCGGAAAAGTTACATCGAGATCCTGAATTGGCAATGGAGTGGATATCGATTTTAATGGCACTATCATTATGCACCCCATCCATTTAATATGTAATTTAAAAATCAATTTTAGGTCTTCGAATGCAACTAAAAATCGATTGCGATTAGTAGATGTTTGAAAGAAATAATGCAGCACGTTTGAAATAGACAAAATATTTGGAATGCTCTGGAAGCCGTAGAGGAATATTGATATCATGCTGACAGGTTTATTCCAGGAATGTTTCAAAATAAAAATATCTTTCAGTATTTGATTGGACTTCTTACAAATTCTCTCTCTTCAATCTTCTTTCAAATCGTCAGAAGGACAAAAATTTTGCCGTTTATAAAGCTGCTTTTTACATCTGAAAAACATTGAAAATCGGTAACAGACCACATTGTCATGATACTTAACGATCTTCTACCATCCGTCATCTTGAGGGAATGTGGTACACTTGTGTGAATCACCTGCATTGCAGTCAGATGCCACCTGGTGGTGTTAATTCACAATTTCTACAGCAATGCAGTTTGTATTTATCTATCGCAGTGTGTCATAGTTTGGTGTATTAAAAACGCGGTGTTTTCACAACAAATCACACATGTGCGTAATCAATTAGGAACATCTGACGTTCTTTTAGATTTCGCTGTTAAGCACATTAGGTACAAAGAAGAAAATCAAGGAAGTGTTCTGTTAATAAGTACTGCTTATTGGAAATAGATAAATACTGGTATTTGAATCCATTAGTACGGCTCAGAAGGAGAGATACAGAAATAAAGATATAGCCGAAATGATCCAGATCAAAGAGGGGTTAAACATTCGCCGATTCCCTACTGAAATTACAGGTGAAAGCCTAGATACACAATTAATTAGACAGCTTGTAATCGCAATAGAAATCTCAATAATTAGAGGTTTTGATTCTACAGTAACACCTTTCTGTTTGAACGGTCCAGCTCGCTACTAATGTTCCTACTAGAGGTACATATAAAATCAATAATGCATGAGGTTTTTTCAATTTTATTGTGATAAATGTAACTTATAAATAACTAGGTATTGAAGAGGTTACGTTTCTGGGTTTGGATGTTAAAGATAATCTCCACAACTATTTGTCTCATTCCGGAGAACCTTTCCGTAATCAGATGAGCTACCTATTGATATTAGTGAGGTTATCCAATCTTTCCTTAATCCCACGCGGACGAAAGAAGATGCTAATAGAGAATAAAACACTCGCGTAACATTCAACGCAAAGGCTAAAACGCTGAACCAAGGATTTTAATGAGGCTGTAGGTTATCATTTTGTTATATGGAAAATCCACATCCAAAAATGAACTAACACCATATAATTTGGATGCAGAGAAAGCGTCTTAAATGTGAAAGCCTTGAGAATTAGTTACATACCATTGTTTCTTCAATACGTCCTCAAATAAGCAATGAATTTCACAGTATTTCGTATTATAACGCTCATTAATTTGTGCGTATAATATTGAATTGCAAGTAACTATCTAGTTTCAATTAACAAATCGCACAGCCTGTCTCGACGCTGCCCCCAACTGGCGACTGACTGGCAGTGAGTCAACCGTCTATCCCCTTTTCCCGTATTGAGCGTTAGGGGAACACCAATGTACTAACTCATGTACAAACGTAGACGTGTATTACATAACTTTTTTTGTCAATAGTTTTTGTTTGAAACTTCTCAATTCGGGTGGTTTACCAATTTCACTTTCAGGCAAAAGCAGGGCTAAATGACAACTGAAAAATTACGCAAGTAGATTGGAATTTCAACCGTTTTGTGATTGCACCTAAATAACGTAATGGAGCGAGGCATCTGTAATTAAATTTTTTTTGTGACAGTTCTATCTCATGGAGTCGTTTTTGGCTCACTGAACTGAATCGATCCTGGAATTCCCTCTTCATATGTACGGGTTTAAATCCCTTTCCCTTAGTTAGATATGGCTGAAAATAATGTTTTTACTTCTGATATTAATTTGTATTTGGTCTTCTTTTTTTATAGAAACTCGTGTTTTTCTATTATAAACTCGCTGTGCCCGGCGGTTTCACCCGCGTAGATTTAGTTTCATCCTTATTGTCGCGGTACCCTAATATTTTTGATAAATAAAAGTAGCCTAAGTTACTCCTTGAAACATCAGCTACCTGCCAGTGAAAGTCCCGTTAAATTCCGTCCAGCCGTTTCGGAGATTACCCGGAACAAACAGACAGACAGACAGAGAAAAAAAATTAAACTTGGTTTAACAGTGTCAGTAGCGTGTATACTTGCATATGCATTTAATGAAAAGCTTTTATTTTGGAATTACAAACAGACACTTCAATTTTATTTATCTGTATAGATGTATAGATATAGATGGGATTAGTACATAACAGGAGGCAGTAAAATATAAAATCCCCTGTAAAATATACACTGTGTAAAGTCCATGATAGTCTATCATAAGAAGCGGATAGTTACATTATTTTTTCTAGATTGATTCTCGTCATGCACGGATGATTATTTTACCATAGTTCTTCGGAATATAACTCAATCATAATATTAATGATCATAGATGAAGTGCATTGCATAATTATATTCTTGAACATCACAAGCGAATCAAAAATCAGCAAAACTTACAAAATGATCGTAACTATTATGTCATCTTATTAGAATTCAGCTTACATTGGAACCACTTGGTTTAAGATGCATGGTTTAATTCGTCCACTTATGTGTGATCGCTTGTGTATTGATTTATAGAACATGGGTGCGTAACTGAATAGTCTGAATATATAATTACCATTTCTGTTTGCAATTAAAGCTAGATATTTATTGGTAGCGCATGAAGATGCAAGTCAGGCATCTTGGCTCCGTCCCTACAGTCCTGGGGCCTTACCATGAGCTCTTATTGCCATGATAGTTTCACTCATTTACGAGACAGATGTATGTGACTGTCGCACAACTGAATTAACATTGCAATAAGAGCTCATGGTTGGGCCCCTGGTGTCACGAATTCTGCGCGCTTGCCTTGAATGCGCTGTAGTATTTTCTGGGGATTTTTTGGTGCTAGCACTAACAAACTGAGCGCTCAAAACTCGTGACGATACATGTAACTCGATTAAACGGGCATTATAGGGATGTGCCCCAGATTGTAAAATTCTAATGATATTTTTATTGTATTTATTTTATGTATGTAGGACTAGATTAGATAGCGAGGTAACATGTCATGTACTTACTTAAGATTAATAAAATGACTTCGGTTTATTTTGGTGTCATAGATCCTGAGGAATTGTAGAAACTTATGTATATTTTTTACAAGATTGCCAAAGATACGGTACGGATGAAGTAAGTAAGGATATTACGTCAAGATTACGTACGAAGTACAAATATGACCTCATGATCTTAAGTGTCATCCTTACTTAATAGTATAGCAGAGTATGTATGTTTGTTAGTTTGTCCTCGTTTCAACAGGGACATACGAGAAAATACAAAATCTATCTATACAGATAAATAAAATTTAAGTGTCTGTTTGTAATTCCAAATTAACAGCTTTTCACTAAATGCATACGACATTATATACGAAGGGTAGGAAACTTACATAAAAAAATAACTTAAAAAAAATATCTCTTTTTGTCTTAGTGGTATTTTTTATATTAACAAAAAAGGTAAACGCGGATAAAACCGAGGGTCACAGCTAGTATACAATCACGATATACCAACCTTATTAGTCGTAGCGGTTATAGCCACTAGTTTTCTGCTTCTGAAAATAAGGCTCAAAAGTTAAACTGAATGAAATTGAAAAGATAATGCCCCTATACTAAAATAAACCTATTGATGGTCTAAGTAACTAACTACATAATGGATTTCTATAATAGGCCACGAAGCCAGCCGAGGACAACCCCATTCATGGTTTTGTTTTGTGTCAAATACAAGCAATTTGTTAGCGACCAAGGTTGTTGATTTTTTATATTAATAGCAACAGTATTTTCTCCTGAAAATTTATGTTTGAGTAAGTAATTACGGATATATTTTATATCTAAAAACACAATTTCTAGTTCCAATCACACTATTTTGTTTAAGACTTAGACTTTTTATATTACAACTAGCTGTGTCCTGCGGTTTCACCCGCGTAGATTTAGTTTCATCCTTATTGTCGTGGAACCCTTATATTTTTAATAAATAACAGCCTAAGCCTTACTCCTTGGAACATCAGCTACCTGCCAGTGAAAGTCCCGTTAAAATCGGTCCAGCCGTTTCAAAGATTACCCGGAACAAACAGACAGACAGACAGACAGAGAAAAATATTAAAACTTGTTTTTTTAGTGTCAGTAGCGTGTATACTTTCATATGCATTTAGTGAAAAGCTGTTATTTTGGAATAACAAACAGACACTTAAATTTTATTTATCTGTATAGATTTAAAAACACAATTTCTAGTTCCAAGCACACTATTTTGTTTAAGACTTAGACTTTTTATATTACAATAGGGCCTGCAGACAAAGTAACATTATCCTCACACTTCGCTAGGAGAAACGATACACAATGTACGGGAATGACATATGTCACGTGACTGATTTATGTAATTTCCATACATTTTGTATCGTTTCTATTAGCGCTAGCGCGAGAGAATGTTACCTACTGCTCGTGCCCAAATACCGCCCGTATCAATAACTTTTGCTCTCAGACGGGCAAAAACTATAGATTTCTATAATAATATAATATACATTATAAGATAAGAACAGAATGTAATTTGGGAACCAAAGTCCATTTACAGAAACCCCGGAGATCTTGTGGGGGCTGGTCATCTCAAGCTACGCACTTAGATATAAGTAACTACTAGACTTTTCTTTATGTTATTTTTTATCGACATTTGTGTATTGCAACTTAGTCCGTGGGCTTACATTCGTAAGTGATTTATTTTGTTTTTTTTTAAATTGTATAATATTTTTGAAATGAGTAATTACAGAGTTTCTTGCCAGGTTCTTCTCAGTAAAAGCAACCTTCCGAACCTGGCGGTAGCATGTATAATCCTGTAAATTGTGTCATTCTGACGATTTGAAAGTGCTTTGTATAAAGTCTTATCGAATAAAGATATTTTTTTGACTTTGATCTAGATAACGACACCCTTTCGAATTTGCTTCTTTTCAAATAAACACACTAACGGTAACCTTAATTACCCATAGTTTACCCATTTACTAGTTATTTTCCACATTTCCTTTAAACTTGAAGGTCGTTAAGGGTCACGAAACAATTGTAGCACAAATTCAACAAATTTAGTTGAACTTGGAAATCGTAATTCTTGTGGCATGCCAAGGTCGTGGGTATCACGATAAGCATTATTATTGATTTTCTTACAAAATGGAGAGAAATTAAAGAGGTATTTACTGTATGATTAGAACTATTCATCTGAGAAGTTTTTACTTCTTAGACGACATGAGTTCGATAAATGTCATATACTAGCGTACGTCACAGTTTCACCCGCGTAGTTTCCGTTCCCGTGGGAGTACGGGGATAAAATATAGCCTAGATTACTGATGATGTAGCTATCAAGAGCAGTCTAGTAGTGTCAGAGTGTATTCAATACAAACAAACAAACAAATCTTTCGTCTTTATAATATTAGGATATAAACTAACAGACTACCATCACGAGAGTAAATCATCTCACCTTCGGACAACGCAGAAGATGTTTTTGATATAAATTGTTGTTTCATTAAATAGGAACTTTACAGGCTTCAGAAATCGGAATAGCTGAAATGATTACCAGACTAAGCAAATCGTTACGGGAACATTCTTCATCACTCAAATTATAGGCTAATTCTTGTTAAAAAACAATTCAAATATCGTTGAAATTATAGGGTCTGGGGCCTTACCATGAGCTCTTATTGCCATGATAATTTCACTAATTTATGAGACAGATGTATGTGACGTGTATACATCTGTCACTGTCGCACAGCTGAATTATCATTGCAATAAGAGCTCATGTTTGGGCCCCTGGTATTCACGTGTCTTCCTACTCCTCAGTCGTTGAAACTACAAGACATTTCATTCTATTACACCGCATAATTCCATCAAATTGACATAATAGCTATGATTCCTAGCTGTGATTGTAATGAATTGTGTTTGGTCGAACTTGTTAACCTTTTAGGAGTTCGTATGAATAATTTACCACTTAGTTTTGTTTCAGAACTAAAGGCTAGGCGTCATTGTCCTCTTCTAGAAGTATATCATTATTTTCAAGGTCATCACTAGCCTCCGTAGTGTCGAAAACGGAAAGGATTGTAGCTTTTAGCGTCCCTTAGGATCTAGGAGTAGTGATCACTCTATCAATCAATAAATCAATCAAAAATCTCTTTATTTGATTAAACTTCTTACAAAGTACTTCCAAATGGTCAGAAGAACAAAAAGAGTACTCTGTATAGGATTATAAATGCTACCATCGGGTTCGGAAGGTTGCTTTTGCAGAGAAGAACCCACTATCGTTGAAGTCCTATAGAACTACGATTATGGATCACGTGAATACCACCACATAAGGGGCACTGGTAACTTTATTTATTATCTACCTCCTTATATATTATACTAGTTGTGCCCCGCGGTAAGACGATTTTTTTCAGGTTTCAAGAGAACGGTATAAAGTATCCTATGTCCTTCTCCTGGTTTTAAGCTACCTACCCACCAATTTTTAGCCAATTCGGTTCAGCTGTACTTGAGTTATAAGTAGTGTAACTAACACAAATAGAAGATTGGTACCTCCAATACTGGGGCTCGAGAATAACTAAGAAGATATTATAAAGTTTCATATTTTTTTTTTAACGGAACATAATAATACAAATATTACTTTAAGTATGTGCGATAATACTTCTAATTGTATTGAACCCTTCGAAAGAGATTGTAATTCACAAAACATTAAAAATGCTAAATTTACTTCGACCTACTTACATTCGCAGTGAAATTCTAACGTAAAAATGAATGCTAAAATTTGTTATTACGATGCATAGACGTGCTAATTTGATGACGAATCATTACTGCGCGAAATTAGCTGCGTAAATGAAAAAGAATGAATTTACTCTAACACTTTAGGTAAATAATCTTAGTTTGTACTTTCTAGCATCATCTAAGACTATCATAACAAGTCGTCGTTGCGCGTGAAACAGTCGCTATGTATAACACGACTTTTTCACGTTTCTTCAACTCTGTGTCAAATTGTCAGTAATGTTTAATTTTGATATATTCATAATGTTACATCTAACAGCAATCTAAAACTATGTAAATTAGTTATATTTATGAAGGTAAAAATATTTTTTTAAAATACTCGGCCCATTTTCGAGAGAAGTGTAACACACGGCTACTTTTGAACGCGCAATGACGAAGTGCTATACCTACCGTGTTATTCAGCGGTTTCTCAGCGTCGCACTCGTCGTCGAGTGTCGGTTTTAAAAATATGAAATTGAACCTTATCCTCTATTTAGGTATTATGTATCAACTAGCTGTGCCCCGCGGTTTCACTCGCGTAAATTTAGTTTCATACAAACTTTCATCCCCTTGGGGGTAGAATTAATCAAATGCTTTCTTAGCGGATGCCTACGTCATAACATCTACCTGCATGCCAAATTTCTGCCCGATCCGTCGCTTTGGGCTGTGCGTTGATAGATCACTATGTCAGTCAGTCAGTCAGTCACCTTTGAGTTGAAACCAACGCTCATCATCGAGTACGACGATGAGAAACCTTAGTGAACGCGGCTATAAGCAAGCGACATAATTTGGATATTAGTTTTTTGAAATTGTCGTTAATATCTGCGTCTAACAGCGTATAATGCCTTAGTAAATCAAATAACCTTCACTGGTTTCTCAATAGGACGTCGTAAGACAATTTGTTAACTTCCAAGCTATTTACTTACCATTGTGAAGCTAATTTGTTCTCTCACTGTGAACTCGAGATAATTTTAATAAAAATACACACAACATTTCATAGAAATCGGTTCAGCCGTTTCGGTTGGTAACAACATGAATTAAATTGCATGAGTTATAGGGGTACAGGGGCCTTACCATGAGCTCTTATTGCCATGATAGTTTCACTCATTTATGAGACAGATGTATGTGACATGTGTACATCTGTCACTTTCGCACAACTGAATTATCATTGCAATAAGAGCTCATGGTCCCCTGATAGCCAGACAGACATAGATTTTACAAAGGGTTTTTTTATATGCATTAAGTGAAAAGCTGTTAATTTAAAATTACAATATAAACAAACAATGAACACTACATACATACCTAAGTACCAAGTAAGTACCTACGTAATAGCTGTGTTTATTTTCACACATTCATGGGAACTTCATGTCAAAATGAAAGCTGTTTCCCATTGTTAGATAGACAATCAAAGTGATTAATGTGTGGCATCGTACCTGCTAATTTAGCACAAAAAAAATATTCTTGCAACGATTAATTATTTTATAAGACTTTCTCACTGAAGACAGAGTAGAAAGATTAGAGATTCCTTTTTATAGATTCAAAATGAGCCACGTTGCCGAAAATATGAGAGAAGATATATTTTTTTAGTACAAAAATTATGCATTAATAATCTGTGCCCCGCCAAATTAAATTACTTAGTGTATTTTTTTTAATAAAAGTAGCCTAACTTAGGCTACTATTATTAAAGAAAAATTGTAGTAAAATACGCTACCTGCCGAGACAATAGACAGACGGACAGAACATCAAAAAAAATTGTTTTATGCGTGTACCGTATTTATGCTTCCTTATTCTACTTTCATATGCATAAGTGAAATGCTACTTTTTGGAATTAAAAACAGACACTTCAATTTTCTTTATCTGCATAGATATAGATGTAAGTAGGTAGGTATCTTTATATTTTGCAAAGGCGTATAATAAGCCCTCCGGCTTATTTTATTGCGGCAGTGTAAAAGCCCTTGCCCAGTTATAGTGAAACGTGTGTTTAAAACAGTATAGTTTAACGCATGCGTAAATCATTACTTACGGCCCCTTGTATAGAATAAGGGGACAAAATACACACTTGCAGAAGGTCGGCTCTCATACGTTAACATGCGCACGCACATAAGCAGGATTTGAGATATAAATAATGTTCGAAAAATCTGACAATATTATCACACAGTGCCATCTAGTCCCCCAAAGTAAGCAAAGCGTTGTAAGATGTTATAGGTATGTACTTACTTTTTTTAAATGTATCGATAAGTACTTAAAATACTTATACCAAGCACCCAAGCTCAAGCGAGACAAACAAAATCTCATAAAGCGGGAATCGAATCCACGACACCTAGCGAAGAATTGCGACCAATTGAAGAAGGATTGGAGAACCGCACGATTCTCGACAAAGTTGCAAACCGACCTTCTATACATTTATATTTTATGATAAGGGGAAGAGCCCCTATTCAGTAAGAATAGATTTGGTATCCCATGGCATACGAGCATTCAATTTTAATCTTTACTACCAGTAAATAAAGTAGTTAATAGATTGGAATTAACTTGCCGTGTACTGAGGTCCTAAAGTTAATGCCCTACCGGATGTCTTAAAGTTGAATATTCATAATGTAAAGCCGCTAAATTTAATATAGCGTTATAGTTTAGCGGAACCACGTGCGGAACTGCTAATTTAAACTATTGTTATTATCTTATTTGCATAAAGTAACTGTGAAACGACTATAGTATCTACTATCTACTCGTACCTTCCAGTCCTTCCATGAGTTATGCGCGCTCAGCGAAAATAGTGGGGTAACTGAGCATGGATTTTATTTGCGTCGAGCCATACAGACAGACTCGTTATAAAATATTTTCTATGTAAGTAGCGTATATACTTCCGTATGCATTTACCGAACTGTGAACTGACACTTCAATTGTATTTATCTGTATAGATTTACTGTCAAAATAATGTAATTTGTCTGTTTGTAATTTTGAAAAAACGTCGGTAAAACACTTGAATGACGTATACGCCATCTTCCACGACGTGACACCTCTTACTATCATTACGCCTATTCCGCTTGTTTTCTCGTAGATGCGTAGTAGTTCAGCAACTCTAACCCAATCCTGGATGGGTGATCGCACGAGTT
Organism: Watsonalla cultraria; assembly: GCA_964035505.1. NCBI lineage: Eukaryota > Metazoa > Arthropoda > Insecta > Lepidoptera > Drepanidae > Watsonalla > Watsonalla cultraria. Next base: position 4,788,671 of record OZ037734.1, on the reverse strand, counting down.
CCCTCCGTGCCTCAGAGAGCACGTTAAGCCATCAGTCCCAGTTGCCAATTTAACATCTTTGGCAATAGTTACAGGTCAGTCGGAGGCCTAAGAGAGTCCTACAACTGGTTTTACCCCGATTACCGACTTTCCTCGTAAAGGGGTAAGAAGCTCAGATGGCAGTAGCTTCCCATAAAAATCGGTTGATTAGCCACATCGGATTGAATCTGGCGTCGACCCCAACAATGTCCCATACATTGTTGGGAATAAGGACAAAGAGATGATGGGGAAAGTTTTATCAGCTAGCTAGCCAGTAGCCAGTTAGATAATTACCAATAGCCACCCAATTAAATAAACACATTACGTAGGTACCTTCCCAATAATGTTATTCCACTTGAGACCGCGCACTTGACCTTCCTTTAGACTTTAAATTCAATACACGAACGTACCGACGTAATAATTACTTTTGTAGCACTGGAAGCTAGCGAGCGTATAATATACCTATCTGTACGTATATATACAGCTGAAGAGTTTGTTTGTTTGTTTCCTTGCCGGAATGCGCTAATTTTACTACTGGGGACCTGTTCGCTTTCTCCGAAAAACGTGACTTCGGCCATAAGTGCGCAAAGTTCCTAACAAGGTTCTTATTCGTGGTCTACTCGAAAAATCTTTGCTATTATATATTCTAAACCTACTTTAGTATTATCTTAGGTCAGTCAAAATGTAAATACTTTGTGGAGAGCAATGTTATTGAATCTCCTGAATAGCTGTGATTATTAGAATGGATATATGTATTTTTATATTTATATTATAAGTAGGTAGATGGGTACCTAGGTAGAATTAGCTAAACGTGTTTAAAAACCTCCACAGCAAAACAATAATTTATTTATTTATTTGGTTGTCGGGGTTCAAAATGGAATGAAATATAAGGTGGGTGTCTTTGAATTCCCTAGATAAACATGGTTAAAAAAACGTACATTTCGACTGACTGTTTGTGAAACTGCTGATTGTAGGACTGCACCTACCTACCTATTTAGTTTATCGATAAACAATAAACAATAAACATAACTTACAAAGGTAATTATTGTTTTGCGATGTGATAAAGCCAAGCAAAAGCGAGATTAATGTTTCGTAATTTACGGACTTATCTACCTTAGCTATTAGCTTAATAAATAAGTAACTAACTACTAGGTACGTATTTATAAACCACATAATTATTGAATTGGTAGGTAAGTAGGTAATAACATTTTATTTACACACACATTTGTGTGTGATATATGAGATACTAGCTGGGGCCTAACCATGAGCTCTTATTTCAATGATATTGCAGGTGTGTGACAGGGATGGATTTATACACGTCAAATACACCTGTCTCTTAATAAGAGTAAAACTATCATGCCAATAAGAGCTCATAGAAAGGCCCCTGGTCTCTGCAGGATTTCACTCAGCTTTATATTTTGGACATTTCTCAAAATATCTTCATCAAAACCCATTCGGTAATTTCAGCCTGGAAGATTACCAAACATACTTACATTCTTACAAACTATCGCGATTATAATATTAGTAGGACTACTAAGAAGTAACGGCCTATTTTTCCAGAACTAAGTAAGTTATTCATAAAAAATCGAGTCGAGTAGTGGTACCGTGATTATTTTATTCTGCAGCGGGTCTCACACGGGACTTGCCGTGATCCATTTCTAAATTAGGGATGGCGATCTGAGATCGATTAATCGAAGAATCGATTTCTCGAGCCAAATAAATCGATTTTTTAAATCGATATGTAACACTGAATCGATTCAGTGAATCGATATTTCACCCTAGAGAATCGAAACTCGATTTTTTCTATTCACGACACGATTTTCATCTATTCAGTAGTTTTAGAATAAAAATTTGAAATCAGTATTTTGTTGTTAAAATTATTACTTAATATAACAAATACATTTAGAATGTAAAATTATGTCTTCTTTTTTACCTGATACTTTCATATTGTTATAAAATTGATTGTGATCATCGAATTTCTTGAACTAAAAAAAATCCCTGATTTTAATACTAAGTGATCGCTTATTATGGTATCTTATTTTTCATAAAATGGATTTATATTTACATTGTAAATGCAGAATCGAGAAAAAATCGATTTTTTAGAAATCGATCTTTTTGACATCGATTTTTTTATGAATCGATTCTTCAAGTTACGATTCGAATCGATTTAAAAATCGATCTTTTTTGGAAAGAATCGCCATCCCTATTCTAAATAATCTTGCTCGCTCTGCGCATGTCACGTTCTTTCACAAGTATCTATAGTTATAGGGGTTGGATGGGATGGGAGACCTATACAAAATGTATACATGCGGATATGCTAAGGGTCATTCACTCGAGTCCCCAAGGTACGAAATGTTCGATATTTGAATAGGTATCTATTTGTACCTATTCTAATATAAAAAGCTAGTAAGTTAATTATCAAATTAAAGGTTATGTTTTTATTAATTTAATTAAGGCGGTTTAACGCGGGTCATCGACCCAAGTCATTTGAAAATTTTCGATTAATCATGGTTAATTTTTGATTAGATGAAAAAACGTTGGTTGGGTAGGGTAGCAGGTAGGAATCTGAGTGCAGGACCGATTTCCATTAATTGTCATAATATTTACCAAGTTAGACAAAAAGCAGAGAAATATAATCAGACTTTCTTCTTGAACACACGAGTCGAGAATCTATTTAGAAGTGTTTTCGCAATCCCAATAACTGCTGGCAACCGGCAACCCACATTTGACCGAAATTAGGTCACTCACCCGACGCAACAATTTAGCCAAAAACTAGACATATTGGATACTGATAAAATCATCATACCCTACCTAATAGAAACACTAAAGTACTGTTAATCTCATAACATGAACTCGATTAAATTTTATCGCGAAATTGAGTAAAAATAACAGGTGCCCGAAATTTCTTACCTGCAAATGGATGGGAACCTTTTTCACAGGAGCGTTGGTCATTTTCACAAATCAACTCACTTAGCACTAACACAAAGTTTATTTTAGAGTCCGGTGTAGGTGTTTACGCGTATAAAATGCCTACAGCCCCGCCAAAATTACAATCGACGTATAATCAACCGCAGCGCTATTACACTATTGACAAAATTTCAAAATACGTGCGTTGAGCGTGTGCGTGTACCGACTGATTACGTTATTTCTTTTCTTTCTTTCTTTGGTTGTGCAGTTGAGTGAATAAGCGAATGCCCCTCCAACCAAATGCTCCAATGCGCTTGCGTTAAAATCGCAGTTCGCTGTGGTTGGTAGAACTGTTGAAGTTTGGGAGCAACATTTGCTTACTAAAGTCTTATGTAGTTTACATTAAAATGTATAGATGGCGCTAGAAATATTGTTTTAAATTGATGCACTATTAAGTAATTTTTAAATGCTATCTCCTGAACTCATTACTTTAAAAAGTATTCTTCGTTGTAATATTGGCTAATTACTACAATACACAATAAATTGAATTTAATAGCATTTTTTTTATTATGGTCTACAATAAAAGTGTTTGATTTGACTTGCACAAAATAAATTATTAGTGACATGTTCGACAGATGGCGCTGGCCAAATATTTCTAAGCGCGATCATTACACAGAGTGCTTTCATTTCGATTCTCGACCAAAACATTCAATCGAAACATGCGTCGGGTGCCGCAGATTTTTCGCGCCCGAATTTTATTCGGATATTGAAAAACACTTAAATATTTTTCTGAAGAAATAAATGTGAAGTGAAGTGCAGTTTCGGGGAGTTATTTTCACTAATGCCAACGCTACACCTGAAGCCTGGAATCACGGTAATTTTACGCACGATTTACGCATATTTTTAAGCTTTGCAGTATAAATAGACAATCATAATGGGTAACTGAGAATCTTAGGAGATGTCCTAATTTACCTAATAAAGGGCAAACGTAACGAATATTTCATACTGATGGTTTTGAAAGTGAAATAAAAGTAAATTGTAGGTAGGTAGTAGCGATTACTTTGACCTGTGACAGGCTAAGGTTGTGGTTGTATACCTACTACAATGTCAAGGCCGTATTATGGCTAGGCTAGGTCACCCGATAATGAATACAGAAAATAATAATTTATCTACTTACCTACCTAACTATTTTGCAATGAGCAACAATTTAAGAATGAAATCCTTAAATAACAAAGTCTGAGTATAGGTTTTGCTTTAGCTAGTGGCAAAATTTGAGTGAATATCAATGTATTTATCCCTAAAATATTTGGATGCGGTAGAAGTGCACATTGGCTACGATTGCTACAAATTATACTATAAGTAAGTATTCAGGTACTTGGATACATAATATTTTTTTGCAAAAAGCTCGAAGCCACGTACTTTAGGGTGAAGAGCTTAACACACGACGAAAAGCAAACTGATCAATAAAGTAATTTGTCTCATACGTGTCCCCTCTTTGACGTGATATTAGAGAGCCTGCCAATCTCCCCCCCCCCCCCCCCCCCATAATACAAACATAGTCTAAGATTAAAAGTTTAAAAGAAGTTCCATCTCTTTTTGTAATACGGATTTCAAAAGGCATGGAAATAGGTTAATCACTACAGTTTGTTTTTACTAGCATACAAAATGTAGGTAGCTGTATATATATATAAAAATAAATTCCCATTTCCCTTGGTCACAGCATCACGCAGCTAGACCGATTTTAACGGGACTTTCACTTGCAGATTAATAGCTGATGTTTCAAAGAGTAACTTAGGCTAATTTTATTTTATTTAGAAACAAGCTATCCATTGTTGAAATAATTTTAAAGATCGGTGAAGTAGTTTCGGAGCCTATTCAATGCAAACAAACGAACAAACAAATGAGACTAAAACTACGCGGGTGAAATCGCGGGGCAGCTAAGTGATATTATAATTATAGTGGCGTTGAACTAAATTTTCCTGTTACTTATTTTGCTCTGACAGCCATAGCTCAACCGTATAGGGCATCCGTAATGAAATCATTAAGCGGCAACCGCTTATATTGTGTACTCAATATGTATTTGTTCCTTTTAAACCGTTAACGTATTACAAAACCTAATATCGTCCTTGGTTCAAGAGTAATTCCATCCCTTTTTGTCATCTCATAATCTATACAGATATTTAAAATTGAAGTGTCTGTTTGTAATTCCAAAATAACAGCTTTTCATTAAATGCATATGAAAGTATACACGCTACTGACACCGAAAACCCAAGTTTAAATTTTTTTCTCTGTCTGTCTGTCTGTTTGTTCCGGGTCTCTGAAACGGCTGGACGGATTTTAACGGGACTTTCACTGATAGGTAGCTGATGTTTCAAGGAGTAGCTCAGGCTACTTTTATTTATGTAAAATATAAGGGTTACACGACAATAAGGAAGAAACTAAATCTACGTGGGTGAAACCGCGGGGCTCAGCTAGTAATATTATAAAGAGGACAGATGTGTATGTATGTATGTTTGTAACGAATTGGCTTAAAAAGTACTGGACCGATTTTAAAAATTCTTTCACCAGTTAAATGCTAAGTACATTATCACTAATTAGTATAGGCTAGGTATATTTTATCCCCGTACTCCCACGGTACTGGGAACTACGCGGGTGAAACCGCGTGACGTCCATAACGGTAATGCCAAGTGACAGATGGTCTCACGCCGTCTCTCAGGCACATTCTATCACTTTAACCTAATGGCTATCAAACAATATTGAGTTACTTTCTTAAGTGAACAACCTCGTCCCTCACAGCAATGATAATGTTATCATTTATTTACCTATTAGAGTACACCTATAATGTCTACTATTCGAGATAACAATAGTTTTAACCTTCTTACTTACTCTTATTTTTAACCGACTTCAAAAAAACGGAGGAGGCTATCAATTCGAATGTACCTTTTTTTTTTCTATTCTGTATTATCTGTTTTTTTTAATATTCTTTTCTAAGTTCTATCTCATGTTCTCTTTTTAAGAACGTTTGACACCACAGCGGCTAGAATGGCGCAGGGTGGTGAATAGCCTAGTACTCGTACCTACGTGGGTTCGAAATTCAGCGCAATCCTTACGTATGACGTTGTCGTAGTGTCGTAGATAACTAACAACCCTGTTAGGGCACAGCAATTTGAGAGGCACTACTTACTTTAAATTTATTTGGTTATAATATATACGTTTTGAATTACTCCTCAGACATATGCAGGTATTCCCTTGGTCACAGCATCACGCGGCTAGGCCGATTTTAACGGGAATTTCACTTGCAGACAGCCGATGTTTTCCTTCACCGTGACTTATAATGATATAGGTATGAAAACACTTACTCTTCAGATATTATTCCCAAGCCAACATCAACCGTTAGATCTATAAATAAACTCCATTTTAACGCAAACAGCGCGAATGGAGCACCCGTATCACTTATATTGGTTCAGCCTATCTCCATAATCTTTATCGGGAAAGCTCTTATTGCATCGATTTCACTCGTTTCAACGGAGAGTGGATTCGTTATATTATGTACATTATATCTACTGGGCTCTTACCATCCTTGCTTTAAGCAGAGCGTATTATGAACTTCGAGTTTTGACGTTTGATTTTTGTACTGTAAAATTCAACTTCAAAGCTAAGAAGTTCTTAATACGTGCTGCTTAAACGATCATATTTGGCGCCCTGTTCCATCTACTGGAATGAATACAGAATATGTACATGAATCCATACTACTATCGACTACAGGTGCCGATACATTATGAGCGCTGAGTGAATACTTATAATGGGGTTAAAGCGCATGTATTTTTTGCGTAGCTCCATACAGATAGACAGATTCATAAAATGACTACAGCGCTTCCGAGGTCAGCGCTCGAAACTCATAACTGCACCCTGTGTTTTGATTAAAATTAAGTATCTTTGCAATATCTAGGTAATACTTTATTTAAAAACAAAATAAAGCATGCAAGGATGCCAGAGAAAAAAACCTTAATGTATAATTTAAATTTTATGAATTACCATTCCCGGGATAAAAGTTAATACCACACAAATGCTACTGTGCGGTTACTGGGGCAGAAGTAATCGGATTATGTCGTATTATGGTCGCCATTAGCCCTCACAAATATTTACTAAACGGCCACGATCAAAGGCTCTCTAAATCCACTTTATCCCCACGTACCAAGGTCGGCGTAACGTTTTTAATATTCCAACCATAAACACGCAATAAACTCCATCTATCTACGATATTATGGTAAACATTGAACAAAACAAATGATCTTTAGAGAAATCTGATGTTGGCAGGTGATCAAATGAATGTGCAAATGTGAACCTGACTAATTTGATCATCTGTGATCACCATCATCATCAACCTCCCTTTATCCCATGTTATTTGGGTTCTAAAATAATGAAACCAAAATGATTTATTCAGTTTATTCAGGGCAATATCTAGAAAATAATAGCCGGTTCGGAAACTAGCCTTCTTAAAAGAACTTACAAGAAACTCTGTATCAGCTGTCATTTTCGTCTCCGTCATAATTTACTTTCTAGTTACGTTTGTCATGAAAATAAATAAATATGCTCACGCAATCCCAGAAGGGTCCCCGTAGGGGTAAGCAGACGTGTTGAAGCAACAACACCCACTTTTCTTAGAAGATGGTTAAGTGCCAACGTTACAGAGGATGAGTCCATCGCTGTCTCAGGCACTGTACATACATCTTTTGAATAACTTCTCGGATATGCAGGTTTCCTCATAATGTTTTCCTTCACCGTAAGGCACGTGTGGTGAAATTGCATGATTAATTTAAATAGGGCCCTGGTAAGATAGAAAAATGAGCACCATGTCATCTTTTCTTCTGCATAGGTGTTCATTTACAAACTCTTTATGCCATTCATGTGTGAGCATGGTAAACAAGAAAACACGTGTAACGATACAAATCAGTTACAAACAGATGTCCAGCTAAACTAAACGTAATGAAAGGGAACGGATAAATTTAATCATGGCCTCTCATACGTAGGTATTCGCGATAACACTATGTACTTACTTCATACAAGGTTATTTCATGATTGTATGAAACTGTAAAGGCAGGAGGAAAAACGTTTATCCATATATAGAACTAGATGTGTCCCTGTCTCCTCGTGTAGTTATTTTTAATAAAATCAGCTATATGCCAGTGAAACATCCGTTAAAATCGGTTCAGCCGCTTCAGAGATTAGCCGAAACACACTGACATAGAAACATTTTAAAATTGTGTGCTATTAATTTGGAAGTACAAAAAGACACTTCAATTTAATTTATCTATATCTATCTATAGATATAGATAAGTAATCGATTTATATGCAAATGAATGCACAAAGTAGGATGGAAACCTGTGAAGTCCATTAATCCAGTGAAATCATATTACGGTACGCGCTCGTGGAATGGTCAGGATAACCTTATTAGCACTTCTGATAGCTTTTCCATTCCATTCGGAATATGCTATGGAATTCTACTTATAGTCGTTAAGTAATTGAGTTATAAGGATTTAGAAGTAAAAACATTTTTGTGACACTTTGTTGGAAATTAGGACACCGACGTAATTAGTTGCGCAGACGTGGCGCTAATAACTACGGCACAGTTAATGGTATAGTATCAAGTAACACTACGTATGTAAGTAATCGCGCGCTACTCCTAATGATATCTACCTTTTTAACCGACTTCAAAAAAAGGAGGAGATTATCAATTCGACAACAAACATAAAAAAACCTTTGACTGGGTGAACCGATTTCGAAGATTCTTTTTTTATTTGGAAGGTGATGGTTCTCAAATGGTCCCATTTTAATTTGGTTCAGTTCACTGTATGGCTTCGTGAGGAGAATGAGTGATCATACTCGTCCCCAGCAAAGAGAAGATCTTCCAGCCAGGCGGGTGTCATACCTAGAGAACCGCAGATCCAACTGCTCTACTTGAAAACTTGTATATATACTACTAGCTGTGCCCTGCGGTTTCACCTGCGTAGATTTAGTTTCATCCTTATTGTCGCGGAACCCTAATATTTTTAATAAATAAAAGTAGCCTAAGTTACTCCTTGATATATAAGCTACCTGCCAGTGAAAGTCCCGTTAAAATCGGTCCAGCCGTTTCAGAGATTACCCGGAACAAACAGACAGACAGACAGACAGAGAAAAAATTTAAAACTTTTTTAGTGTCAGTAGCGTGTATACTTTCATATACATTTAGTGAAAAGCTGTTATTTTGCAGTTACAAACAGACACTTCAATTTTATTTATCTGTATAGATGTATAGATAATGAGTTTGATAACTCTTATTGCGCGATTTAGGTTCTTGTGTATTTCTACTCAAACTTCCTATTTGTTAACGCGTAGCGCCATCTATATAGCAAGTGGAGAAACGCTGCTACAACTTCATGAACTAAGGTTATCGATTTACGCTAATGTGAAGTGAAGTGGACTTCACTTTATATCGAAAAAGCTTTTACATATCAAAGAAAATCGATCCCAAAGCTGTAATTTATAGCAGCTATAACTTCAGTTTTAGCTATCAAATGTTTATTGCTGCGCGATTAATGCGCGCGCGCATGCAAGCTGCAATTTCTGTTTATTTTCTATCGATAGCTTTGAAGTAAAGTTAACGTGTTCTAGTTTTATAACTATAACTGGAAATTATCTAAGAGCTCTTACTTTAATTTTAGCTTATTTGGCGGATTCTTGTGAATTAATAAGCTCATGGGTTTAATCAGGTAGGTAGTAGCTGTCTGAGAATTCTTAGGTGATTTCAAAATAATATCGATAGTATCTATTCGATATATTATTGAACTGTCGGGGTTTTAAGGTCCTTCATGTCTTTATAGATAGGTAGAGGGTATAGAAGGGTAGGTAGGTATTTCTATGAATTTTATTACTTATGGTGCCTGGTAATAAATTCTAAGACAATTCAAAGCAGAATTGTGTTTGTTCTGACGTCATTGTTGTTGGTTCTTGGTCCATATGTATCTCCATGAAATCTCCTGCCAGGTTCTACTCAATGAATTCACATCAAGTACTTCGGTAGTATATTTCCAAAATATTGATAACTCAACCAGTTTTACCAGTCAAATGGGTTGAAAGGTCAGATGTCTGACGTTACTACTCAATGCTGATGAACCGGTTATGACCGGGTTTCATTCAAAGGTTGTTTTCAAAGATAGGGTAAAGTTCAAGCTGAAGATTAGGGTTAATTACAAACAAATATTTTTAAGATAAATTATTCTCTCCGTGGTTCAGCTGGCAGATGCTATGCTGCTATAAAGGGAGTGAATACAGATATGACGGCCAATAAAGAGAAATGGAGAAAAAAACACATTGCATCCCTCATACCCCAACCTGCTTCCCCCAGGGCGGTCGGGTACCTTTTGAAGGTTTCCCCTCATCAATTAAAAAAAATTAAAGACGGGCTCAGGGGCCTTACCATGTCTAGAAAGTTTCGAAGAGAACCAAATGTAGCACCAACTATCAGTAACTTAGTTTTTAAGCCGCTCGCCATCATTGTCTGTGTACTCTTGTTTGCCACCTGGCGGGATCTCATGGTATCTTAATGCCATCATAGTTCCACTATGTCTGACTTATAGATGTCATATACATCCGTCTCATAAAAATAGTTAAATTATCTTGGTAATTTGAAGTAATGAGGGCCCGCCAGGTGGCAGACAAGCGTACATAGACCCTGATGGTAAGCGGCTTCTAAAACTAAATTATTGATAGTTATCAATAATTTAGTTCAGGGCCCTCATTACTTGTAATTACCATGATAATTACCATTATGAGACGGATGTATATGATGTCTATAAGACAGACAGCCATGCTCACATATATTTGTACTATATTTTTAGTTTTTAGTTTTTATTTTTGACAATTGAGCATTAGAACTGTGTCCATGGGCTTATAGTTGCTTGAACAATTTATTTTGTATTTTTAAAACTGTATAATATTCTTTAAAAGAGTAATTACTGAGTTTCTTGCCAGGTTCTTCTCAGTAAAATCAACCTTCCGAACCTGGCGGTAGCATGTATAATCCTGTGTAATTGTGTCATTCTGACGATTTGAAAGTACTTTGTATGAAGTCTAATCGAATAAAGATATATTTGATTTGATTGATTTAAAAGACACAGTGGAACTATGATGGCATAAAGAGGTCATGAGATCCCGCCAGATGGCAAATAAGCGTACACAGACCCTGATAGTAAGCGGCTTCTAAAACTAGTTGGTATTCCATTTGGTTCTCTTCCAAACTTTTTTCATAATGGAAATAGCCTGCATTTTATTCAGTGAATAGCTGTGCCTCGCGCTTTTACCCCCGTAGAGTAAATTTCATGGGTGGTCTGCGGAACCCTAATGTCTTTTTTTAAATAAAAGCAACCTACGTTACTCATTGTAAGATCAGCTAACATTAGCCATCTGCCAGTGAAAGTCGCGTTAAGTACAAACAGATAAAAAAAAAAGTTTTTTATCTGTGAATACCGTATATACTTTGACATGCGTTTTGTGAAAAGCTGTTAATTAGGAATTAAAAACAGACACTTCAATTTAATTTTCACTATAGATGTACAGATATCTGCTGAAGTGCTGAAAGACCCATTTCCATATAACATAACCATGGCCTTCTACAAACAGATACATTGACGGGACACAATGACATTGAGTAAGCGTTGTTGTCGTCGGGATGAATAAATAAACGATTATTATGTAAAGTTGTCTGCGAGTGATCGACATTGGTGATACTAGGAGTAGGTAGATATTAATTATAGTTTTTGCAGCATTACCCGGTTGAACATATCAGATGCAGCTATATGCAAAAAATATCCGGTCAATGGCAATAATCAGAACTAATAAAGACTTCGGGCTGTTACCCCTTAGTGCCGCCTTCATTTAATTTAATTACATAGAAAGGATGGAAAAACACGTGCGGGATTTCATAAAAATCTGCGTTTACGTCGATGCGGTGACTTGTGACGGCGATTTTAAGAAAACTCGCACTAGGCACTCTGGACTTCGTGTGTTGCAGTGGCGTTTGCAACCACTAGACTAACGAGGCAGTCTTTGGTCTAGTGTCACTTCCACCAATCTACTTTTTAGACCATATCCTTCACAAATCATATACTAAGAAAGTCCTTGGTTTAAAACTAGCTCCATGTCTTTCTGTGATGCTTAATTAAAAAAAGAATGGATATAGTTTTAGTCCGAGAGGAGCTCGTGGCACAGTTGCTATTGCGCATATCATTCGATCAGCGAAGTTAAGCAACCATACGCCTAGCCAGTAGTTGGATGGGTGACCGCCCGAGTTCCCTCCGTGCCTCTGAGAGCACGTTAAGCCGTCGGTCCCGGTTGCCAATTTAACATCTTTGGCAATCGTTACAGGTCAGTCAGAGGCCTAAGAAAGTCTGACAACTGGTTTAACCTAGATTGATTTTCCTCAAAAAAGGGGTTACGAAGGTCAGATGGCAGTCGCTTCGTATAAAAATCAGGTGATCAGCCACATCGGGTTTAATCAAGTGCCGACCCCAAATACATGGGATAAGGACAGGGAGATGATGATAGTTTTAGTCCGAGATTGATATAATCTTCGTTTAAACGATTTATTGTAATGTTTTATGAATTGATAATAAAATAAATATGCTCACGCCATCCAATAAAGGTGCCCGAACGGGTAAGCAGAGGTGTTGTGGTGTTGTAACAACAACACCCACTTTCACCGAATTACAGACAGACAGACAGACGGACAGACAGACAGACAGACCGATAGACAGACCCATAGACAGACAGACAGACAGAGAAAAACTTTAAAATTGTTTTTTCATGTTAGTATCGTATATACTTTCATATGCATTTAGTGAAAAGATGTTATTTTGGATTTACAAACAGACACTTCAATTTTATTTATCTGTATAAATTGTTGGTTTCTGTTGCAGATGGCTCGGTACAAGAAAACAGGCTTCATGGACGACGACGCGGGCAGCGTCAGCTCCATCCAACTCAACGAAGGGGTCCGCTCCGGGGGCACGCACATACGTTATCATATGGTGAGTTGTAGTACCCATGATTTATTCTATTTAATTAATTTTCTCACAGTTTATTAACAGATAAATAAACTCATTCACACTCACCTGCCTGTCTGTTTGTTCCGGCTAATCTCCGAAACGGCTGGACCGATTTTAACGGGTCAGTATATGCCAGTGAAAGACTGGCATATACTGACCAAATTTTACGATGAGTAACTTAGGGGGCGTCCATAAATTACGTGAGATGATTTAGGGGGGAGGGATCGAGTCAAATGTCATATAATCTCACGTTAGGGAGAGGGAGGGTCTCGACAAATATCACGCAATTTTTGTTCTGATTGAAACAAAAAAAAAAATATAATATTTTGATCCATTCAATCCAAATTGTATGTACATGCTCAAGATTTAATCTTGAGTGTCATCGTAATACGATTAAGATTATTCACTAATTCCTTTGGAGGAAAATAATTTCATTTATACTTCGACGTTATACATCTACAGAATGTCAGCAAATAGTTTTTTTTCTATATACAACAACAACGTTTACGCAAGAAACCCACATTCTGAAAAATCTCACGTGAGATTGGGGGATGGGGGAGTTGAACAAATCACACGACATCTCACCAACGGGGGAAGTAGGGATAGAAAATTAAAAAAAAAACACCTCACGTAGTTTATGGACGCCACCTTACGCTACTTTTTATTAAAAAAACATTAGGTTCCGCGGGTGACCCATGAAATTAACACTAGTCGGGTAAAACCGCGCAGCACAGCTAGTTATAAATAAATACAGAGAAACTAATTTAAAATTCATTATTTAACAGTACAACATTGATACAAAAGCTCTTTTGTAATGTGAATTCAATTACATTCCAATAATAGCAATATGAGAACAATACGAGCGCCTGCTGGACGCAGATATGCAATAAGCTGGCGAATTGTCGGTTGCCTTTATTGTATTGAAAGAGAACTATTTGATACAATATGCTGTGGTTTAGTAGACTTGGAAAAGGAGGATTCAATGCGGATTACAGTACAGTTCCTATTCCACCTTTGTAATTCATACATATTTTATAGAACCTGTCCATCTTTACCTAAATAAAAATATTTTGCTGAATGTACACGTTTTTAACCAGAGTGTATTTGACTAATCTTTAAAAGCTAAACTCCAGCTAATGTTTATCCTACCCTCTCAGGATAAGGTTCGTTTCAATCAAAAATCTAACGAAAAGGTGAAAAATTGGGTCAATAAATCGTGTGAAATCAACGTAAAATACTTACATACCTAGAAACGTTTACGCGACATGAATGGCGTCGTCTGTAGCGACATACATTTCCTTTCTTCCCCTATTTCCGACTGAATATCCCGTTTCTAATTTCATCCTTTAGAAACACTCGAGCATAGAATAGCTCGCTGTGATATTTACAGTGTCTTCTTGGCTCGGTACTCCATAGGTCATCATGGGTAGGATAGGTATAGACTTTACACGTTCATCCAATAATAGCCAGGGTCTAAGAATTTGCATATGCCCTATCCTGTATCCCCTGCCTGTCATAAGAGGTGAATAAAAGGCGGCCGGAGGCCCTGCTGGCGGTGGTCGGTGTGGGAGCCTTGACCACCAAGCTGTGGTCCCGGGAAGGTGGCAGCGATGTGGCTCGCGCTGCCATGCACAGCGAGGTCACCAGGGGCGGCGACGCAGCTGCCCCGGCAAAGTGTTGGGGGACACCGGTGCGATCTATCAGAGTACCCGGAATCTCCCTAAGCACGGAGGATGGCCACCGGGGGGTAGAAAAAAGGTTTACACGTTGTAGAAGAGGAGTAGACCAGGTGGAAGCGAGACCCTGCTTTTATGTAGGTTTCAATAATTTTGAATCTTGTAACACAAGTTTGCAAATATTCCAAAGTCATCGCGTGACCTTACGTTCAAGCGCGGCCCAAAATGTGTTGATCTGCCATCTTAGGCATTCAACTACAACCCAAAATATCAATACATTTTGAGCTACACATAAACGTAAGCGACGACGTGTGAAATGTCAAAAACTTGGGGCACTAGTTCATTCAGTATTTTTCCTTCAATTCAACTTCGCATCGTCGGCAAACTAAAGATGAAAATGAAATGTTCTGAATTGAGGAACGAAAAGCGAAGTCAAATAATACATCTATTTACTGACAAAATATTCAATTGGCACTCAATGTTTGCGATACTAATATAGTGACGAACGGACAGACGGACTCGCAATCCTCCTATTAGCGACCATTATTTGTGTAACCAGTTAGTGTTGCCAACGTTATTGTTTCATCCGTACATTTCCACTTCCTAATTAGGGCATAAAAGTAAAAGATCGTAACCACCATCTTTGTCTTCATCCACTACAACATCAGGTTAGATCTAGAGTTGTGTCTCACCAGTGCCCCACGCCCGACGTAAGAATAGGTTTTAAAATCTCAAAACGCACTTCTTCATTACTTTCCTAACGCTTCCAATTTTCCAAGTTCACAAGCCCAGCAGACTAGGGATCCTAGGAAGACTCATATGATTATATCTTATAGTTTAATACGTATTACTCCCTCCGTGCCTCGGAGAGCACGTTAAGCCGGCGGTCCCGGTTGCCAATTTAACATCTTTGGCAATCGTTACAGGTCAGTCAGAGGCCTAAGAAAGCCTGACAACTGGTTTAACCCAGATTGCCGATTTTCCTCAAAAAAGGGGTTACGAAAGTCATCGGGTTGAATCAAGTGCCGACCCCAACAATGTATGGGATAAGGCCAAGGAGATGATGTGAGTTAAATTGTATTACTAGTGTGTCCTTAAGTACCTATTCAATGCAGGAATAGCGACCTAAGTACTGTATGAGGGGGACCAAGTGGTGGTCAATTACCTATTATGCGAATTCAATTTTGCATTCTTTAAGGATGTAACATGTGATTGAGAAGTCTGCGAAGTTCAAACCTTATTTGGACATCTACATTGGGCTGCTATTTTTGATGTCGAATATTATAGGCTCACGCCATATTCCCCGAAAAGGTACACAGAGATGTACTCACATTTTGCCAGTTGCGACTCGGCCCGATAACTCTGCTCGGCCTGGGGATAGAAACCAGGACCGCATATTCCGCAACAGCATTTTGCGACCACTAGACCAACGAGGTACGAGGACTTCCTACTTAAATATATCCTTGGGCTCTTCATCTTCAGTGAGAGGTGACTGTTAATTCTTCTGTCAAAGAAGGAAGCATGAAGGAAGTATATAATTACTCATAGAATACATTGTTGGGTCTTCATCTTCGTCCTTATGTCGTATAACAGCTAGGTACGGTATGCATTAAAATTATTACATAGAGTATACAAAATAGAACGAATAGTCGTGTTTATGTTTATCTGTGAATACGCCCTTGGAACTCTGTGGATCAATGTCAATTTATCGATATAGAGTAGTAG
The DNA here is from genome assembly GCA_964035505.1 of Watsonalla cultraria. Classification (NCBI taxonomy): domain Eukaryota; kingdom Metazoa; phylum Arthropoda; class Insecta; order Lepidoptera; family Drepanidae; genus Watsonalla; species Watsonalla cultraria. Next base: position 4,772,260 of record OZ037734.1, on the reverse strand, counting down.
TGTCCGTGGAAACACTACGTTTTAAAACTATTGTCAGCCTATAGATAAAATCATTACGAGGGATTTCCGAACGACTCAAGGGCCGTGACCGTTAAGACTGTGTGTGCAATACTTTTCTGCAACTCCAACTTATGTGTTTAAAGTACTTGTATACTATAATAAACGTTCTATAAGTTGACACCAGTCTTTTAATTTCACAAAAATCTTTGAAAAAATATATATATAAAGGTCTTTTCTATGCTCGGGCGTGTAATCCCCGAATGGGTAGGCAGAGGTGTATAGGATTTTCATATTTCGCTGTTAATGCTTAAAGTCCCATGTAATAGAGGGCGAGCCTATTGCCGTTAACCAGGCACTAATCCAGACTCCAGACTGAGAAATAATAAATGAGAAAACTAAAATCGCTATTGGACCAATGAGGTCTTTGTATCATTTTTACTTTTGAGAAATTTTCGTATTTTTAAAGTACCTTTTTTACTGATTGTACTATGTATTGTTCTGATTAAGAGATTATTGTCTCGACATTGGCACAGATTACGTAAACTCTCCGAGCGCGTCCAATCGACACACGACTGCCGTAACGAATGATTAATACTGATTACAGAAATTACACTTACTATTTATAAACATATCGTCTCGTATGTTTGTTTGACCTTATTTATGTCGGCTGTAGGTATAAAGTTATTCCTGAAGCGGGTTAATTATTTACGTTTCTAAAGGTATATAGATTATGAACTGGCGTAAACATAGATATTTCAAAAATACATTCAAAATGGGTCACTACGCTGAGCTGCATTCAAGTGAAAAATTCAATATAAAGGATTTATTCAGTTTAACCTCAGGTTAAGCACTATGAACGTCGAAGAACCGACCACTGTTCGGAACCTAACCTTCTGAGAAGAACCGGCAAGTAACTGGCATCTTGGACATTTCATCATAGAATAAATCATTATCATTATAATTATTTCGTCTGACTTGTTAACTTTGAAGCCTTTTACTTTATAAGAAATATTATCTATGTATAACTTCCCTACGGTTTTATAGAAATCATCTAAGTTCACAAAATGAATATAAATATTAGTTAACTATATGAATAGAAGTTACTTAATTCGATGAGATTTTCCAAAGTTGAACACACTACTCAGATAACCGTGAAAAACAGTGACCTTGTAAATTTAGGATCAAAACCTCGTAGATAGTATATACCTTATAATCTGCCTTGTTTTATAATAAACAGCGTGCGCACGAGTCGGTTCTAATACTCGCCAATTCAGTCTCGCGCAGTACTCCGTTCCATATAGACGGGTTAAACAAAAACAACGCAATAAAAAAAACTCGTGTGAGATGGGCAATAACAATCTATAAAAATGTGTGAGAAATAAAAGTGATTAAGTATAGTGCCTATTACAAATCGAGTGCAAAAAACACTGTAGATGAAACATAAACCAGAATAGACACACAAGTATTGAAGGCATACGAGTGGAACTAATAAAGATATTTCGAACGGCACGATACCATACATTTTTAAAGGCAAAATGAGTTCTTCTCAGGATGAAACTCCAACGTCTTCAGAAACTCCTGAAGACACTCCAACACCTTCGCCAGGACCTCATATAGTTAACAAATTCAACTACCTAAAACAAGCACAGGCTGCAAGGAAGAACCCTTTTGTGAAACCAAGGCCTTCGCTCACAAGAGAGAGCTCTTCAGCAGAACTTTTTTCAAGGGAAAACTCCAATCCAGATTTCTTTCAGAGTTCTAGACTCAATTTATTCGATACTGCTCCTAAGCCTGAACCTACACAAGGATATAAACAGGTATTTTGTTATTTCTTTGATTTCATGAAGTTCGAATCCCAGCGGGGCCTGTACCAATAAGTGTTCTTAAAACTTATGTGCAGTAATTTCACTCCACGTGCTTTCGTGTGGAACCCTGCATTTGTGTTAAAAGTAATTCAAAGACTGTATAGTGCCTGAGAAGGCGGTAGACTTACCATCTGTGACGTTAGCACTTAATCATCTTCGGTGAAAAGTGGGTGTTGTTATTACAACACCTCTGCCTACCCCTTCGGGGAATACAGGCGTGAGGCGTGAGGCGTGAGGCCATATGTAGATTTTCATTTATGAGAGTAACGATGATTTCCTAACTTGAATGTAAAGCATGAACATGGAATGTACATGAAAAAGCAGAGAGCTGGTTGATGGACCTTTTACATTTAAGTGAAGAAAATATAGTGTCATCTATACAGATAAATTAAATTGAAGTGTCTGTTTGTAATTCCAAATTAACAGCTATTCTTTTAATTACGATTTAACGGGACTTTCACGGTCCGATAGCTAAAGTAACAAGGAGATAAGGCAACTATTATTTGAAAAAAAAAATTGTTTTCCGTGGGCCACCGTGTGGCACAGCGAGTCACTAATAAAATTTTGGAGAATGAGGTTATGATATAATTGCAAAGAATCCGTGGTATGTCTGAAAAACAGTTCACCAACCCATGCAAGACTGAAGTGTACTATGTACTGTTGTTGTGTTAAATTAAGATTTACTGCCGCGTTATTAACTAAGGTTTCTCAGCGTCGAACTCGACGACGAGCGTTGGTTTCAATCATAGGAAATTGATACATAATAGATAGAGGATAAGGTTCAATTTCTTTCTTCAATTCTAAGGTTCAATCTTTAAAACCTACACTCGACGACGCGTGCGACGCTGAGAAACCTTAGTGAATAACGCGGCTGAACGGTCAAGGTTCTTACTACAGAGGGTCTAGTGCGAGTTTTCTTAAAAATGCCGTCACAAGTCACCGCGTCGACGTAAATGCAGATTTGTATCGGCTCACAATAGTGTCATCTTCAGTCCGACAGAGGCGCTGCTCCGATCCCATACAAATCTGCGTTAACTTTGACACGGTGACTTGTGACGGCGGGAGTGAAAAACTCGCACTAGGCACTCAGTGCGTAAATATGCAAATTTAAAAATTTAATTAAGAATGGATTTAATTTTACGTTTATTCTTATTTGTATTGTATTAATATCATTCCGATGACGCATTACAGTGTTTTTGAACGTAGGTACTAAATTCAATATTGGTTACAAATTCGTTCGGGAAAGTTTGAAACGAATTCACATAACACCAAACAAGGAAAAAGGGATGATATTAACAGGAAACAAACTAAATAAACTGATTAATTTTGAAATATGAAATTTATAAATAATCAGAATAAAACTCACTGTAGTTACTACCACAATATAAATATACGCTGAGCTTACGAAGCAGTATGGAATCTAGACCAATTTTTTTGAATTAGGACCGATTGTTCCTAATCCAAAATAAAAATAATTCAGCGTGAGGGATGTCACTCTTAAAGTTTTGAACTGTCAAAGTAATGTCAATTTGAAGTTTAGAAAAATGTCTGTAAAAACGTCAATAACGTATACGCGAGTTACCACGACGGGACATCCCCTACTGACATTACGCCTATTAAGGCCGCTTATTATCTCGTAGATGTGCACGTTTGTGTGAGTTTGTAATTTCGAACGATTTATTCCTAGATTCCGTACTACAAGTAAGCTTAGTTATACTGTGTGTTATTTCTGCTCCTTCTCTGGGCACTCATCTATATCTATTCATCTATACTCTATACATACATACATATACATACTACATACAGATATACAGATAAATAAAATTGAAGTGTCTGTTTGTAATTCCAAAATAACAGCTTTTCATTAAATACATATGAAAGTATACACGCTACCAACACTAAGAAACCATGTTTTAAAAATTTTCTCTGTCTGTCTGTCTATCTGTTTGTTCCGGGTAGTCTCCGAAATGGCTGGACCGATTTTAACGGGACTTTCACTGGCAGGTAGCTGATGTTTCAAGGAGTAAGTTAGACTACTTTTATTTATCAAAAATATTAGGATTCCGCGACAATAAAGATGAAACTAAATCTACGCGGGTGTAACCTGCTTTGCTGTATTGGTGCTGCTAGAAATGTGTTGATCCGCTGTCTTTAGAATTCAACCACAACCCGCCTTCGAAAAAGTATCATAACATTTCGATCCGCACTAATTCGCAAACGAAATAGTCACGTGTTAAGCCTATACTTGGGGTACTATAATTTAACGCTCTTTCACGCACGTCACTTGTACGTCATAACAATCTATTTATACAATCGAATCAAACCCATCTGCGGATTACTAATCTAATTGGGCCAAATACCAAACATAATGTCTTATTGTAACTATAGTGATGTCACTTATATGTAATGAGTTAGTCACTTACGCATGATGCTAGTTACGTAATTTATGTAACATTGTGATAACATCTTATTCTTTTGGCATGTTATATTGTTATTGTGATGCTTAACGATATATGTATAGAAACAAGAACACACAGCTTAGTTTTGTTATTTTGTCTTGTCTTTTACGTTCCATATCCTGTTTGTTTTATGCCAATTTATCATCTTTAGCAATCGTTACAGGTCATTCAATCGTATAAAATCAGGTGATCAGCCACATCGGGTTGAATCAAGTGTCCCAACAATGTATGGGATAAGGCCATCGAGATGATGAGGATAAAACAAACATGTTGTTTTATTTTCAATAACGTAAATGATTACCGCGAAGATTTCCTAAAATAGTTCAGTGAATTCCCCCATAAGTATAAGATTAATTCTCTGAATACTCGTACTGCTGTATATTAATAGCACTGTCTTTCTAAAGTTCCAAAGAACTACTACAACTAATAAAAGCAAATTCAAATAATACAATATTATGTACAAAATCGCAGAATTAGACCTTTACATTTTTGGAATCCTTGCATTAACTACATGCTTCAAATATTGAATTTAGGTCAAACCACATTGTCATTCCGTTTCGGGATTTTATGTTATCGGGACAATCCAGAAATAATGTGACCTCTCTCAAATTGGAAGATTTCATCCACGCATGAATGCTGTTTCTAAATCCGTATGCTCCAAATACTACATCATTGTTTATTTCAGTAGGTCTAAAAACGCCATTTTGGGAGAATCATAATGTGATCCGAATATGATTCATAATCGTAATGACAAAATGGTCACTTAGGTGCAATTCATATTATGATTCACAAATTACAATAATTGTAGATGTTAGTCCCTAACTAACTTTTTATGATTCTGCTTTTTACGAAAAATTCATATTTTCTGGACCATTTCCCTTGGTCACGGCATCACGCCTAAACGGCTGGATGGGTTTTAACGGGACTTTCACTGGCAGATAGCTGATGTTTCAAGGAGTGTTTTAGGCTAATTTGATTTAAAAAAAACCATGAAATTAACTCTACGAGGGTGAAACCGCGGGGCACAGCTAGTCATAATATGAATTGCACCTAAGTGACCATTTTGTCATTATGATTATGAATCACATTCGGATCACTTTATGAGTCTTCCAAAGTGGCCTTTTTAGACCTACTAGACACACTTGGGAGTTATGGAATTGCATGCCATGTTATGTGGGACGCTGCAAGCCAATTAATTAACTTTAGGTTTATGTGATGTTTAATGTTTGTTAATACGCTGGAAATTGCGATTCGATCGGAGTCGATATTGCGTTTATTTTAGTAAAGTGTGTGTTTGTTTGGTTTGGCGCTTGCGAAATGCTTCATTGCTAAATCGTTACAGATACCTTGCTAGAAATATTTTTTTTTAAATTTGCTCCGTATTATAAGAAAGACCATCAACTCTTAGAAAAATTACTACTTCATATAGAGAAACTAGCCTGGGGCTAGATTCCGAACCGGTGGTAAATTCCTCGACATTCATAAGTGCCTTACCAGGGTCTAACCTGAATAAATCATTTTCATTTTCATTTTCACCCAATTTTATAAGTGTAACTAGCTGGTGCCCGCGACTCTGTCTGTGTAAAGTATAGCCTGTGTGTTATTCTGATGTATATAAGCTATATTATTGTAACAAACAACATACAGCCAGACATCCATACATACAAATGTTCGCCTTTATCATATTAATTAGGAAGTAGGATGATACTAATACGAACTCCCATAGCTTGAACATGAGCAGTGTTGCACTGACGTAACAAGCAAGTGACGTTGATCTCAAACAAGCATACAATAGCGTAAGTGATCATAGAATCGCCAGGAATTACCCAACAATAGGTAGTTTAGGCCATAAGCGTTCACTAGATCGACCAATAGGGTTAGTCGCTGGAATATCTATGTCATCTAGTTCTAGGAGTGGAGTGGCTCCGTGGCTCACGTGAGCATCGAGTTGACGAATTCTATCATAGTCTTGACTCTTGACAAAGATCTTGTTGTGATTTTGCAGCCTGAATTTGTGCAGTCCTGAATATTCATACAATTCAACAACACTTTTTGTGTCTATTACGTTTGTAATGTTATTTAAATATACGTGAGACTATTCGTGACATTATTATCTCCGAGTATCAAATCGTTGAGGTTATTTGCGTCATTTTTCATGGTTTTACGTCAAAAGGTGGGTACCTGGTTGAATTCTCTACAGACTTGTTGTTTCAGCTCCTCATTCCAACCTACCATAGATTAAAATAACATTTTAAATATCTCTACCAGCTAAAGATATTTTCTTTAATAAGACTCCGATATTATGGACAGGCACGAAAAGGTTTCTCCGTGTTTTTATACTAAGTTTACAGATTGCTAACAGACACTCTCAAAATGATCAATACAACCCAAATTCCAAGCAATTTACAAGTTAGCCAAAATACTAGAAGCTTGATACTTGGGTTTAAGTTTATGAAAACAAAAAAGTTATTTCGAAACTTTACTTTTTTAATGTCATGCTCTTTTGAAACCTATTTTTAGGATTTCAGTAGATTCTTAACTCTCCAAACAATTTTAATTTAGTTGTAATATTATACATTTATGTATTATACATTTTATGTAGGTTTATATTTATTACTAGCTGTGCCCCGCGGTTTCACCCGCGTAGATTTAGTTCCTTATTGTCGCGGAACCCTAATATTGTTAATAAATAAAAGTAGCCTAAGTTACTCCTTGAAACATCAGCTACCTACCAGTGAAAGTCCCGTTAAAATCCGTCCAGCCATTTCAGAGATTACCCGGAACAAACAGACAGACAGACAGAGAAAAAATTTAAAACTTGGTTTTTTAGTGTCAGTAGCGTGTATACTTTCATATGCATTTAGTGAAAAACTGTTATTTTGGATTTACAAACAGACACTTCAATTTTATTTATCTGTATATAAATCAATAACGTATCATCGTATTCCCCACAAGTAGCCCACATGAGCAAACTCTGTAATATATTTTTTACGATAATTTTGTCGGTTGGCAGTGGTCGATAGAAGTCGCCGGAACATCCTGAGTGTTATGCCCGGCACAATGGGGCCCTAATAGGTCTTAATTGGGTATTAGGACCAGGCCGTAGATCACAGTGTGCATACTAGAAGCGGATTAGCAACGTTATGATCGGTGTTGATACAAGTTGTGACCGTATATACATCTGTGTCTGTGTCGACGAACCACCTTGCGTTTTACCGTGCCTCACAATGTGCTGATACTTTTTCGCAGTTGGGTTGTAGTGGCCAAAGATGGCGTATCAACACATAACCAAGCCAAATACGTAAAAACCGTACACGCAACAAAGAGACTCACGGCACGGTGGATCTAACATACGGATCCGACCGGCATAAATCATATTTTCTCTGCCTACCTTCCAATAAATTTCCTCGGAGAGATTAGCTTTTTATAAGCTCCTTGGAAACTATTCTAGTAGTGGTTAGTTATAAACAGTACCCCTATCGCGATTGCCACCGTTTTCCTAATCTACACACGCTAGCGTCTCCGACAAATACTTATCTTCTATACAGGTATACAGATAAATAAAATTGAAGTGTCTGTTTGTAACTCCAAAATAACAGCTTTTCACAAAATGTATATGATAGTGTACACGATACAGACACCGAAAAACCAAGTTTTCAAAATTTTCTCTGTCTGTCTATCTGTCTGTTTGTTCCGGGTAATCTCTGAAACGGCTGGACCGATTTTAACGGGACTTTCTAACGTGTACGCGGGTGAAACCGCAAGGCACAGCTAGTATGACATATTTTAGTTCTTCATGTCACCGCTACGAGGCGCTGTACAATTTCTCATACAAATATTGTCGGAGATGCTAGCGAGTGTGTATTAATAAAACAGTGGCGAACTCGTGATAAGGGTACAGAGAAGTGTTTAATATACTCGTAATATGATCTTTGAAAGCCGAGTGATGATAGCACAGCTCGTGAATTAAACTAGAAGCGTTCGCGTTTTCGCATTCGCATCGCGCATTCTTCTAGGAAATTATAGTTTGTTGATGTTTGATCTATTTATGTACGGAGACGGCACGGGGGTTCCCTCTCAACTCGAATGCTGTGCACTTGATAAACTGCCAACAGAACAAACAAACAAAAATGCTCTCTTGCGAATTAAGTCTCCATGGCCTTCGATGTTTCAAAATGCATTGCTACGGACCTCTAGTATACAAGAATATTACCTGAACTGGCTATTACAAAGTTACAGGTACATAATAACGTCGATTTGAAACACAATTAGTACAACTCGTGTGCTAAATTTAAGTTTAACACAGAACTAAGTCAGTTAAGAAGAGCAGCATTTCTTATAACGTTTGGACGAGTTTTCCCTGAAGCCTGGTGGTGAGGGTCTGTCAGGCAGGTTGATGTTCTTCCCAGATATATGCAGGTACCCTCGACTCTTCTTTTCCTTCACCGTAAAATTCTGCAACAACAATCTGGTGTTAAATAGCTATGAAATATTGCAGTTTTACGTAGTATTATATTATATTTATATCTAATATTTTATGTATCGTATGCACACTGTAAAGTATGTAGCTATTTGATACAGTTTATTAGTATATTTTAGTAGGGCTAGGTAAATGCAAATTCACTTTCTAAATTCAACACCTGCCATGTCTTTTCTCTGCATCAACCAAAGGTTGACTGGCAGAGAATACCTAAGTTTCCCTGTCTTTAAAATGAATAAATAAAACATAGTGTAATTTAGTTTAGAATATGGCTCCCATTGAAGGTCTTTTTTCGTTCTCAGGGGGTGTCCTTCATAGGATGGCACCAGCGCACGAAGTTGGAGAGACTGCTGATGGTCCTGAGTGCGGCACTATTTGCTGGAATCCTGATCACCATCATACTCCTGCTGACCATGAGAGGATCACCCTACTTGCCTGTACCTCCTTGTTACAGACCTGAGTCTGATGGTAAGCACAATATTGTCTTAGTTTCCAAAAAGGTTGAGAGATTCCATTTTACGCTCTGCCTCTTATTTTTAACGGACCTCAAAAATAAAGAAAGAGGTTCTATCTTTGACACATATGCTACGAGAAATTTCATATGAACGACTAGCTGTGCCCTGCAGTTTCACCCGCGTAGACTTAATTTCACTCATTGAACCGTAATGTCTTCTTTAACAGAGATTTTTCTTAATAGCTTTTTTATGTCAGTACCGTATATATTTTCATGTGAGTTTACTTAAATTATATTTATCTGAATAGATATAGATGATTCATTTGCAATTTGGTTGATAATTCTACTAGTAATTTATCACAGGCATCGTGAAGCAGGATATTCGGTTTCCGCTATTACGGAATATCTGCTCTGGTCCATCTCGTCAATGTGTTTATCTATTCTGCTGATATTCAGAGAGAATTTAGCTCAAAGGGAGTACGGAAGGAGTAGGTACTGTGGCGAGCGACCCCCGACTTGGGGTCCCTCGTCTCCGGGATCGATACTATTTTTCTAAAAAAATAAAATTAATGAACTGTTTTTTCACTTTTTATTCTTTCTACTTCAATTCTAGTTCTTTTTTTTCTCTGACTGACAACTACTCTTTTCTTATTTCGAATTATTTTATTTTATTTTTAAATATATTTCATAAAGATTAATTATCAATCGAAAAAGGTTTTAAACCAGCTTGTAAGGCTGAGGCCTTACAGTATGTTCATAGTTTGCTCTTACTTATTCACTGTAGCAATATGTTCCCCTAATAAAATGTTCGTTAACTGCCTTATAATCCTGCGGTGCAAGAAGTCGTGACCACAACACGTGGGGCAGTATAACGTTGGGGACTGAAACTCCACCTAACAGAAGATGAATGCCAAATAACGATGTCCTAGAGTAGTGTTGTTTTCTGAAGGCCTAGAGCGAGTTTTTCATTGCCGTCGTCTCAAGCCACTGCGTGGACGTAAACGCAGATTTGTATGGGCTCACAATAGTGTGATCTTTAGGCGCTGTTCCGAGGGCCTAGAGCGAGTTTTCTTAAAATCGCCGTCACAAGTCACCGCGTCGACGTAACCGCAGATTTGTATGGGCTCACAATAGTATCATCTTTAGGCCGACAGAGGCGCTGCTCCGATCCCATACAAATCTGCGTTAACTTTGACGCGGTGACTTGTGACGGTGGTAGAGAAAAACTCGCACTAGGCACTCAGATCCTATACAAATTTGCGTTTACTTCGATGCGGTGACTTGTGACGGCGGCAATGAAAATCTCGCACTAGGCCTATTGTATAGGATCGTAGCAGCGCCATCTGTCGGCCCATTGATGGCAATATTTTAATCCCATACAATTCTGCTTTTACGTCAACACGTCGAATTCAACCCGATTTCATCCTAAGAACACACCGTTTAAATCTCATGTTTCTTGAACCTGCGAATAAGGCTGTGCGTTGGTTTCAGTCAGTCTTTGATTTTTTTGAGTATTCATACTTATATAATAATACTTTTTTTTATGGCACGTTTGATGTACCTATTTACTTTGTAACTATGACACTTTGCCCTCGACCTACGACCTACGTAGTAATATTAATTATGTCTAGTTATCAGTCAATGTAAGTGATATCATTGTGTCATTCCTGTTGTACGTAAACCATTAAATATATAGGATGCAAAGCGTAAATAATATAATTTTAACAAAATAAAACCGACTTCTTTTTCTTCGACATATTTTTCTCATTGATGCCATTCGACGAAGCACCAGCTTACAAAAAAAAAGAATCATTAAAATCGGATCGCCAAGTCAACCATTTGAGAACCTCCTCCTTTTTGAAGTCGGTGAACTAGGAGTAAACTTTTCCATCTACACACACACACACACCAGTTTTACGGCGACCATGACCTTGATGTTAGTAGAGGCCACTCCTCGATCGATCTTTATGGCCTCGACACTCACCGGCGACAATGCTTTCACTCACTACTGAAAACTACTGAAAGGCTATGGTTTCATTGTTTCAGAATATAAAATTAGGTACCTACTTGTTATTTAACCCTTCCATGAGAAATCTATACAGATAAATAACATTGAAGTGTCTGTTTGTAATTCCAAAATAATATCTTTTCACTAATTGCATATGAAAGTATACATGCTACTGACACAAAAAAAAAATTAAAAAAATTCTCTGTCTGTCTGTTCCGGGTAATCGCTGAAACGGCTGGACCGATTTTAACGGGACTTAGGCTACTTTTGTTTATTAAAAATTTTAGGGTTCCCCGACAATAAGGATAAAACTAAATCTAATCGGACGAAACCGCGGGGCACAGCTAGTTATGAATAATGAGCGAGTCTCCGTTTACAATGCCTATTGCCTAAAGTATAGGTTCTGTCACGTTCAAACGTCGTCGCTTTACCTTTTTGCCCTTTTTTGTATGAAGACATAAAACTTTCTACAACTAAAAATACGCAGGCGATATCGTAAAAGTAAAAACCTGTTAAAATATATACTTGGGCACAGAATAATGACAATTTTTACTTTTTAACATTAACCTTTACACATCCATAATACAGAGTGGATGTTTGTCTAATAACATACGTTTGTGTATGTTTTATATATTCAACTTATTTGACCAACAACTGCCTACTATGGTATTCGCTTTTTATATATAATATAATGTAAGGTCGGCCATGAGAGACTAAATTGGAATACGCGTGAAACTTCTTGTTAGAAGTCGTAGCGGCATTTGTCTCATTGAATGTGCAAACGAAAATAGACCTAGTTATCCTTTAAAATATAAACGTTTGACGTGTAAAGTATATTAGATCTAGGACTTTCATGGCTGACAATACTTCTCGGGGTAGGCAGAAGTAATAAAGTGCCATTGTGCTTAGACTTACATAATTTTATTAGAAACTAGTCGTGCCCCGCGGTTTCACCCGCGTAGGCTTTCATGTTCCACGGGAACGGGATAAAAAGTAAAATGTGTCCTTCTCCTGGTTCTAAGCTATCTCCTCACCAATTTTCATCCAAATCGGTTCTGCCGTTCTTGAGTTATAAGTAGTGTAACTAACACGACTTTCTTTTATATATACATATAGATTTCTAAAAAGGGGGGTTGAAAGTTTGTAAGTATGCAAAATTTTACTGTCAGAAACGCAGGCGAGTTGCGGGCGCAAGCTAGCCTATACTCTATGCAGATAAATACAATTTAGTTATTCCAAATTAGCAACTTTTCACCAAATGCATAATAACAAAGATAAAAGAAAGATATATATAATGCATAATAACAAAGATAAAGGATAAACTTAAAGATAAAACGCAAGTAAAAAATAAACTATCTGCATAATCTCTGAAACGGCTGGACCTATTTTAACGGAGAATTATCTGGTAGATAGCTAATGTTATAACAAATACTATGCACTATAATTTTTATTGTTTATCTTATACGGGTAAAACATTGAGGCGTATAGTCGAAAATATTATATTGAAGTCTCCAAATTAATCTTTAGTATTAATCATCATGTCCTTTTCAGATTCCAGCACATGCCTATCAAGTTCTTGCATCTACACAGCTAGTGAGGTGATCAGAGCCTTGGACGAGACCCAGGACCCTTGCGAGGACTTCTACGAGTTCGCCTGCGGGGGCTGGATGAAGAACAACCCTATTCCCGAGGGCAAATCCACCTGGGGGATCTTCAGCAAGATAGAACTGCAGAATCAACTTACTATACGATACGCATTAGGTATGGACTTCAAATATTTTCATTGAATGCGATATGCCTTAAGAGCCGTGGTGTCCGTGGAGTTTTGAGATGCCTGCTACGCAAGCGACCAGCCGCGTTATTCACTAAGGTTCTCTCAGCGTCGAACTCGACGTTTCGACTAAAGAGAAAAATAAATTTATACATAATACATACCTATTCTAGGTATGTATTATGTATAAATTTATTTTAAGGTTCAATTTCCTATTTTAAAACCGACACTCGACGACAAGAGCGACGATGAGAAACCTTAGTGAATAACATGGCAGAGGACCAATGGGATTTTCTTGGATTCTCTAGCTAGCAGTGATTTCACACCACGTGCTTTACGGTGAAGGAAAACAGCGTGAGTGATATGTCTGAGAAGATATTCAAAGACGTGCGCGTGCCGGAGACGGCGATAGTCCCACCGTCTGTCACGTTGGCACTTAATCATCTTCGGTGAAAAGTGGGTGCTGTTATTACACCACCACATTCATGTTTTCATGCGTTATATTTACTGTAATCAAAAAAGTAACAAAAATTATTTTAAATGAAAAATTTCATGACCCACATTAATATCACGGCAATAAACGCTTGTTCGCAAGTAAGATAATTTGGAAAAGAGACGTGACATGCAGTTTTTGGATGGAGGGCATAACCTTTTTGCATTCCGAAAATAAAGAAAAACAGTGAAAATTATTCCGAGCCTTAAAAAGTATTCACGTGAAAAAAACCCAGTAATCTCTTTAAATGTATAGCAATTTTATTAACATGTTCTTTGTGGTGAATACAAACAAACACGAAAGATTTGAACGTAGTCATACAAAAAAAACTTTAATAGTTGTATTGTATACATTTACGTCATAGTTACGTAAAATCTCAATCTGAATTTTGACAGTGCCCCCAAGTATCTATATGTTTTGACATGACGTGTCAACGATGTAAACTTGTTGATCCGCCATCTTTGGAATTTAACCACAACCTGTCTTCGAAAAAGTATCAACACATTTCGGGCCACACTAATATCGAAATCTACACTTCGAAACATGTTGGAGTACCTAAAGTGCGCGAGGTTCACATATTAATGAAAATGAAAATGATTTATTCAGTTTAGGCCCTATTATGCATGTCGTAGCATTGACCACCGGTTCAGAAACTAGCCTTCTGAGAAAAACCAGCAAGAATCTCATGTTTTTATTTAAATAAACAAGTTAAAGTATAATGTTATATTTTGCCCGGCTACGGCGAAGCAAAAGGAGGGCTTTCATTTTTGACCGGATAGTTCACCCGGATTAAGTTTATACTATTAGAATGTATTGTTTTTCTTAGAGTACGTGGCATATCACTACGGCTATTCTCTGAACATCACATGTTTCATATTTAGAGAGCGTAATTTTTCAGTAGTTGGGTTTTAGTTCTTAAACTTATACTTATACTTTTTTGTATACTGTCCCTGTCTGTTCAACTATTCATTCATGACATATCGACGGCAAAACTTGTATCTAAATTTATATTTTTATCGGTTCAGTTTCGTACGATTTTGTATTCCATAATAATGTTTGTGCTTACATCAAATTAGAGCATCTCTGCTAACAGCGAGTTCAGACAATCAATTACTACACTTAGTAGCTCACTTATAAGGCCGTGGTTTACGAATAATGCACAATATATGCACAACATATTATCTGTGTAAACACCGCTGTTGATTTGTTCACGAAAATTGTATTGTTGTGCGATTTTTATAGACAATTTTGTTTTTTTGTTAAAATATTTATCAGCGATGAAGGTGACATATACATACGGGGGCCTGGGGCCTTACCTCATGGCTAGAGCTCATGCTCTTATTGCCGTGATAGTGTCACTCATTTATGAGACACGTTTATATGACGTGTATACAGCTGTCACTATCGCACAGGTGAATTATCATTGCAATAAGAGCTTATGGTTGGGCTCTAGGTCATGTAACATTTTTTTACAGTTAAATTAATTCATAAAAAAATTGCTAAGTAAAAAAAAATTATAAAGAAAGGAAACAGCCGTCAAAAAGAGAAAAATAAAAAAATTAAATTATTTTAAAGTAAATTACTTTCTTACTTACGTTTGAAGTTGGTATCAAATGTAGCATCAAACTCGGCATCAACCGCCAACCTCCTCCTTTTTTTGAAGTCGGTTAAAAAACGTTACGCCATTCGAAAACTGTCGAATGACGTCATAACTTTAACAGTTAACTTTATTGTAATCGCCCCAACTTCTCTGCTTAGAGTTGAAGCTCTTCGCATTCTAACAATGACACTGAGTACTTTTGACAAATTTGTCTTAGAATTTAATAAATGGGAATGGTGTCCTATCAGTCATGGGATGATTAGAGGAGACATTTACTTCCTTATTACAAAACGTCGTTGAAACGAAGACTAGACTAAACTCGGTCTAAAACTATGACCATCCCTTTTGAAATCCGTATCCCAAGAACAGATGGAACTACTTTTAAACCGATGATTATCTGAAGCGAAGTTCTTTTAAAAGTATATTTTCTGTGTTTCAGAGAAAGTAAATACATCAGCCGACACTGACGGTGCTGAGACCAAAGCTCGCGTGTATTACGACGCCTGCATCGACTCTAATGAAACCATCGAAAGGCTGGGGGAGAAGCCGCTTATCAGCGTTATCAAGAAGCTAGGAGGCTGGCACATCCTCCCTAATACCATGATCAAACAACCCAAGTGGGACCTTCAGAGACTGCTGCAAGATGTTCAGAATACGTAAGTCAAGAAGAATGAAAGAAATAAGTTCTTATTCCCTTGTAATTAAAAATATTTGGCAAACAAGACATGACGCGTGAAAACCTCGGATTTTAGAATCCATGGGGCAGACTATGATCGTTTCGTACCGTAAAAGCTTAAACCCCAGAACCATAGACCAGAACCCGGACATGTCAAGTGAAATAAAAAGCAGTTGAAAATGTAATTTATTTATTTTCTGACCATAAATTTAATTTGATAATAACCCTACTATACAGGGTGTCGGAGAAAGAGGAACAGTTGTCTTCGAAGTTGTAGGGTTATATGAATATATCACTATATTGAAATCGCAAAATATCTAGCTCCAAAGATAACGTAGTTATAAGCTATAGTCGAAGAGCTCGCGGCCTTAAGCGATTGAATGAACGCGCGGCAGCGTTTACCTACATTCCGTGCGCGGTAATTAAACTTTTTAAATTAAGGGGAAGGTTAATGGTTTCGAAAAATGGTTTTATGGGATTATTTCAGGGTTTATTAGTGAGAGAAAAAAAATAAAAACGTAGTTAGATTTCACGTGAATAACTCTACGTTACAGCTTATTTTTATGCGAAAATAAGGTATTGATATGGTCAACTTTGAACATTAATTACTAGAAAACGGAAGAAAATATTTTTGTCATAATAATTTTAATTGTTTCCTAAAATTATACCCTATCTCATATTTTGAGAGTTGTCCCGATTTCCCCGACACCCTGTATATGTATATATTATGCAAATTTATATAAAATATCACATTATTCGACATTAACGGCTAGAAGGCGACTCATTCCTGAAAGAATGATCATGGTAGACAAACTGACAGAAGAATAAGAAAATTATTCTTTGAAGTCGATTAAAAAGCATTGTTGGTCTGTTTTTTCGGCTACCCTGATGGAACTATCACTGTTACAATAACACGTCTTATTTAAAAAAAATATAAATTAATTATTGAGTTAATGACTTATGTGAGATGTATATTTTCAGCAGTAGTGTAAGGTGGCTATGTCTTGTTCTAGATACAATCTGGGTGGCTTGTTCAATTGGGCTGTTACCGAAGATGATCGTAACTCATCACAACACGTTATTGTGGTGAATATCTTTAGCTAAATTACGCTTTTAAATTGCTTTGCTTAGACCCAGGCTCAGGACAAAAGCCAAGGGCTTTAGGGTACATTAAAAATGCGTATTTTTGTTGTTACGTACAGATGCCGTCATGAATTATGAGCGATCTGCGAAAATAGTAGGGGTAACTGTACATTTATTTATTGACTCCATACAAAACCCAAAAAAATTTATCAGCGCTAATAACTCATGACCACATCTATATGATTAAATTATAAAAGTTATTCTTTGAGAATAAATTACGACACATTTTTTCGCTTATCACTTCCTTGGAGCTAATTTTGTACGAGAATCATGGAAGAAAAGATGAGATAAAACAAACCTTTCAAATTTAAATTTACTAATATACAAAACATACACAATTTGTATATTCTACAAATTTGTCTAATTCCAGCTCGACCAAGGCGGTCTAAACCTGCCTACCCGAGACAACTATCTCAACAAAACAGCCCACAAGAAAGTCCTAGATGCCTACCTGGATTACATGACGCGTGTATGCGTTCTTCTCGGGGCGAATAAGACAGAAGCGAAATCACAGATGCAAAAAGTAATTCAATTTGAAACGGACCTCGCTAATATTACAACCCCATCGGAGGACAGGAGGGATGAAGAAGGGTTGTATAACCCTTTTACTATCAAACAATGGCAGAAGGAAGCCCCGTTTCTTAACTGGACAATGTTCTTCAACGATGCTTTTAAGATTGTCAATAGAACTGTGAGTTATGATTTAGTTTCATTCGTAGAATGTAAATAAGCATATACGGTTTTTAATTGTGTTTTAATGAACACACAAGCGCAGTGATGGCGTAAAGTCTCGCGCCTTCCAGCAGAAAATAAATTTGAAAAAGGATAGAATATCTAGTTTTTGCATAGAGGCCACACCAATCATTGATTACACTACAAGGTGATGTAAAGGAAACTAAAACTAAAATTCACAAGTTCAACGTCTGCGTCTGATCACCCCTTGCTTAAGTTTTGGTCTTGCGTCGTCACTGCACAAGGGCTACCAAATTTATAACGAATGCTAAGAGCCACAATGGTAACATAATCAAAAACTTACATACTTATGATCACGCCTGTATCCCATGGGGGTAGGCAGGGACTCCTGTTCGACACATACTATGATCTTAAAATATTTACTTTTTAAATAAATAAATCGTCACCATCATCAGCCTATCTTAGTCCACTGCTGGACATAGGCTTCCCCCAATGAGTGCCATAGCGCCCTGTCTTTATCTTGCTGAAGCTGAATAATCTATACAGATAAATAAAATTGAAGTGTCTGTTTGTAATTCCAATATAACAGCTTTTCACTAAATGCATATGAAAGTATACACGCTACTGACTCTAAAAACCAAGTTTAAATTTTTTTCTCTGTCTGTCTGTCTGTCCGTCTGTCTGTCTGTCTATCTGTCTGTTTGTTCCGGGTAATCTCTGAAACGGCTGGATTGATTTTGGCGGGACTTTCAATGGCAGGTAGCTAATAGTACAAGGAGTAACATAGGCTACTTTTAATTTTAAAAAAACATAAGGGTCCTGCGGGATACCCATTAACTCTACGCGGGTGAAATTGCGGGGCACAGCTAGTCTTTATATATAAAAATGAATCCCCATTTCCCTTGGTCACGGCATCACGCCTAAACGGCTGGATGGATTTTAACGAGACTCACTGGCAGATAGCTGATGCTTCAAGGAGTGTTTTAGGCTAATTTAATTTAAAAAAAAACATCATGAGACTAAATCTACGCGGGTGAAACCGCGGGGCACAGCTAGTAAACAAAACGTAACAAATCTCTCTCCCCATCATGGAACATTGGAGACATTTCTCAAGAAAGAACTTAGGTAACATTCTTTGGTTGCGATCTTGTGTGTTATGGAGGTACAGTCCCCAATCAGGGACTTCCATCCCCATTTCATATTGTTATTGTATATAAAAAATTGTGTTCCAGATAAACGATACGGAGAGAATTGTAGTGTACGCGCCTGATTACTTTAGAAATCTCACTAAAGTCATACGAAAGTACAGCAAGACCGAGGATGATCAAAGGTATGACGATTTACCAGGCATTGTGTACCTACATGAAAATGCGTAGCTGTTTTACATGCATACATACAGATAAAATTGACGTGTCTGTTTGTTATTCCACATTAAAATCTTTTTATGAAATGCATTTGAAATAATATAATTTAATTTTTTTTCTTAGTCTGTAATCTCTGAAACGCCTGGACCGACTTTAACGGGACTTTCGCTAGCAGTTAGCTGATGTTTCAAGGAGTAACTTAGGCTACTTTTATTCAGAAAACATTTGAGGGTTCCGCGAAATAAAGTTTATATGTATGTTTGTAACGAATTGGCTCAAAAAATACTGGACCGATTTAAAAAAATCTTCGCTCTAAATTATCACTGATTAATATAGGTTATAGCCCCGTACTCCCACGGGAACGGGAACTACGCGGGTGCGCCTGACGTCCTAGTAATTTATAAAAATGCCAGTGTTTTTAAACTGCCATAATATTTGAATGGTCAGGATCGTGACCAGTTACATGATGTGGCAAGTATCCCGGTCGCTGTCTACATACCTGTCCAAGTCATTCCGGGACGCGACCAAGATCCTGAGGAAGGCCCTGTTCGGCTCCGAAGGCACCGAGGAGTCCTGGCGGTATTGTGTCACTGATACCAACAATGCTATCGGTAACTACACGACATTTTGTTTTAAATTAACCATTCGTATTTTCTTCCTCATTACTTCGTATTACTTTTTACAAATTACTTTCAAATGACGTAATTATACAGGATTATACATGCTACCGCCAGGTTCGGAAGGTTGATTTTACTGAGAAGAACCTGGCAAGAAACTCAGTAATTACTCTTTTCAAAAATATTATACAATTTTAAAATACAAAATATATCACTTAAGAAATGTAAGCCCATTATAAATTTGGTGTTCTATTTAGAGTCAAAGCTGATGATGATGATGATGATGGTCCGACCGATTTCGGCCATGGCGACCGCTTCAACTCCGGTTAACTTGTCGGTAGTCCACTCGCATGTGGCTTTCGCCAATCTTCTTTTGGAAGGTTCTCGCCCATTGCGTACATGTGAGCACACCGTTCTCAAAATTATAGTTTATAGCCGCAGGTGGTCGGGCTTTTAATTCGTTGCGTTTCGCATCAAGCTCAGAGCGCCGGTTGACTCCCTTTCAGCCAAATTAGTTCAGCGGTTTAGACTTGAAAAGGTCACAAAGGCCTCGGGTCGGGACCTATATCTTGGTAGTCAGCTCCATCATTTCCCTGGCCTTTTCCCATACATTTTTGGGGTCGGCACTTGATTCAACCCGATGTGGCCGATCACCTGATTTTTATACGAAGCGACTGCCATCTGACCTTCGCAACCCCATTTAGGAAGAAAATCTGTGATCTGGGTTAAACCAGTTGTCAGATTATTTTTAGGCCTCCGACTGACCTGTAACGATTGCCAAAGATGTTAAATTGGCAACCTCCAGTCCTAGTCAGCTCCAACCCTGACCGCCTATAGGCCCGCTGGTTCCTATTCCGTCGCCTCTTACGACAAGGGTTCCATAGCCAAATTCTTAGACCCTATTGGGGATGTTTAGAGCTCATATTTTTCTTATACACAGCATTGAGCTGGGGGCCTATCAACTACCTATCTATCATCGGTTTATACAGAGCGTATTAAGAACTTCTGAGCTTTGACATGTCATATGTGTACCGTAAAATTAAACGTCAAAGCTAAGAAGTTCTTATTACGCGCTGCTTAAACGATCATAGTTGGCCCATACAAACGGAAAAATCTACAAACGAGTAGGCAGGTACCTACACCCACAAGAAAACATTTATCATCATTCACTGTAAACTCGAACCCTTGCCAAAACCAACGAATGTAATATCCTTCCAGGATTTGCAGTAGGAGCCATGTTCGTTCGAGAAGTGTTCCAGGGAGAGGCTAAGAACCAAGGGGAGACCATGATAGACAACATAAGGAATGCATTTAAACGGAACCTCAAGAATTTGGACTGGATGGACCCGGAGACCAGGAGCGCTGCTGAGATCAAAGCCGATGCTATTACTGATATGATTGGTTAGTTGGTTCCAAATCAAAATCCTTTTAATAAGATCATAACATAATATATGCTCACGCCAGTATTTCCCGAAGGGGTAGGCAGAGGTGTTGTATTAGTAACACCCACTTTTCACCGAAAATGATTATGTGCTAATGTGACAGATGGTGAGCCTATCGCCGTTTCGGACACTATATATACGTGTTTGAATAACGCTCAGACATATGCAGCTTTTCTCGCGATGTTTTCCTTCACCATAAAGCACATGGTGTGAAATCACTGCACATAAGTTATTAGATAAACTCATTGGTACAGGCCGCGCTGGGATTCGAACTTGCGTCGCTTAGCGACTGCTCAAACCGCACGCCTGTTTTAATAAGAATTTAGAAAGTTTTAAAGTGTGAGTATTTTAAAGAACGTTAGGTTTCTATAACGTGGTTTTCCCAAGCGTATACAGCATGGAGTTCTTCAAGCGGTGTGCAGAAGATAGTTACAGTCTTTCAAGATTCTTGCAAGCGTCCATATGCAGTCCAAAAGCCAGCTTCTCAATCTAGGTTCGAAAGGTTGCTTTAAATAAGAAAAACCTAGCAGGAAACTCTTTCCAAAAATATATATAAATACAAAATAAATCAGCAGAGAACCTAAACCTATCCTCACTTGTACTCATGTCTTGTTGTATTCCAGGATTCCCGGACTACATCCTCCACAAAGATGAACTGGATCACCAATACGCCGAGCTAGAGGTGAAGCCGAATGAATACTTCGAGAACAATATAGCTTTCAACGTGTTTTCACTCAAAAACGACCTTAAGAAACTAGATCGACCTGTTAATAAGACCAAGTGGGGTGAGTCTTAGCTTTTTACCGAGACTTTTTTTGTGGTAGTTTGTTTTGGGGTGGCAACTATTTATATAAAGATATATGCTCTAGAATTTTTTGGCATTTTTTTTCACATGGCATCGGTTGGTGGTACATATCAATTTAAAAATATATAAAAAGTCCCTTAACATTTTTGATGCCGTTATACTACTCTTAATTTTGAGTACACTACGTAGTTATCAGAATTTAATTAAAAATGTTTTTAATAAACTACCAATTCGCTTAAAACGTATGTCTAATTTAAAGTTGACATAATATATTTGATTGACAACCGACCTCGATAGTTACGTGCTCCCCGAGGCACGGAGTGAACACCCATCCTACTACTGGCTCGAGTTGAGGTTGTTTAACTTCGCAACAAGGCTCTCATACATCAAAAACGTTCCCAGGTATGACTCCATCAACAGTAAACGCATACTACACTCCGACGAAGAACCAGATCGTGTTCCCAGCTGGCATCCTTCAGCTGCCATTCTATGACGGCGTGAGCCCCAAAAGCGTCAACTATGGGGCCATGGGGGTCGTTATGGGGCACGAGTTGACGCACGCTTTTGATGACCAGGGACGAGAGTATGACAGGTAAACAGAACCTCCTTATTTCTCGCTGTCGGTTAAAAAAGAACGTTAAGCCGTCGGTCCCGGTTGCCAATTTAACATCTTTGGCAATCGTTACAGGTCAGTCGGAGGCCTAAAAATAATCTGACAACTGGTTTAACCCAAATCACAGATTTTCCTCCTAAACGGGGTTGCGAAGGTCAGATGGCAGTCGCTTCGTATAAAAATCAGGTGATCAGCCACATCGGGTTGAATCAAGTGCCGACCCCAACAATGTATGGGATAAGGCCAGGGAGATGATGGTTAAAAAAGAATCTAAGGCGAGTTATCCTCAATAAAGAGCAGACTATCTCATCAGGCTAACTTTTTACTTGTAGACACTCAAATGTGCCGAAAACTTCCATTACGCATTTGGCTTGATTGCAAATCGATTTGTCATAAATTTGAAGCCAAAATTATTAAATTACATATCTATCAAGAGTCGTTAAGGGTAGGCTGAAACTTTCCAACTACGATAAGGTGTTAACGTGACAGATGGTTAGTCTTTCGTAGCCTTGCACGATTTGACTTACCTACATTCATCGTTGGATGTTTTCCTTCACCGTAAGGCAAATCAAAACCGGTAAATTTTAGAGTTCACTGTCACTGTGTTTTTCTATCAATTTATAACTATAATTTGAAATTTTTTATATGATTACATAAACTTTTTTTATGATTAGTATCAGTGATATATTTTTGGGCGTCCATAAGCCCTTCATGAAATAAATAATTTTTATTTTTAAACCACACGGTTGTTTTAATGTAGATTCGGTAACTTGAACCAATGGTGGAACAACAAGACGATAGCGCGTTTCAAGGGCCGTGCGGAGTGTATGCAGAAACAGTACTCACAATACACCATGGATGGACAATCGCTCAACGGGAAACAGACCCTAGGTAAGAACCTTACCTATTAATAAAACTCTTAACCTCAGAATAATGCTATGTCATACATATATATGCTCACAACTGTATTCCCCGAAGGGGTAGGCAGAGGTGTTGTAATTTTTCAACACCCGCATTTCACCGAATATGATTGAGTGCCAACGTGACAGAGGGTGACTCCATCGCCGTCTCAGGCACTATATCTTCTTATACATACGACTTTGAATTATATTTCAGACATATGCAGGTTTCGTCACGATGTTTTCCTTCACCGTAAAGCACGTGGTGCGAAATCACTGTACATAAGTCAATCCCTTCTAAATGCCATATTACCAACAAAAGAGATTATAATACACGCTCCCTACGCCATGTTTATAAATATTATTATGCAAAACCTTTTGACTAGTGTTAAATTAAGTCCCTAAAATAAATAGGTAGGTCAAGACCCTTTTAGAATTGGGCGAGTTCCTTTTATAATTGTTATAGATTGTTTGATATTTGTTTGAATTCTAGTATTCCCTTTTCTATACAAAATGGATGCTTAACACATTCGCTACGGAAACTTCTTCTTCTTCGTAAATTCTCTAACAGTTGGACGCGCAGGTGCGTCCTTAGCAGCGAACGCGTTAAAAAACTATATTCAATAGTAATTATTTCTCTCAAAATTACCCCGAATAAAGTTTACAAGATCAAGATTATCTGGAAGACCTCACCTCCTCATTTATTCGCGTTTTCAATACAATCATACTCCAATTGTAGGTTTTAACATGGATTTACGCTGAAGTTATCGCCTCAATATTTTCCTCATTTTGCATGGGAACGTTAAAAAGCGCCCCAAGCGGCGAATGTAGGTAGTTTTACGTCTCGAAAGTAGAGTAAAGCGTGTCAAAACCTAAACTTGGGCTCTGGTGACGGTGACGTCATCACATGAACTTTACTTATATGTGACGTCAAAATGTGGTTCAATCACGTGACCTATCTGGTTTGTTTTTCTTTAGGTGAGAACATAGCAGACAATGGTGGCCTGAAGGCATCCTTCCACGCTTACCTGGACTACAGCAAGACGGCGCCAGTCAACCTGACTCTGCCTGGTCTGCGGTACAATCATCGACAGCTGTTCTTTATATCATTCGCTCAGGTAATGTGATAGGAAGCTGGGCCTTAAAATAAAATATAAAGATAAAAACTAGATAGATGGAGTCCTATGTTCTGATCA
Organism: Watsonalla cultraria; assembly: GCA_964035505.1. Taxonomy (NCBI): domain Eukaryota; kingdom Metazoa; phylum Arthropoda; class Insecta; order Lepidoptera; family Drepanidae; genus Watsonalla; species Watsonalla cultraria. The sequence goes on along the minus strand of OZ037734.1, from coordinate 4,747,682 downwards.
ATTATTCCAGATTTCACAACTTTTAATGTTTCTTACTCAATGATGGCACTCGCATTTCGCCAGTTATGTGTTTAAGTACCATGAAACAGAGAGCGAGCCTATTGCCATTGACCGGGCACTAATCCAGATTCCGATCTGCTAGTGGACTATTACAGACAGAAAATTCCAATAACCCTGCCCGACCCGGATATCAAACCCTTGGTAAATAGGTTTTGCAGCAGCATTTGAAACCATTAACGACAAAATGATACCCAGTCATCATCTCCCTGGCCTTATCCCATGTATTTGGGGTTGGCACTTGATTCAGCCCGATGTGGCTGATCCATCTGGGTTAAACTTTAGGTTCTTAGTCCTCTGAATGACCTGTAACAATTGTCAAAGATGTTAAATTGGCAACCGGGACCGACGGCTTAACGTGCTCTCCGAGGCACGTTAAGAAGGCAGGAGGGAACTCGGGTGGTCAACCATCCAACTACTGGCTAGGCGTATGGTTGCTTAACTTCGCTGATCTAATCATATGCGCAATAGCAACTGTGCTTCGAGCTCCTCAACATAAAATTATACCCATTATTTATAAATAATTCGACTGCTATAGCCAGACCAGTGTACTTGTAAGAGATCAATGGTTTTAACCCAAGAGTAACAGAATCCTGATTCTCATATTATCTCTTTCAGGTATGGTGTTCAGCAATGACAAAAGAGTCCACGAAGATGCAGATAGAAAAGGACGACCATACCGTTGCAAAGTACAGAGTGATCGGACCTATATCGAATTTGAAAGAGTTCTCAGAAGAATTTAACTGTCCCGCAGGCACCAAGATGAATCCTAAGAAAAAATGCGAGGTTTGGTAAACATGGGGTTGGTTTGGAGTTACGCGATTGACTTTGATGAATACAAATAATGCGTGTGTACATTTAAAACCAACCGGGGTGGTCTGTGGGCTAGGAATTATATCAGCAACATAACGATACAAGTAATGCGACAAAGATTATTTTAAATTAACAAGAAGACACCTTATGAGGAATAGTGGAGACAAATGAAAATGAAAATGAAAAATATTTATTCAGTTTAGGCCCTGGTAAGGTAAAAATGAAAGTCGAGAATTTACCACCGGTTTGGAGACTAGCCTTCTGAGAAGAACCGGCAAGAACAGGATTAAATAGTTGTCAATTTTGGAATTTGAAAAAGAACATTCGCTTCGAACATAGCTCCTCCTCTTTTCGAAGTCGTTTATAACGTGACGGACAGTATACTTTCCGAAATGCTCGATAGAGCGCCGTCTATTGATTATATAGTTACTTTCGAGTTAGTATTTCATCCAACAAGTAGATGGCGCCACAGACACGTCCAATAAGGATTTATGAACATGTAATTTTATGATTTTAATTATAATTGAAGAAAATCGCGTAATTTCAAACACACAAGTGTTAGGAATAAATTCGGGTATTATATACTTAGCTAAAGAGCTTTAGCAGCGCCACAAATTGTATTGCGGTGGTAGTAACGAAGTTATGATATAGATTAGTGGAATAGTCTACATTATCTATCTACAAAGCTTAATTAAAAAATACATCTTCTAGTCTACTCGAAATTGATCATTGACACAAAAATAATGTAAAGTTGGTTGTGTAGGTAAAAATGAACGAAACATGCCGTCTATTCCATTAATCTATGTCACTGACAGGGTTGTCACAACCCAAGATTTTGATATTTATATTGAATGTATATATGAGCTTAGCAGTTATAAAACGGGTTACAAAACGTATTAATAATAATAATTGATTATTTAATTATTGTGTATAATGCGAGTATGTACTTAATTAGCCAGCGGGGCCCGTAGCAAGTTACCTATATCGAAAGTTTAAAGTGACAAAAATGTATTAACGTTTCAAGATTGAATATAGGCTAAATAAAACTAGCCTCAATTCGCGATTTCGTTTGCATTGATTACATAAGTACCCAAAGTAAGTTTAACATGTTTTAACGTTAACTATATCCATTGCGTATTTACCTCATTTTGGATGGGAACTTAAAACTTCTTACACTCGCCGCTAGGGGCGCTTTTACGTTCCAATACAAAATGAGGAAAAAACGCAAACGATATTACGATATATATATTTTTGAATGAACAATTCTATAAGGTGGAAATTAAGCAAAGAAATTCCATTGAAATTGATAAAAATACAAGCTCGCATTATAGATATTTGAGTGTTTTCATTAATTACGTACTATATTCGTAGTAAAATGAATTAGGTAAATACTTATTGCTTTTTGTGTTAGAATCTTTGAAATCTTACTTTTTAAGCATAAGTATAATATTTCGATACAAATAATTAAAAAAACAAATACGAACAAAATCACGTCTCACCAAAATTAAATCGCTTAGCTTTTATGATAGCTTTACTCTAAAAGTAATATTTCTGAATTATTTTATGATCACATCCTCAATTCTTTCTTTCAGTCTTAAATCGTATCCATTGAGTTTCTGAGAATAGTTATTCAGAATTAATGAATTGACGTATCTATATCGTTAATCTTTGACAAATATTTCCTGGTTTTAAAACAAAGAAATAAAAATATATTTTAATTGAATAGCATTAGCGCTTCTGTTCGTGTTGTTGAGTGTCCTAGCGTTAAATGATATGTGAGATTATATATTTTAAATATGATTTTATAGTTAAATGACTAGGTATTAATGTGTTGTGTGCATTGCTTAGACGTACTTAATTTTAAGTGAATTTACATGTTTATTAAATAGTGCCATTACATAAAAACGTAATGAACAAAATGCTGGCCATTTTTTAGGTTTTTTTATCTCATCAAAAATATTGTATTTTTTTAGTAATTTTTACCTTATTTATTTCGAATTAGTCATTTATTTTGCATTAATTTAATAATTGCCGCACTTATTTTTTTCGGTATTTCTCCTACTCATGTTTAATATCAATATTTACCAGTAAGAGTTTATTCTTTATTATTTAATACATAGTACAATTTTATCTCGAGTAGAGATTCTCAATTCGTTACATAATTAACATTATTAACATTTATAGTTATTTTTTTATACCCAACAAGAGACTTGAGATCATAGCAGTTGCATTTTGTCTTCCAATTTGAGCGACTTGTCACCATTAGCGCCATCTGTTGACTGGATGAAGCCAACTTTATTAGCTACTTATCGACCGATGCCGTAAACCTATTTAAAAAAAACTTAGAACTTAACGAACGAAACAGCGAAGAATATTATATCATTATGTTTTTTTCGGTCGGTAGGGCTGTGTGCTATGTACATTACGCTTGGGTCTCAAGTAAAACTCTTGTGGGTTGTAATATATTTAATTAGGTCGTTGGACAGAGTCACATTTTGCCAAATATGAAATAATCCATAGTTTCAATATATTAGGTATGGTAGGCATTGTAGATATCTCAATAGAGTTTGAGGTTTCAGGGCATTATTAACTGAAGGAATGATTATTTATTTCAATACTTTTTGTACATTGAATATCAATAGAAATCCAAAATCTTCCTTGAATAAGTATCTTAATAATATATGACTCCAAATAAAATCCATTTAGGAGTAAGCGAACAAACAAATGGCCGTAAAGGGAACTTATTATTTTTGTACCTATTTCAGTTCAGGGTGAATAAAAAAAATTCTTTCAAATTAAGTCGTTTGTATTATTGTTACTAAATATAAATTCTGCAGAAAAGAAGAAACTTAACCAAGAACCTACGTAACTTTTTTTCTAATTCACCCTGTAAAACTAAGCCGAGTACACCTAAGCGATTGTACCTGCTATCTATAACCGGCTTATAAGTATTTTTAATCATTAGTTTTTGATGGTATGAAGCTTACAGGGGCCTTCCCATGACCTTTTATTGCCAAGATAGTTGACCTCTCATTGTGAGACAGATGCATATGACGTGTATACATCTGTCACTGTCACACAGCAGTACCCCTATCACGAGTTTGCAACCGTAATCGTAATCTACACTCGCTAGCGTCTCCGCCGAATATTTGAATGAGAAATTTTACAGCGCCTCCAAGCGGTGACGTGAAGAACTAAAATATGTCATACAAATATTGTCGGAGACGCTAGCGAGTGTAGATGAGGAAAACGGTGGCAAACTCGTGATAGGGGTATTGAACTATCATTGCAATAAGAGCACATGGTTGGGCTCTAGATAAGGAAATAGTATTAAGACAATAAACTCCTATGTCCTAGATAACACCATTTTGTATTGACGTCAGAATATTAAGGCGTCTCAAAAACGACAGACTTTTTGAACCCATGATTTTTTATAGCTATGTATAGAAATGTGATCTCAGGACTGGAAATGTTCCTGAGATATGGCTACAGACTCACCAGTTACACTAGCACCACAAATTATTGTAAAAGTCGGTGCTATTTTAGTATGCCATTGCAAACAATCGAACAAAAAATGTCTGTCGAGTTTGAGCTGCTTCAGAAAATTTAATCTTTTTTACTTGTATAATGACGTCACATAGTCAAATTGTGCCCATAATAAAACAAATGTATAGCTAGCTTTATTTGTAGCCATACGTGTAATATTAGATATAACATTTTTGTGCTTTCTTATTGAAAAAAAAACTTTTGTAAACATAAGGCAAACATGTTGCTAATTTCATTACTAATATTGTATCTTCCATAAAACGGCCAACGAGTTACATTTGTATGTAAACAGTTTCATATCTTAGTGTGAGACCAAAATATATGGTATTTAATTTTGTTATCACATATTCAATATTTATTGACAATAATTAAAATCATAGACCATTACAGAATCATATAATGAACTATTTAAAATTCTATACATTTTGAGGTTGCCATTTAGGTACCTTACAAAATTATTTTATCTGTTCCATTTGTGGTATGGTGGCATCTAATTCACATATCTTTGGTAGAAAGTGTAGAAATTATAGTGAAAAAATATAGAATTTGGTAGAAATGCGTGCATAACTTTCTAGGGTCAATAGTCGATAAATACAATAAATTACTAATTAAGAAAAAAATAATGTTGTCAATAAATATTGTTAAGAAACAGTATTAATTAGGTTCATTATAAAATACCTAATTGTGTGTTTATCAAAATAAATAAAACAGTACATTTTTATAATTAAGTTTTGTCACAAAATGTCTGTGTGGCGTCCGCACGACACGCTTCATACCATGTTTCATATAATATACAGTCAACATACAAACAGTATCTCTATCACGAGTTTTGCATCGGTTTCGTAATCTGTGTCTCAAGTACCTATAAGTTTTGACACGTATCAACGTCGTCGCTTGACCTTGCGTTTTTCAAATTTTTGTATGGAGACGTAAAACTTCTTACACTCGCCGCTTGGGGCGCCTTTTAAGGCAGGCGCTATCGTCAACGTAAAAATATGATAAATCCTATACTTGGGGCACTGTTACGACTAGCGCTTCTCCGCTAAATGTTTGTATGAGAAATTACGTACCGCCTCCGAGCGGCGAGGTAAATAACTAAAATATCTCATGCAAATATTGTAAGTGACGCTGGCGACTATAGATTCCGAAAACGGTGAAAAACTCGTGAAAGGGGTACCTACTTGTGTTGTGCGGACTCAGCCAATAAATGGTATCTATGCGTCCACTGACATTCCTACGCACTCAGCTGGTAGGCAGCCCCAAGCCAGTAGTGAACCTATATTGAGAATAATATTTAAAGATTTCAACTATTACTTGCCTATAGCAAAGTAAATAGATTTCTCGTGGACTCCCGTGGACGCATATCATAAACAATAAACAAAGTATTTTATTAACCAACCAGTTTATTTTGTTATGACTGATTTTATTAACTTATCGATTTTATGAAAGAAACTTGTTTCCAATTTCCATACTGTATGTTTCATTTACTGCACCACCACAACCCATTAAGCTTATTTTTGCCGATCACTTAAAATTTTAAGTGCTCGGGGTAAAATAGGGGATAATGTTAGCGCTCATAACTCATGACAGTAGTCATGAGTTATGAGCGCTAACATTATCCCCTATTTTATTTAATATTATATCATATTAGGTATATATACCTATAACCCCGCCTAAGAGACGGACAAATCAAAAACACTATCAACTTTACAATGTTAGGTATGTATTTAATAAGTACAAGAGAACTGTGTAGTAAAAACTACAAAATAACTTAGTGATCTAAAAAAAGTACTGAGTCTCATTATAATAATAGTGAGAGTTTTCTTACATACTTTTTTCGCGGGGCGTCGCGTTTGTATGAACATTTTATGCATTGGTGAGAAAACTCCGATTATTAAACTTAAATTTATTGAGAAAGGGAAAAGCCTACCTTAGGTATAGGTAGATAACTTAGCAAAATAAATTTTGGTGAGAAAATTTGTCAAAAACAAAACAGTCAAACCTCCCGCCTTTTATATACACCACCGACAAGAAATATTTTATATGCACAGATAACATATATATACATAAATACTCTACGTTTTCTACAATGAGGTCAATAGATTGGCGTGCGGGATCATAGATAAAGTTTTTTTTTGGATACGTATATCTAAGATCACAGAATTAATTATGTAGTGTAAATCGTACCTACAATAATTAGTTCTATGTCTAAGATAAACTTTTCTTCGTAAGTTTTGCCGTCAATGTCACGCTTTGAATATTTCATGTGTGATACATCAAAAACTCAAACGTCAAACTAAAAGATATAGAAAACATTTCGCTTATGTCAAATAAACTATGTCATTGTCAAATAACTAAACGAAACCACTGCCTTGTCAAACAAAACAAACGAATTCAATATCTTTTCATCATAAAATGGCGGACCGAAACGTTTGACGCGTTTTATTCTGTGTATTAAAAAGTGTACAAGAACGTTTTGAATGTTGATATTTTGTGTGAATTTCTGATCGTAATCGGTATTTTGGTGGCAATGTAAAAAAGTAACGTGAGTATCCAATAGAAAGGAAAACAAAACAAATTTGAGCCTGATTTATAAGCTTAGATTTTACAAAACGTGTTCGTTTTGGTAGATTGATAAAGTGTAAAGATGATGTGGTCTTACAGCCGGATCTGATTATTTCAGATGTAGAGTTCTGTTATTGTTTTAACAGACACAGACGAACAAGGCGGTTTTTAGGTAAATTGGTTAATATTTGAAGCAAAATGGAACAAATTGTGGTCAAAACGGAGCTGGGGACAAACGGAGAGATATTATTGTATTATGTGAATGGTAAGAACATCTCTTTATCTTAGATTATGTTTAAAAATAGTACTCATGTTTAAAATATGAGGATTAGTAACTTAAGCCTTTATCAGAAGTATACTCTAAGGAGTATATTATACAAGTATTTTGTATGATAGAGAGAAATAGAAGAGTAAACTACATTGCCCTGACCACAAATAGCATGGTACAAGGGCTGGAGGTTGGATCAGTTGCCTAAAAGGGTGAGAGTAGCTTTTACTAGAAGAATAATTTTATCCACATCTAAATGTAGGAGCAGTTTTTAGACTAAAAAAACAATATTGAGTCTTTTTTTTTTCTTATAACTTTTATTTGGAATTTTTTATAAACAGCCGTCATTGAATGTTATGAAAATTGATTTAACTGATTATAATCTTAAATAAATTACTATTTTTAACTTTGTAACCTGTAACCTTTCGCAAACTAAACTTTGTTGAATTAGTTTCTAACTATGTGAGCTTCTTTGTGTATATTTAGTAGGTCTGAGAATACTTCTTCATACCCCTTTGAGGTAAGGGGTCAGCCCCAAAAATATTTATGACAACAATGTTTGGCAGGTCTAGCTGGTTTATGTTTAAAGCTGAAAACTCATTTGATTATTTTAAAATGAAAATATTAGTACAAATCAAATATAATGACACAAAATCCATACTTTTACAGAAAATGGCATCACAGAACAAGCAGTTCTATCTGGGGTGGAGAGTTTTGAACATCATGGTATTCAGCTGCAGGAGAATTCTGAAGGGGAATACATTCTCTCCGATGCTCTTGAGGTGGAAGATGGTAGAATAGAGACACCTTTGTTAGCAGCTATACGAGAAGATCTTCCAGAAGACTCAGCAACTACTGCTGAAGGGTCAGACACCTGGGTTGAGGATGAAATGAAACGCTTACTGGTATTCTACAATGACAATAAACAAACATTTAGAGTTGTCACGCAAAAAACACACTTATGGACAGTTGCTTGTAAGACAATATTAATTGGCAAGACCCCTGAAGCCTGCGAATCACAATTACTGACATTGAAGATGAAGTATACTCAAATTCGTAGTCATATGCAAAGAGGTATCTATATAAAGTGGCCGTTCTTTGAACTCTGCCACCAAGCTTTCCAAGATGAGGAAAGTATTATGTTGCTAGATGCTGAAGATAGTCCGACTGACCAGCTATTGAAGATCCCGGCTACTCCCAAAGCAGAGGTGGTTCAGGAAAGTAGTTCAGTTACAAAGAAGAATAATAAAAATCCAACCGATGAGAAAGTGGAGTTGATGTTAACATTATATCTGAGGCATAAGAAGGATTACCAAAAGCAGTATTGGACAAGAGGCTTGTGGGAGACCATTTCTATAGAGCTTGGTGAAGATGATGTGGAATATTGGCACAAACGGTTCCTGAATTACAAACAGCATTACATTAGAGTCCTTGAGAAGCGTAAGGAGACTGGTTCCGACAGCAGCAATTGGCCATACACCGCATTGTTTGATCAAATATTTGCAGATGACGAAGAATTTCAAAGGAAATATGTCAATAACCCAAATTCTGTTACAAATGCCGCTGCCGATGATAACTACTGGAATTCAACCGAGAACATTGTTTTGATCAAGTATTGCTTTGATTGCTTTGAAGAGTTCCAAGACCCGACTATACCCGACAGTTTTCTTTGGAATGAAATCAGTCGTCTCTTAGCCAAGACACCTGATAAATGTAAGGAAAAATATGAAGAGTTACAAACAGAACACTTGAATAAATATATAGATGGAGGTTATAGTTTACGTGCGCGTAAACCTTTAGAGTTGTTATTTGACCATCTGATATCAAAGCAAATAGAAGTTGTGATGGTGAAGGATAGGAATAACCAAGATCAGGTAGAGATATGGAAGACTGAGGAGTTGGACGATATGGTGCAGTTTTTCTACGATAACATTGAGATGTTCAAAGATCCCTTATGTTATTATGTATGTTGGCTTGCGGTGAGCAGGAAACTCGGTAGGAATGTGTTTGGCTGTCACAAACACTGGGAAGAGTTGAAGGAAATATACAAGTCTATCCTGCAAGATAAGAAAGATAATTCTGAAATGCAGATAGACTGGAGGTATATAGAGTTATTTGATAGGATATTTGACTATGGTATGGACACTAACCTGCTTACAGGGTATGAACAGTTCAAAGAAAGCCCAGTTGCGGATGTCAGGAAAGTTGGTGGTGAGTTATTTAATACTATGGTTATTTAAATAGTAATTAAAAAGCTCCTTTTGTCTATGAATGTGGTAACCAAGCTTCTTACCTTAAATGAGGCGGTAATTCAATTTCATACTGTTTTATAAATAACAAGTTCCAATCTATACATCTATACAGTTAAATAAAATTGAAGTGTCTGTTTGTAATTCCAAAATTGCAGCTTTTCATTAAATGCATATGAAAGTATACACGCTACTGACACTAAAAAACCAAGTTTTAAAATTTTCCTCTGTCTTTCTGTCTGTCTGTCTGTCTGTTTGTCCGGGTAATCTCTGAAACGGCTGGACGGATTTTAACGGGACTTTCACTGGAAGGTAGCTAATGTTTCAAGGAGTAACTTAGGCTTCTTTTATTTATTAAAAATATGAGGGTTCCGTGACAATAAGGATGAAACTAAAAAAATATTACAATGAAAATTAGATTTTCGATCTTTATCAAGATATCACATATAGCAGCATTTTTATGACTTACACTAAAATGCCATTTTATTATTTCAGTAAAAAAATTGAACATAAGATCGGAAAATGCTGCAACGGAAAATGGTTATTTATCCAAAGAGGATGAAATATACGAGGTTCCAGCAAAGAAAAGCAAAATAAACAATTCAAAAACAGCCAAGATACTAGAGTATTACATCAAGCATAAGGAGAAGCTGTCCAAGCCTCAAGGGAATAAGTCCCTGTGGAATGCATTAGCTAAACAACTAGCTATGAACTACGAACAATGCATTAGTAAATTTAGAAGCATTAAACGTGAATACATATCCTTTGTGCAACAAGACATAGGGCGCCCAGGGTCGGTCACCTGGCCGTATTACAATTTATGCAAAAAGGTCTTTGGCTACCGTGCAATAAAGTCGCAAATCAAAAACAACAAGCTGGAATCCGACAGCGCATTTGAGGACTGGGACGATTCTGACATAAAGAAAATCATAAACCATTTCAGTCAGAACTTTGATGACATCAACAGTAATATCGAAGATACGAATAAATGGGCGGAGTTAGGTGCTCAGATTGGCAAGTCTGAGTTTGCATGTAAAGAGAAGTTCCTGGAATTGAGGAAGTCTTACAGGAAATTGAGGACGCGGTCAAGGAACCCTGATGTTAAGATATCGTGGAAGTACTTCCATGCGATCGACCAGATCTACATGGCGCATGAGGATTGCAACTACGAGCTGATGGACGAGGACAGGAATGGTTATACCTCCATGGAAGGCAATGAAGGTAAGGATATAAAAATAAACTAACTGTGCCCCGCGATTTCACCCGTGTAAATTTAGTTTCATACAAACTTTAATATTTTTTCGTATTTTATCCCCTTAGAGGTAGAATTAATCAAAATCCTTTCTTAGCGGATGCCTACGTCATAATAATAAATAATAATAAAATAATAAATGATCTTTTATTGCTTTTGAGTACTTAAACACAAAATAATAAAATTACAAAACAAAAAAAAAAGTTTAAGGCCTTTTAAAAGCAAGGGGACATGGCTCAGCCTGTGCTGCCCGTAAATTTAATTACGTTTAGCGCTGATTTTCAGCCACTCCTGTTCCCTTAGATATTGTGCGGGAACATTGTGAAGAGGGCCATGAGGGGAGGTGTTGTGTACGTAATATAATACTCAGAGAACAGCAAAGACTGGTAAATTACTAGATACAGTACAGTTATAATTATAAACAAAATACATAACATCTACCTGCATGCTAAAATTTCAGCCCGATCCTTCCAGTGGTTTGGGCTTTGCGTTGATAGATCACTATGTCAGGCAGTCACCTTTGAGTTATATATATTTAGATTATAGTGTAGATTTAATATGATAATTTAACTTTACAGAAGATGACTACCAATGCATCATAGTGATACCAGAAGGTCAAGAACTAACAGACATTAGTGACGCACAAATTATAGTGCAGAAGAATGCAGAAGACATCACACCCAATCAAACTCACAATCAAGAGCTGAATCTAAATAAATGGACAAAAATCACCAAAAAACGACTGCTTATCCACTATATAAACTACCTAAGATCCCACAAAGGCCAGGAAATAATAGCCAAAGGTATGTGGAAGGAAATCGCTTCAAAGTTACCTAATAAGACACCAGTGGCTTGCAGGAAAATGTTTGTCAAACTCAAAGCTAATTACTCCCAGGTGAGTGCGGATGAGAATAAACTGCCCTATTACAAATTGTTGAAAAAGATCGCAGCAATGAAACCTAAATTTGCCAAAACAGCTCTGAATAAAGTCGAAAGCAAGGTTTTCAAAGACGTTGACTTACCTGTCGAGAAAACGGAGAATGCATTGAACTATTATCTGCAACACATAGACGAATTCTCAAGCCCGAGATTTGAGAAGAAGTACCTTTGGACAGAGCTTGCTAAGCATGTATCCGAACCCGTTTCTAAAGTGTACAACAAAATCAATTTCTTAAAGAATGCTTACAATAATAATGAATTGGTAGACAAGTCTTTGCAATTTAATGAAGTATTGAAAGAGGTATCGGCAAAAGAAATCGCTATAACGTTAGTCACTGAGGCGGTTGAGAAAATAACTGAAGATATTAACGACAATTGGACTGATGAAGAAACGGAGAAGTTATTGGAGTGGTATCTAAGTAATTTAGACAAGTTTAAAAACCCCAAGTACGTGAGAAGGTACCTATGGTTAGAAGTATCGAGTGTTTTACACAAAGGTCCGCTGGGCTGTTCAAAGAAAATGTCGGAAATCAGGACACAGTACAGAAATATGGTACGGGAGAATTCTGAAGAGTTGAACAATTGGAGATTTTACGACTTGTGCCAGAAGATTTATGGTACTGGCAAGAAAGATGCTTCTAATGAAATTAATTGAAAGCTTTGTTGAGAACAGAGGTTCTGTTGAAGAAGAGATGAGTTACCAAGGTCGAACTCCCTTATTGTTCAGGTTCCTTCCGACATAGGGCGCTTTCTAATTAGCCGATAACGGTAACGACACGATATCATCGGTTTAGTAGTTTGATACATTTACTACTGAACGCTTTCACACTGTGTCGTAGTCAAGTATCGGCGGACGATGTCGTGGCAGTGGGAAAGGACCCATTTTACATTATATTTTATTCCTAGCTGTGCCTTGCATTCACATACATGTCGTATTGTAAGTATCGTAACGTCTTAAAACTCTTCAGCTATAAAGGCTACAGTAGATTAGAGAATCTTCTTCTTGTAGTGTCTCTCCAGCTATTGAAGGTTGGCTGTCAGTTCGGTAAACTTGTCTATAGTTCAGCACTGCTGATGCCAGTCCACTCGCGGATATTGCGCAGCCACGACTTTCCCCTTCGGCCCACCGGTCCCAGCCACTTTGCCCATAATTTATACAGATAAATAAAATTGAAGTGTCTGTTTGTAATTCCAAAATTACAGCTTTTCACTAAATGCATATGAGAGTATACACGCTACTGACACTAAAAAACCAAGTTTAATTTTTTTTCTCTGTCTGTCTGTCTGTCCGTCTGTCTGTCTGTTTGTTCCGGGTAATCTTCGAAACGGCTGGACCGATTTTAACGGGACTTTCACTGGTAGGTGGTTGATGTTTCAAGGAGTAACTTAGGCTACTTTTAGTTATTAAAAATATTAAGGTTCCGCGACAATAAGGAAGAAACTAAATCTACGCGGGTGAAACCGCGTGACACAGCTAGTAATAACTAAAAAGATTAGAGAATAAACTTCATAATTAAATATTCATCGTGAAAGCCTTAAATAAAGAAATGACTTGTAAATGCGAACAAAATTTTCATGTATTGAAATTGGGACGTGGGCTTTTAAATATGAATTGTGTTCAATTTATATATGTATATGTATGTATGTTAATGGTAATTAGGAATATCGCATTAAATAACGTTATATATCTTCAAAAAAAACTTAGTTATCACGTGACAGCGTGATGTACGTCATATGCCAAATTGTGTTTATCGTCGAGCAGATCAAAATTATGTATTTTCCTTTTATGATTTAGACTTATTCTGTAAATAGTTGGTTAAGTGAATAAATATAATTAAAGTTACTTGTTTTTTATTTTCGTGCATGGACAAGGGAATTTTATTTTACGGATCTTGAAAGAGCTTTAGAGTTATGAGCTAGCTAGATATAGCTTTAGTTTAGACAACACACAACGAATATTTCGATTCGCACGTGCTTCAAAAAAATTTGAATTTCTTCTCAGACATATGTCTATAATTAATCTCACAATTTGGTTTTGTTCTAGATAGTTTATGTATTTTGGCAGAGAACGAAACCATAGTGCGATTCAGCAAAGTAAGGCGCCATCTAGTGACGGACAGTAAAGGAAAAGATTTCCAATAACTAAGTGCGAATAAAATAATTATATTATGTATTGAGAGAATTACAATATTCATTAACATTATTATAAAACTAGCTGTGCCCCGTGGTTTCACCCGCATAGTTTTAGTTTCATCATTATTGGCGCGGAACCCAATATTTTTAATAAATAAAAGTAGCCTAAGTTACTCCTTGAAACATCAACTACCTGCCAGTGAAAGTCCTGTTAAAATCGGTCCAGCCGTTTCAGAATTTACCCGGAACAAACAGACAGGCAGACAGAGAAAAATTTTAAAACTTGGTTTCTTTGTGTCTATAATCATATGCATTTGGTGAAATGTTGTTACTTTGGAATTACAAGCAGACACTTCAATTTAATTTATCTGTATAAATATATAGAACACAATGAGTTATCCAACTCGAACGTGCTTCAAAAAATAGAATTTCTTCTCAGACATATACATATGTCCATCTCAGGTTACCAAAAAATTGTTAAAAGCTGTTTATGTATTTTGTCAGAGAATGAAACCATAGCGCGATTCAGCTAAGTAAAGCGCCATCTAGTGGCAGAATGGGGAAAATATTATTTCCCTTTTTAGTAACAGCTTGAATTAAAATTAAATAGAATTTGTGTATATATGTGTATATATGTATGTGTATTGTGTACTCTATGATAACTTTTTTAAGCAAATGCTTCCACCAAAACGGGCCTCTGACAATAAAATTTCTGAATTTTTGTAACTAGCTGTGCCTCGCGGTTTCACCGGTGTGGATTGAGTTTCATACTTAATTTCGCAGAACCCTAATTTTTTTTATAAATAAAAGTAGCCTAAGGTACTCCTTGAAACATCAGCTACCCTCAGCCGTTTCAGAGGTAATAACCGGGCACTAATCGAGACTCCAGGCTGCTACTGGGAAATGACGGATGGAAAAACCCAATACACTACCTGTCCCGGATATCGAACGAAGGTACTTTGCAAGTACCTACTTTGTTAAAAGTCTAATCAAGTAAATATATTTTGAACTAGCTGTGCCCCGCGGTTTCACCCGCGTAGATTTAGTTTCATCCTTATTGTCGCGGAACCCCTTAGGGTTTTTTTTTCTTCATTTATATTAAATAAAAAGTAGTTTCAAGAGTGTTCCTTGTATATATAATTGAGTTTTTATTGAATAAAGTAGCCTAAGTTACTTCTTGAAACATCAACTACCTACCAGTGAAAGTCCCGTTAAAATCGGTCCAGACGTTTTGGAGATTATCCGGTACAAACAGACAGACAGACAGACAGACAGATGGACGGACAGACAGAGAATTTTTTTAAAACTTGGTTTCTCAGTGTTAGTAGCGTTTATACGTTCATATGCATTTAGTGAAAAGCTGTTATTTTGGAATTATAAACAGACACTTCATTTTTATTTATCTGTATGTATATTTATAGATATATAGATATATTTTGATATTTTTGAAGGCCTTCGTGTTAACATACTTTCTATTTAAATTCCTATAATATTCGTAACTAGAAGAGTCAAATTGCAAATAGGCCAAGGTTCATCGCTTGACTCGGCACTAGGTAATCCTGTTACCGTTCACACAGATATACAGTTACATTAAGAGCCCAATTTAAATGAATTACTTAATTAGTAATGCGAACTCCGCCTGGTGATTATGTATGTATGTGTTTATTTATTTAATAGTATTTCCAACAACAAATACTTATTACCTTCTGGAACGTGGCATATAACAAGGGCAACAGGATTCATGGTACAACAAAGTGATAGTTCTGGAACAAAAACTTTATTTTATATTTACAAGCAACGCTTGACCAAATGCGAGAAGAAAATTACAAAAGCATGAAAGTCTTGTTGTTTATTTATAATAAGAATACAAAAAAATAACAAAAGAAAATATTAATTTACGTTTGAAAAACAATGAAACTAAAATCGAATTAGTACTTTAGTATGTTCGAATAAGTTAATTATACACATAGGACATCTAAACATGTTAGATAAGTAACAAATAAAATATTATAACCCTATTAAAATCAGTTAAGGTCTCTCAAGAAGTTATTATAAATGCCTTGGAACAAAATTCAAAGTTCCTTACAATAATTAATTAGTTCATCTATCTGTCACTAGATGGCGCTACTAGTCTAGTATAGTGTTATAATCGGTCTGAAGATTTACAGATCTTGTGATTTTTTGTACGTAATAATATAATGTAAATAATTTATAAACGTAACCGAAAAGTGTATCTTTTCTATTACGCCTTTCCATTTTATATTTACTTACAAAAAACCCAAACAAAACTGATGATGATGTGTATGACGCAGGGACAATACTACCCTAAAGTATTATTGCTTAGTTGCAAACTACGCTAATATTATAAAGAGGATAGATTGTTTTTTTTTGTTTTTTTGTTTACATTGAATAGGCTCCGAAACTACTTGACTGATCTTGAAAATTCTTTCAGCAATGGATAGTTACATTATCAGCGAGTTACATAGGGTATATTTTATCCCCGTACTTCCACGAGAACGGGAACTACGCGGGTTTATTCTATGGGTCTTAAGGTGGAGGTAAGTACGGTCGCCAGTCAGAATTTGCATCCTGTTATGTCTGTCTGTCTTAAAATTATTTCTATATATCTTTGTTCTAATTAGGAGAATCGGATATAAGGCTGTGGTGTGTTTGATGGCGATTTTATAATAATTTTGAACTTATTGTATGTTGATATGAAACTGCATATATTTATTGTCATGACAGTAATTAGCGGAAATTAGGTAAGTTACCTACGTGTGAAGAAAGTTTCCAATGTTACTAAAATTAGAATTTATATTTTATTTCATTCATATTTTGTACTTTTTTACAGTTCTGCCATCACAACTTATGAGCGCTGACCTTGAATGCGCCTTAGTCATGTGGCTATCTCTGTCTGTCTGTATGGCGCGACGCAAACAATATACATGCTACCCCACTATTAGCTGACAGTTGCGCGAGGTTTTCACTGCCGCCGTCACAAATCACCGTGTTGACGTAAACGCACATTTATATGGGATCGAAACAGCGCCGTCTAACGGTCCATAGATGACACTATTATGATCCCATATAAATCTGCGTTTACGACAACACGCTAACTCACAATAGTCACTTATGGAAGTCGCTACCGCCTATGCCTCCGCTATTCGCTAACGAACACACCACACCTTACTTTTGCAGTAAAGTCGTTTTAACACCCCGAAGGGATGGACGTTCTTTTAAAAGAATAGAACATGTTAACTCAATTTAAAAGTCACCACTCCAATTTTATTATTAGTTATTTGTGACAGTGACGTGTGCGTTATGTAGTTGGTAAATTATTATGTACGTTTGTATGTAAGTGCTATACATACTATGTAAGGACAGTTCGGATTTCCAAACATATTCTCATCCCCTATTAAGCTGTGAGGTTAAATTAAAAATCCTAGTCAATTATCCAGGTGATAAATTCCGAAGAAAATTTACAGTTTCTAGATTTCAAGTCAAAAGCAGGTTTTTTGAGGTCCTAAATTAGGTCTTAAATTGTTGTAATCATACAATCATAATCATCAGAACATACATCTGAATACTCAGATTGCGCCTTACAATGGGTGAAACGTGTGCCATTGTTTAAAGGTGTTTCAGGCGTCCATAGTCTGCGAAAAGCGCTTACCATCAGGTGAAAAGTGAATCACCACCAAAAATAACCACGCTACTCTTTTAGTCACCTAATCTGCGTGGTCAGGTGTAGTTACACCCCAGCCTAGCCTACCTTCCTACTTTCCCTTCTAACCTACCTTCTGGGGCCTTGAGAAGGGGTGAAATATAATGTAAGTTATAATATAGAACTAGCTGTGCCCTGCGGTGTCACCCGCGTAGATTTAGTTTTATTCCCGCGGAACTAAACACTTACCCTAAGTTACTCCTCGCAAAATTTGTTACCTGCCAGTGAAAGTCCCGTTAATCGGTCCAGCCGTTTCAGAGAATACCCGGAACAAACAGACAGACAGACAGACGGACAGACAGACAGAAAAAAAATTTAAAACTTGGTTTTTTTTTTAATTTAAAACATTTAGTGAAAAGCTGTTATTTTTGAATTACAAACAAAATCTTCATTTTTATTTATCTGTATAGATATAGATGTATAGATTATATTGCCATTCGCACTACATTAAACAATGCGTCACGTATAGAAGCCATATCGGTTCATTCCATAATACGGTCTCACGGTGCAAGCAGTATTAGGTGCTATTCGAAATAAGTTTTTGTTTAATTCACATTCTACATTTATTTGCCCTAGAAAACTTATTTAAATAGAGACAAAGTAAATGATTGTTCATAAACAATGATTTTCAAATATCTCTAAACTATAGTGAAAGGTAAGTAAGTATTTAATTCCAAAAATTCCGTTAAGAAAATTCAGCAGGAATTAAAAATTAAATTCAAAGTTACAAGCCAAAGAAACTCGGAAATTGCAAATAACTTTAAAATTATTTCCTTGAATTTAAATTATACTTTTTTGGTGACTAAAGTCAACTTTTCTGGCAGAAAATATATTTACATTGAACTGTATAAGTGTATCTGGAATGATATACAAAATATAATGAGAAAAATTAAGGACCTAGTTACTTTAATACCATCCCATCAGATCAGCCGTTTTCGAGAAAAATAAAGAGTTACAATAACTCATGATGAAGTTTTGTTTTAGAAGTCAGTACAAATGAAATTCTTCTTAATGCTCTCTAAATTCAGAGCGTAGAAAAAAAAACCTAAATTAAAATGAATTCAGAGAAAACAGTGCTAACTCAAATTAATTCTAACCTTGAATAACTTAACATTATCTTAAAAACAAGTTATAAACCAAGCTACGGAATAACTTCTGTTATATTTGTAAACCCTTTTAAAGGGATTATCTGGGCAACGTAAGACTTCATCGTATTAAAAGTATTTTTATCCGAAAGGTCTTCAAGATAAATCCAATATGGCGGTTGAGTGAAGTGACAGCTAGTGTTAAAATATTTGTTAGAAATGGTGTTGACAATGTTCATACAGTTATTTTTAGTGTTAATGGTAATGTTAGTTAATGTGTGCGATGCTGGAAGGGTGCAAGCGGCCGTCAGTTTCTTGTAAGTATTTGTATTTAGAAAAACAAGTGTTGTATCAAGTTACGACATTTGTGTATTGGAACTGTGTTCATGGGTTTACATTTCTCAAGTGATTTACTTTGTTTTTTAAAATTGTATAATATTCTTGAAAAGAGTAATTACTGAGCTTCTTGCCAGGTTCTTCTCAGTAAAAGCAACCTTCGGAACCTGGCGGTAGCATGTATAATCCTGTAAATTAATGTCATTCTGACGATTTGAAAGTACTTTGTAAAAGTCTAATCGAATAAAGATATTTTTGACTTTGACTTTGACATCTTCAGAAATCAATAAAACACCACTTACGACCAGTTTTTAATTGGTGAACAATTTTTACCGTAGTTACCGTCTCTGATCACAAATATGAATAATCCGATTAATCAATATGTTTATCTAGTATTTCTCTTGTACTCAGGTGCCGTCACGAGTTATGAGCGTTGGCCTTGAATGCGCAGCAGTAATTTTATGTTTGTCTCTGTCTGTATGGGGCTACGCGAATAAAATAGACGTGGAGTTAGACCTACTAATTTCGATGAGCGCTCTTAATTCGTGATGGCAACCAGTTTTAGGATTACAATAGGTACTGCCTCGTTGGACTAGTGTCGCGGTAAGCCCTGGGTTCGATCCCCGGGTCGCGCTTAGCTTCGCTGATAGATTTATTAACGTAAATGGCCGAAAGGTTTGCGTTATTGCCTGCTAGTCCAGCGACGAAAGTTCAAATAATGAGTGCTTTTGAAACATAAGCAGTGTTAACACTAGCTTTGCGGTGAAGGAAAACATCGTGAGGAAATGCATAACGCTTTTAGCATGTTTTGTATATAATAAATTGTATGTAATAAAGGGTTTTGATTGTGTGGGGAGAGCGAGTGATCATGCTCATTCCAGCAAAGGGAAGATCTTCCAGCCAGGGTGTCGTACCTAGGGAACCGCGGCTCTGGCTGTTCTATTTGGAAACTCGTATATATACCGTAGTACGCTTGAAAACTCTTAGTGCGCGATTTCGGTTCTCGTGTATTCGTACTCAATCTTTGGCAAATAGCACCATATATGTAGCGAGCGTAGAAACACTGCTATAATTGTCCTTTTTTCAGAACAAACGCATCATACCAAGAGATAGATATGAAGTCGGAGTCAAGTCTGTCCCTGCGCGACATCCTGCCACTGAAGGCCAAGTATTACGACAAGAACAGAGCTCCCAAGCTGCTGGGCCAACCCACCATCGTCTACTTCCATGTGACAGTCCTCTCTCTAGACTCCATAAATGAAGAGAGCATGGTGAGTTGTTTTACCCATATCTTGCTTCCATCTGAAAAAATTAGTAGGAAGACGAGACTTGAATATACTTGTTTGGGGAAAGTTAACTGCAAAATTTAAGCTGATTTCTTTATTATAACTTAATCGAATTCTCTAAAAATATATATTATGCGTAAAAGTGGACAACTAGGTAGGGGATATCGCATACAAATTTTCTCGTTCCAACTTTAGAGCTTTGGTGCCCAAGAGGGGATCATACTTATCTTATCAAATGGGGCTTTCTTAGAGTAGTTTCTGTGTGGAGTACTAAAAAACTAGGCCAGACTAAAGAAAAGGACAGAATTTCTTCCAACATTGTCATTCCAGACGTATGTAGCAGATATCTTCCTGGCGCAGTCCTGGCGGGACCCTCGACTCCGTCTCCCGGAGAACATGCACGAGGAGTACAGGATCCTGGACGTGGAGTGGCTCAACAACATCTGGAGGCCTGACTGCTTCTTCAAGAACGCCAAGAAGGTCACCTTCCACGAGATGAGCATTCCTAACCACTACCTGTGGCTGTACCATGATAAAACACTTCTTTATATGTCTAAGTAAGTTTTAATAATTTTTTATTAAGTAACAAACGTACGTAAGTACAAATGTGTGTCCGGGTTCAAGCTTGTAATTGATTTTTTGGATGACAATGCATGCTTAGCTATGTGACGTTATTCTAATTCCAATATGGCGGATCATTCAAGATGGCGGACTAGTTATTTTTTCTGGACCACCACACTATCAGTATCAAATGAAAGGGTTTGGTGAGGAAAACACGAAAAAAGTTATGGAAACCCTTTTTAAATGTGTATCTTCACAAAGAACACACCCTCCAAATTTTCTGACTTTAGGATCAGGGGCTGTGATATATGTTCGTCAGTCAACTTACTGAAGTTGAATGATATACATTTATAGAAATCGATGGTCTTTGATCGATGTATAGGTAGCAAACAAAGCGTGGCTCTGCCAGATGTACTTATTACTACTGACATTATTATATCGTATATTTCAGATTAACTCTAGTACTATCCTGTGCTATGAAGTTCGAATCCTACCCCCATGATACGCAGAGCTGTTCTATGATGATTGAGAGCTGTAAGTACACTTACATATTTTTTAGGGTTTTAACTTAACGAACTTAGCTGACAATATACAATCGTATTGGAAATATGCAGAGTAAGTTCGCCCGATTCTGAGTGCTTAGTCATCATAAGTCTTCATAAGTCATCGCGTTGACGTAAACGCAGATTTGTATGGAATCAAAATAGCGCCATCTGTGAGACGGCAGATGGCGCTGTTTCGATCCCGATACAGCTTATATTATTCCTTCAAGGCTTCGCTCACGAGTTTCACGTCAATGCAAATCCTTTTTGATCACAATTGCTAGGCCGAAAAATCATGGAGTATTATTACGCCTACACTAAATTGTTTAAGGAAACCTGCATGTGATTTAGATGAAATGACCGAAGGATGCAAAGTTATCAACCCCTTTAGAGACCCTTATGTGAATATATATTGTTATTGCCTTGTCCTCAGTGTCGCATACGGTCCACGATCTGGTGTTCATCTGGAACCTGACCGACCCCTTAGTGGTCAACCCGGATATCGAACTGCCTCAACTGGACATCTCCAACAACTACACCATGGATTGTACCATCGAGTACTCTACTGGTATATTTCGATTCGAATATCAATACAGATAAATAAAATTAAAGTGTCTGTTTGTAATTCCAAATTAACAACTTTTCACGAAATTAATATACATAAAAAACATTTTTTATAATTTTTCTCTGTCTGTCTGTCTGTCTGTTTCCACATTAATTACACTTATGCTTTTTTTTTCACATAATATTTGTATAAGTCACAAATTTCGTTTGTAAGACGTCAAAGTAATGGTAGGACATCCACCATATTTTTATACCTAATATTCTTTTTTTTTTTTTTCTTAATATGTTTTTAATAAATGATCTGCCCCTAGGCAACTTCACCTGCCTGGCAGTGGTGTTCAACCTGCGCAGACGTCTGGGGTACCATCTGTTCCACACGTACATCCCTTCGGCGCTGATCGTCGTCATGTCTTGGATATCATTCTGGATCAAGCCTGAAGCCATCCCTGCCAGGGTCACGCTTGGAGTCACTTCATTATTGACCTTAGGTAACACTTCATATAGTTATATAACTATCATGAGCTGGAATCCTAATTTCCGAATCGTCATTCGACAGTTCTTCGTCGTTCATAATTGCAATGCCAGGTCTTAAACTGAATAAATCATTAAACATTTTATTTTCAATGCGCTGTCTTAATTTTGTGAGTCCAGTATCTGTCTGTATGGCGAGACGCTTAAATATATAGGTTACCCCCACTATTAACGATGAGCGCTCATAGCCCCCAATTCAAAGAACGGACTGAGAGCATACGAGTAATTACACCCCTTGTCGTCCCAGAAAAAATCCTGGGTCAGCTCTTGCCCCAATTACATGGAACTATAGGTAAACCTCTGCCTACCCCTTCGGGAAACACAGGCGTGATAATACGTATATGTATTGTGTTCCAGCAACTCAAAACACCCAATCGCAGCAGTCCCTGCCTCCGGTGTCGTACGTGAAGGCCATAGATGTCTGGATGTCCTCCTGTTCAGTGTTCGTGTTCCTCTCCCTGTTCGAGTTCGCTGTAGTCAATAACTACATGGGTCCAGTCGCCACTAAAGCCATGAAAGGATACTCTGACGAAGACCTCTCTAGGGATTTGGATGCTTTTAAGGTACTTAAGTTAAAAAACATTGAATTAGTCTATACAGATGAATAAAATTGAAGCGTATGTTTGGAATCCAGAATTAACAGATTTTCACTTCTTCACATCTTTGTTTTTAATTTTTACTCTGACTGTCGGTGTGTTTGTTTGTTCTGGCTAATTTCTGTTTAATTAAAAACAGAGATTAGCCGTAACGGACGGATACAAGGGGAAAGTAAGACCTAAGGAACCATGGATGGATAGTGTGAAAGATGGCTAGAAACTTCAATTTTATTTGTTTATCCATAGAAATCTGTTAATCTTCTTCCTCTCTTATATCATCCTGAGATTGATACTTCTCATTGCAGCACATCTTTCCAAGCGCAGTGGACCCCCGCGCCAGCACCTCGGCCTCCATCCCGCAGTACGAGACCTTCTGCAACGGGCGGGAGACCGCGGTGTACATCGATCGCTTCTCCAGATTCTTCTTCCCTTTCTCTTTCTTCATCCTCAACGTCGTCTACTGGTCTACCTTCCTTTGAACTCTTGTAATATACTGCTCTAATTGTTTATTGAGTTTTATTTTAAACTTTGAGAGTAGAGGGATAAGGCATAACCGCTGTGTAACCTCAATTGATTTAGTAGTGAGATGCCTACTAGCTCTTGGTTAACTTTTATTTGCAGTATGTAGCACAATACAATATTTAGAAATTTCCATACATATGATCGCAATGTGCCAGAAATAGCCTTTGGGCAAACTTTATCCTAAAAAGTCATTATGGTCACATACTTTCGATTGAGGTGGGTGTTCATCATCGAGATCAAAACTACCCTATACCAAAATTCAGCAAAATCACACTCGTTATATTTCAATTTCATACACGGCACCTTTGCATTGGCCTTAAATTGAATAAAAGGAAAAACCTCCTAGTTACCTTAGTTACTGCAGCTCGCATTAGTTATCTGCCCATAAAAATCCAGCCGTTTTGGAGATTAGTTGGAATAAATTAACGGACGGACCGACTGGATAAATCATATAGTCAATTACCATACATATTTACCCTTCTACATGTGGCTTAAATATTAATGACGAAATGTGGGTTTACTATATAATACGAGTAAGTACACCATTACCTACCCCTTCAGTGAACACAGGCGCGAGCATGTGATGTATTCGTACGTAAGTTTATGATAAGATAAAAAAAACAGTTCGATTCTAGTATTTCTAAGTTACCTTCTTAAATTCTTTCTAACAGAAATTACGTAAGTGTGCATAACAATGCGTGCATAAGTATCATTGTATCTCCATCGCATTTGGTGTGGTGATGGTAGGATAGACTGCTAAGCGATCGCCTAGACACAATAGTCTGGCAGCTATTTTGGTGCCTACCAACAGTACTAACTTGGATTACTGCATTGGCTTTATACAATTAAGGGCAAGCTTACTTGACTGCCTCGTAGGCCTGTGTCAATCGTTTGTTCCCAAAGATTCAATCGTTCAAGTATTGATTGGCGAAAATCATATCAAATCAAATCAAAATCAATCAAAATAGAAAATTCTCAAATGCGTGTAAACTAAGTTATCTCTGTATATTAAGATGTTAATTAGAAAATATATCATTCTTTTAAAATATGAATTCTATTTTCTTATTGTATTAATGAACATACATATTGTACGTATGTTTGCATCAAAAGATCCATGACAAACGCTCGTGCGACCCGGATCTTTCAAAACGATTGATTGCAATCATCAATACTTTTACCCGGGTTTTTCGATCGAATCATTCATGATTGACACAGGTCTACTGCCTCGTCAAATTCCAATTCAAATTCAATCATACTGCTCACGTCTGTATTCACTGAAGGGGTAGGCAGAGGTGTTGTAATAATAATACCCTCTTTTCACCGTAGATGATTAAGTGTCAACGTGACAGATGATGACTCTATCAAATTCAAATACAAAATATCTTTATTTGAGGACTTTTCACCAAGTATTTTCAAATCGATTCGGACGGTTCCTTTTACTGAGTAGAACCCGGCAAGTAACTTAAATATTTTTACAATATGTTCACGACTATATTCCCCAAAAGGGGTAGAGGTGCTGTAATGAGACCCGCTTATCACCGAAGATGATTAAGTATCAACGTAACAGGGGGTCTACTCGCTTTCTCTGAAAAACGAAGCTTCGGACGAAAGTTCGCAAAGTTCCTAACACGGTTATTATTCGTTCTAAAATTACGTCCGAACGTGGTCCGCTAGAAAATTATTTGATGTTTATATTTTCTAAACCAACTTTAATTAAATTATTAGACGAAGAAACATTTGAGTATGATAAAAACAAAGCGATAATGAAACTACGTTTAATTTTCGTTCGTTCACGAAGTTTCGTTTTTGGAGAAAGAGAGTAGACCCCCTAATAGATATATATTATTATATAGATAATAGATTTAAAAAACGTAATACTTAATTGTGCGATCTAGGTGACGTGTGGCGACATCTTGTGGTTAAATTAGTTATTAGCCTTTGATTGAATGAATATTCGAAACTAGTAAGTAATTTTTAGTAATTGCTGTTCAGCATACTACGCCTTAACTCGCCACAATAAGAATACCAAATCGGTTGCCGAAAATCGTATGTCAATTGTTGAATTAGCATATAACATGCTGTTGTCTAGACTGTGCGTGACTTGAATGTCTGTCTGTCCGTCTAACTATGCATATGCTTTGTCCTATTGCACTTTAAATACGGGGGTAATGAACCTTATTCGATAGGAGTTTTTTGGGAGGTTATGATTTTATATATGGTAACCCAAGGGGCTGCATTACCGATTTTCCTTCAACTTGGTATTATTACTGAGTTACTAAATTTTTTCACTAATTCCGTTATTTTATGAGTAACTTGTAGGAGTTGAACTACAGGTGGGGTTGTAGGTAAAAAAGTAAAACTAAAGTTATCTATACTCTATACATACATATATACAGATAAATAAAACTGAAGTGTCTGTTTGTAATTTAAAATAACAGCTTTTCACTAAATGCATATGAAAGTATACACGCTACAGACACTAAAAAACCAAGTTAGATAATTTTTCTCTGACTGTCTGTGTCAGTCTGTTTGTTCCGGGTAATCTCTGAAACGGCTGGACCGATTTAAACGGGACTTTCACTGCCAGGTAGCTGATGTTTCAAGGAGTAGTTTAGGCTACATTTATTCATTAAAATATTAGGGTTCCGCGACAATAAGTATGAAACTAAATCTACGCGGGTGAAACCGCCCGCCGTTTATTTCACCCGCCACAGCTTGTGTGCAATAAATTACTCATTTTTGAAGTTGACTTGACACCAAGTTTGATGCTATATTTGGCACTAACTTCAAAAGTAAGTAATTTATTTCTCATAATTCTATTTTTCTCTATTTGAAGGCTGTTTTACTGTTTTGCAAAAAAAAACTGTTCGCTTTTTTCAGTGACATTTTGCAAAGTGCACCTACTCCCGTCATAACTATATCAATATCATCATCTCCCTGGCCTTATCCCGTGTATTTGGGGTCAGCACTTGATTCAACCCGATGTGGCTGATCACCTGATTTTTATACGAAGCGACTGCCATCTGACCTTCGTAACCCTTTTTTCGAGGAAAATCGGCAATCTGGGTTAAACCAATTGTCAGACTTTCTTAGGCCTCTGACTGACCTGTAACGATTGCCAAAGATGTTAAATTGGCAACCGGGACCGACGGCTTAACGTGCTCTCCGAGGCACGGAGGGAACTCGGGCGGTCACCCATCCAACTACTGGCTAGGCGTATGGTTGCTTAACTTTGCTGATCGCATCATATGCGCAATAGCAACAGTGCCACGAGCCCCTCATCAATACGGAATAATCAAGCCCAAACACTATGTACTTGCTGTCAATCTATATTCAACATATAGATAACCTACTCCTTTTTCTGAAGTTGGTTAAAAAGTATATTATATTCATAGATAGTTAAACGTGAAACATGTTGGTCGAAATCCCAATATTGGTGAGAGACATTTGAAATCCGCTGAATACCGACGAAACAATCTTACAAAACTTTGCAGTTATGATATCAAATAGCTATTTATATATGTTCCTACCTACTGTTCAAAAGATAGGACTTCCTTCCTGTTTATCTAACCCACATGTTTATTTTTGGTTCACGCCCAGTTACGCAGGACATGGCAGTATATTTATTATTAATATATATTTGTTAATCCTCCACTCATTTATTTTTATAAAATCACGGACATATCTATACATCTATTAACACATATACATATCACATACCAAATACATATACAGTTAAAAGTCAGTCCGGAAATTTCGGAGATTAACCGGAACAAACAGACAGACGGACAGAGAAAAAAAAAAAGTTTTTACTTTCAAATTTTATTTATCTGTATATAGATTGGAGGCATTGATAGATCAAATGTGACAGATAACTGGGAAGCCGTTAGAATGTCATTAGAAGTCGTCCCGCATACTAATGTCATGGGGGGGGGTCTAGGATTGTGCAAATACATCATGTTTTGTGGATTGAAACGTCAAAGTTAGACTATCAGCAACTTGTCAAAGTCATTTTGCGATGACATGATGAACAAGGCAGCAGAAACAAGACTCTAAAATAAGGCCCAATATGCACGTAAGTACATTTTTTTTAAGCGAGTTAAAATGTTCTTGTCAAACTTTTAGAATATTTGAAAACTAGCTGTGCCCCGCGGTTTCACCCGCGTAGATTTAGTTTCATCCTTATTGTCGTGGAACCCTAATATTTTTAATAAATAAAAGTAGCCTAAGTTACTCCTTGAAACATCAGCTACCTGCCAGTGAAAGTCCCGTTAAAATCGGTTCAGCCGTTTCAGAGATTACCCGGAACAAACAGACAGACAGACAGACGGACAGACAGACAGACAGATAAAATTTTTAAAACTTGGTTTTTTACTGAAAAGCTGTTATTTTGTATTTACAAACAGACACTTCAATTTTATTTATCTGTATAGATATAGATAAAACTTATATACAAAGAAGTAAAAAATAACATTGAATTTAATATTTTTCTTGAAGTTGGTGCCCGATCTTGCATACAAACCTTATAAGTACGGCAGTTGGCACCAACATCAATGTATCTTTGAAACGACTTCAATCACCCAAATCAAAAATTTAAATTTCTTTCCGGTTTTATTTTTTCAATTATTATGTTTACACACCTATTTATATATTATTTTATGTATCAAATAATATATTTCATATACCTATCATACTTAAACGATAGTACAAAAGCCAAGTCGCATGTTTAAGGTTATTTTAAGGTTACTCGAAATGTGATCGTGAATCATGCACGCGAGCAACATTTGTCGCAGTTCGTAAAATTTTGACAGTTAGCTCAAAGGCACTGTCAAACAACCTCTTTTATTGTTTCGCACTGCTTTGCTTTGGTTCAAGACGTAGGATACTGAGTTAAATATCTATACATCTATACAGATAAATAAAATTGAAGTGTCTGTAATTCCAAAAGAACAGCATCAATCACTAAATCAATTAATTTTTTTTTCTCTGTCTGTCGGTCTGTTTGTTCCGGCTAATCTCCGAAAAGGCTGGACCGATTTTAACGGGACTTTCACTGGCAGAAAGCTAATTTTAAAACATTAGGGTGTTTGTTACCATACTCCTCCGAAACGGCTAGACCAATTAGTATAAAATTTTCTGTGCATATCGATCAGGTCTGAGGATTAGTCAACATCTATTGTCCAT
Organism: Watsonalla cultraria; assembly: GCA_964035505.1. NCBI lineage: Eukaryota > Metazoa > Arthropoda > Insecta > Lepidoptera > Drepanidae > Watsonalla > Watsonalla cultraria. Next base: position 4,718,932 of record OZ037734.1, on the reverse strand, counting down.
ACCCCTAAATTACCATATTTTTTTAGGGGTGGATTATACCACCCATGAAATATATGGCAATACAACGTTTTCCGGGGACCGCTGGTATTATATGTAAATTTTGATTTAGTTTACGCATGGACACAAAATAGTTTTATACTGAAAAAATATGTTGTCTTTACTAAGACGATAAGTGATAGATCTATACAGATAAATAAAATTGAAGTGTCTGTTTGTAATTCCAAAATAACAGCATTTCACTAAATGCATATGAAAGTATACACGCTACTGACACTAAAAAACCAAGTTTTAAAATTTTTCTCTGTCTGTCTGTCTGTCCGTCTGTCTGTCTGTTTGTTCCGGGTAATCTCTGAAACGGCTGGACTGATTTTAACGGGACTTTCACTGGCAGGTACCTGATGTTTCAAGGAGTAACTTAGGCTACTTTTATTTATCAAAAATATTAGGGTTTCGCGACAATAAGGATGAAACTAAATCTACGCGGGTGTAACCGCGGGGCACAGCTAGTAATAAATAAACTTAAAAAAGAAACGCTAACAAATGATATATCTTAATTCCTGCTAAAGCATACATTGTAAAGTTCTTATTTAGGTTTGATATATTAATCCTACGAAACAGAAGTGTCACTCACACCGTTATGCGAGCTAACATTATGACAGAGTGCCTAGTGCGAGTTTTCTTAAAATCGCTGTTACTAGTCATCGCTTTGACGTAAACGCAGATTTGTATGGGATCAAAATAATGCCATCCTTGGGACGACAGATGGCGCTGGTTTAATCCTATACAAATCTGCGTTTACGTCGACGCGATGACATGTGACGAGTGTTCATAAGCGGAATACAAGCACATCATCCGCATGGTGTTAAACGGTTACTTGGTCCGCATACACTTAAATTACCGCTTATGACATGCGCCGACGCCAATGTATAAAATGTCAAAGGCTTATATATAATAACTTTAACGGCTTCCAAGAGAATTCTAATTTTATTGTAATTTTTATTGCTTGGAGAATATGCTTTGACAAAACAAACTCTAGATAGATTTTTTTGTTTGTTATTATGGGCTAAAGTTAGCTAAAGTTAGTTAAAGGTACTGGAGGGTCGGGAGGTTTGAACAGTCGCGTATGTAATCTGAAGATATTTTTATATGGCGTGTCATATGTTGAATCTAAAAAATAAAGCGACTTTAAACACCAAAAGAAACAATAAAATTACTCGCGTAGATTTAGTTTCATCCTTATTGTCGCGGAACCCTAATATTTTTTGTAAACAAAAGTAGCCTAAGTTACTCCTTGAAACATCAGCTACCTACCAGTGAAAGTCCCGTTAAAATCCGCCCAGCCGTTTCAGAGATTACCCGGAACAAACAGACAGAGAAAAAAATTAATACTTGGTTTTTTAGTCTCAGTAGCGTGTATACTTTCATATGCATTTAGTGAAAAGCTGTAATTTTGGATTTACAAACAGACACTTCAATTTTATTTATATAGATGTATAGGCTAAAGTTCTCATTGGTTGGTTTTGCTTGATGCCAATTAGAGTAAATACTCCACCGGCTAATTATCGAAGTTAAAAGTTTGTGCCCCAAGTATTTAACATGTTTTTACGTTGACGATATCGCCTATGTATTTTCCTCAATTTGTATAGGAACGTTAAAAAGCGCCCCTACCGGCGAGCGTTACGTCTCTGTACAAAAAAGCGCAAATTGCAAATTCATGCGACGTCGTCCGAAAAAGCAACAAAAAGAAAATTCTATGCAAACATGTGCCATTTTCCCCTCTTATAATTCACATAATTCTTTAAAATCTCTCTCAAACATTAATTAAAATATGGAATCAATGAACACAATCAACAGTCCAAATTCGTTAATTAAAAAGATAATTATCCTAATTACGATAACATATTGTTGATAACAAGTAACTAGCCACTAATACAAGTTAATTGTCGTTATCGCCATGTATGCCTGTCAGTATTGTGGAATATCTGCCTGTCGACCGAGAGATTTATTACAAATTAATAATAGATTCATTATTGTCCGTGTGATAAGAATATAATTCCACTGGCACTTATCTTAAGGTAAATTTAATGATCGCCTTATTTTTAGTACTTACTAGTGATGGAACAATATATTTTTTTTTAAACATTCGCGAGTACGTTTGCGAATGCAAATGTCTGCTACTGACATTTGCGAATGCGAATGTGAATGTCTGCTACTGACATTCGCAAATGCGAATGCGAATGCGAATGTATAAGTTTTAATGAAAATTTAATAATTAAACTTCATTGCCCAAAGTAAAATAATTAATAAATAATAGCAAATGATAAAGTGAAGACTGTTAATGTGCTTATGAGGTTAAGTTGCTTTTTCTTGCATTTAAAACATAAGACATGAATGGATATTGATTTAATTGACCTGCCATTATCTTCAAATAGGTTTTTCGAACGAATATCTAAAAATATGCGAATATCTGCGAATGCGAATGCAAATATTCGATACATCACTAGTACTTACTTACTCCTCTATCTGTCTTTTGAATTTTTATAATATTATGAGCGCGTAATGACTTAGCAGTTACTTTAATCTATATATAACAATCAATTGCTGTTCATTAGTCTCGTTACAACTCGAGAACGACTGGACTGATTTGGCTAATTTTGGTTTTGAATTGTTTGTGGAAGTCTTGAGTAAATATGAGAAAAAACTTTAAATATAGTAAAAACAACAATTTCGCTTTCCCTTAGAAACTATTCCTAGCTGACAAAATTTGATATTCGATTTTAAAATAAAATTTAAAAGAACTCTTTTGTTTTTTTTTATTTGTTTGACGTTTGACATTGACAACTGAAACATTCTCTAATAATCATTCAGCTTTTTATTTATTGATTCTGGGCGGTACGAAGTTTGCCGGGTCAGCTAGTTGCTAATAAATATGGGCGTAGTAGCCAACTAGGGTTGCCAGGTCGCCAAATGTTTTTTTTTTAGGCAAATATTAATAACAACTATGATAAGATATTGTAATTTGCATTCAGACTTAGTTATAAACTAGCTGATACTGCAATTAGCACATTTATGACCCGTAAAGCGGTTTTATGATTCATAAATGTGTAAATTACCGTTTCATGCAAACTTAAAAGGGGATTTACGCGGAACGGGTAACTTTGACTTAAAATAAATCGGTACTTACTTTCTTTTTACGACGTCGTCTGGTCGCAGTCTGGACGACAGGCGATTGCACAAAAACCCAGGCCTTGAGACATGAATTTGCATCTACATGCTTTGCATGCCAATGTACTTGCAGTCAAGCAAAAAGCAGACGTATAAAAAATACCCATAGACCTCTATGACTGTAGATAGTCTTCAAAAGAAACCAGAAAATCTTTATGCAGTATTCCCCGAAGGTGTAATCAGAGGTGTTTTTACTTCGCCAGTTACGATTAAGTCCCATGTAATAGGGGGCGAGCCTGATAACCGGGCACTAATCCAGACTCGGGACTACTGGAAAATTATGGATGGAAAAACTGTATAATATTTTCTTCGAACCCAGGACCCCGTGTTAACATACTTTCTATTTAAATTCATATAGTATTCGTAGCTGACTCTACACTAGGTAAACCGATTATCCATCTACACAGGTTTTTATAAATTACAGATGGTGACATTTTGTCCGACCTGGCGATCGTACATAGAACCTCGTGTTTCACAGTAGCGCTGGCGAGCAGAAGACCAACGAGGCATTTCATATTTTAAATAGTCATAATAAAATGAGAGAAATTTATAAAAGTTTTTTCCACGAAAAGTAAAAACGCTTTTTGGTGACGCTTGAGAAATTATCTAACAAACCAACAAAAATGTTAAGGACTCTTGTTAAGTCCATAAAAACACTTAAAAAAGCAAAAAATTACGTTGGTCGCATTTTTTGTAGATATTGTCTATGAAAGCTTAAACACAGTCTAGCTTCAAGCAATTTATTCATAATTCTTTTGCAAATAAGGCTTTCAAATATAACAATGACGGGCGGGCGCGGTCATAATCGCTGGCCAGCTTTGGCATAGACTAGAGATGACCGATAACATGTCAATGGCATAAATGGCGCGAACACTGGCACTCTGATCGGATTCATAGATTACAGACGTGAGCTGTCTTCATTCATTTGAAATTGGAATTAGGATGCTTCGAAATTTATTATGATTTGACATTATACTTCGCTAAATTTATAATAATTTTTAACATTAGTTTAGTCATTAGATTGAACAAGCTTACGTCATGATCAACGCCACCAAGTGCTGTCATTTATCGTTAATTTCAATACAATCTGCTGGTGACGTGATCTTCGTTCAGTCACATGATCTATCCGATTAATCTTAAGCACAGTATGTTTAGATGTAAGCTTACTAATTAGTATGGAATTTAGACCTACTTTTTGAATTAAGAATGTTTGCTGCATCGAACGTGAGGGTTGTCTGTAAATAATGGAGTAAATATTCTTAATTCATATACTTAGGTACCGTGTCTCTGCCTGATTCTTCAGGACACTTTTAAGGAAGGCGTGTAAGTGACGTGGAACCTGTCGCTTAGAGCCCAGAACCTGTAGACGAAGTAGCATTATCCTCATGCTTTGCAGAAACGATACAAAAACTATCGAAATGACATATGCCACGTGCCTAATTTATGCCATTTTGTATCGCTTCTATTAGCGCAAGCGCTAAAGAATGTTATATTGTCTAGGCCTACTGTTCTCAACATTTAAAACAATTATTACAAAGCATAGACTGTAAGTCCCGCCAATCCGCCATCCATTTACAAATTACCGCAAAATAGAGTTTCTATTGAAATGGTTTCTATTATAGGTGTAGGGTGTTTCTGTGTGGTCTTTTCGCCACAACCCTCCGAAGCCGCAGGATGCGGGCGACCGCACACGTTGCTTCCTGTACATTTTGCAAAAGCACTTGATTGCTTATTTATATCTAGGAGTTATCTACGATGACCTCTGCCCCTTTGAAAACAAACAATGGAAATATCATTGAACAATTAAAGTAATTCGATTGAAATCCTCTCCCAAAGATTCGCGTGTTCCGAAATCGTAGTTCGATAGGACTTCAATTCAATAGGACGTTGTCGCGAGAACAACTGAGCTATAACATTCAACGAAGCTACGTCATCGTTACGGTTTTCATTACCTTGATTCAGACCACTTGTGTTGAGCTAATATATATTTTTCTGCCCCAAGTTTATACTTAGAATATGTGTTGATACCTTATTTTTTTTTTTTTTTTTTTCTTTTATTTATTTAAACCTTGTTAGAACGGCTATAAGCCACTTACACTAATAGGTACGCACTTTACTCAGTCTTCTCGCAGTACTCCAAGCATACTGACATGATATCCTTCCATTCATCCGCAAACAAATCACATTCAGGATATTTGTCCACAAGAGCGTTGAGTGCGGAGAGGTTGCGGGGGACAGGGGATCGTGCCCGGGAGACCGTACGGCTCCCGGGTACACTAAACAGTCTATGTTTTCGATTACGAGTATAGTTATCGGGCACATGGAACCGACACAGTTGCTCATGAAGGACTGGAGCATCGATGTGACCATGAATTGTCTTCAGCATCGTTACCATCTGTTCTCGTTTCCTCCTGACCTTCAAGGAATTATATCCTAGACTGCCAAGGAGGAACTGCGTTGGGTACATTAAGGGATAATATCCGTATATTCTTTTATATAGGTACCTTATACTTTTAGCTTTCTCGTTCGTAAGGACAAAAAGTATATCTAGTCAGTCAGCCTCAATCAGTCTTTTTATTTCAGACCCTCCTAACTTTTTACAGAGTAGTCCGTTTTCTAAACTATTTTTGTATTATATAGGGAAAACTAAGAATTAAGTCCCCAGTCAAATAAATTTAAAGAAACAAATCAACTCTCAGTTTAGTTAAATATGGGATGCTTGATGTTGGATGTTCGTCCTGGTCCACAGATTTCTGGACTATTATTTATTGTATAGTGGTAAACACCCTCGTCCTACGCTTAATTCGGCTGCGATTTAAGTTGTGATAATTCAGTCAGTAACACCAGCTACCTCTATGATCATTTAAGAAGCTTTGAGATCTTTGTCGTTTAATTTTACCGTTAAATAATGAAATGTCATAGCTTATAAGTTCTTAATACGGCCTACTTAAACCGATGATGATAGGCCCCCTGTTTTATCCCATTGGACCCTTGTCTACGTCTCTCACATGTATATCCGATTTGTTTATTGTATGTTTCTCAAGATTAAAATCCATCTGAATCTAAAAAGTATCAGGATCGTATACCTCTTCTAGGTATATTCCAACCTCCGACATGGTATCATGTTTAAAATACATTTTGGCAAATCCCATAACGTCACTCAAATACATTCAAATTAAGAACACAAATGACGTTATATTCACAATACAATTGGCGGGTAATATTATTTCCTTCCCTTTGACACAGGATTTAGGTAGTTAGCGCCCAAGCGCGGGAACAATGTCCTTCGCTAGCCTTGGCTCCATTTTATAGCAATCAATCAGGGTTGCCATACGGGAATATTGTCTTTTTTCATGTAATATTGATATTTATTGTCTGTGGTGTGACAGGATGGCGGTTTGGGTTTGGAATTAAAGCGGTCAGTTGGTTGTTATTCTTATATTGAGGTCATTGTATTGGGACTAGGGTCGGGCGGCGTATGAAAAAAAGTAAATAATAAAATTTAATATCGTTGGATGAGGGTAGTATACTACCTATCTAATATTTAATCTATAGATTATCCTTCAAGTTTTTCAGTTTTAAAAGTAAATATGTTGAAAGATAAGAAGGATTAGAGAGGGCGTAAGAAAGTATGCATTTTAGCATGGTTTTCAAATGTGTGCAACTCGCAGTATGAATTATCTGTAGATACAAAAAAGTATAATCTGTGGTGACTTACACTTACCGGCTCACTGATACTCTCTTAAAAAATGTGTCACATTCATAAATAGTATCAACTAGCTCTGCCACGCGATTTCACCCGCGTTTATTTAATTTCAGCCTTATTATCGCGGAACCCTAATATTTTTAATAATTAAAAGTAGCCTATGTTATTCCTTGAAACATTAGCTACCTGCCAGTGAAAGTCCTGTTAAAATCGGTCCAGCCGTTTCAGAGATTACCCGGAACAAACAGACAGACAGACAGAGAAAAATATTAAAACTTGGTTTTTCATTGTCAGTAGCGTGTATACTTTCATATGCATTAAGTGGAAAGCTGTTATTTTGGAATTACAAACAGACACTTCAATTTTATTTATCTGTATAGATATTGTTTAAACAAACGTTTACCTCCCCGAAACGCAACATTAAACATAATATCTCTTGCAAGAAGTGCATCACCAATCCAATATATCAATCAATTTCGCATGACCCAAATTCGCGCAACACTTGAAAATTTGTCGTGACCCATTTAAACAACGCCCCATCCTGTGTTGCCTTCGCGAAAAAACAATAAAGGTCAATGTCCGTAATGGCGGACGTATGAGTGGCGACAGTTTGGCCCGTAATGGAAAGATTGAAGAAATACGCACACAATTAAAAATGATTTGTTGCAAGAGGGCGAATGACCCTATTTCTTCGTAGTGATGGGGTTACGTGTCGATGATTTTTTGCGATAATTTCGTCGCTAAAAAAATGTACTTAGCAGCCTTAGATTACTAATTACACAGTCAAGACGGGTTGCGAATAAAAATGATATAAGACATTGATTCAATTCTATGTTTAGGTTTTGAACGTTTTTTATTTACGTTTGGTAGGCAGCTTCCATGTCAGAATAACATATATTCAAAAATATTAACAAAATGGTTTTCATTTTTACTTGTTCTTGCGGCACAATCAAATATTTTTAAGCACTTCATATAGAAGTCTTGTACTCGTTTGGGACAAACATGTTAGGAAACTCAATCTACAGCCTAAGCGCCTTTTTAGAGAGTAGGCAGACAGAGTCGCAAGCATTATACGTCATCATCACGAATTTATCTCAGTGACCTGTGGATACGACAAAAGACACATATATTCTGTATCTTGGCTAATATATTGCCAAAGCAATATTTAGTCTTCAATTCTTTCCTTCTTGATATTCTCAAAGAAGCTGGCATGTTGCACGCACACACATGACATTTTTTAAATTGAATTGAAGAGTTAGTGTCCGGAATTAACTAGTGTTGTTTCTTACTGTAATTTCTGTTTATGATACTTGGAAGGGGGCGTCCCATGAAAATATATTATAATGTTATGGCAATCTATACAGATACATAAAATTGAAGTAAAAAATAACAGCTTTTCACTAAATGCATATGAAAGTATACACGCTACTGATACTAAAACACCAAGTTTAAAAAAAAAATCTCTGTCTGTCTGTTTGTTCCGGGTAATCTCCGAAACGGCTGGACCGATTTTAATGGGACTTTCACTGGCAGGTAGCTGATGTTTCAAGGAGTAACTTAGACTTAACTTACTTTTAGTAATCAAAAATATAAGGGTTCCGCGACAATAATGATGAAACTAAATCTACGCGGGTGAAACCGCGCGGACACAGCTAGTAATAAAAATAACTACAGTGGATTACAGATGTGAGCATATGAATAAAGAATGTAATTAAAATTCCAATTAACAAATGAAGATATAAACTAGTCTAATCTAAAATATAACAGGTTATTAAATATAAAAGGCTTAATAACCGTAACGGTTTCTAAATCCTTTTGGCCCTCTATGTATCATCACAGAGTCAGTAGGTAGGAACCTATTTATGACACATCACGCCCAAATATACACGAAAGTTGAAGACAATGTAGATTTGCATAATCTTGAGACGGTATGGGTTCAGTACAGACATGACGGCGTCGATTATATTCGAATGACGTCACCAACACCATAGATTACATAAATCTTCAATATTTTTTTAGGATATCTAGCAAACTGTGAGACTAATTAAGCGGGTATGTTTTTGTAGAGTTTTTAATTTAGGTAAAAAGTGAATGGCTCAATTTTTTTTTTAACTGTTAATTATTAATTATTGGAAGCATTGTTTCTATCGTGGTTAATGGTAAGTTTTCATCGACACTTGAAATCACTGATGGGTCATCTCTGGCAGGCATCCGGGCGACGTCCGTGGGAATGGCCTGTTTGCCTCACGGCCTCAGGGCCTCAATGCAAACACTTTCAGTGTCATCCAAATCAACAATGTAAAACGGTTTACATCCAGGTTACACATTCCAGAACAATTTGAAGTCTATTATCAGGGAGTACTTTCAAAACACATTTTGAGATACGAAAAATAATCATGAATATTAATTAAAAAGGCTTTGTTCTAAAAATACGCATCAGTTTAAAAATTGACTGACATCTGACAAGTATAAAAAAAAAAACTTTAAAAATTGCCAATTGAACGCCTTTTTTAAGGGTGTGGCCACACTTCACTTCCTAATATATTAAGTAATAAGTATATAATTATTAATCATATTTTTCTTATCAACAAGCTAATCATTCTTCAATTTGGCCTACATATGTTATCAACAATCGTCTGTACATCTAAAACGTGGTACGCATCATCAATCCATTTCATAGTACTATCTCGCAGTCAGCGGTGACTTTGAACTTTAGGCATATACATTTTAACCGATAAAAACTTATAGCACTTGCAGTTAGGGCTGTGCCAATTGTTTTTAAAGTTTCATACTACTGAGAATAAGGTTGAAATTGGCTTAAAATAGTTTTATTGACTACCTTTGTAAGATGGTTGTTTGCGATTTTCAACCGTGCAGTTGGCAATATTGAACGTAATTGTTTAATGTTGGCTGCGTTTTGGCTTCGGGTCAGCGGTGGCTACGCATGTCAGAAACAGAAATTGCTCTACATGTATGTATTATGTATGTAGGAAATGTTGATAACAATTTATTTTGGGTGCAATGTAAGGTCACCAGATAAACAATATCACGAGTAATTTAAACTGAAGCAGGATAGGTATGTTCGCTGTACGTACTTAAAAAAATGTAGGCACTCACTTTTTTTTTTGCTTATTTTGACGTCAGTTTTTTCAGAAGATTTTAAGTAAGAAAGAAAAAGATATTAGTTCCTGTCTTCTCAATCACTACTATAATGAAGGTACCAATTTAAGATTTATAAATTTTTACGTGAGGGTTTAAAGTTAAGTAATTTTTTCGCATGGACTTTTAAATAGCTGCTAAGATTTTAAGTGTTAGTTAAACTCAATCTTTTTTTATAACAATTATGCAAATTGCATTTTTTTCTAAATATATCCCAAGCAATCGAGAACAAACAAATCAAACAAAAAAAAATTGCTATCTCAAAAACTGTCACTTGCATATGAAAAAGTATCGTAAAAGCGAATCTATTTGGGGACTGACTTGCTAATTGACTCCTCCCTGTATACACGAGCAGCTAGTACCTACTTCCAGGCGAGTTCGGGAACCTTTGCAATGTCACCGAGGGCCATTGTCCCGGAATCACGTGGTACATGATAAATGTCCCAATGTTTGCCAAAATTACACAACGCCTTTCAGATGTTACGTTGGACACAGCTCAGCTTGAAAATGATATATTACATATTATTATTATATACATATGTAAACTTATTCAATCAAGTAATCTATATATATAAAAATGGATCCATGGTCACGACATCACGGGTGAACGGCTGGACCGAGTTTGGTAATTGTCAGGAGATGGTTCTTATGAAAGAAAAAACTAAGAAAATTGCGTGGAAAATTTGAAAAAATCTTTCTTCTCACATTTAACCTTAGCGCTTTGGACAGCAAAAACTTTTTGATGTAACCTTATGACGTTTGACATAGAATTGACAGAATACGTGCTGCATTCTCATAATTAAGACAGGGCAACGTCTGTCGGGTCAGCTAGTAATTAAATAAAAAAAACATAGTGACATGATGTCAATATTTTAAGTCCTTGTTGCAAGTTCTTGTGCTTTATTGATTTTGAACTTTGATTACATAAGTTTCAATAAAAGTTATTTTCAAGTTACGCTGAGGCTGTTATACTTATGAGCCACTAACTAATTTAAAAAAATAGTAATTGTTTCTCGCGACTTAGTTAGCGTTAATTTTTTAAATTACGTGCCTGTCTTTTTTGTCAAAACTATGAAAAATTAAACGAATGAAAATGATTTATTCAGTTTAGGCCCTGGTAAGGCACTTATGAACGTCGAAGAATTTACCACCGGTTCGGAAATTTCTCAGAAGAACCGGCAAGAAACTCAGCTGGCATCATGTACATTTTATTACATAGCAAATAATTATTAATAACAATAAAAATCATATGAAATTATTTTATATTTCTTAAACAAAGACACAGATAAATAATAAAGTAAACGAACAATTTCAGACGTAAATTTTGAAGATGTACAGACAATGATTCTTTATGTTTTATAAAGTTATTAAGTATGCTACTTAATTAATTAAATAAATATCAGAAAACGTGTTGATCTGCGTATCATCCGTGCCGTGACGTCACCCACGCCCTGGTTTCAAGGGAAGACCAGCGCTGGCTTGTGGCCAGCATTATGCTGATTTGAAGCCTTTTTGTGGCATTTTGGCATTTTTATCATTTTTTGTTATATTTCAACTTGTATTTTTATAACTGTAAGCCTTAAGTCACAAATAAACAAATATTCTATTCTATTCTATTCTATTCAATGAAAAAATTATGTAACATTTTTGGATGGTAACATTTTAAAAGGCGTACGTCGAGCTCGAGATTTCCGCTGTTGATAAGATAGTGGGTATTATAAATAATTATGCTCCAAATCAAATATTTAACATCATCTTGTCGCTAGCCAAATTAGTTCTTATAACCGACTTGCAAAGTTTTACTTGCTAAAAACATTCTGAAAGGGAACTTTTCTTAAACTTATCACCTTTCTGGGGCCTTACTATGAGCTCTTACTGCCATGATAGTTTCACTAATTTATGAGACAGATGTATGTGACGTGTATACATCTGTCACTGTCGCACAACTGAATTATCATTGCAGTAAGAGCTCATGGTTGGGGCCCTGGTCTTATCCCTTATCAATATAAGCCCAATGGGTCGGCATTCGATTCAATCCGATGTTACTTGTATTTTTTCTCCATCTGACCAACACAACCACTTTTACAGGGAAAATTCTGGGAAAATCCAATAGTCATACTGTCATAGGTTTCTGACCAAACGGGATCGACTACACAACGTTGGAGTTGCTGATAAGAATCGAATGATATTGCGATGTTTTTAGCAACTGTGCCACAAGCCCATCGAAATATTCTTTTTTTTTACCCAAAAAACTCCTCGATATACTTACATCGTGTTGGTTACACTACCTATAACTCAAGAACGGCTAAACCAATTTGGCTGAAAATTGGTGGGGAGGTAGCTTAGAACCAGGAGAAGGACACGATACTTTGTCTCGTTCCCGTGGATTCTGACAAAAATCCTGGTATGGCAAAAAAAACCCAGTCATTGTCAGTACATTCTGAAAAAACTTTTATATACTCTGGGGCCTTGGGGTCCGGATGCTCATCAACTTTTCAAGGAATTTGCACGTCATCTGGTAGAAGCATCTAGTGATAAGCGGGTTAGGGCTTTTCTCGCTCGGAGAATCAGCATTGCTATTCAAGTGGCAATGCTGCCAGCCTTCTTGGCCCGATCCCGAGAGACACCGACTTGGGACAAGTTATCTACTTGTAATTAGTACTGTTCTTTGTATTTATAATTAAGTTTTATTCAATAAATTTTACTTTACAAAGACGCTATTATAAAACTCATATTTTGAATTAAAAAAATCTTATGACTACTTAGTGCAAGCTGCAAAAACTTATCAACCTTAATAGTGAATATCGCGCAGCGTCGTATCGTGCGCATGATAAGGCGCGGCTGTGTGCGCGCAGGCGTCATAGAGTCTCCCTGTCATTGACATTGAGATGCGACTGATATGTAAAAACACCAGTCAAGTACTGATACAATTTGCACTCTGCTTCCAAAGTAATCTCATAATTTAAAGTAAAAAAAGTGAAAGAGATAGAAGAATTGAGAAAGAGTGAAGAAAAAAGGTTTGACATGTGTTTGACGTTGACGAATTTATTTGAACACACCCAGTGTAAATTTAAGTATTATGTTGTCTGGTAGCTATCTTTGCTTAGTTGAAGATAAGATGGCGCTCTGTGATAAAAGAACATTATTTATTTTTTACACTTTAAAAAAATGCCTAGGTAGACTGAGGTAAAATGCGAACGGTTATTGTATTAAGGTCATTATGGACCCGATCACTTAAATGAAGGATCTTTGATCAAACTTCTGGGGCCCAACCATGAGCTCTTATTGCAATGATAATTCAGTTGTACGACAGTGACAGATATATACACGTCACATACATCTGTCTCATAAATGAGTGAAACTATCATGGCAATAAGAGCTCATGGTAAGGCCCTGGACTGTATTTACACTGGACAGAACAAATTAAAGTGTGTTTCTTCGTAAATGCATACAAAATTTTAAAAATACTTTTTTTTCTCGTTTGTCCTTCTGTAAGTTTTCTGCCTGGAACTTAGTTGACCAGACTTCATGAGCGTGGGTAACTGATTTTATGAGAAATCGTTTTGGCTAATTGCTGTCATTATACCAAAAACAAAAAAATTGTTTTGTTCTTTGAGCAGCAGGGGGTAAATAAGTATATTATTGTGTGCGACTGCGGCATCAAATCTTACGTTTAGTAGATAATATATGACGCATTTATTTAATTTTTTTGTAGTGATTGTCATTTGCATTATCTTATCTGAATTAGTGTTCATATGGCCTTGAACATGCCATTCTACTTATCTAAAGATTTACCTAAAAACCAGTTTCAACAGATTTTCCATATATTTTCTGCGTCACAATTATCTCAAATATATTTTGCCCTACGAAGAAATTCCTATATTTTTTCCTAAAGTATACCTGTAATTTCTAGAAAGATTAGTTACCTACATTGACTAACTCATCGCACTATTTAATTCTAAGAAATTTTACCACTTTGATCATTGCGTACAATTAAACAAATTGGGAAAATTAAAAAGGTAAATTTATTTAGGGGTTACGCTACAGGGAAAGTGACTCTTATTACATTTGAGATAAAGTTAAAGATGTAAATGGCTAGTGCATGATTCAATACGCAAACCCACGCGTTACAGTTCACTACCAGACTTCGGTCGATCTGAACGCATCAGTTCGGTACTGGCTGTTACAGGGCGTGCGCGTCCCAAGTTTCGAACAATGAAATTCGCGAATTCGAAAATGCTTGATTTCAAATTCAGGATTTGCGCGCGGAATTCACAACGGGCGTCAAAAAAGTTCCATTTTCGGTGAATTGTGATCATTTATGAGTTTTTTTTTGGTGCACCAGCTCAACATTACGGTATGTATTTTGTTTTTCTTACATTTTGTGAAATATTTACCGCAATGAAAGTTCTCCGAGAAGTTTTCCGAAGTGATATGAGGAGTCGGTAGAATGAATTATACTCGCTGAGGAAAGGGGTAGTTCGGGTAAATTTAGTATTTTTGGAAAATTTACATATATTTATCCAGTAATAAAATGTAAGACTAAAAAATACGATAAATATACTTAACTGAAATACTGTAAAAAACTTTTTTTTTCTTTTTTTTTTAACTTTTTTTCCAATTATAATTGTAAAAATATATATCAAAATAAATAAATTTAAATTGATACTTTTATAAAGTAAGTTAGCAAGTAATTAACCTGTTTTAAGCAGGTTAGATGCATACTTTGAAAAAAAACTAGGATCTAATGCATTACAAAAATGTTTGAGGCATAACAAGACATTTGTGATGTAAAAACTTACTAAAATGAACTTAATAGATCAAAACTAGATTTATCCTAGAGCAAGCTTTTCCAATATATTTTTCCAAAACGGAAATATAAAAAAATACCAAAAATATAACTAACATCAAAAAAAAGCTCTATAGTAGCTTTTAGTGAGGTTTAATTTTGATGGAAGAATGTTTGAATTCTTATCTACTATAGAAAAAAGTATGAAAAAGCTTTATGTCAAAAAGTCACTATAATAGCTTTCGCGGCACGAATCTGCCGACGGCAAAATAATTTAATTGGATCCTTGTATGTACCTATTTATGTACATTTCAAATTATGTACATAATAACTATGATATTGGGATGTTTACATTCACTAGCTCTGACCTCCAGGAACCGACTGTATATAGTTATATATTATAATATTAGTTAATTACTATCGTTGTTTCAAAAGTTCCCACCAAAATCAGTTTGTTTCGAAAAGTAAGCAAGAAACACAAAATCGTATTTTTTAAATTTTGGTAAAAAAACATTTTTTTAAATTAGGAAAGAGTTTAGTATATCTTCAACTTAAAAAAATATATATGATACTAGCTGTGCCCCGCGCTTTTACCTGCATACACTTCATTTCTCAGGTGGCCCACGAAATCCTAATGAATTTTTTAATCAATGTGGCATAAGTTACTTCTTGTAACATGAACTATCTACTGTTAAAATTGATCCAGCTATTTTGGTGATTACCTGGAACAAAAATATTGACAGAGATTTTTTTGGAAATGTTTTTTTTATGTGAGCACGCTTTAGCTTATATCTTAAACTTTGGGGTTCTGTCAATCATATACATACCACATACATACAGATAAATAAAATGTAAGTGTCTGTTGTAATTTCAAATTAACAGCTTTTCACTAAATGTATAATATGAAAGTACTTAATAAAAACGTTTTTTTTATATTTCCCTGTCTGTCTGTTTGTTCTGGCTGATCACTGAAACGGATTTACCAACTTTTTAGCTTTTGTTTATAAGAAAATTCACCTATGAACTAAATTAACTGCACGTGGGCCAAAGCTAGTTAAAAGACGTATAGATACGATATGCGCTCACAAAAAGAACGAATAAAACCTTTCGTATGCAGTTATGTGTAGAATTTTCCACTCTTCAAATACTTAGAAGGCTAATTTAAATTAAATTTGCCCATATCTTTGTATCGTGTTGACTCAGGATCTGATTTTTATACACATAAAAAGGACTACAGACCTCAGTATCAAATGTTAAAAATGTCAACTCGTTAGTCCATCCGTTCCTGAGAAAATCGGTGATGACACGTGGACAGATAGACGGACGAACAGATGGACAAGAGTGATTTCATAAGGGTTCTTTTTTATATCTTTTGGAAACGGAAGTACAGCCTACGGGCTAGCAGAAATGATTATTTGAGATTCACTTATTTATACAGCCGGCACAGTGGTTCCTGTCAACACAAAGTGCTACTAAATGGGCAGTGCGACGCAAGTGTTGTGTTACAAGTGCTTAAAAGCGACGGAGACCGCAGGCGTGAGTGTATATCATACAAACATATGCTCACGCCTGTATTCCCCGAAGGGGTAAGCAGAGGTGTTGTAATAATTATACCCACTTTTCACCGACGATGATTAAGTGCCAACGTGACAGAACTATCGACGTCTCAGGCACTATACTTCTCAGACATATGCAGGTTTCTGCATTCTGCACTGCACTTAAGTTTTTAGAAAAACTCATTGGATTTTAGTTTGCTTGCGTAATATCATATAATACAATAAATAAGCTCAGGTCTCTGAAGGTAGACGAAGAGTCCATCGCCGTCTCATGCACTATCCGACCTTGAATTCGTCTCACACATATACCTACTTCTCATGCTGGGATTCGAACTTGCGTCGCTTGCCTATTCAAGCCTATTGAAATGAGGAGTGGAGGGTGCTAGCAATACTTAGTTATCATTAGGTTGCCACAGAGATTTCATTACTTATAACGTAGATAGGGAACACGCGAGTGACACTTGGTGCTACAAGCATTCACGGGCTACAGTAGCCGGCAGCTGCTTCTCGCTTCTCGCCTTAGTAGTATAAAAAAAACTAATCCACTTTTTGGACAACAATAAAATGTGTAACATCGAATGCAATGATGTCACTGATTCATTACTCATCTATCTCAAGCCTACCTACAGAGCGTAGGTCATGCACTGTCTAGGTACTAGTGTTGTCAGCGCTCCCTGGATTCGGATATTATGAAATAAGCGGATCATTTTAGGGTTTACCAAAAATATCCGCAAAGTACGTGATAATGGGTTGAATTTTCGAGGTGAACTACCAACTTACAGAGCCCGAAGTATAGGTAGCTTAACCTTGCGTTTTAGATTGGCTCAAAATGTGTTGATACTTTTACGGAGGCGGCTTGCGGTGGAATGTGAATCAACACAACTTGAGCCACGCTAAAACGCAATATAAATCTGCGACGCTTGATCATTTACAAAGCTACACCTACTTGTGGTATGGAAGATTGTCCCTGTTGCAAGAAAACGGACAGACAGACACAGTAAGATCACAGACAGTTAGATCGCACTATGATTACGTTTTTCTTAATCTGTAAAAATGCTTTTCTTATCTGAAAACTAATGGGTGTCTTTTTCTATTTAATATATCAATATGGATAGACATATCCACTTTTTAAAATCTCTAAGACCTGCATTACCGCTGAACCACAGATTAATATCCGAAAGATTCGGTGACATCACTATTGCGAACTGATTCCACACATGTAATAACATTGTGAGCACACACACAGATAGATATTAAGTAAATATGATAAAATGCACTCGGTCAGTTGTCTCGTTGTTTTAAAAACTAACTATACAATCGTGCGATTGTTAACAATCAAATTCAGGTAATATATTTACATACATACATATGCTCACAACTGTATTCCTCGAAGGGGTAGGCAGAGGTGTTATAATTTTCAACACCCACATTTCACCGAATATGATTAAGTGCCAACGTGACAGAGGGTGAGTCCATCGCCGTCTAAGGCACTATACATACGTCTTTGAATTATTTCTCAGACATACGCAGGTTTCCTCACGATGTTTTCCTTCACCGTAAAGTACGTGGTGTGAAATCACTGTACATAAGTTTTTAGAAAAACTCATAGGTACAGGCCCCGCTGGGATTCGAACTTGCGTCGCTTGTGTTGCACGCGATTGCTCTAACCCCAAGGCCACCACGGCTCTTATATTTATATCTTTATACACTTCTATAAACGTTAGGAGATTACGAGTGCTCCCAAGACAATGTTTATGGAAAACTATTAATTTGGTCGTGATTATTGAATTATCACAGAAGATAAAGTTCTTTCGTGTCGGTAGGCAAGACGCGGGCGAGTTTATTGCAACGAACTAGCACTAATCCAGACTCCGGGCTGCTACTGGGACATTACTGACGGGAACACCCCATAAAACCATTACCCGATCCGGGGATCGAACCCAGGCCCACGTGTTAAGCAGTAGAGTTAGCCGTAGTTTACAGTTGGACTCTTTTATATGTACCTAGGCTGGTACGAGTACCTATAGAGATTGATAGGCAGTGCATGACTGACACTCTGAGGGACTAGTGCGAGTTTTCTTAAAATCGCCGTCACAAGTCACCGCGTCGACGTACGCAGATTTGTATGGGCTCACAATAGTGTCATGTTTAGGCCGACAGAGACGCTGTTTCGATCCTATACAAATCTGCGTTAACTTTGACGCGGTGACTTGTAACGGCGGCAGTGAAAAACTCGCACTAGGCACTCTGATGTTGGTCATGTTCATAAGCTGCAGTCCGCTTACCATCAGGCGGACCGTGCCCCCGATTTCCACCGTCGTTGTATACAAAAAAAAACTAGCATCTAATTATCCCTGACTAATTTTCTTCCGCCCGCCGAATTACAGATCCCCAAAATAACCAAGATTAACAATATACCCTGTATTACTCGCTGAAGATGTAGTTTTCTTAAGGTGAAAGGATTTTTTAAATCCATTGAGTAATTTTTTATTTATTAAAACTTCATATACCTACACAAAGCATATAGGCGGACTTAATGCCATGGGTATTGTCTCCCAGTCTACCTTACAGTGGTGCAGAGAGAAAATAACTAGGTGCATTATATAAAGGAACAAGATATTGAAAAAAAAAAAATTATAATAACAATACATAAATATTTAATACACATCTTATTAATCTCATATTATACATAGTTTTATGTAGCAAAATATGGTTATAATAAAATTGTCGGTTAAGCCAACAAGCGCTCTTTAATCCTTGCCTTGAATTTAAATTTTGTATTGCACATCCTGATCTCGGGAGGGAGGGCATTCCATAGAAGAATAGATTGAACAGTAAACGAAGAGCTATGAGAGGGAACTGCAAGAAGACGATTATTACGACTTATTTATAGATTAAAAAGGGCTACTTTGCCTCGTAGGACCCTAGGGCTGTGGTAACGCAGATTTGTGATAGTTCGTAAAATAAACGTGATTGGTTTGCTACCGGGGAAAAAGTAAAACCTAGAATTCCCTGCGTCTGGTTAGGTATGAGTTGTTTACTCAATATACCTTATCAATACGGCCCTGGGGACGCCCACTTAGATAATACCTCATACTAATGTACTTTCTCTTATTTGTAAACAAGATTATAATAGTTCTTTGTGTGAACGCGTTCCTACTATGTTGGCGGAGAGCGTGTTACATGAGGCTCAATGTCAAGTTCTTTATGATTAAGTAATTTATCTATCATCAGTCCATACTGATGGTTGACACACAGACACACATTTTGTGAAGACGTGTCTGTGTTATGTTAGGACACAATTTTGCTGGGATACAGGCCACTGTCACAGTATATTATTTACTAAGCCGGATGGATTCTAGACAATTTTTTTAATAAGATTGCTACTAATCTACTCCTTAATTTAGTGACAAAAAGTTCTTAATGTAGTAGTAGATATGTCGATTTATATTGTATAAATATATTAATAATTTAACTATAATAGGCTTAGAATAAATAAATGTAGAAGAATTTTTCGGACCACGTTCGGACGTAGGGACTTTGGTTATCTACCTTTTTGCTAAGAAGCTTCGGTGAAAGCGAGTTGGTCCGCGTGCCCTAAGTATAAATATATAAGGTTTTGACACGTTCGAACGTCACGCGTCGTCGCTTGACCTTGCGTTTTACGCTTTTTGTATGGAGACGTAAAAACTTCCTACAAGCGCCGCTTGGAGCGCTTTTTAACGTTCCCATACAAAACGAGGAAAATACGCAGGCGTTATCGTCAATGTAAAAACATGTTAAAACCTAAATTTGGGGCACAGAAAGCGACCGAGTCGTTAGGTCAGCAACGCTGATTCTCTCATCTTCATTTTTTAGCCAAACTATAAATAAATCTTCGATAAGTATTCGATATAGCAACACAATATAAATAATAAAATAAACTAAACTACTCAGCCAGTTCAAAGAATAGTCTAGGAAAAATGGCGCTACATATACTATTTTCATTTTAGCAGAGAATGCATCGTGCCAAACTTTATTAACGATACATTAACGGTATTTACTGTCGATCAATAAACACATGCAAAATGATTAAAAGTCTGAAATCTTTTATAGTATCTTCTAGAATAAGAAATTTCCACACGTGGTTTAAGAAATTCCGACATCTAGAAATAAATTTTATGAAAAAAAATTAGTAAAAATACACACGCAGCTTTGAAACGTGCAAAAAATGCGCAAGGAAATTGCTGGGAGCATCTAATATATTACAATTTGACGACGAAAGATTTACACTGTGACGTCAGCCTCGTCGCATCTGTTCTTTGCAACAAACCAAAAAAACTTAATTGTAAACATTCGACGATGGATTTATA
Organism: Watsonalla cultraria; assembly: GCA_964035505.1. Classification (NCBI taxonomy): domain Eukaryota; kingdom Metazoa; phylum Arthropoda; class Insecta; order Lepidoptera; family Drepanidae; genus Watsonalla; species Watsonalla cultraria. Next base: position 4,698,145 of record OZ037734.1, on the reverse strand, counting down.
AACAAACTGCCACCAGTACATATGGCAGAATCCGTAGGTGGGTGAGATCGACCTTTTGGATGAACGAACTCTTTATTTTTAGACACATAATTCGCACCTGCTCAGAGAAATTGTACATTTTTCAATTATAAAATAGACGATCAGCTGCGGATTCTCTATGGTTGTGTCTGAAGAAAGAAAAGGGTATTATATACTAATCATGTTCATTAATTGGGATTTCTCATAGAAGTAATCTAACACTTCTTCAAGAACAAATCAAGTTGACAAAAAAAGACAATTTAATTTTTTTTAAATTTGTAACATTCAGTTATGCTCACGCGTGTATCCCATGAGGCTCGTACCACCAATGTACGAAGAACAGGGCTACTATAATTTATGACACATCATCATCTCCCTGGCCTTATCCCATGTATTTGGGGTCAGCACTTGATTCAACCCGCGTGGCTGATCACCTGATTTTTATACGCAGTGACTGCCATCTGACCTTCGTAACCCCTTTATCGAGGAAAATCAGCAATCTGGGTTAAACCAGTTGTCAGACTTTCTTAGGCCTCTGAGTGACCTGTAACGATTGCCAAAGATGTTAAATTGGCAACCGGGACCAACGGCTTAACGTGCTCTCCGAGGCACGGAGAGAACTCGGGCGGTCACCCATCCAACTACTGGCTAGGGGTATGGTTGCTTAACTTCGCTGATCGCATCATATGCGCAATAGCAACTGTGCCACAAGCTCCTCTATGACTAAACTAATTTACGACACTTGTCATAATTATTTAAATCCCTGCAAGCTTTGTTCAATCATGTCTTTGAGCCATCGGACGTCTACGGTTATTGTATAAGATTAGTGCAAATCTTCTACAACGCAAAATGACAGGCATTCAGAATTTAGACAGATGAAAAGACTTCAAACTGCTTTGATACAGGGGCCTCACCATAAAGTTGTATTGCTATCATAGTTCTAGTTTGTGACGGTGACAGTTGCAATTACGTCATATACATCTGTCACTATAAGATTTAAGCCATCATGGCAAAAAGAGGTCATGGTAGGCCCTAGGTCTCATCATGAGATATTAGAGCGTAACTTGATTGAATTCGTAGTACCTAGTCATTTTATGAGTCAGCCCACGTGTATGACTAAAATAATGCGTAGTATCCCCACTATTTTCACTGCGCGCTCATAACTCGTGACGGCATCTGTAACGTTTGTAAAATTTCTATATATTTGTTTTATGACTTAGATATTTAGTGCTAAGTGTTTACATATTTTTAAAATCCTGTTATGAGTGTCAAATGACTGTCAAAGAGTTAATATTGTGCATTTTTCAACCGCTGAAACGAATGCCTGATTAAATCCAATAAATTGTTATACGGATGAAAACATAGCGTTCAACTACATATTTACGATTGTAGTGAAATAAATCCGGAGGGATCCACGTGTATCGCGAAATATTTGAACAGGACCTTGGTACTGGCGAAAGACGGTATCCACACATCACAATTGATAAATAACAACGTAGGTCAGTGTGACGGCGGAAGTATTCTATTTAATACACTACCTAGATGTTTCGTAGTCACAACTTTGGAGGCGTGGATCGTGTGACAGGTTAAAATAAAAATGTATGAGAACATTACATTTCTCACACTCGCCATTAGAGGCGCTTTATCGTTCCTATTCAAAATTAGGAAAGACGTAGTCGAAATAAAACATCAATGTGTCATGTTTAAATCTCTATTTGGGGTACAGGGGCCTTACCATGAACTCTTATTGCCATGATAGTTTCACTCATTTATGAGACAGATGTATGTGACGTGTATACATCTTTCACTTTCGCACAACTGAATTATCATTGCAATAAGAGCTCATGGTTGGGCCCCAGGGAACTAACTATGAGCGTTTAAGCAGCGCGTATTAAGAACTTAACTTTGACATTAAATTTTACAGTACCAAAATGAGACGACAAAGCTCAGAAGTTCTTAAAACCGATGATGGTACCCCATGTGTAGGGTTTTAACGTAGACTGTATCGATTGCTTATTTTTCTCAATTTGTATGGGAACGTAAAAGCGCCCCTAGCAGTGAGTGTAGGAAGTTTATCGTTCCCATACAAAATGAAGAATATACGCAATCGAAATGAGAAGGCAACGAATGTAAAGTAGGTTTTACTTGAAACTTAAGACTTTTTGTAGGGATATGGGTCCCTTCTGGGAAGGTATGAATTAGAGTTCAGGGTGTTGGTAGAAAAGAAAATATCTATGCATCCTACTCTCCTATTGATATTATAAACGCGAAAGTTTGTAAGAATATATGTAAAGATGTATGTTTGTTACTCTTTCACGCAAAAATCCATTCAGTAGGAATGGATTTTGATGAAATTTTACAGTAATATGGCATATATATCAGAATAACACTTAGACTATAAAAAATACATTTTTGTATTAGTTAAATTATACGCCATGTTGTTTAAATAAATTTTCTTTTCTTTGCAGATTCCCGGATTCAGAATGAAGAATTGGCCCTTCCACCGAAAATGGATTAGTAGAAGACTCAATAAGGAAAAAACGTCAAATTGCTTCATAACTATCTAGTTTTAAATAATAAACGTCTAGAAATTAATATTAGATTAATTTTTTTTTTCTTCTTTATCATACCACAGGAGAATGTAAAATGATGTAATTAGAGGGTGACTATGGTGACAATGGTGTTCCGAGTGGCGGCTCTGTTCACCATTTGTTTATGGGAGCCAGTTTGACAGATGACGACTGATATTGTCTGTGGTTTTTATAATGAAGTAAAAAATTAAAAGATATAAATGTTTTTTTCTGTGGATTGTTCCAAAGAGAAAAGGTTTTTATCTTAAATTATCGTTAGTTTTTAAATAAGGGTAGGTTTTATTATAAGGTTTTTGAGGTCAGGTAAGTATTATAAGTAAGCTAAGAAAAAGTTATTATTTATTAGTGAGGTTATGACAATGAAAATAAAGAATTGCTTCTACACTTATAACTTTGGGCATCGTTCTTATAAAACTTGTAAAGTAATAATCGTAATGGCAACACTGTGATAAACGTCGTAAGATTTAAAAACATACTGTCAAATTAAAAAAAAATCTTCTCCTACCCGCAGACACACGGCGGCATAGTCACTTCAAGGGCCTGAAAGTAATCAACTTCAGGTTCACGAGCAAAGTGCTCGAAAACGAGCTGGACGAAGCAATCCTGAACCTTCACATCCAGGAGTTGGAGACGAGGAACACAACTATAGAACCAGACGAGCCTATGACGTTAAACTTGCTTACAAGCAGAGTGACTCTTAACAGTCAAGGAAGTAGAGTAGCAGCTCCGTACGCGGATAATATCGTGAAGATCACCCCAACGGAACTCCGGTCAGGGAAGTGGTTGAAGATTAACGTCACCAACATGGTGGCTGATCTCTGTCTGCTCCAGAGAGAGAGCTTATCAATTATTGTGAGAATATTAGACTCTGGGAATAAAAAGAACTTGGTTGTGCCACATCCGAGCTCCGAAACTAATAGCGCATTGGTGAGTTAGCTTTTAAAATCTATACCCTCATTGTCACCTTTGTATTCTCTCAACATGAGATTAAGTCTACGCGGGTGAAACCACGGGGCACAACTTATTAAGACGTTTTTCAGTCAGCAGAACTAAATAAGAATGTTCTATATTTTCATAAATCCTCTTTTACTAACCGCCATTCACTAGCACATAACATAAAAAATGTAATCAAAGAATAAATTGTATAAAGCCAGTTACAGGCGTCGTCACGAGAGTATAGAGCGCTTAGCGAAATAGTGGGTGTAACTTCTTATATCTATACAGATAAATAAAATTGAAGTGTCTGTTTGTTATTCCAAAATAACAGCTTTTCACTAAATGCATATGACAGTATACACGCTACTGATACTCAAAAAACTAGTTTTAAAAATTTTCTCTGTCTGTCTGTTTGTTCCGGATAATCTCTGAAACGGCTGGACTAATTTTAACGGGACTTTCTCTGGCGGGTAGCTGATGTTCCAAGGAGTAACTTAGGCTACTTTTATTTATTAAAAATATTAGGGTTCCGCAACATGAAGCATGAAACTAAATCTACGCGAATGAAACCGCGGGACACAGCTAATCTTACATACAGACAGACTCATAAAATAATTACTGCACATTCGAGCTCAGCGCTCGTAAAACGTGACGGAACCTAAATCCTTACTGAAAATAATATTCTCAATAATAATAACTTAAAGATTGATGACATGACGAAATAAAGCATGCGTTTAACCCGAAAATGTTTTATCATATTTGATTGAGGTCACCGCGAGTTCTAATTGATGAAGATAGTATATCCGTTGCTAAGCGCTTTAACAGTAAATCCGAGGTCATTATATTCGGTATTATCTATACTTCCTTATCTGTTTAATTACCTATTTGATATGCGTTTAGACAGCCGAGTTACGTTACGTACAGTGCGGGTACTAAACGTATTTTATTAACTTTATACATTATAAATTCGACAAAGAAGTGCTTTCAGAAAGGCAGACATTTGCACAGACTTTACTTTAGAATCATCTGGAAAAGAAGAATCACTGTACTTAATGTGAACTATTACCAATGTGATAGTGCTTCCGTCTGTCTGTGTATCTGTCACCTTTTTACGACTGAACTGCTGATCCGATTTGAAACAGGGATATATATTAAGAGGCGAATCTTAACGGGGATTAGCCATCAGCGCAGGAGATATTAAAGTGCACAAGTGTGTGCGCAAACACAGGTGCACTCTTTATTCCCTCACTCTCATAGTCCGATGGGAGGCAATCCGAGAAGACCGGAGAAAGATCAGGCGTAGGACCAACGGTGCAACGTGCTTTCCGAGGCACGGGGGTGGAAACATCACCAACTTTCAAACTCCGTATATCTGGCTGGTGCAAATACTAAAACAGGTTTTTGGAGCATTTTAGAGGTATCTTGAATCCTGAAAGGCATAGGAACATAAGTATCTTCATCACAGAAACTCTACTCGGGTAAAAATAGAGAAGGAAATAAAATCTCCTCTCTAAAAAGAAGAAGCACGATTTTACTCTTACGAGAACAAGTCCTACATAGCAATACCTTGATTTTTTGTGGATATGTATGTGTATTTAGTGTTTTTTCCATTCCAGATGCCATACATAGAAGTAAGTCTAAAAGATAATTCGCATAAGCGCACCCGCCGCACCATCGGGATAGACTGCACGGAGAATTCCAAGGAATCCCGCTGCTGCCGGTACCCGCTGGTTGTGAACTTCGAAGAGTTTGGCTGGGACTGGATCATAGCTCCGAAGGTGTACGACGCGAACTACTGCAGTGGAGAGTGCCCCTACAGCTTCCTACAGAAGTACCCTCATACACACCTAGTTCACTTAGCGGCGCCCCAAGGCAGCGGAGGTCCCTGCTGCGCCCCTCGACGCATGAGCAGCATCAGTATGTTGTATTTTGATAACGAATACAATATTATATACGGAACCATACCCGGTATGGTCGTGGAGAGTTGTGGCTGCTCATAGCAACTCTGTTTTATTAGTTTTGGGCTCCAAGTTATTTAAAGTTTGAAAAAATTGTCTCGATCTCTTTGTTGTGGTTTTAGATTTTTCTAAATTAGAACAATATCAATCAAGTAATGGTTCAAATCTTTGGCATTTGAAATTGTGTTCAAATTTGTATTTTTTTGTTCCTTTTTAAGTGGTATGTAGCTTTTTGTCGATTGTATTTAGAACGTTTCTCAGATTTGGAAATCGCTTGGAGTCCTCGCGTGTGTCTATCGCTATGTGATATATCGGTTGAAGACTGCAAACCTTTGTGTTGTGTGCCGTGTGAATGGAAAATGTAAAGTTATTTACGTTTGTACCTAATACTACATAATAGTTTACATAAACATGTCATCAACAAGGACACGAGGCCACCAGATCATATCAATTTCGGTAATCGACTAAATTGATACAAAATTCAAATTGAAAATCGAATTAGTTCCAATTTATTTGACAGTTCACAAAGTGTCAATTGGCAATATTGAGGCCTTGATTTGATAAAGATTACCTTTTGTTACCGAGTTAGTTGTTCTTACATTTAATATGACTCTTTGCCTTGTATGATTCATTCACTCATCCCATACACTACTTTAATATCTAATCTTAATACTAAATAAGGTAAAACTAATTCGCGTCTACTTCTGAACGATACCATGATTACAAAACGTGTAACAAATTGTCCGACGAATAAGTTTATTTACGTCTGTGCCCCAAGTACTTTTTCACAAGTTTTTACGTTGACGTAAAATGCCTGCATATTTTCCCCATTACGTAAAAAAAAATTACGTTTCCATGCATAAAAACCGCAAACTGCAAGGTCGACTTTCGAATGTGTCAAAACAACTTGGGGCACAGATTAAAAAAGTGATGTTCAAATGCTGCGCTGTGCCTATTCGATTATCATAGTCTATCGATTCAACTCAAACAAATCGATATTCGTTATTGTGTCATTTATTATCTTCATCATCATTTATTTAAGAGCTAGGCTCTTGTCGGTGAAGCAATCGCCAACCCTCTCTATTGTCTTTATTATCTTACTGTTCCTTAAATAATGTTTATGAGTAAAATTCATCCATAATCCTTTAACTGCCGAGAGTAATTCGTGGACATGAGAATGTCTCGTTAGAAACTTATTCGTTGGACAAAATATAGTTAATTAACTCGATAACATTTCCCAACCTTTTTCCACGCCGCTTTCTCATTATGAAAAGTAAATTCAAAATATAATTGCTCGTATATTGGTCATACATTATAACTATTCTCTAGTATTGACTTTAGGTTGGGAGATTCAGAGAATCTTCTCGAGGAAGATTGGGAGCTATAAATAGTAATTTTATGTACATATGTACAGAAATAACCATGCGAAGCCGGGTAGCAGGTCAACTAGTTCAATAAATGTCGTTCAACTTAAAATAATCAATTATTCATCGAAATATGAGACCATCTCACTGTACAAAGTACCAATTGCAAGAAAACCGCTATCTTCACACTAAATTAATTCCCCGAAGAGCTTGCTTTAAGAAAATTAATACAAAAGCGATATATTTTTATTCAGTTTGCGACATTTGATCTCCATTACGACACAGATAAATAGGGGTGTGAGGTTAAAATGTGATAAAATATCATTGTACATGCAGCGACGCATCATAGGTAGGTATAAAAACATTAATCTGACAAGTATTTTTCCTTACCACGACATAAGTCGTAAAACTAGAATTAAATTATCAACACATTGTATTGTGTGGGGAATACACCTTTTTAAATGTGCCTTCATCGACAGATTATACTAAATTATAATTATAATATAATAATAATGATAAATAATAAACAACATCAATTTTTTTACAATTACATTTTTTACAATTTACAAATATACAAAATACAAACTACTTTTAATAATTATTATCATTATTATAATATAATATCGGGAATGTTATAATAATATAATATATATTTTAACAAATGGTTAAGATGTCGCATGACGTATAAAAACAATACCGATTTTTTGGGTATCTACCTAAACTTTGAGATACATAGGTTGTTTCCTTGAACTTTTACCAACTTTGACCATATTTTTTGACTTCACTTCACATTTTTTGACTTTGACTTAAAGTACAGTCAACCTCAAAAGTCAACAAAAATCAAATATCTTTTTTAAAATTTTCATAGGTTTAGGCGTTTTTATGACACCAATACAATCAGATTTCTATCAAAATATTTCTGGTCTCGTCTCTTTTGAAATGATTTTGAAACTGACTGTAGTTATGAACAGACTTCGTGGGCACGAACTTATCAACATATTTATTAAAATTACAAAAACTAAGAATAATTAAGCTAATTAATATAAAGATAATATTCTATCCGTTCAATCCACTTCACGTAAACTGTTTTGTTTATGTATTTTTAGGAAAAAATTTAAAATACTCGTACGTTTTAAGTAGATAATACAAGTATCGAATAAGATCAGTCCTGCATGCATAATAATTTAATTGGTAAGTATCAATTCTGGTTGATGCATTTTTTGTTAAAAAAGGTGAAGATTTCAGATCTGCTTATAATATGTTTGCGAAGATTTTTTTTGAAGTGTAAAATTATTTTAACCTCTGACTTTTCGTTCTGATACCTTGTGAAATTAATTGTTCAATGGTACGTACGCAGTTTGGACGTAACCTCAGATCATAGAAACTAAATAACATTGTGTTGTACTAGCTATAAATTTAACTAATTTTAAAGTATCCAATTGCATTAGTAAATCCAATGGATACCGTTGTGTTATTCAGTAAGGTGTCTCAGCGTCGCACTCGTCGTCGAGTGTCGTTTTAAAGATAATTGAACCTTATCCTCTATGTATTATGTATCAAAATCCTATGATTTAAACCAACGCTCGTCGTCGCAACGACTTTGAGTCGACCCTGAGAAACCTTAGTGAATAACGCAAGGCATCTCAGCGTCGAACGTGACGTCGAGTGCTGGTTTCAACCATAGGAAATTGACACCTAATTAACGCGACAAAGTTCCATTTAGTATGTTTGAGATTGATACTCGACGTCGAGTGCGTCGTCGTACCTGACACAATAAGCAATCAGCTCTCGACGTATTGCGGATTTTTCGAAACTAAGTAGTTACAATTTTATATGTGTGCAACTATACCCTGCTTTGTTTTGGGTGCGCGATGTTATTAGAAGATCCGAATTTGGTTTTTTCATAAATTATATACATACTTATCACGAACTGTAAAATTATTTTTGGTTAATAATAAAGGTATGTTTTTCGTTTCTATGATTTTCAGGCATCGCTGATTACATTGTCATCATAGTTTAGAATCATGATCATCAAATTGTAATTGTAAGTAGGTAGGTAGTCTTATGTAATTCGTCTGTTATTCATGTATGTACTTGTGGAACACTTGACACTGTTGGGATCTCGTTCAAAATTATAATGTTTGTTTTATTAAAATAATCTCTTTTAAGATACTAGCGGGTGGTGCTTAAGTAGTTGCTTTATTTATAAAATGTAATTATCAGTACCTACCCTTATTATAATATTATTATTATTATGACGTATTAAATTTCGGCGTGATTAATTTTTTTAATGTTTTTCGTAAATTTAAGTTCTAGTAAAAATACCTTGGGCGTAGAATTTTCAAAAATTAGATCTCATTTTAAGGCATCTGTTCTATTGTGCCTTCTTAAAGATCTCCCATAACTTTTTGGATAAAAAAATTGAGGAAATTTTAAATGTTTTTTTACAAACATTATGTTTAGCGATAAGTTGTGTTTGTATCGTCGTATCTTGATGATTTTTACTAACATTTTCGTGTTGATAAGTTTTCTAAGAAATACATTTTCAATCTCCTAAGATTCATAATATTTGTGGGTATAAAATCTTTTATATGGAAATATATGTCTATGAAAACATGTTTTGTATAATTTTATTTTTCTTCCGATGAAATATTTATGGTCCTAACAAGATAGTATGCAAATTACTCGTTTTTACTGATAACAAGCTAGTCTTATCTTATTTAACTTATATATCGTCTAGCATTAATGTCTCATCCTTCTCCTCCTGCCCTTATCCCATGTTATTTGTGGTCGGCGCAATGTGTTCTTTTCTTCCATTTCTCTCTATCAGCCGTCATATCTGTATTCACTCCCATTCTAGTCATATCATCTTTCACACAATCCATCCATCGTTTCTTAGGTCTTCCTTTCCCCTTGTAACCATCCACATTCATAAACAAAACTTTTTTGCATTAATGTCTAAAATAACTAAAATTTTGAAAGGAGTTAAATTGACACGGTTTGCTAAATTAGCAACACTGGTCTGAATTAAAACAATGTCAATGTCACATGTCAAAAGAGTATCTAAATGACATCCACACAAACGCGGGTAGTACGAAAAATATATGATACAAGTATCGCCACTAGTACACGACAGATGGCGCTGGTGAACCACGAATATCTTATAGCTTATGCAGCCCTGGTAAATTTTCATTCATTAAACAACATTTTATTTACAACTTTACTATTATTGTTACTTTTTGCCATTGCACAACAGATGGCGTTGGTGAGCCATGAAGCTCTTGATGCTTTATGCTTTCCTAGTACTTTTCGATCCTAACTCTATGAAGGAACAAAAAACCTTCACACACGACATTCAATAGGTTTTCGCTATCACCTAACAGATGGCGCTAGTGTATAATGAACCTTTTTCGGCTTCTGCAACCCTGGTACTTTTGCATCAGTCATAGAATGATTTTATTCAAATTTTTGGACAAGCTACTTCCCAGCAGATGGCGTTGCTTAATACTATTGCACGGCCGATGGCGCTAGTGCATAACGAACCTCTTTCGATTCCTGCAACCCTGGTACTTTTGCATCGTTCATAGAATGATTTTACTTCTAAAATGTATGTTACTATTACCCGGCAGATGGGGCTAGTGAACTATGCACCTCTTGCGATTTCTGCAGCCCTGGTACTTTTTCATCATTCATAGCTTTGTCGTTTAAACAATTGTGTTCACCATCCTATAGATGGTGTTGCTGAAATACTTACTCGACAGATGGTGCTTGTGAATTTAGAGTGTCATCGTGATTTATGTGGCCTTAGTACTTATTTAGGCTCGTTGTCGACTAATAGATAGATTTTAAACAGGAAATGTTGTTTTTTTTGGTAGTTAACTGATTGCCAGGTTTCGTATCAACAGGTATTGTAATGAATAAAAAAACTCACATAATTTGTGCTATTCTCACAGAACAGCCACTCTTTATTTATATAAACTTTAAATTATTTACATTTCGTTTGTCCTACTTTACATTCAATATACTCGTCAACATTTTAAAATACAACATAAAACAAAAGTTTACAACAGAAATACACATGACATGAATGTACATACATTTAGAACTAGCTGTGCCCCGCGGTTTCACCCACGTAGACTTAATTTCATTAATAAAAGTAGTCTTCGTTACTCCTTGTAACATTAGCTATCTGCCAGTGAACAGTATGAAATTACAAACAGACACTTCAATTTTATTTATCTGTATAGATAGTGGGGAACAGTAGGCAGACTAGTATACCTAATTAGAAAATATAATTCCCACATTTTTTTATCATGTAATTCTTTTTATTTTAAAAAGTACCTTATAAATCATGGCCACGTTAAAAGTATTTATAAAACTGTTCATAAATTAGTGTTGCATAGTACAAAAAATGGCCAAAAATTTATAAAAATACTTCAGTCTAAATATATTGCTTTACAGGTTCAAAATATACATGACATAAATCATAATCCATTAGTTAACTTCAATGAATTACTACAAGAAACAATTCCTTAGACATACATATTGTACGGTGTTAAATAAATTTCATGGCATTTCAAATTAAATCTACTAGTTATTGAAGAAATAATAGTTTTATTAACTTGTAATTTAACACTAATATCTAATTTACAGAAGTGCACAACATCAAGTGGTGTCAGTCTATAATAGGTTTGGATGGATTTATCGAAATTCCTTTGAGAACGGAAATAAAAAATACACAACTATAAACTGCCTTTACCGCTAAAAAACTAGAAAGTTCCACAATAAGCTGGCAGTGAGATTACATTGTATCGCTGCAAAAGCAAACTAAAACTAAAGCAAACTTTTCCGTTGTTAGTTTGACATACACTTACACAATAACCATGTTAAAATGCAAAATTTTCATTTAAGATGCCTTAAAAAAAGTTCATAGCTGCCATTTTTAAAGTTATATTCGCTACGATTGGAGCAGGCTCAGATCAAAGACTATAAAGATATTTATTATTCCAAATAAAGATTACTTAAAAAAAGTTAAAAGGTGTAATTTTTAAATTTATATTCGCGTCGGTTGAAGAAGGCTTAGATCAACAATTATACTGCTTAGTCTCAAAAGTGTTCATCAACATTACGTTCTTACGTTAAATCTATCTATTAGCTGTCATTAGTTTCACGGGATATGTCAAACGCACAAGGAAACAATAATCACAGATCACGATACGTAACGACGAGAGAAGCGAATGAGAATGCCATGACATCACGGAAACGGTAAGAATAGTAAGGTCACAGTGGAGGTTCTAACAGTTCTAGCACTAAACGCTAATTATATACAAAATTGCTAAGATCTCCCGCCATGTTTAACTAAAATGTGGTCGCGACACTGAAGTTTGAGCCGTTATAAAGAGGATCACAGTGGAAATAGTGATTTAATATTAACGTTTACATACTATAACACTATAAATATAATTGTTATTTTAAAGTCCATGTTATGGCAAGTTTTCTACATAAAACGCTATCACTTGTCATGTCTATACGCTAGGCTACGTCCATAGAAAAAATCATTTCACTAAACTGTACATACATCACGGCCACTGAAGTCACTTAGAAACTGGGTTGCGACACAGTCCTTGGGTTGCCAGCTTGTGGCTGGTACACGTCGTAGGAGTTGTGGGGCTCCAGGTGGCACACCACGTTGTTCTCCCCATTGAGCACCGCCGCTAGTGCCCTCATGTTCTCCGGTTGGTGGTAGGGGTGCACCGACCTCCCCGCCTCATAGTGCCTCGGGTCGTAGCGCTCCATCGTGTCCCATTTCCCGTACTTCCCGTAATGCTCCTCAGGGTGATGCCTCTCACCGGGGCTGTAAGAAATCAACGGCCTGTGGTCTCCAAAAAACTTGGAGCTGGACGACCCGTGATGACCCTGCGCCTGTCGGCAGTTGTCAGGGCCGGAGTTGTCGTCCGACATGTCCGACATGAGGGTCTCGTTCCGCTCAATTTCCTCGTACACAGGGTCGTCCTGAATGACTCTGAACTCCTGGTCGGAACCTCGTCTGTACATGCGACCCTGTTGGGAAGCTATTTCGGAGTATGTGTGGTTTATGTTGGGGTGATGATGGTGTTTGCGTCTCTCATCCTTGTAGTGCTTGCGGAAGATCATCTCTTGGCTGCCGGGGGAGTGCTGGGCCATGAACACGTGTGGGTTCCTGAAGTCGTGGTTGTAACTCCTGGTGGTCTGGTACCCCTGGTGATGGAGGGGGCTCTCCTCGTCCTTGTGGCGCGGTGATGCGGCGGTGGGCTCGCATTCGTACGGGCTATGGATATGGTTCTGCTGGGCCAGCTGACGGGATAACGTGTCGTGGTGGGGCAGGGTTGCCGAGTTCCCCACGTGGTGCTTAGAAGAAGTGTTCTGTGGACAGTAGATAATATTGGCAAAAATGCAAAGACGGGTGAAAAAGAGAATCTAAATTTTATTTCAGTTACTTATCTAGTCTAAGACAGCTCAATTTATCTTTTGGAACAAACATTTATTAAATCATATCTCATTAAATTCCACACAAGAGTGATCATAGCTCCTGGAAATTAATCACTATATAAGATATACTATATTTATATGAAAACTAGTACGTTCCTTCGTACCAGACTAATCATATCTTTTCAAAAATGTATATACTTACTACATTTCTAAGCATTCCACGACAAAAGTATAATCTAATTGATGATGAAAAAATAAAACCTAAAAAAATATATCTTCAAATCCTTAACTTACAGACGGACAGAAGAGCGGAGAAGAGAATGGAAAGCTATAATTATATATATGCAGAACTAAATGTAGGTATTCCTAACATTACGTTTTATGTTAATCATGCGCATAATAAAATAAAGCAAACGTTTAAACTGATGTGCAAAGAGTGGCTGAAAATCTCATAAACGCTGTAAATAATTGTATATACATCAAATTGAACATTGTCTGTGAGAATAATGAAGTGCTAGGTGTTATGATACAGCCAGGTCACGGTGAAGTGTGGAAGGGATCATCCTCACACGACCAGGAGGAACACTGTGGAATTTAATCGCAGTATGGAAACTAAGCTTAATGTTTGAAATGAGCAGTATCCATACTATTTAGTAATCTTATAGGTTGTGGTTTAGTCCGAGCGTCCGACAGCGATGCGCGATTGCGAGATGTAAAAAGAATTGAAACCATCGGAGACTGTAAAATGTTCCATCGAGTTAACTATCGACTTGGCCTGGGGCGATGAAACAATCGAGAGGTTTTTATGATGCAAACAATTGGTTAAGTCGACGATGTATCTAGGCGAATGAACCAATCTTTAGCTGACGCGATGCATGCTTTGTCACGCAGTGGAGACTAAGCGCGAGTTTTCCTCGCGAGCGTTTCCTGAATACAATCGCGATGGATCGAGTTCGAGATGCTGATCAATCGAAACAATCCCAATTAACCTCTCGCCATCACACATCGCTAGTCCGACATAACCCTTCGGCCGCCGCGTCGGTGCATCCACAATAGATTCTTCATGTTAAATAAAAAGGTGTTATGAAGGAGATGGGTCGAGCTACGTATGTACAGATAGGATGTCATGCAATGGTCTATGTTAACATCATGCACTTGTTAACGGTTTAGCAAGATCTCCTTTACCCTGATAATATTAATTAAATAACCAAAAATACCTGAATTATAAAATGCGTATAAGCATACATACATAGATTATAGTCTGTACGCAAACACGTGTATAAAGAAATCATATAGTAAGATTCCCTAAAAATAGTTCGTATAATCAGAGTACAATTATTATTCTAAAAATATGTATATGACCAATTTTCCCAACTAGTCCCTATTTAAAGTTCCAAAAATTTCAGTATCAAGAATATTGACTGTTTTGGCATTGCATTTTATTAAACTGAAATCTATAACAAAAATATAAGTAAAATCTAACGCTTGCAGCGCCATCTCTACGAGATATGGTAAACTACGATCAACGGACTGAGGCGCTACGTCGTTCGTCACTTCGAGAAAGTTAAAGATACGTTTTTGCCATTACAAAATAATTTTCGTTATACATGTTAGACATGTTACTGAATAGTAATTTGACATTGGTTTTTACACCTAATGAAATTTCACAAAATTGTAATCACACATTACTTGGCTTATGCTTACATTAATTGCTAACCCGGCATAATAATTAAAATCAAAGCTATCACTAAATAACCAGAACGCCAGAAAGGAGTAGAATTTGTCCCTCAAATCATTACAGGTCTGTCGCTAAATTAAAATGTATTTCTAATTAACCTTGAGTCCGCCGAAAGTACACTGTAATATCAATTTAAAGTGTTGTATTAAAGTCAAACGCATCAGCTAACAAATCCGCGAATAATATAGAGATCTCACAAAACCGAAAAACAAACTAAAAACGCACTGTATGAGTTAGGAGTTCAGAGCCCACCCCTCACCTTCCAACCTCCGACGTTGGCCATCACCGCCCATTCATTAGCGCCGATGGACGCGCCCATTTTGTTAGAGAAACAAGATGGCGACCGCGACCTTAGATTCTGGTAGTCGTTAGGCACTTCGATATTATTTCTGTAGCTATGCATGGACGCGATGCTTTGTGTGTGAGACGCGCTGTGGGGGATGTTCAAGGGAGTCGGGACGCGGATAGAGCGACCGTCCTCATTTGGGACGTATATTGGCGCGGTAGGACGCCATCTTGATTCCGGTGGAATGTTGTAACTCTGTGTGTGGTAAACATTATATAAATAAATAAATAAAATGAATATGCTCACGCCAGAAGAGTCCCCGAAGGGGTAAGCAGAAGTGTTGTAACAACAACACCTATATTTCACCGAATACGATTCAGTGCCAACGTGACAGGGTGAGTCCATCGCGTCAGGCACGATACATACGTCTTTGAATTACTTCTCAAACATATGCAGGTTTCCTCACGATATTTTCCTTCACAGTAAAACACGTGGTGTGAAATAACTGCACATAATTTTTTTTGTTAGAAAATCTCATTAGTGCTGCCCCGCTGGGATTCGAACTTGCATCGCTGGCGTAGCAGGCGACTGCTCAAACCGAAGTCACAACGGCTTTTTACATTATATTATACATATATACTATAGATATGCCGTACATATATAGTAGAGGGAAAGTATGCATACGCATCTATGTAGAGATAGGATTCTGTATTTCTTCGTCAAAATAGCTGTGAAGCCATTTTGGGGATGCAGTTACTAAGTATTTTAAAACCACCAAACCACCAAGAAGATAGCTTCTAAAGTTAGTAATTATCTAAAGCGTTAGTTAAGTAAAGTAGAAAAGATAAAAAAAAAACAAAATAGGACTTACCGTCACACTTTCGTATTACGAAAGGTTAGTGACACGAAGACATAACACAGAACATTAGTCAACACAAAACATAAATTGAGCTGTCTTTAACCAATTAGTTACAAAAAAACAAGCCTGGTATCTGGTGGTTTTGAAAAAAAAATTTTTTAATATTTTTTTTACATCCTATCTCTATATAAAATGCATACGCACCTTGTTGGACATTCTGTCTGTATCCTTGAGGGTATCTCCCGCTGCCGGCATTGATAGGGTTCCGCAAATGTGCCATAGGCGCCGGGGGATCTCTCTCAGGGATACTGTGTGCGAAATTAGCTCCTGTCGCGTTGAGAGTAGGTCCAAAATTGGATGGAGCGAAGTTTTGGTTGTCTTGTGAGGGCCTTCTTTGCGAGTTGTTTCTGTGTGAGTGGTAGGTGTGGGCCGCGGCCGCTGCGGCTAGGGATGCCACCGCGGCGTTGTTTATAACATTATTATTGTTATGGTTATTATTGTTGACTACAACGTTTAAATTGTTGATCACCAAGTTGTTTGTCGTCGAAGCTGACACCGCTGGCAACCCTGACGTACTCGCTGAACTCTGTATTGCAATTTTATTCATAAGTGTGCGTTGTGTGTATGTGTGGGTGATTATTACGTATGATAAATATGTTAATGTTAGTTTTGTATAATGTATAGTTGTGTGAGTGCCTAATGTTAACCCTCCACCGACGCATGCACGGTATATGCCGTCACAAGCTATGAGAGCTAACCTTGAATGCGCAATAGTCATTTTATTAGTCTGTATGTCTGTATGGCGCGAGTGAATAAAATACATGCACAGTTATCCCAACTTTTTTAGCTGAGCGCTCATTACTATTGACGGCTCTGTAATGTCATATTATTTGAAGTACATTGATATCCGGATACCGCAAGTTCAAGTACCATTCTTAGTACCTACTAAATGCAAGTCGTCACTAGCATTTAGTGACGTAACTAAATCACCACTCAGTTATAAATCTTTTTTAATCTCATCATAGTTGCAAATGAAAGTGTAATAAGAGGTATATAGGGTGCACACTCTTTAGGCGAATAATTTTAGAACAGCGTATTTGGTTGGTGGGACATAACTATTTAAAAGTGTATTAGATAAACATATTTTTCCGTTTATCTCATTACTGCTTAAATTTAAGATTTTTGCATTAAACAAGTACAGTATAACAAAAAAATAATATGAAAATGTTTTTTTTATTACATATTATGACATTGGTATGTACCACGTACCATTCCACTATTACAAAAATATTCACCTTAGACCCTATATAGGCAGCATTATATAAATATCACCAACCCTTTGTCTTAAGACTAAACACATCCCAGAATAATAATACTTTAAGGAACACAGTTTTAGCAATAAATGAGGCCGGTACTCACAGTGACGTCAGTGGCGGGTCCATCGTCGTGGTCCCCGGGGGGCAGGTACCGGCGGGCCTTGGGCGCGGGCCCCGGGCCCCCCGCCGGGTCCCCGGGGGCCCCCGTGAAGTGCAAGCAGCAAGACAACCATGCATGCCGCCGTCCCAACCGCGCGCACTCGTTACGGAACTACATACATGGATTATGTGTTTCAATCATGACCAGAATTTACAGAAATATGTTAAGATAAGTGAAAGGCTATTAACGAAACAATATGCATTAATTAAAGAAACACACGGCGTCTAAGGAAGAACTACTATGACCAAATTAATAATATTTTTAAGTATGGTCAAATTCGGAGCACTCTTAACCGAAGGAAGTGTATGAAGGCATGTATGTGGATGAATCGTAGCATGTGGCTAACGGTGGTTGCTGCCTACCCCCATGGGATACAGGCGAGAGCATATGTATGTACGTCAATCATGTTTTGTGACGCATGTGTGTAAAGTATTGTATTTTTTGTTAAATAAGGCACTGTATCCTAAGTATAGGTTTTGACATGCTGAAATGTCGATGAATTTCGTTGCATATAAGCGTGGCTTATTCTTAGATCCAATAGAAATCTTAAAGACACGTCGTTTGGTAGCTTTAAAAATGACTTTCAAATAGTGTTTGGATCCCAAGTGATTGGGAATTTTAGAATTTCGAAAGGACCGCAATAATTTACCGAAATCTAAATGTAAATTTCATTTTATATCAACTGGCAGAACATATGTCTATTCATCACCTAATGAATACGTACCTTATCATTCTGCAAGCAATGGAAGATGAAGATGACGAGCCCCTGCAAGGAGTTGAGGATGGTGAAGGCGTAGGCCATCACCACGGTCTGTTCGTTGAGGTACAGCAGCCCGAAGGTCCACGTCAGGCCCAGGAGGAACGCCAGGACTAACGAGCTGTTCAGCCATACCCTGGAGACGATAAGGATTATAGATGTTTAATTTTTATTCTTATATATTAATTATTAAGAAGAAACCTGCATATTTCTGAGAAGTAATTCAAAGACGGCGATAGACTCACCATCTGTCATGTTGGCACTTAATCATCTTGGGTGAAAAGTGGATGTTGTTATTACGACACCTCTGCCTACCCCTTGGGGTATACATGTCATTATTTGTAGAATAGTTATAGAATATGTATTTTTCTTTATTTTAGCAGACCCTTAGAGGGCGAATTTCAATAAAGACATTTAAAGAACAATTAGTGTTGTAATTTCATAACCCAAGCTTTACGGTGAAGGAAAACAGGATAATTATAATAGTGAGATAATCTGTATATTATATTATGTATGAGAAGAAATTCACGGATTTATTCATGCCTGCCCATCTGTCAGTTTGATGATAGCTACTTAGCTAACTTGAAACGTGATCACTCTCGTTACGTCACCGTAACACTAATGCGTACGTATAGTTTTTGTCCTTTCTAGTCAATATAATAGTCATTTTGTGAAACATCTTGTATGAAACGAGGATAGATCAACAAAAGTATACTTTCACTTTTTAGCGATTAATAGTATGGATTTAAAGTAAACCGTACCTTATTTTGTATAACTTAGCGTCGTCTTTCGTCTTCAAGGAGACGGTGGAGTGCGTGCACATCATGTACACCACCATGCTGAGGCAGATCCAGTTGGCCTGGATATAATAATAATGTATTAGATTTTTTGATCTGGGGCCTTACTATAAGCTCTTATTGCCATCATAGTTCCACTGTGTGACAGTGACAGACCTATACACGTCATATACATCTGTCTCACGAGTTAAACTCATGAGTTAAACTATCATGGTAATAAGAGGTCATGGTAGGGCTGCAGTTCTCCTCTAGGGCTGCCTGTGCCCTGATTCAAGTAAAAGAAACTTATGTTTTTACTTTGATATAATGAAGGCGAAATATTTAAGTAAGTAAGGGCATAACGGGATCTCTCGTTAAATATTTGGAACTGCCCGACTGAGAGCTGTACATCCCCCTTACAGAAGATTGCAGCACAATAATGCTACCTTGAGTAGTGTTGTGTTCGTGCGGAGTTGTCATAGCTATATTTGTCATTATTTTAGTAAAGGCATTTCATTATTTATATGGCTGTGTCACGTGAATATATGAAATTAATTGGAATTATAGTGGCGGCATCTGTCGAAGATTAGTCGTACCAACTCAGAAACCTTCGTGGGCTTAACACTTTGCTGAAGATCATAACACGATCAAATGCATAGTTTACGATTCCATAAAGACCAACAGACACACATCCATTTAAATATATATAGATGCAACGCGCGAGCGACACTCGGTGCTACAAGCATTCGCAAGCAATAGCCGCTTGCCATCAGGCTAAGCCGCTGAAAAGAACGGGTATACTGACCGCGAGCACAGCAGCGACGGGTCCCACGAAGCTCATGACGAAGAGCCTGTCGGTGGAGAGCCAGCAGTGCAGCGGCGTGCCGTAGCCCTGGGGGTGCACGGCGGCGGCCACGAGCACCACGAGCGCGGGCAGCCCGTAGCCCGCCGCGCAGTACCAGCGCGCCCGCGGCGTGGCCGGCTCGAACACCTCCACCAGCATCGCGTACAGGTGGAACCCTGCCCGTGCCAAGTCTCATTTTAACACATTGCAAAACATGGAACTGTATTCTTCTTCTCGTTCGTTACGCTCTAGACAGCGGTCGTGGTCGTCATGTGCTATATATCGATCTCTGGGATGTCGATCTGGTGCACTCGTGTAAGGATTCGCCCACGGGGATTTTAATCTGGTCAGTCCATCGCATGGGTGATCTTCCCAGCGGCCTGGTACTTCTGACCCTACCTTGGACGATAAGACGTTCAATAGACGCATCATCCTGCCTTGAAACGTGCCCAAAGATCTTATGGATACTAGCTTTAGAAGTATCGAGACGTTTGTACGGAGTTCAGTCCACGACAGTCACATGGAGAACGGTATAGATAGATGGAAAGCTGGCCGTGACAACCGTGTTACGTAAAGGATTAATTCAACAAAATCATTATTGCTTTTAAACATTAAAAACTGATATTTAAAAATTATAAGCTAGGTAAATATTTAACTAAATTAATATTCGATTTCGTATCTCCGAACTTATTTTGTTGGGCAACATAATAATTAGTTATTCCGGTCTGATCCCCTCTTTTGATCCACTCATGGATCTGCTTTTGTTTTATGACCTTACTTATTACCAAAGAAATTAAAAATGATCTGAATTCTAAATACGAAAGAGATGTTACTTAATCTAGTTGGCCAACCTACCTTCTAGGAACATCCAAGCGAAAGCAGCCAGGAACAGGTAGTGAAGAGTACCAGCGATCACTCCACAGAATAGTCTATTCTGTGTCTTGTCTATACCAGCGAGAAACACCACTTCAGCAGCCAATAGACATGCGCACAGATGCTTGTGGATCAGCGCTCGATCGGACTGGAAAACATATAGAATTGCATTCAGTCAAACTATTATGATATATTTACTCATCATAGGGATCTCAGGATCTTCTGAACCGATTTTGAAAATTCTTTTACCAATAGAAACTCACGTTTTTTGTGAGAGTCGTAGGCTTACTTACCTATGTCAAGATAAATTAAGAGACCTAACATAAAACTATCCGAACAAAGTTATTAATTAACTTATAACATTACATACATATGCTCACGCCTCTATTCCCCGAGTGGGTAGGCAGAGGTGTTGTAAAGCAACACCCACTTTTTACCTAAGAAGATTAAGTGCCAACGTGACAGATGGTGAGACTATCGCCGTCTCAGGCACTGTACATACGTTTTTTGTAGCAGACAAATGCAGGTTTCCTCACGATGTTATCCTTCACCGTACGGCACGTGGTGTAAATCACTGCTAGTACGTTTTTAGAAAAACTCATTGGTACAGGCTTGTATAGCTTACGAAGCAGGCGACTGCAAAACCAAATATTAAAATTACATTATCGAACTAAACTATCGATCAAAAAATCACAACTAACGCCATCTACCCCGCAAACTGTTGAACTTTCTTACCTTTCCATTCCTGAAGCAGATGAAGACGATCATAGCAGCTGCCAGCGCGACCACAGAGATACCGCAGCCGATGTACGTGAGTGTCGTGAGTGCCCACTCGTGAGCAGCGCCCAGGGACACCCCGTGTACGTCCATTAGTATAGCGAAGTTGGTCAGGTGGGAACAGGCGCACCCTGTATGCGTCTCGTTCCACCATTCCACTTTGCAACCCTCGGGAGACCAGCCGCTGTAGGAGATAGTGGAATTTAAGTATTGAAATAAAATTTGGTATGCGTCTCGGTTTTAATCGCGTAGGCTTTATTATGCAGAAACAGTGTATATTTTTTAAATAAAATTAGTTTTGTTACTCCTTGCAACATCAGCTATCCATATCCCGTTAAAATCGGTCCAGCCGATTCAAGGCCACCAGCCAAAACAACCAGACAGACAGATATTTAAGTAAATATTTTTTTTGTGTAAGTAAGTAAGTACCGTATAGATTCATATTGATTTAGTGAAAAGCTGTTAACTTGGAATTACAAACAGATATTAAAACGTTATTATTATATATCTGCCTGTTCAGACACGCTGGCCCCGTCCCATCTACATGGAACCAATAACAACAACAGAGTTGGTGCGGCATGTGAAGCGGCGGAAAGGGCTAAAGCTAGCTAATACAGGGGACTGGGCACCGAATATGATTTTGTTCCATTCGGTGTCAAGACCCTTGGTCCGTGGGGTCACTTCAAGGGGTATAATGAAATAACGAAAAGGCTGACACCGCAATTTCAAGAGCCATTTATGAGTTTTCAGCTCACTGTAGGGCAAGTTGTACGCACTGTAAAACAAGATGAACTCACTTTAAAACAAGATGAGCTCACTGTATATAAAGATATACTCACTGTAAAGTATAATCCCAGAAAACACAAGCAGGGTTGGTGACGTTCTCCGTAGTCAGATGTTTCATGGTAAGCCTCACCATCTGAGACAGTTCTATATGTCGACCATTGCCCAAGCTTGCTGATATCACCTGAAACCATAATCATTAAGGTTTAATTTTTTTGGTTTTAAACTCATCGGTCTTGTGGTCGCAAACGCTGGGGAACATGAGGGTTTGGGTTCGATCCTCGGGTTGGGTAAAACGTTATTGGTTTTTTTTCATCTTAACCTGTATCTTTAAATAGTATAAATTAAAGTCGGCGTTTCCCACACAAAATGATTTCGTCTGTTTTAAGGCATCCTTATCGTAACTTCTAAATGTACAAGATGCCAGCAGAGTTTCTCAGAAGGCTAGTTTCCGAATCAGTGGTCAATTCTTCGACATTCATAGGTATGTGTCCTACAAGGGCCGAAACTGAATAAGTCATTTTCATAACATGGGCTTATAGATAAAAATATCCATATCATATTTATTGATAGTAAATAAAAATCAACGTATTCTAATAGCCGTAACCCGACGTGAAGCGGTTTACTACTAATTCTACAACGTAAATTCAACCTTACACCCCTCACCTTAGAGTTCAAAACCTTGGTAACGTTTCTCTTCTCCCTCTCTGAGTTGATGCTGGTAGAAGAATCCGACTGGTAGGCAGCGAATTGAGGAACTCTGCCGAAGGTAGGAGGCAGGATCTGCTCGAGGCGGTCGAACGCGAAGAATACTATTCTTACCAGCTCATTCTGTCTGTTATCTGTGGTGAATGGATGACATTTGATATGGTGGGTAAAAAAGTTCGACACCAATGAGTTATTCTATATACTTATGTGCAGTGATTTCACACCACGTGTTTTACGGTGAAGAAAAATATCGTGAGGATGTCTGGAAAGTAATTCAAAGACGTGTGTAAAGTGCCTGAGACGGGGATAGACTCACCATCTATCACGTTGGTAAGTAATTATGATTGGTGAAACCTCTGCTTACCCCTTCGGAGTCCCTTCTGGGATAGTGAGAGCAAGTATTTTTATTTAAACTCTTAATGTTGATAAAATACTGACACACTGTGAGATTCGAACTCACGACCTTCTGCAAATAGTACTTGTCTGTGTTCGATTTTTTCCAGTCGAAAAGGTATACTTTAGACATTTTAATAATATAGTTACCTAGAAGCGCCGCTTTGGGTATGGTGATGGTATCTTCAGAAGACTTCCATTGCTCCTGGGCTATCATCGATGGAAACGTCTCATCTTCCACGTTCTTCACCTCCAACACACGGACTGATAGACCTGAGAATTCACATGTATTATGAGGTATGTATGTAATTCCGATCACATTCAGGGTTGGCATCCAAGAGGGCATTGAGCAGGCAGGGTATGGCCCACCGGAGACTGGGCCCTGACTTATTCCCCTTATTGCAAATAAGGTTTAAGCGTAGACTAGACCAAACTCGGACTAAAGCTCATCCCTTGCGAAATCTATATCACAAATGAGAAACAGTTGGCTATTTTTGTAATAAGGGGTGTGACTATTTGAATTTGAAAGAGCCGTGGTGGCCTCGGGGTTAGAGCAGTCGCCTGCTACGCAAGCGACGCAAGTTCGAATCCCAGCGGGGCCTGTACCTATGAGTTTTTCTAAAAACTTATGTACAGTGATTTCACACCACGTGCTTTACGGTGAAGGAAAACATCGTGAGGAAACCTGCATATGTCTGAAAAATAATTCAAAGACGTATGTATAGTGCCTGACGGCATTGGACCCTCTGTCACGTTGGCACTTAATCATTTTCGGTGTAATGTGGGTGTTAAAAATTACAACACCTCTGCCTACCCCTTCGGGGAATACAGGCGTGAGCATATGTATGTACTATTTGAATCGCATTTTGGCGCTGTAGTCTGAAGCGAATATTGTAGAAACGAATGGTAAATCACTTTTGTTTTAAAATTCCTTAAAGTGCTGTACTTGAATTAACTACACTTTTGATAAGGCAAGATTGGCAAATATATAAGTTCACACATATCAATGTAGCAGGAATCAAATCCGCGGCAAAACCACTAGGACATTGAGGCTACTTACAGATATTCTTCACGATTTGCAAGATAGTTTTTTCTTTAGTGACAGCATCAGCTAATAAGAAGGCGTTCTCTTCGAGTTGCGTGAGGAGGGCGCTGGCGGCGCGGCTTTGACCCTCAGGGCTCAGGTCACCCCACGACGCTCGCTGAGCTTCCTCAAGTAGGTTCGATCCTGGAAGACAAAATATTATAACTGAATCGTTATCACGATGCGAAATATTATTAGGGTCATACGTTTTGACAAACAGTATGATTTTAGAGTGTAATACTAACGTAGTTAACACGTTTCATATGCGATGTCTACGTAGCATTTTGGGTTTCAATTAGCAAGACAAAATTACCAACGAAGAGGTTTGTGTTTTAAAACAGAGGAGACTGCGTTGGCTGGGACATGTGCACAAGATGGAGCCTGTTCGTTTACCTCGAAAAGTTCTTTTAGGGGAAATTGCAAACGCCAAGCGTCCTCAAGGTCGCCCCATGCTGCGCTTCAAGGACTGCGCAAAGCGAGATATTATATCCTTTCGCATCGGCTGGTCTGAGTGGTAGCATCTCGCCGATGACTGCACCAAATGGAGGACTACCCTACACGACCGCACCACTGTACACGATAATACCTGGTTTGGAGTACTGGCAAGCAAACGTGCGCAAAAACGTGAGCGTGCTATGAACCCATTACCAATCCAAGCCCTTCCTGTGGTCGGATCTGACGCTCCCGAATCGGCCTTCTTAGCCATTGGCGGAACTGCCGTCAGAATCTCCAAAATTACGCTGTTTAAATCATCTGTCATAGATGCAAGGGACTAATTACTATTATTAATGTAGTAATGATATAGATGTTTCTTATTATGGTTGACAGACAAACCCACAACGCTATACGTCAGTTAGATAGCCCAAAATTAACAATTACTAAAATCTATAACGAACGTTCAATACCCTATCTAAAGATTAAAAATGGATAGCTATCCCTAGTTAGATGTTAGGTTTGATCTATCTTTAACTTACATTTCAGAATAGAGGATAACGGCTATCCCTGTCAAACAAACAGCAGATAGCGTGTTCCCTCCTACTCGTATCTATCCAAACGGCCGTACGTTCTTCACATGTCCCATATACGAACCGACTGACAGAACACATTTCCCATATTAATGTGGATAAATTCTGTTACATATCCAAATACAGTTTTTTTTTGTCTAAACTAGTGTTCATATAAATGTTGACTAAATTTCAATAATAAAATCTTAATAACTTGGTTACTTAATATTTTTTTCTATAAGTGAAGAGTTAAGTGTTAGTTACGTGTTAGCTAATGTACGAGTATGTCTGTGACGTTATAATGTACCTAAAGCAAGCATTTATTTAATACCTAATATAATTTTAATTAATGCTGCGTCGCATTTTTATGAAGAATACATTTTCTTTCTTTCTTCTTTCTCAACTTACCAGTTTTAATGACCCCAAGCAGCATGTCAGTGACGATAGCCTCCCTCTGCCGGAGGTCCGGGAATGTCTGGACGTTCTGCGACATACGCTGAGCCAGCTTCTTCATTATACTCGTCGTGGTCATCATGTCTCCGCCGTATAAGGTCTTCGATGATGTCACCTGCAAGTGAAAGATTGACACAATCCTGTGTAGTTAAGTTTTACTCACGGTCTAAAAGGGCTTTGTAAGGAGAGGAATAAAATGTAGGTAATTTTAAATAATTTTCAAAGCAAGTATTCTATAAAATCCAATTGCTTATTTGCCATTTTAAGAAGATAAAGACTAGCTTATTTCTTTTTATTGTATATTTTAAACAACATCAAATCTGTTACAACATACCACATGGGACCTTGTGAGGTGTGAATATACCCTAATGAGGTGATTTTCGAAATTAAGCACGCAAATTTTAAGTTTTTTTTGAAAAATTTGTGTTGAAATTTGTATGTGAAATCTTGCCACGTAAGTGAAGCTGTCGCTAGTAGTAAAATATAATAATAAAAGATTACCTGTGCCAGATCATTGCTGATGCTGAGCAGCGATTCACCCTCCCTCACCCTGGCTTCAAGGCTGTTCAGCCACACGGAGCGGCACTCGCTCAGGTCAGGCGTAGAGCCGTACCATTCTGGGATTGCATCCGCTGGAACAAACATAGTTATTATGATAAATATCATGAGAAGAATATAGTGTGCATTTGTAATGAACTAGCGGACGTTCCCGTGGGTGTACGGGGATGTACGGGGATATGTGCTGAAAGAATTTTCAAAATCGGTCAAGTAGTTTCGGAGCATATTCAATGAAAACAAACAAAAAAACAATAAAATCTTTCCACTTTATAATATTAGTGTAGACAATAATAAATTTAAAACCATCCATTAAAAAACGTAGATAACTTACTGTAAACGTATTCTGAAGTAAGCTGGGTGGGCTCTGGAGCCATGGCGGACCCTCGGTAGTCTATCATGTGCTCCGGGGAGTCACCGTCGCGACCTACAACATGACAATATTGATAAAACATATATCTGTACACTACATTTACCTGCGTAGAGTATGTTTCATGGATGACCCTCAGAACCCTAATGTTTTAAAATAAAGGTAGCCTAATTTAATCCTTATAAAATAAGCTTTCGGCCAGTGAAAGGAGATTACCCGGAACAAACAAATAGACAGACAGACCGATATACAGACAGAGTTTTTTTTTTAAATTATTTATTTTCATCTCAGTACCATATATACTTTCATATGCATTTAGTGAAAAGCTGTTATTTTGGA
This sequence comes from Watsonalla cultraria, assembly GCA_964035505.1. NCBI lineage: Eukaryota > Metazoa > Arthropoda > Insecta > Lepidoptera > Drepanidae > Watsonalla > Watsonalla cultraria. Next base: position 4,670,735 of record OZ037734.1, on the reverse strand, counting down.
ATTACAAACAGACACTTCAATTTCATTTATCTGTATATATATAGATGTAGATCTTGTCGGCATTGTGTCTAGGTTAAGTGTTTAAATGAAATTGTATAATCATACTAATATTAGCTGCTTGATAAGTCTAGCCTTTCTTTGCTTCCATTGCTAACCAATTTTTTTTAAAACTAATGTAATTCTGTCTGATTTGTAGTAATTGCTCTATTAATCATTTCAAATTAAAGGAAAATATATAATCTGGGCATACCTTTAAGTAGAGCTTCGGAACCCAGCCTCCTAATCAGCTGCAGTTGCCTGTCAGTGGGCTCCAGGCCTAGATCGTGGTAGTTTTCACCTGAAGGAAGGCTGGTGGCTCGTCTCCTGGGACGCTCGTCTTCAGTGAACTGGTGTGGTGTTAATGTGCATCTGGGAAAATATGATGGCTATGTATATATCTTGAAAATGAAAATTATTTATTCAGTTTAGGCCCTGGAAAGGCACTTATGAATGTCGAGGAATATTATACCACCGGTTCGGAAACTAGCCTTCTGAGAAGAACCGGCAAGAAACTCAGCTGGCATCATCTGTTGCTATAAATAAGAATTAAAAATAAATATGCCCATGCTGCCTAGAAGGGGCAAGCAGAGGTAACCAGAGGTGTTGTAATAGCAACATATGTCTTTGAATTACTTCTCAGACATATGCATACATTATAAAGGGATATTGGGTTGTTTTTCATTCGTGATTTCCTAGTAGCAGCCCCCTAACCACCTTATGATGGGACTTGAAACATAACTAACGAAATATATGATATACAAGCGGAAGTCACGCGATTTCCCCCGCGTAGTTACCGTTCCCGTGGGAGTACATACAATATAGTCTTTGTTACTCAATGATGATGATCCATGTTGAAAGAATTTTAAGATCGGTCAAGTAGTTTCGGAGCCTATTCAATGCAAACAAACAAACAATCAAATCTTTCCTCTTCATAATATAAGTGTAGACTAGTGTAGATATAACAAGAACTGTTCTACCGCTTCGGGGAATAAAGTCATGAGCATAAATAAAAGGCACAATGGGTAGACATATGATAGTGTACTCACTTCCACCTAGCAAGACCAGTGGCGCCCCCCGGACAGGGCTGCACGGCCCAGGTCCCCGCCAGGGTCCAGTTCCAGTGCAGGCCCCGCGCACTCGTCTGGGGACAGTACGCCCGCCGACCAATACTGGGGGTCGCGCTCGTTGCTGAAACAAACGGTTATCACTGTCATCAAATCCTTCCTACAAACATCAAATCCAGCAATACCCTCATGGTATACCCTGTGTTGAGAGCGAATCCCCAGCAAAGGGAAGATCCCATCCAGGCGGGTGTCATGCCTGGGGAACCGCGGTTCTAACTGTTCTATTCGCAAAATTGTATATATACTGCCATGCGCTTTAAAACTCTCATTGCCCGAGCAGCGCTACTCGGCGTAGGCAATTGTATGGTCTCGACCAAAGTTCCCAAGTTCATTAAGTAACAATTATATGATGTTCAACTTACAGTATATCCTATCGAAGTCATCTTCAGGATCTGGTCTGTCCTTGGGGTTCGCTGGTGCAGTGGCATCTGTATCCTCGTCCTTCACCGGCCATTGCATAGTTTCTTCTGTAACAGCTGTAACCAAAATTTGTTTCATTTTTTTCGTTTTAACAGTTAGGTAACAGCTGTAACCAAAATTTGTTTCGTTTCAAATGAGGGTATTATGTGCAACTAAATAGAGATACAGTTTATAGGGTCCAGAAACCGGTTACCATCAGGAAGTCTAGGTTGGCAGGTTATTGATATTGAACATTTTAGTTTATGAGAACTTTGTCTCAATGCGACTAGGCCACAAGAGCTACTGCGAAACACCTGGTCCTAAATTCAATTTCCCGGTCGGGGAAAGTGTTATTTGATCTCCCCAACTGAAATACCCAGTAGCCCGGAGTCTGGTTTACTGTGTGGTTTACCATAAGTTCTTCTCTGCCTATCCCTTCAGGAAATACAAGCAAGAATAGTTGAATATAACTGGGAAGAAGCAGAATAAACGATTTTAAGACAAGGATTCAGTAGCGACTCTAAGATAACTTACGAATATCGTCATCCTTCGGCTTGTCATTCCTGGAGCTGGTGTCCATCTCGATAGGTTTTGAGGGTTCCTCCTTAACTTCAGGTACGCTGTCTCCCCTGCTCGCTGGTGGCTCCCTCTCTGATGACGAGTCTGGCTGACGGGTTGTGGTTTTCTGTTGGGAATTATTATGGTCAGATGGCGAGTTTATTTGTATCTTATAGTCGTTAAACTATGGTCGTTTTTACTGCCATCATCAGGATCTCACGTTTGGTACGAATAATTTCTCTCATTTCTTGGTGTTTAACGCCCTTAGTGTTTGTTTAATGTGTTTTTGGAAGTAGTAGTAGTTGGAATAAGATTGTAGTGATGGTAAAATATGAATGTTGAGTTACTACGTAAAGGTTTCAGGGCAAGTTTTGAAGTCAAAAAGAGATATGGATATTCTAACAAATGTTGTGTTTTTGCTATGACTAAGGTCATAGCTTCTTAAACACAGTTCTCAGATCTCGTGGGCAATTAATTAAAAGTGTCGATCACTGATGAACCACTGACTTTGCTGCTATTCAGAATACCTTAAACCTCCTAAGAGAGGCATAGGGTATTTAAAGACTAACCTTAGTTCCAATATCACCAAGCTTCACCTCAGGTGGTAACGTGATGTGTGGTCTGAAGGTAGGTGGGGTGATGACTGTGGGTCTCTTCTTATCAGTCTGTGTTTGTATTGGGGACTTGGGGACTGGAGCCACGGTAGACCTCCACACTGTCGGCTGGGAGGTGATCAGCCATTGGGGTGACGGTCTAGTTGTTGTACTTGTTGTTGATGCTGGAAAAGAGAGTATATCTGATAAAATTGTTAGGATATTTAGAGAATTTGAAATAAAAACATGGATTGAAATTATGGACAGATTTTTGTTTATTATTCTAGTCTTATGGTCAAGTTTAGAGAACTTTACGACCCTTATTATTAGCTATATATTTTTTAACATATATAGCATCAGTTACACCGACAAGAGTGATAGATTTTAAATTTAAGATGTTGATATTTTTTTAATGTGGGATTCATGAAAATTATTTGTGAATTAGCTGGTATGGTGAGCATTTGCCTTGCAGTGGGAGAATCTAGGCTGTATTGGGTAAGATTAGATAAGTAAGGCATATAAATCAGTCACGTGGCATTTATTCCCATACATTTCGCATCGTTTCTACTAGCGAAACGTGAGGATAGTGTTACTTTGTCAGGCCCTGGTTATTTGATTAACTACATGTCTTTTTGTCAGACTCTAATTAGGAAATTTCTACGTAAGCTATAAACTTATTCAGTTTACACGTTTACTTCAACGATTACATAATTTAAAACTGCCTCGTCGGTCTAAAGGTCAAAAGCTTCTCCAGAACACGAGATTTTGGATTAAGTATATGTGATGTGATAACATAATTTCTGACAATTAAGCTGGCATTTAAGATGATCTTACCTGGTACACACTGATAATGTGCTTCTAAATATTTGAGGGTATTTGGACAGGGATCCCCGAACATCGCAGTGCTGGCCAGTATACTGCAGTTCTGATGCATACTACACCTGAAAACAACAGACAGACACATTAAACCTTTTGTTATTAGTGATTTACAAACGAGTACTCTGAATTCGCAGATGTCATTTTATGAGTATGTCTGTTTGTAAAAATTATGTAGTTACCGTGATTTGGTACCTACAAGCTTGCTTATTTTAAAGGCAGGTAAAATATACGTGAAAAACATTATTAGGCAGAAGTCCCGTATCTCAAAAACGTGATATAATATTTTTTTTCACTTTCGAAAAAAAATATTATTGAATCTCATTTCGATTATTTTGATCCTTAAAATCGATACGGATAAAAAAGAATTAAGTGGCTCTTTGTAATTCCAAATTACGAGTTTTTTACCAAATGAATGCATTTCGGAAAACAGCTTTTCTATCTGTCTGTCAGTCTGTTTGTTCCGGCTAAGCTCTGAAACCGCTAGACAGATTATAACGGGAATTTCACTGGCTTACAAGGTGTAACTAAGGCTAACTTTCTTTTTTATTTGTGGTCCGCGAAATAAAGCCACCTAAATTAAGTCTATGCAGGTGAAACCGCAGGGCACAGCAACTGTATAATAAATCATAGCCTACTCAGAATAAATACGCCATAATTTCCGCTGAACCTATCAGAATTGTACACCGAACTAGTGATGTGCCGACAATCAATTTCTTCCTCATTTACATGAGTTAGGGAGGGCCGTGCAGTTTATTGGCAATCTCCCGGGTAATGCGATCACCCGGGTGCTGGCAATATTTAATTTTCGCCAATTTTCGGCACTCCGCCGAGTTGGGAAAGCGATTTGGTTATTCCCTGTTTACCTTAGCGTGTTTTGAGATGGGTGTGCGTAATGTTTTAGGTAAACACTTTGGTGTTAAGCTGATGGGTAAATAATTGTATTTCAAGATTTAAAAATAATGTATTACTTGAAGAATTTACAGGGTTTAGCAGTCTGCAACAAAAGATTCCTCACGATGTTTTCCTTCATAGCTGAGTAGCTTAGCTTAGTAGTTTGGATGGATGTATAATAACAACTTCTCTGTATATATTAATGTACTAACTGTGCCCCGCGGTTTTTACCCGCGTAGACATAATTTCAAGGGTGGCCCGCTTAACGCTAATGTTTTTTTATATAAAAGTTACTCATTTAATAGTTAATCATTAGCTATCAAACCGTGAAAGTCGGGTTAATATCTGTCCAGCCGTTTCGAAGATTAGCCGGAATAAACAGACAGACAGGCAGAGAAAAAACTAAGTACCGTATATACTTTTATATGCATTTAGTGAAAAGCTGTTAATATGAAATTACAAACAGAAATTTAAATTTTATTTATCTGTATAGATAGATGTATCGTCTGAACGATCCGAAGTTTGAACCCAGTGTTATAAGAGAGATGAATACACCCAACACTATAAAATAAAAACTTATAAATCGCATTTATAAATAACTTCAATATTCCTACAAACCATAGCCAAACCTTTTTTTTATTACAACGATCATTCAAAATGAATTCCCAAAACTCGTAGTTTATTCAAATCGATTGATATTCAAACCTAATTGGTTATACAGGCCAGTCAATATTTTTTTCACATCAAACCGCTCGTTACATTAATAGGATGGTATTGAATTTGTAACATCTATATACATCTATACAGATAAATAAAATTGAAGTGTCTGTTTCTAATTCCAAAATTACAGCTTTTCACTAAATACATATGAAAGTATACACGGTACTGACACTAAAAAACCAAGTTATAAATTTTTTCTCTGTCTGTCTGTCTGTTCCGGGTAATCTCTGAAATGGCTGGACCGATTTTAACGGGATTTTCCCTGGTAGGTAGCTGATGTTCCAAGGAGTAACTTAGGCTACTTTTATTTATTAAAAATATTAGGGTTCCGCGACAATAAGGATGAAACTAAATCAACGCGAGTGAAACCGCGGGGCACAGCTAGTAAATTTGTATAACGCTACACTAGATTCGTTTTGTGTCTCCAATGTCTCTATTACGATTGGAATTTAATCCACTATACAAAATAGCGGGATATATTGCAAATTAAATTGTCTATGGTAAAAAAACGATAAAAAATATATGTCTTATTTGAAAGCCTTTGATGCGAAATTGGCAATAACTGTAAATAATACATTATGAATATTTCTGATTTAATTTACGAACATGAGATCATAGATAATGTCTAGCTGTAATCATCTTCGGTGAAAAGTGGGTGTTGTTATTACAACACCTCTGCCTACCCCTTCGGGGAAGAGCATATGTATGAATGTACGTAGATATTCCAAGTTTCCGGAGTTGTATATACGCATAATAAATTGAATGTGGAAAAATTTCAATTAACATGAAATGTAATTTATGAATGTGGTGGGATAATCATTGGCATAACCGACGAAAATGTAGTTCCAACTCTTTTTGCGATATGGATGTTGATTTAGTCCTTGTAATAAGGGAGAAAGTATTAAAAAAATAACTAACCTGCTATGCAAAACCCGTAAACTCCTCGTGGACATGCAGTTGACACTCCAGTCAGTGTTGCCATGGTCGTTGCATATAGTTATCGAGAACCTTCCGTAGTTGGCCCTGATGAGGTGAATGACCGATCCCTCCCCGCATCCAATCTTCAACGTCTTCCCTTCGCACGCGTATGCAGTTTCGTATCTTGGTTCTGCAAAAAAGACGCAAATTTTAGAATTATGAACAAGCTTTTTATATTTTGAGGTTAGGTTTGGATATTGGTAGCGTATCAATGGAGTTATATGGGAGTACTAGCTCCTTCCGGCGACTTCTTCCTCGTGGAATAGTTTTGGTTACTTTGGACCCGCGATTGGTCTTAACGTGATGAAAAATAAATGGGCTATCTAACACAGTTTTTTTTTTTCAAATTGGATCAGCAGTTCCTGAGATCGACGCGTTCAAGCAAACAAACAAACTCTTCATGTTTAAGTATATAACTCTCATATAACTAGTTGGGTAGTAGGTAGTTTATTTAAGGTATTACCGCTCGCAAAAAAAACATTGATATGTTTGACAGTTCATTTGTGGCACTAAGAACACCTTAGTTTTCTTTCCAATTTATCTTTAAAGACACGTTGTGTTGTATAACAGTAAGCCATATAGATCCTAGCCACAAGTAATAAATCATTTATGCAAAGTAATTCTTGATAAATGCACGAACATATTCGAAAATTTAATTAACCAACATAATAATATATTGGCGTCGGTACATAATTTAGTGAGGTGAGGATATCAGTAAATTTCGACAGAATGTTAATAAACTCGACAATGGTTGGAAAGTGTGAAGGCACCGCACCATACATCCTTCATTCCACACTATGACGGTGCGATTTAAGTAAACGATCTGTCAGTGGCGTCATTCATACGCGCAGATTTATTACTCGATCCTCGGAATACGCACACCCTGTAGCTTGTTATCCTGACAAAACCACCCGAAATTTTAACACGCGATTAGTGATGCGATCCTATCGATACAACGCGATGCGATACAGCGATATTTTGCATCGATACACAACGATAGGTATCGTATTCCTGGTGATATTTATCGATATTTTAGACACCTTCATTCGATCAATAATCGCATGAACATCCAATTACTCTCCGTTTTTATTAAGTCTTATAACTATCCAATTAAAATTTAATTGAAAATAACGGTTTTTTTTTGGTCAAAGAGAATTTATTTTCAAAATCATTTCACTTGTTATAAGAAAACAGAGTCATATATTATATTAAATACATTTGTGTTCCGATTTGGTATAATTAAGTTATGTATGCGTAGTATTAAATAGTAAGTGTATTATTAACAAGTAGATATACATGATTTCAAGGTAGTTATTAAAAATCCAAGTAAAGTTGAGATCTGTTTCCTTAAACGATGAAATGAAAAAATCTAATATGGGTTAACAAATCAATACGATATATCGCTGTATCGATACATTGCATTCCGATTCGAAGCGATACGGTGTATCGATATCGATTCTAATCGTTTTCTTGCCTATGACAAAGCACGATGCATTGCCGCTTGGGGATGGGGTAAAATTTTCGCCTGCTAAGACGGCAGTCGGTGTATCAGGAAGCATTTCGTTCGATGAGTGATTGTGCGAGGTTGAGTCGACAGTTCTCGTTGTCTCGTTGTTTACCTCGGATGAATGGTTACGGTAACGATCGTGATAAACAATACGGGGAACGTTTAATTGGATTTATTTACGGATCTTACGTTTTTCCGATAATAAATGATCGGTTACCGTTCAGTTTGGGGTGTGGGGGCTGAGATTTATGCACTCTTTTCAAAGGGTCGTTTTACAGCGTTTTTTGCAATTAATGTGGTAAACAAGAACGTTTGCTGTTGGATTTTACGCTGATATGAACATCGTAGTTATAAGATTGTTTTAAAAGCGCATTACAATTAATTTGGTTACTTTATTTTCGAGGAAGTACTGGGAACAAAAAGCAAAATTGATATGTGAGATTTGTTTCAAATCAAGCGTAAATTTTTCGCCTATGATCTATGCCTAAAACACTAAAGAACTTTAATAAATAGAGGTCTTTTCACAATTTACCTGCTTTTTAAAATTGAGAGATTTTTGAAATGACAGCTTTATTGGCGGCTCTGTCGACACAGAATACATATATTATGAATTACTATCTATGTTTATGTATGTGAGGGTAAAACCAAATTTTAATATATCTTACACCTCACGCGCAAAAAATATTAAAATGCTTTGTATTTATTGGTGTTTAAAAATTACTATACTTACCGTACAATCCTCAGAAACGTTTGCAAGAATACATAACCTATTATAAATAATACCTACTTACTTATATCTTTGTTTCCTAAATGCTTTATCAGAGGAAAACTAAACCTTAGATTAATATCCGTACATTTGTCCCACAGAAAGCAATAATGGGTAAACGACAGCAATCAATAATAAACTTGCCAATTTATTGTCCACAGTCTAATGATTAACGGTTGGTAGGTGCCACAGATGAAATGTTTGTTTATCTGCTGGATATAGTTTAAAAAACAAAGGAAATTTCGATTCTATGTGGTGGTGGAATGGAATTTAATTGTTTTTTTTTTTTAAGATCTACTTTTTTTACGTTTCGCTTTTAATTTAATTTGTTTTATGAATGCCGCATACTTTTATTATGCTGTCTTTGTTTGTAGGATTTTATTTAAGTTTCTTATTCATGACAACTTACATTTAAATTTTAGAGCCATCATAACGAAGCTTTAAAAAATAAAATATGAAACAAAATAATATAATAAAAGTGTATTATGAAATCGGTGTCACAATCAGTACGCCCAATTGATATTTCATTTCAAATCAACCACCCAGCCGTTTTATCTACTATCTAAATCCATTGACATATTAACCTGTATTTAGGGACGTGATTCCACGATATATCGATAAAATTCATCGAATAATTTAAATTAATTGTATCAATTTATAAGCTACACATATTTTGAAATTGGAAACAAGTCTATTATTGATAACAAACCGTTTGACCGTTGAACGTAATGTTAAGATACCTATTCCATTTTCAATTTACAATTTACATAACTTACCAATTAGGGTGTGTTATCTTGCAATTTTAAAATAATTACATACCTATCATAGTGATGTTGAGCTAATTGAGTGCTTTTAAAAATACATTTAACATAAGTCAAGACAACGGCTGAATTAATTTAATTGAATCGAGTTATTTGTGAAGCGGTTGTAACATTTCTTCTTAAATAACGTTGATAACAATAATGGGATTCATAGAGAAGAGAATAGCTGATTTTCTTGAGAATATCATTCTAATGCAATGAAAACAGTAACGACTAACGTGTTTGACGTATCAAAGAAAAAATGTAATGTCTTAAAGTCGCCGAGAAACTGTTTAGTTCCGTTGAACGATTTTGGAACAAGTCAATAACCACCAAGTGAATGAATGATCACTGGCTATCAAAGTTCTTAATATTAAATAAAATCTCTAAGCTTCTTCCAAGCACGTATAAATGCAGTTCTTGCTACGATGTAACTTATCTACCCAATAAATTCTTCACACGTACTTCTGACCATTCCCAAGTGACCACCCAGCGAATTCACCACATTTTGACAGCCTGGGTGAACCTACCTCCAATAAGGCTGTCAAAATATCACGAGTCAATGATATAATATCATACGTCGAAGAATTTTATAATAACCGCTTACCAACGTCAAACCGTGACTTGCAACAAGACTTTACAAAAAGCTTTTTCGCGGTTCATGGATACAATAAATTATCGATAAAACATATTGTTTAATCACTACAACACTATTAGTATTGCACGCAAAACTGCACTTTGTGCCGATATTATAGATTAGAACGATACGCTAGAAACTATTTTAAACTACTAGAATATAGCACCCTCTTGATCGTGGTAAAATCGCCAGTCACTCCCTAGGGCGAGCCGAGGGTGGATAATAAAAATGATTTATTTGAGATGTCCAGTAAACCAGTCGTTACCTAGGGTAGAAAACAATTTAAAAAGGATAAAGCAATATTTGGAACGTTTCGTAGTACATTCAGTTTAAGAACTACCATTGACTATGGAGTTATACGTTTTTTAACCGACTGCAAAGAAAGGAGGTTTCTCAACTCGACCATATCTTTTTTTAAAGACTCCAGTTTTAAACACAATCCGATTATGAATAAAGAATACACACGGCGCCATCTTACAAATCTTTTACGACTATGCACGCACACATGCACAAGACATCAACGACGCAATTCCTTTTTCAAATTCAAAATTACATCCCGACATTTCGCAAATAATTTACAAAGAAAAAGATTCGCTCATAAATACCTTATTTCTATAAAAATACGAATTAGAATCGTTCAACTCATCTGCAAATGCAACGTACTTACGCATTATGGAACCTCGTTAGCGAATACATGTGACTGTCATTTGATATTCGACCGCCGAATGCGGACGTCCCTACGCATTACCATAATATTTTGTTTGAAAACAAACACACTGCTTTTGTTATAAAGTTGAATTTCCTCTGCCACGTAGTGGAAGCCACAGATGTAACAATATTGGCAACGCGGCGAATTTAATTTTCTCTGTCATTAATCGAGATCAGTAGTGGGTTTAGTGGGATTATTCGGAATTTTATTAACAGAATTTTATAGCGGTTGTTATAACACTAAGGGGTGTATTACGCCGAAAGTAATTCTGCAGGGGTAGACACTTAAGTGAAATACAAGTTCTCACGAAGTACCCTCATAACTTAACAGACGGATATACTTACGCAAATTATTAGTAGTGAAGGGGGTTAAGATGCAAACAAGGAAAAGTAAGCATTCGATCGAACAAGCACTGACTCAACTGCTCCAAATCTAGAAATTTGCGTTCTTACCGCAAAAATACAACACAACTTTATAGTAGCATAGAGTTGGTGCTACGACTCCTGCGGTAAATCTTCATGCAAGTATTTTTTTTAAGTTAGTCTTTGTAACTACAGCTAACAGTCCCTTAAAATCAGTCCAACCGTTTCTGAGATTGGAAAAAATATTTTAAATGGATTATAAAAAAAAAAATGTATTTTTACGTGCATTTAGTGAAAACTGCTGATTTGGTATTACAAACAGATACTTTAATTCATTTTCAATTTATTTATCTGCATAGATTAATTCCGATTCTGATTGTACCATTTAAATATGAGTTCAGCTAAATACGAATCCGAATAGTTGGATATAATAAATCCGTTCAGTATTTGCACGTGCGAGGATAATCCGTTATTTATTTGTACGCTGAAATTTTATTACCTTTTATATCAAGCAGCTATTTAAGCCTTGACTACCTAGAATATGGATAAAAATATATTTAATACTTATTTTATTATGTTGTCCAATATGATTAAACGGAAATCTTGAGAAAATAAAAATATAAAATGTTATATTCATATCTAGAATTCGGAGGACAAAAATTTAACACTAGCAACAATATGCATGATATGCAACATTGTTCTCGCAAAATTGAATTACCAGTGCACAAAACAAAAAGACAATGGCCGGCCACTTTGAATTTTAAACATAAAACATGGAACGTCTGGATTCCAAATTCAAAATTTAAACATTGAAAGCAGAGCGGTAAAATAGTAAGAAAAGCTCGAAACGTTGAGCCGATGTGACGTGTACGATCGATCGAGCCGAAGTCTTACTATTTTACTACTTGTTTTACGAGTTACGGAATCGTACCCCGATTTGTCGGTGTTACGTAGGGAAATCGGTACGTTACTTGCGGTGCTCTGATAAAAATAAACCCCAAGAGATTTGTAGTTCGACACTCGAATACTTTTACTAAGCACATCTCCTACAGAATGAGGAATGCTTGCTCTGAACTCCAGTTTATGTATTAAAGAGTTTATGTTCTCTTGCGTCTTAAGAATTGGGACTTGCTAATGAGATTAGGGGCTTCATTGACGTTGACAGAAATTACCTAATCAACGAACTTTCGTACGAAATCGTGACATCTTGACGAAGATAGAAATTTTGGAATTGGGATGGAATGTACACATCTTTTTTCTTTAAGTTAATAATCTATGCAGTGTTTACACCTTTTCACTAAATGCATTTTTTTTCATACTATATTTACGCAAAAAAAATCTTTGATCCGGCTAATCTCCGATACAGCTGGTCTAATTTCAGCGATACTTTCACTGGCAGATGACGAAAGTTACAAGGATTAAAACTACTTTTACATGAAATTAAGTCGACGCGGGTGAAACAGCATGCCACAGCTAGTGCTCAATAAAGTAAATTCAACTCAACGTCAAACAAGATTATTACGATTCAGTAGACAAAACTACTTAATCGAGGTCTCCATTCCAACCCTTGTTTTTATGTCAAGCTAATTCCTTAGTTTTTATTTGAAAACAAATACTATTATGCAGACAATATATACTTCTTTACTATGAAAGTTGAGTTTGTTTGTTTGCTTGACGCGCTAATCTCAGGAACTACTGGTTCGAATTGAAAAATTATTTCAATGTATCCCAATATCATCACGCTAAGACCAATCGAGGGTTAAAAATTGCATTAGCCTGAAGTAACTATTCCACGCGGCCGAAGTCGCGTAAAGTAGCTTCTAATTTTAGTAGCGTAAGGTTATAAGTTTAATGTGATATTCCCCCATGTGAAACCCAATAACACTTTGCCCGACACGGGGATCGAATCCTTTCCTACAACTTCGTAGTGACTAGACCAACGAGGCAATCTTAAGATTTCCAATCAAGTCTAAAGATAATTCTAACAATCTATCACCGACTTCAGTCTAAAGCGCAAACAATTAGATTAAGTTCTCCAGTTACCCCGAAAGCGTTGCGACCAACCCCACATTTCAAATGTTAAGCTATCCTTCAAGGCGTTCGAGCGTTATAGTAAATCGTTGAAAAGCTTTTTGCATCGCACTTGGGGTCTTGGGAGAGCCCTGGGGATTTTTTAACAGTTCCGATATATGCACCCCTTGGTCACGTATCGTATGGACGCTTCCTGCGATTTCATTTTTCTTTTTTTTGCGTTGTTGTTTGGGCATGACGATGTTTTTGGTTAGACATTAGGATTTTTTTGCCGATATACCTATCTTGTATGGATTCGTAATCTTATCCAGTTGTATAGTAAAATTACCTCACTGTGAAAACACATCTAGATTTTAATTGAAAATTACAACATAACTTATAAATAAGAGATTTTCCATCCACCAATTTTATAAATTCATTAATACCTTTTACTGTTACCACTTCACGGGTCGCCATTATTCGTGCGATGAATTTCTAAATATCTAATTGGAGTAAGCCTAGATATTTGCATTGCTGTTCTAAATGGGGTTAATTCTACTGATCCATAGCTTCTGTCAGAAAGAGGAAAAAATAAGAGCGTATGTGTTGCCTAATTAAAATCTCACCATATTCTCACGATACCTAACACCACGATGTGTTCAAGCCCCCTCCGTGTACATGATTTACCCACGCACGTGTAAAGTGAGGGTCCAAATAAGATTTCTTCCTCACCCACAGGGCTGCATCCGGCTATACAATTTGCGATACTTATATGAAGTGTATTGGATAGGTGGTTATATTTAAGGGGTAAATAGAAAAAAGATATTCCCCGTGTATAAAGATTTTTCACAGACAGAGTTTAATAGTTAATCATGGTATTATTTTTAGAATATATATGAACTAGGTGTGCTTCGAGGTTTTTTCCGAATAGGATTAACAATAAAAATTATGTTACTATGTAATATTTGGTCCGAATTTTGTAACATTTACCATACAATAAAAATTATGTTACTATGTAATATTTGGTCCGAATTTTGTAACATTTACCATATGCTACGCTCTTAGCTTGCCTGGTCGCAGTGTGATGTTATAAAGCCTAAAGCCTACCTCAATGAATTAAATATTCAACACAAAAATATTTTTCAATCCAAACCAGTTTTCCCTGAGATTACCGTATTCAAACAAACAAACAAATAAACCAGCTTATAATATTAGTTATAAAAAATCGCTTAACATTTCCTGCAGATTCCTGAAAACTGGCGCCTTAAAAATAAATTGTACATTTGGTTTACCTTTATTACAATAAACAAAAAACATAAATAAACTTTTTTGTACCATTTCTAGGAAAATGCGTTCACACAAAGCTCCGTATTCCGTTTGATATATTTTTTTTTTAAAAAACATGTTTACCAAACAAATACAGGTTACATTCTACGGAAAAAATAGGGTATGAAAGAATAAAAAATCATCACTGCTACCCGTTGTAACGAGATAAAAAAGTACCCAATAAAAGATAACAGAGAAAGAAAAATCCACTTCACTATCGCACCGCCCTTCTTATTTTGAAAGCTGAATTATTTTTTAAGTGTTAAAGGTTTCCACCGACCCCAGGAGTGGTCGTAAATAACCCCGCATTGCTTCCGCGATACAGCGCAGTGCAGTAAATTTAGGAGTACATTGTAACCCCGTGAGGTGTTGAGGGTCTAGCCGGCTGAGATGCATTTGTTCTTGTAAAAATACACAAAAATAAAGTGCAAGTGGAATACTTTCATGCTACCTACAATTTGGTAAGCACAAATTATTTCGAAAATAAAAACAACGCTAAGTTTGTAAAACTCAGTGACATAAACTTTCTTATTGCGATAGATAAAGAGAGTCCTTTTCAAAGTTGCTGCATCTCTTTCCGTGATAAGGATATAAAAAGGGAGCAACATAGTTTCAGTCCGAGTTTGGTCTCCGTTTAAACCATTGTTTTGTAAAAGGGAGAAATTGTTTATACCAAGTCAAAGTACGCCAAAGTAGCAAAGACTGTTTATTCACAAAATAATAAACTAAACTGAATAAAATAATTTACGAAAGTAGCTTTAACAAGCATGAGTGAAATAAATACTATCTTACTAAAGGAATTCAAAGAAGCCAAATAAAGAACTTTGCTCACCGCACCCCACACTTACAAGTGACAAGATCCTGTTACAGAGTTCATGTTGCAAATTCGCATGCCTTTACTTTTACTCTTTAAGATATTATTTACTGTGGCTTACGCACGATATC
The DNA here is from genome assembly GCA_964035505.1 of Watsonalla cultraria. NCBI lineage: Eukaryota > Metazoa > Arthropoda > Insecta > Lepidoptera > Drepanidae > Watsonalla > Watsonalla cultraria. The sequence goes on along the minus strand of OZ037734.1, from coordinate 4,655,492 downwards.
GCCAGCATTATAATATCATATTTTATGACAGTAGGTGCGAATGTATGCATTTGATCTATACCCACTCGTATAAGAGCTTTAATAATTAAGATCTTATCTGTGTTCAGAGTTCCAGAGAGCTTTAGATGATCTGGAAAAATAATGGAATAAACTGAGCATGTATTTCATTCACGTAGCACCATACAGACAGACATAGAATCAGCGCTCATTACTCGTGACGTTTTCCCGAAGGGGTAGGCAGATATACTTATGGTACACCCACATTTCGCCAGTTGTGTTTAAGTCTCATGTAATAGGGGCCAGCCTATTGTAATCAACCGGGCACTAACCCAGATGCCGAAAAACAAAAATGCTTGATTACGTGAGTATTTTAAAAGAAATAAGTTTTTCTAGATAAGGAACGAATATATGGGATCAATTCTTGTTTACATATCATACTCATGAAAATTAGTACGACAAATATTATTCGAGACAAGTTCAAATAATGTGTTTAAACATGGTTGTGTGAGAGTAAATATAATGGAACACCATTTATGGGGTCATTAGATATCGTTCAAGTTGAATTTTGGATATTCCTAAGTATTTTACTAATTTAAGTAAGCAGACTCAATTCAATAATGTAAATAATCACACATCGGAATTGGTAAGTAAATCTTGATAAACAAACACATGCATCTTCAAACACGTTTATGCCAAATCAGAGGTTAACACCCAATTTCACCAAAGTTATATTTTACTAGCTGTGTACCGCTGTTTTATCGCCATAGGGTTTAAGCAATAAATATAATGTACCTTTTTTAAAAAACCCTTTAAGCTAAAATAAAAATAATGTAATCCTTAGCCTAAATTTACTCTACCAGTGAACTTAATTTTTTGAACGACTTGTCTAAATCTTTCCAGCCATTTGAGCCGGAACAGACAGAGAAAATCCTTATATATATTTTTCTAATGTTAGTACCGCATATACTTTTACATACATTTTGTGAAAGCAATTTTTGTAATTACAAACAGACTTCAAATATATTTATTTGTTTATTTATTTATTTATTTATTTACATACATACACTACCATTACAGGCTAACCTAAGGTGATAGTGTAGCTACTATATTATAGTTGCATTACAGTTATATATATTCCAATTACAAGTACATACTATACACTAAACAGCATAAGACTATTTATTCGCACACTGTGCTATATGTAGCCTTCATGAAGTCGTTCAGACAGCAAGAAAATATGTATGTTTATATGGATGGATAGCTGCGCTATTATCCGCCAATATTTGTGACAAGATTCCCACTAAAACCTTGAACAAAATAATCCAGCTAAGCCCGAAGCCTGCACTACACAGACCACATTATTCCGGTCCACAGTCTATAGTCGAGAACACGATCCGATTACAACCACAACACTCGATACCTCGTCATATCATAAAAACAAGTCGTTATTTCAGATCGTAAGGTATGGCTATAGAGTATGAGTTTACAATAAAATTGTGACAAAAACAAATTTAGTATGTCCGGGTCGAAAAATTGCGACAAAGCTAGGAAGGATTCATGCAACTGGGACCACGGTTGATACGTTGTTAAAAATGTGATCAAATAAAGATATTTTTGAGTGAGTTTGAGGTGTGGAGACGAAGGCGTGTGCAGACAAAATTAGGCAAGCATTTTTTGCACATTCCGATTTAAAGGAAAGAGAACATAAGATACGTCAAAAATACCTTTGAAATCGACTTACGCATGTAAGATTGACTCTATGTATACGTAAGGGATATGTATAAAGTATGGATATTGTAAATAATCACGAATATATAGACAAGTTGACGTAAAAGAGGGTTGTAACATGAATGTACGGCTTGCCTCGGGCCATTCGTCGATTGAATTACCAACTTCGCTGAGTTGAGCGTAACGTGTGGTGACATACCTAAAGAACAGATAAATATCCTAGCTTCTTTTGAATATTTTATTAATATAACAATTATTGTTTTAATTACATATTTTTACGTACCTAACTATACTCTGCTTGGATCACAAAAAAAAATGTTCGCGCAAACGTCCTTTTCTTGATTTTTATAATGTTTAAGTTTTACCCAATTCCAATTAATAGCACGCATATGTAATTACCTGTCAATTCAAATATCAAAATTCAAAGAAGAAAAATGCCTACTCCAGAACCAAAAATTGTCAACACACCCCGTTGTCATGTCACAACACCCCCATATTTATATTGTGGCTGATCCTCCGATATCTGGCCCGAGGCGCCATCTATTAAGAGAGCGAAATATTATTTCACACATTAGTACCAACGTCTCTGTGACAGGGAATTATTCCCTCTCCCTCCCACGGGATCAGTACCTCGCATTCACGAGAGAATAAACATTGGTTAAAGCTCGTTGCACACCTGTGCAACTAAAAAGCTTTGTTTATATTTTGCGAATCGGGGTAAGTAGAAACTATTAAATTTGCGTAGGAGAGTCACTTCATCTTTAGACTAGATATAGGTATATGAAAATATGACTTATAAATGTTAAGGACTTTCACAGGCACACAGCTGATGTTACAAGGCGTTAGGCTAAAAAAAAGCCTTATTTTACTATTTGGGGTAAGAAGAAACTATTAGATCTGTGTAGGTACGTGGATTTTAAATTATAATGACATTATAATTATTTAACTTCATCCACTATTAAAGTTAATCAGATTTCAGAATATAGAGAATAACTAATAACTAATTGTAGGTATAACGAGTGAACTAGTGGATTCCTTTAAAACACAAAAAAAAAATGCGTCTAATCATATTAAACTGCAATCACACGTCAATTACAAGATTTTATACAATATAGCCAAAAATCATTATTTTCAAACGACTAACACCAAAAATATTTTTGTCAAGAATTTAATTTCCGTGTGCGCCGAGCCTTACAATTGAGCGTCAGATAAAACCAATCGTGTGTAGCGGGCTTACCTCGACGTATGTATTATCATGGATGATCAACAGAATGGAAGTGCTACACTGGGTAGATAGGTAACACTGAGACGTAGTATAAATATAAGTTAAACAGTAAGGAATCTAGGAACATATTTTTTCTCGCATCTACGACAAAATAAGCTGAATACGCGTAATGACAGTAAGAAGTGTCTCACGTATACGTCATTCACGTATTTTACCGACACTTTTCAAAACTTCAAAATGGCAAATCTACATTATTTAGACAGTAAACAAAAGAGTAAATTTGAAGATATTAACACGCTTCCACGAAAAATAGGCCTAGTTATCTTACTGCTTGTAAAATTTATATTTATACTGTGACCAAGATCAATTGCGTCACGTAAAAATATAATGTACATGATAGGCAATTTTTCACCAAAGGACTTGTTGACGCGTGGTATATATATTGTAATAGAAATTATTTTATCTCCGAAAGTCTGAACGATACACGTTTAATTTCTTAATTTGTTTCCTTTGCTCGACTGCTTGTTGGTCTTGCAAATACTACTGCAAAACACGAGGTGCTTGGATTCGATTCCCGGGTCAGGTAAAATGTTATTTTGTTTTTACATTTGTTATTTCCTAGTAACAGTCTAGAGTCTATATAAGTGCCAGGTTAGTGACAATAGGCTCGCACCCAATCCCCAATGCGAAGGTAACTCTGTCTGTCTGTTAGGCTTTCCCGCTTAAACCTCTTAACCGATTTTGATGAAATTTGGCACAGACAACCTTAGACCCTGAGAAAACACATAGGCTATCTTTTATTAAAAATATTAGGATTCCGCAACAATAAGGATAAAACTAAATCTACGCGAGTGAAACCGCGGGGCACAGCTAGTTATAATATACATGGGACTTAAATATATCTGACGAAATGTGGATCTGCCTACCCCTTCGGCAGAATACAGGCGTGGGCACATGAAAACTAGACACTAACTTTTTGGTTAAACTCATTCACAATATTTTTTCTTTTGGCATACTGACCCATTTAATCGTTTAATTATCAGCATACAAGCAGAAAGACAATGTTGTTCCGTATCTCGATACAGTATAAATTCGATTAGTATTGTTTTCACATCGATTCAAGCTACGAGACTGAGGTTTCCAATTGTTAACTGACTTAACACTTGTGCTCACTGAACCTTTATTTTTACAATCAAAAATTTTTCAGCAGTTTCGGTAAATGGAAGGCAATTACTAGACTGTTTCCAATACCTAATTGGTTTTATTTCTCTGTCAAACTTTATTAAACGATTAATAGGTTGACATTTAACTCGAGTCGGCTAAAGAAATCGAGTTACATTCGATTCAGCAAATAATTGTAAAAATGTGTACTTTGTTTGACTAGTTGAGTTCTCGCGAGGGAAAATAGTGAATTGTCTAGGGAAAAATACATGCGCACCCGAGATTTGTTTAAGGAAACCGAAATACGTGACTCAATCGCCGTTTCGTTACACTTGACAAAGATGGCTGCCGAACAGGCCAAGATGGTGACATGTCACGTCAAACATGGCGTCCGCTTTCCCGCCACTCCACCCCGCCAATGTATTTATTTTTTTAACCGCACACGCAATTTCCTGCGCTTTATTTTGCGCCATCGTTGTCCCGGCGCTTTTATAAATGGTATTTGCTACTGTAATGATCACTTAATCGAGGTGAAGGAAAGTAATTTGGCGCGCGGTGTTTTTTTTTAATTTTATGAGGCCACGGCGTTTTCTGTTTATGCCTAATGCCTCTTTTGTGAAATATGAGCGTGATAAGAGGAATTTCGTTCGTAATTACAATGGCTGTTAGTTATTTATTGTAAAACTCGTTACGTTTTAATGGTGACCACTATATTACGTTGTGGGCGGACCCGAGGCGTTAGTTCGACCATACTACCCTATTTTTATAGTTATTTATACGGCGCACATTATGCATTTGAATGTTGTTGTTTATATTTTAACTTTATTGCGCATTTTTATTAAAATTCCTTTCTTATCCGCCTTATCTAAGATTTCTAGTATGAAGTGATATAAACGAAGTAACTTTTTTAAGAAAACGTCAAAACGTTTCGTTTCAGTCTCATTATACTTGACGACGTTCTTAGTGTTAAGTGTCGTAAATGCGTTTTGTTGTGATTCGTTTTATGACAGGCGTTATTCTTAATGTGCGAGATAAAACAGCGTATTTTCGTATAAATACGTCGATGCACAGATCTTTGGATAAGTATTAAAAAAGAAGAAGTCGGTTAAAAACGATGAATGAATGTGGACGAAGCGGTATAAGGATCGTAGTATGTGGCAAACGGTGGTCTCTGCCTACTCCAAAGGGATGCAGGGGTGAGAGTGTATGTACGTATTTATTAAAATACCGGTCAAAATCATAACCTTCTTTATTCCGCAGTAGTCGGATAAAAGAAAACCTGGCGATGATTAGGAAACAAAAGACAACAACACTGTTAATACTAAGGTATGTCATGGGAATCAATTAAAAACAGGTACTTAATCATCATCAACCATTCTAGCGACGAAAGCACAGTTCAAACTAAAACTTTTGGAAATAAAACTTTCGGTTAGGACCCTAGTAGCCTATTACAAATCTAAATATTTCACATTGGCTTTAATGTTGCCATTATTCAACTGTGTCAGAAGAGTGACAATGTGCAAGAGACATGTTTAGGTATAATCAAAGTACAAAACGGACAACCTATTAACAATATACTACGGTTTCACTATGGTGACATAAAGTTTCAAATAAATAAATAAAAAAAAAAAAAAAAGTTTAATAGGTGCCATTATATTTATACACACGCGATTGGTCTTAGCGTGATAATATATAGCCTATAGCTTTTCTCGATAAATGAGCTAACACTGAAAAAACATTTTAAATCGGGCCATTAATCGTTGATATTAGCGCTTTAAACACACAAATAAACTCTTCAGTTCTATAAATTATACTTTTTCAAACCTAAACCTTATTGCAAAACAGATAAACATACATCATACCAGTGAACATTCATTCCCCTGATCCAACTCGTGTCTAATGACACGTCATCCATAAATTACACAATCTAGGAAGCTTAATGATCGCTCAGGCACTTCTTTGACGGCTTTAAAGATGATACCTTCGCTTTACGACTATTCGGTTGAGTTTTGATTTGTTCAGATCAGGGAAAAGGTTGTTTGATAAGCAGCGATCTGTCGAGTTTGAGGCTTATGCTCATTGAAGCCTTCAAATTTTGATTCGAGGTCAATCCATTTATACAAAATGGTCGCATCTTAGATGTTTGATATCTGATTCAATGCTATTCAGATAAATATTAGTTATTTTGAACTAGCTGTGCCTAGCGGGTTTACCCCCGTAGGCTTAATGTCATGGGTGATCCACGGAACAATAATGTTTATTTAATTAAAAGTAGCCCAAGTTACTCATTGTAACATTTGCCAGTGAAAGTCCGGTTAAAATTGGTCCAGCAAGACAGTTACAAACAGACAGACAGACAGACATACGGACGGACAGACAGACAAACAGTGAATTTAAAAAAAAACATTATATTTATTTTAGTACCGCATATATTTTCATATGCACTGAGTGAAAAGCTTTTATTTTGGAATTACAAAACAAACACTTAAATTTTATTAATCTTTATAGATTGTGCCTGGGTAAGGTCTTTGAATTCTGCACTAAATTTGTCTGTTTCTAACTTCTTTTTCCTTTTTATAGACTTCTTTTAAATGGTGTTTCTATTAGTAAAGTTAATTCAGGCTACGTAAATACAATGATGCATCGCTCGCTTCTAATAAATTCTCAGAAATGTTAAAAGATTTGACCTCAATTGTACGCGTGTAGTTTCTCTTGATTGTTTGTTAGCTTTCCTTAATTACCAGTTTTTGTAATTACACCCATTCCCAAATGACCTGAATAAATTTAATACACTACGGCACAGAAATGAAGTTTATGTTTCATTGCTTCGCACCTTTAACCCAAATGAAGAAATAAAGCGCGATAAAATAACTTGTAACTCAAATAAAATGGCAGCCAAAAATGTGAATTTATTAGCTGCCGACCAACTAACGTTGAAAACATAACAGGGAAATGTGGAAAGCGAGAAGCAGAATTTATTGTACAATCCTGTACAATGATAGCGAGATTAGCTTGTCCTTTCAAATCGGATTGGAATACGAATACGAATCCAAGAGATATATCCGTTGAGTTGGCACAAAAGAATTGGCGCGATATCGCACGCTGTCGTCCTGCGGCGGCCATCTTGTCAGGACGTTGCCGCCAAAACGTTTGAAAATCGAACGTCTCTCTAGGGACGTGTCACTTTTGAATCGCGCAGAGTTCTTCGCATCCGAGCGTTAGTAATCGCGTGATATTCCCACTAACGTCTTTTTAGTCAGTTACGATATCGTTGAAAAATGCATACTTTACTTCAGGTAAGTAAATGGCACTTTATTGATAAACTAGCGGACGTCAGGCGGTTTCACCCGCGTAGTTCCCGTTCCAGTCGGCGTATGGGGATAACATATAGTCTATATTAATGAGTAATAATGTAGAATTCAAATGGTAAAATATTTTTTTAAATCGGGCCAGTACTTTTTGAGCCAATTCGTTACAAACATACATACAAAGCTTTCCTATTTATAATATTAGTATAGATGTAATGATGATCACTATGAACTATAAATAAATAAATAACTATGCGACAAGTTTATAAACGTGTGCCATTCCACAAATATCTCTGTTTTAATAATTATAAAGATCGGAAGATGCATTTACATTCGCCTGTAAATGCCATCTTCCGACTTTTTCAATCAATTTCTGAAAATAAAGCAACAATGATTAAAACACCATACCACAATCGTTACCAATAATTTTCAACAAATTATTTTAACTAATATTAAAATAATTTGTATACAAATTAATTACTAGTTTCATATCGGGCGAGCCACCCTAATTTATAACAACCCTTCTACGCATTAATAAATACGAAAAGTAATCGCAGCTGTCAGTTTAACAGTTGTAATACATCAAACACAGTATGAAAATAATGTTTTATGCAATCTGAACTAAACAGCATTCCGGGCTCATGTAACGGGTTCGCGTGACTGAAGCAAATAAAAAAATAAACCGGCGGGCGAATTTGATACACTGGGTACTTAACTCTTAATATCTTTATCTAAATCGGACTATAAACAAGGAGGACAAATTTTTTCACGGGATTATGAACACGACATTTTTTATTTCTGGTTTTTGAGCCGACTTTTCGGTGATTTTTTTGATGATCCTTATGAAAGGACTGGTTCTATGCTTTTGCGTTCGTTAATGGATTTTTCTTCTAGTATTTTTTGGAATAGGTATCTATATTTACCAATATATTATTCCATAGACTGGTGACGATATGAAAAATCTTTTTTGATAGTATTCGCTCTTGCAAACAGTAAATAATTTGCAGGATGCAGGACTTAACAAAAAAACCAAAATGGCCGCCGATTCCCGCCGTGACTCTCAACATTTTGTCTCTGGTCACGAACATCATAACGCCTTAAGCTTTGCACACACGCCACGACTCTTTGGTGTGAAAATGGGATATAATTTGGGGGAAATAATAAAAAAAAACCAGTTCGCGTGCAACTTGGACATTACGCCGGCCCCACCCGTGGCCATGTTAATGTTGCCAGTACATATAGCGCGGTATGTATGTAATGAGCCGAGGAAAATTGTGTTGCCATAAAAATAATTGTGTTTCCCTCGGTAGCTCACTCGATTAGTCTCGAGACTGCGTTACCAGTTTTGCTTGCGTATTTTCATAATGAAGGTTACTTCAATTTGTTACTTTATTTGTTATAGCAACACATCTACGATTTTTGATGTAATAAGCTTTAGTAACTTTTCGTCACAAAAAATATATTTTTATTCGTTCGTTTGTCAGAAAAATACATAAAATGATGAGCACTCAAGAGTTTTCACTATATTATGTATTTTTACTTAAATCTCATATTGGTTTCTGAATGGGATTAATCCGGCGCGAAGCTGTAATGAAATAAAAAAAGGTGCTGATATTTTTTTTAGTTCAATAGGAACTAAGTCTTTTGGTAAGAAAAATAAAATTATTATTTTGATGAAATAATGAATGCCGAAAAAGGTATTTTTCGATTGTTTTTCAACAGACAAAGTCACAAATAGAGAGCCTAGTTCCCCAATATAAGATGAACTTACCCAAATTCGTCTATAAACTAGTGAACTGTTCATATTTACGGCGTCCGTTTTTCTTCGATTCTCAGATTTACGAGGGCGGCCGCTACTGACTTTTATGTCTACGCATTTCAGGAGAAAACCTCTCGTCATTTTATTTTCAGGCTGAAACTTGGTATTTTGGATTGTTTAGAAGTTTTATTAGTTTCACGAGAGTTTGGCTTTCAGCACTTGTACATAAATTATGGACATTTTATCTTATGGAGATATGACGTCATAGATAAACTTTTCTGCCCGCCTTATTTGCGTGATTTTGCTTTTATTAGGATTCAAGCTCTGTGTTTTTTTTTAAATAAGACTCAAATAATATTTTTAATTATCATACTACCTAGCGCTCAAACGAGAGGCGGGATTTTGGAATAGTCCAACTCGGAGTATGATTTGTTTGCGGATGAATGGCAGATGATCATGTCGGCATGTCTGCAGTATTGCGAGGCGAATGTTTGAATGTGTTTGTATTTTTATAATATGCTGTGTATAATATATCAATGTATTGTGTACTGTATATATTGTTGCATTTTGTGTACTTGGTTACTGGTCGTTCAAAATGTATATTCAAATAAATATACGGGCAACACCGTAGGACTTAGCTAGTATAAAAGGAGATGGGTAACACGTGCCTCAACCCTAGCTTCCCTATAAGTCTTATATCCAATCGCACCGGACGCAGTTAGCGTGTAAACTAGTATTTTCCACCAATTTGACTGCTCGCGTATCGTTCGCCTGACACATCCTGCCGCATTATTCACGGTATCTCAGCGTCGAACTCGACAACGAACGTTGGTTTCAATCATCATAGGAAAATGATACTTAATACGTAAGGGATGAGGTTCAATTTGGTATCTTTAAAACCGACACTCGACGACGAGTGCGACGCTGAGAAACCTTAGTGAATAACGCGGCCGTAGACTGTAGCACAGTATAAATATAACCTTTACATGAAGTAAGGAATCTAGGCCATTTTTTTAAATAATAACATTTGCTTCATTGAGCGTGAGGGTTGAAAATCTTACCGTCAAAATAAAGTAGATAAGTCGTTTTAAAGATTTTAAAAAAGTCTGTAAAACACGAGAATGACGTATACGCGATCGTCCACGACGTGACACCTCATACTGTCAGTACGCCTATTCCGCTTGTTTTCTCGTAGATGCGTGCGTCTGTGTGAGTAACTGCTTTTAAAGCTTATATTTAAACTACTTATTGATAACACCTATTTAACATGTGTTTTTTTTTTAATTTGGTTTCTGAAACGGTAGTTATTTTTCGACTTACATTACTTAGTACTTAGGAACTAAATTGACCAGAATGTTTTTACTTGTATAATCACAAGCATTCATACAATTAATCCTTTGTGATGAAGGATTAATCTAATGTGTCTTGTTTTGATGAGTGTTGCTGAATTAGTTGACGCAAGGAGTCATAACTTCTACTTGTTTGACTTAAGTTGAAGTTATTTTAAGGCTGAGATGCCAAGCTAACTTGGGGATTATATTAACTAAGCGTTCTTTACACTGCAGTAATGTAGAAGTGTTTAAATATATTAGAGTTCAAGGCATTTTTATTAATTTTAATACTCACTGGCATAAAATAAAACGCACACAATGTTTTTTATGCAAATTTTAAATTCAAATAATTTTTCCAAACAAAGCGACACTTGGAATAGTTTTCGAGTGTATTTCAATTCAAATTTACTCGTCCCGTCACAAGTTAAGAACGAGTACATTTAAATGCACAGTCTATACTTCTATACTAATATTATATAGAGGAAAGGTTAGTATACCTATATGTTTGTAACGAATTGGCTCAAAAAGTACTGGACCGATTTAAAAAATTCTTTTACCATTTGAATGCTACATTATAAATAATTAATATAGGCTATATTTTATCTCCATACTCCCACGGGATCGGGAACTACGCGGATGAAACCGCGTGTCAACAAACAATCATAACAAAACTTTTTACTACCTCAAAACGACACAACCCCTGTCTGGCAGACCACTACAAAATAATTTCCCTCAAATTATACACAAAAACCCCATCTGACGAAAAATTATATTCCTAAAACCATTACCCTCACATACAGCGGTGCATTCAAGCAAAGTGAAGTATAGGGGGTTTTTTTTTTTTTTTTTTTTTAATCATTTATTATTTATTGAGGGTTTTTAATAAAATTAATGCCACCCTCGATCGTACAGATACAACTTCTATCTACGTCCAATGCCAGCATTCACAACTTTACATAGCATTCTGGCTTCCCGTGACAATGGGGCAGACAGAATACTATTGTACATACCTACATTATACTCGCTACAACAACAATATTGTAAGAGGAAGGATCGTCTCTCAGTTTCATTCCGGACACACTCCGCAAGAATATGTATTACGTCTTCAGTTCTTCCGCACTCTGGACATAACGGTGAATCTGTTTTCTTCATCATGTGTGCAAACATATTCAAGGGAATGTGTCCAGAACGCAGTCTGAATAAGGTAACAATTTCCGGTCTATGCATATCTGTACCCACGAACCAAGGTGAACGGCACAAGCTAGTCTGGATGGTTTTGTACCAAATCCCTTTGAATCTCGATCTTTCGTCAAAGTATTCCGACCACATATCCTTACACCGTCTACGGACGACAGACATGAGATCACTCGAGTAGGGCAACCATTCTACAATTATTCCGTCTGTGATAGCTTGCTTTGCTAGGCGGTCTACTACTTCGTTAGAGTATATACCCACGTGAGATGGTATCCACTGCAAGATTAAAGTTTTATTTTTAAGCTTACTGATGGAGTCCAAGATTCTGTACGCTATCGGTGCGCCTCGAGAAGTCGAGGTGCAACGAGCGAGATGTTGTAATGCGCTCCTGGAGTCAGTCAGTATCACATAGTTACCGGTCTCAAATGACTCGATGTAAGAAATCGCTTCTGCAATTGCTAGCAGTTCCACATACATTGTTGAAATTTTGGTCTTTATTCTAAATTTAATAGATGCCTTAGTCTGTGGGTCATATACAGCCAATCCCGATTCCTTCCCTTCTTGAGAACCATCAGTATAAATTGAGTAAAAATCTGGATAATGTTGTTCGATATGCTGCTCGCTAATCTCTTTTAGATTATTCTTTTCATACTGATGTTTCCCTTTGGACACATTGTCTATATTTACATTTATAACACAGGTAAGATCCACATTGCTGACCCAGGTGCCAAGAGTAAATTGGCCTAATTGACGAGTCGAGTATATTGGGTAACTATCCAAAAGTTCACTGACTGTGGCTAATAAAGGTTTTTTCTTGTGTCTCCAATAGTGTGTACCACATAATTCTGTTAAGAAGTGTAGTTGGTTGCTAATATTATTATCTGTAAAGGATTTAGCTTTTAACCAATACTTGCCGGCTAGGTAGTATCTACGTATGTGTAGAGGTTGCACGTGTAGCTCGCATTTCAGGCTGAAACTTGGTATTTTGGATTGTTTAGAAGTTTTATTAGTTTCACGAGAGTTTGGCTTTCAGCACTTGTACATAAATTATGGACATTTTATCTTATGGAGATATGACGTCATAGATAAACTTTTCTGCCCGCCTTATTTGCGTGATTTTGCTTTTATTAGGATTCAAGCTCTGTGTTTTTTTTTAAATAAGACTCAAATAATATTTTTAATTATCATACTACCTAGCGCTCAAACGAGAGGCGGGATTTTGGAATAGTCCAACTCGGAGTATGATTTGTTTGCGGATGAATGGCAGATGATCATGTCGGCATGTCTGCAGTATTGCGAGGCGAATGTTTGAATGTGTTTGTATTTTTATAATATGCTGTGTATAATATATCAATGTATTGTGTACTGTATATATTGTTGCATTTTGTGTACTTGGTTACTGGTCGTTCAAAATGTATATTCAAATAAATATACGGGCAACACCGTAGGACTTAGCTAGTATAAAAGGAGATGGGTAACACGTGCCTCAACCCTAGCTTCCCTATAAGTCTTATATCCAATCGCACCGGACGCAGTTAGCGTGTAAACTAGTATTTTCCACCAATTTGACTGCTCGCGTATCGTTCGCCTGACACATCCTGCCGCATTATTCACGGTATCTCAGCGTCGAACTCGACAACGAACGTTGGTTTCAATCATCATAGGAAAATGATACTTAATACGTAAGGGATGAGGTTCAATTTGGTATCTTTAAAACCGACACTCGACGACGAGTGCGACGCTGAGAAACCTTAGTGAATAACGCGGCCGTAGACTGTAGCACAGTATAAATATAACCTTTACATGAAGTAAGGAATCTAGGCCATTTTTTTAAATAATAACATTTGCTTCATTGAGCGTGAGGGTTGAAAATCTTACCGTCAAAATAAAGTAGATAAGTCGTTTTAAAGATTTTAAAAAAGTCTGTAAAACACGAGAATGACGTATACGCGATCGTCCACGACGTGACACCTCATACTGTCAGTACGCCTATTCCGCTTGTTTTCTCGTAGATGCGTGCGTCTGTGTGAGTAACTGCTTTTAAAGCTTATATTTAAACTACTTATTGATAACACCTATTTAACATGTGTTTTTTTTTTAATTTGGTTTCTGAAACGGTAGTTATTTTTCGACTTACATTACTTAGTACTTAGGAACTAAATTGACCAGAATGTTTTTACTTGTATAATCACAAGCATTCATACAATTAATCCTTTGTGATGAAGGATTAATCTAATGTGTCTTGTTTTGATGAGTGTTGCTGAATTAGTTGACGCAAGGAGTCATAACTTCTACTTGTTTGACTTAAGTTGAAGTTATTTTAAGGCTGAGATGCCAAGCTAACTTGGGGATTATATTAACTAAGCGTTCTTTACACTGCAGTAATGTAGAAGTGTTTAAATATATTAGAGTTCAAGGCATTTTTATTAATTTTAATACTCACTGGCATAAAATAAAACGCACACAATGTTTTTTATGCAAATTTTAAATTCAAATAATTTTTCCAAACAAAGCGACACTTGGAATAGTTTTCGAGTGTATTTCAATTCAAATTTACTCGTCCCGTCACAAGTTAAGAACGAGTACATTTAAATGCACAGTCTATACTTCTATACTAATATTATATAGAGGAAAGGTTAGTATACCTATATGTTTGTAACGAATTGGCTCAAAAAGTACTGGACCGATTTAAAAAATTCTTTTACCATTTGAATGCTACATTATAAATAATTAATATAGGCTATATTTTATCTCCATACTCCCACGGGATCGGGAACTACGCGGATGAAACCGCGTGTCAACAAACAATCATAACAAAACTTTTTACTACCTCAAAACGACACAACCCCTGTCTGGCAGACCACTACAAAATAATTTCCCTCAAATTATACACAAAAACCCCATCTGACGAAAAATTATATTCCTAAAACCATTACCCTCACATACAGCGGTGCATTCAAGCAAAGTGAAGTATAGGGGGTTGAAGTGGGGAGGTACGAGGGGACCGACGGGGGAGTAATCCTGTAATTATCGGCTTAACTCCAGACGACATTCGCAGGTTGGGAAGTGCAGGCTCAGGTGTTCCCAGCCAGGTATTTTAGGGTTACATTGATAAACAACTGACGGATAATTGATTTATAACGGATTATTCTTAGGGCTCTCTTTGTAAAAACAAAGGGTATTTGTGGGTTGGGTTTAAGGCTTAACGGGATAGGTCGATGACGTGTGGTTAGTGGGTGTAATACAATACAAGATTAAAGTGAATTTTTCTTCAGTTTTATTCGAATACTAACTGCGCCCCGCGGTTTTAAGCGCGTAGAGCTAATTTCATAGGTGGCCCGCGGACATTAAAATAAAAAAAAAATAGCCTAAGTTATTAGCTCCTTTTTTATTAGCTATCAGGCAGTGAAAGTCGCGTTAAAATTGGTCCATACGTTTCGGAGATTAGTCGGAGGAGACAGACAGATGGACAGTATGGTGTGAACTTTAACTATAATTAATACTATGTTACCAAAGACTATGTCGTATTTGTGCTTATAAATATAACAAAAAATATATCAGTTAACAAATAATCTAATTCCACGAATGTACATCATGACACGCTAACATTATAAGCATAGATTTTTACCCAAACCACTCTCGAAGTTCTATGTTAACTTATACCGTCGCATATCATGTTTAGGTTTCATAAAGGAAATCTGTTATTATAGCCGCGCGATGGTCGACGATGCGAATGGGGATACGAAGTGACCGTATCCGAAACTTGCCGAAATTTTCGGATATCCGCACCGGTGATGCGGAAACAATGGATGCACTCTGCATTAATGTGTATAGAGTTTTGACAGGTTCGGAAATTTACATGTTTGGTCAATTGTTTAAGATTGACTGTTTGACTTTTATTATTTGAAGACTTTCATGTCCCAATATTCGATTTGAACTTTATAAACAACATAATTAACCGTTGACCGTCAAAATCTATGTGATGAGTGATAGCTAACATAATGTGAATCAATAGCCTCTAAAACATGTATTCTAAATGTCTGAAAGAAAGAAAAAAAAAACTAAAAAAAAAAAAAAACCCTAACGTACTTGGAAACTAATTGGAAACCCTTTGATCTAAGACATCGTTTTTTTTTCCTTGGACGAGAAACAATAAAATTATGAATAAATAACCTATTTTAATTCACAAAATATTTTAGTTTAAAAAAATGTGATTTTGAGATTATAGTTTGTAACTAGTTAGTAGTTACACCATATCTTCAGCTGAAATCTGAAATATAAGAGCAACTGTCAGACGGCTTCATGATTCAACTACTAAACTATTTTGTTAAGCTTTGATGTTAATTTGACTATAAAATCATTTCAGCTAAGTGTGTAATTAACTATAATAGCTTCTAGAGTGTAATTAGCACGACCAAGACTGGTATTAAGTTGAGTTTTGTTTATTTTAAGTTAGGCGTTTGTACGTACGTGACGACAATCCCACCATAAGTACAGTAAATTTATTAAAATGAACGTGTTCCGTGGTTTGAGCAGTCGCCTGCTACTCAAGTTTGAATCCCAGCGGGGTATCAATGAGTTTTTCTAAAATAAGTTCAGTAATTTTACTCAAAGCTTTACGGTGAAGGAAAACATCGTGAGAAAACCTGCATATGTCTGAGAAGTAATTTAAAGACGTGTAGTGCCTGAGATGACGATGGACTTACTCTCTGTCACGTTGGCACTTAATAATTTTCGGTGGAGTCCCACACTCCACCGAAAATTATTGTTACAACACCTCTCTGCTTACCCTTTCGGAGACCCTTCAGGGACCCTTTGGGGATGATGTTAGCATATTTATCCTCTTCAAAACATCAACATGAAGCTTGACTTTATTCAACTTTATACACTTAAATCAACATATACTTAGAACCTTCGGAAAACAGTCTCATGGTACAGCCAGCACTGAAACTAGGTTCAAAAACACCTTTAAAAAAACGCTGAAAGTATCTGAGCGATGATAAAAAGTTGGATTTTTAAACCAAGTCAGTTTTTTTCAACATTATTGCGATACCTTTGAAAACTTTTAATACACAGCTACTTTATCTGCTGACCGTACAAAACTCAACGGAACAGCTCGACGGCTGACAGCTGAAAGCCGCTGAAAGTTGAAACATCTGTTTCAGACAAATATGTTGATGTGTTGATGTACTTACTTGTACGAAGAGGAAATTTGAATTCGGCTTGTTACATTAAAGAGGCTTTGATTTTAACAATATTTACGTATTTTATTACGTTCAAATGTATTAACATTTAAACCATATACGGCAGAGATCACGACGTGAGCTGATGATGTTCTTTCTTGCCAACTTACTTTACTAAGTTATTTCGTAGTGCAGTAACTTCACACCACGTGCTTTACGGTGAATGAAAACATCGTGAGGAAACCTGCATATGTCTGAGAAGTAATTCAAAGACGTATAGTGCCTAAAACGGCGATAGACTCATCTTCTGTCACGTTGGCACTTAAACATCTTCGGTGAAAAGTGAGTGTTGTTATTACAATACCTCTGCCTACGCCTTCGGGGAATGCAGGCGTGAGTATATGTATATACTAGCTGTGCCCCACGAAAATTTAGTTTCATACTAACTTTCATCCCCTATTTTATCCCCTTGGGGGTAGAATTAATCAAAATCCTTCTTAGCGGATGCCTACGTCATAACATCTACCCGCATGCCAAATTTCAGCTCGATCCGTCCAGTGGTTTGGGCTGTGCGTTGATAGATCACTATGTCAGTCAGTCAGTCAGTCGCCTTTGAGTTATATATATTTAGATTACAAACCCCTTGTATAAACATACTATACTTTGTGCCAATATAACAATACACAATTAATCACGTCTATTTGTATGTAGGCAGCATAAATACGTCTGACGAAATTGAAGTATCTATAGAGACCACAGTTAAAACGATTCTCTTGTAACTACGTGCGATAACGTATGGTCTATCGAATTTTAATACCCGATTTACCTACTCTGGTTTAGGGTTGCCTCTATTAAAATTAAATAATATAAAAGGCTTATTGAAGAAAGAAGGAATTTAGAGCACCTATGTGAAATATTTACACATACTTCTAGGCTTTCTTCTAGGTGTCATCATCTCCCTGGCCTTAATCCCATGTATTTGGGGTCGGCACTTGATTCAACCCGATGTGGCTGATCACCTGATTTTTATACGAAGCGACTGCCATCTGACCTTCGCAACCCCTTTTTCGAGGAAAATCGGCAATCTGGGTTAAACCAGTTGTCAGACTCTCTTAGGCCTCTGACCTGTAACGATTGCCGAAGATGTTAAATTGGCAACCGGAACCGACAGCTTATCGTGCTCTCCGAGGCACGGAGGGAACTCGGGCGGTCACCCATCCAACTACTGGCTAGGCGTATGGTTGCTTAACTTCGCTGATCGCAAGATATGCGCAATAGCAACTGTGCCACGAGCTCCTTTCTTCAAGGTGTAACAACACCAACATATTTATCATATATTATTGATATCAATAAGGTATCAAGAATACGACAGATAGTGAATCTCGCTGCTTATCTCAATCTAAAAAAACAAATTATGTCTTAAGTCAAGAATTATAGCTGTGATAAGAATATACATTATTTTTTACTAGCGGACATCACGCGGTTTCACCCGCGTAGTTCCCGTTGCCGTGGGAGTACAGAGATAAAATATAGCCTATATTAATCAGTGAGAATTTTTGAAACAATCCAGTACTTTTTGTTACAAACATACACACAAACCTTTATTCTTTATAATATTAGTATAGACTACCTTTTACCTGCCTATGATTCGAAATAAAAACTATGTTACTTAGTGATATTTTTTCTCGTTTTAGTAGCATTTACCATTGATTGTCCTATTGGTCGCGTGAAGCCTAAAGCATTCCTCGATGAATGAAATATCAAACACAAATTATTTTATCAAATCAAACTAGTTCCAGACTTCAACAAAACAAACAAAATCTTCAGCTTTATAATATTACTATAAATTAATGTACATGTGAATTGACAACCCTATTCCACTGTTAATACCAGAATACATTAACGTGTACCGTTTTAAGTCTTAAATCGATTGCGGTAAGGTAGGATTTTGGTTACATTTGTGTCAAGGTTTGAATTCCAATAAGCATTTTAAATTGTAAGCATCTTGTCATACCGCTGAAACTGTTGAATTGTTTAGTACCTGAAACAAAAAGGAATACTTAGTACATTGGATTTTACATAAAATTATTTAAATTAGAAATTACAATTAGTTTTGATTTCGGTCTCCAAAGTCAAAGTCAAAAATATCTTTATTCGATTAGACTTTTACAAAGTACTTTCAAATCGTCAGAATGACATTAATTTACAGGATTATACAAGCTACCGCCAGGTTCGGAAGGTTGCTTTTACTGAGAAGAACCTGGCAAGAAACTCTGTAATTACTCTTTTCAAAAATATTATATAATTTTAAAAAAAAAAACAAAGTAAATCGCTTGAGAAATGTAAGCCCGTGGACACAGTTCCAATGCACAAATGTCGATAAAAATTAACATAAAGAAAAGTCTAGTAGTTGTACTTATATCTAAATGCGTAGCTTGAGATGACCAGCCCCCACAAGCAGCACCTGTTCAATCCAAAAAGTAAGTCGGTCAAAATTGCTATACTCTATACAATCCTACTGATAATGTGAATGTAAGTCTATTTGTTACGCTTTCTCGCGAAAACTACTTAACCGATCACTATGAAACTTTGTACATATCTTCTTGGAGACAAGGTTTATTAGAAGTAGAATAGGAACTTCTAGATTCAAAAACTTTTTTTTTTCAATGCGGCCGAATCCGCGGATAGCTAGCTAGTACCTAATTAACAAAAAGTACTTACAAACACATAAAGCTATTAAAGTCCCAAGTCCCATTTTCGTAGTAATTACATAAAAACACGGGATAACTAAATGAATAAATAACTTCAAACTCTTTCACCTACATTCGCACGGTCAGCAACGCAATTTCAAAGCGAAACTAATAATTTATTCATGGCTCAAGATTTATGTCGTTACATAAAGCATTCGTTAGCATGCAAGTACTTTTTAACCGTCGGAATTATAGTTTAATACTAGCTGTACCCGCGGTTTCACCCGCGTAGATTTAGTTTCATCCTTATTGTCGCGGAAGCCTAATATTTTTAATAAATAAAAGTAGCCTAAGTTACTCCTTGAAACATCAGCTACCTGCCAGTGAAAGTCCCGTTAAAATCCGTCCAGCCGTTTCAGAGATTACCCGGAACAAACAGACAGACAGACAGAGAAAAAAATTAAATCTTGGCTCTTTAGTATCATATGCATTTAGTGAAAAGCTGTAATTTTGAAATTACAAACAGACACTTCAATTTTATTTATCTGTATATATATAGATGTTGGACATTTCAATTTAAAAAAATACCTATTAATACGTGTTTTTTTTATAATTATCATAGTTAGTAAGAGTACTAACTTAGCAGAGGCAAGTCAACTCCTATGTTTTACAATGTCAGTCAATTCTAATTGCAATAAACATAAGAAATTTGACAATGATATCCCACTTCTTACTTTACCAAATGCATGTCGCACAAAACCACTCCAACGGTACAAATGTAATGAGCCTCCCAGCAAATGAATTTCAATTCCACGCTAATACTAATTAAAAAACACTCACATCTGTCACAAAACATACCCGAAGCGATGAATTATTCCCTAATCCATATTAATGGTTTCTTAAAATTAATTATATTCCATTTTGTGTTGTCCTTTTTTGGCAACCGTACATGGACTCGAAAGAGGCTGTATATCATAATGATGCATAGTGTCTCCACAGCTTTCATACATTATTAATTACAAACCGAGGGACAAGGACAGGGTTATACATTCTAAGAGCGTGAGAGACAAAGACGCCGTGGCGTAGGGATTTCACAAGTTGACGAGTTTCGCTAAGTTTCGGCAAACTTTTCGGACACCGAAAGGTAGTGTCACATGTCGGCGAGGAATTAGCGGAGTTCGTGAAATATGTATTTTTTATTCATTAACATAACAAGAGAAACGGGGGATAGAATGAGTAAAACTTCGAGAACCATCCACAAATGAAATAAGCTGGTTTTAGAGTGCGAAAATGTCAGGTAGGTAATTAATTAGTATCATACGTTTGTTTAAGCCCTTTGATTTCTCATACACTCTCGAATACAAATATAAGTGAACAATCCATAAAGTACGACAGTAGTTTATAAAAGCCAGTAGTCATGATTTGCGTCACCTGTTTCGGCTTACTTCTTGTGTCAATACACTAACAATAAATAAATAATCCGAACCGTTTATCCGGTCCAATTTTTGATTTAGAAGGTTTATGACGCAATGATATTGGAGACTTCGATATTTTTTTAATAAAATTTCACAATTTGAATACTTATAACAGTAATAGACTAGAGATAATTATTAATCCATATTTAATCCATTGAAGTGTCTGTTTGTAATTCCAAAATAACAGCTTTTCACTAATTGGAAGTATACACGCTACTTACACTAAAATCCCAAGTTTTAAAATTTTTCTCTGTCTGTCTGTCTGTTTGTTCCGGCTAATCTCCGAAACGGCTGGACGGATTTTAACGGGACTGGTAGGTAGCTGATGTTTCAAGGAGAACTTAGGCTACTTTTATTTATTAAAATATCAGGGTTCCGCTACAATAAGGATGAAACTATATCTACGCCGGTAAAACGCGGCGCACAGCTAGTAATAATATAAAATCATAATTTTCTTTTCCGCAGAAAATATTAATATTTCCTTGGCCGAATATTTTTCGGCTTCACCTGACACTGCCCTAGTGGCGTCGAAAGAAAATATGTAGCATTAATGAAGGGTGCAGTCATAAATAAAGCATTTCCCCACGCCATCTTGGTTTTGTGTATATTAATAAAAGTGTACGTATTCTGTTTCATTTCAGAGATCTCAGATATTATGGAGACATTTTTTTTGTTTGTGTATAATTCTCAAGTTTAGGTCCTAAACATCACCCTAAACTTTATTAGTAACATAGCCCTTTACTCAATATTGATCTCGGGGTTTGTGCAGTCGCCTGCTACGCAAGCGACGCAAATTTGAATCCCGGGGGTCTGTACCAATGAGTTTTTCTAAATACTTATATGCAGTGATTTCACACTACGTGCTTTACGGAGGAGGAAAACATCGCGAGGAAACCTGCATATGTCTGAGACGTGATTCAAAGACATGAAGTGCCTGAGAGACCTTCTCACATTCGGTGAAATGTGGGTGTTCTTTCAACACCCTGCCCTTCAGGTACCCTTCTGGGATGGCGTCAGCACATTTTAATCTAAACTCTTTGGTGCAGATTACCTACAGCCCGGAGTGACATTGAAACTTGCCTCTCTTGAATTGCAAACGTCCATTCAAACCCCTCGGCCATCTCAGTACTATGTAATCCACTACTAGTGGACGTCACGCGGTTTCACCTGCGTAGTTACCGTTTCTGTGGGAGCACGGGGATAAAATATAGCCTATATTACTCGCTGATGGTGTAGCTATCCATTGCTGAAATAATTGTCGAGATCGCTCAAGTAGTTTCGGAGCCTATTCAAAGCAAACAAACGAAAAAGGAATCAAACCATTCCTCTTTATAATATTACTAGCTGTGCCCCGCGCTTTCACCCGCGTAGATTCAGTTTCATCCTAATGGTCGAGGAAACCTAATATTTTTAATAAATAAAAGGTACCGTATGTCCTTTCTCAGGGTCTAAAGATTGTCTGTGCCAAATTTCATCAACATCGGTTGAGAGGTTTCAGCGGGAACAGCGTAACAGACAGACAGAGTTACTTTCGCATTTATAATATTAGTAGGGATTGTAGAAATACCTAAAGCTCAACCGAAATAACTTAACAACAATTACAACTGTGTTCCTATTCGTGTATTTACAAGTTGGCACGCCAAGAACACATTGTGTGCACTTGATATTTATGCTACAATGTTTTGTGCAACTAGTCTGGAACACTTGCACGAAAGGAATACTTTTACTATGACGTAAGGTGTTTTTGCATCTTTACTGCGTCATATTTTCAAGACTGAAATGTGTGGCTGGAAGTTTATGTAGGTTCTGGAATAAAACATATTCTTCGGATGCTGCCATTAGGTTTCTTCACATACCTTACTCAACGCATGCATGACAATGAAGATATTATATTTTATTACTGCGAGCCAGAGCTACCATTAATGCACTAGCTTTTAAAAGCGACTTCCTCCACATTATAATATTTAATGAGTGTGTGTACGGGTGACGTCACGAGCTATAAGCGCTCAATGAAAATAGTAGGGTAAGTAAGGCACCATACTGTCAGCGCTCATAACTCGTGAAGTGATAAGGTGCTGGACAAACAACTTATCTATAAGATCGCACAATTATTACATTTCCTTAACGACGAAAAGATGGATGATAACTTTTCATCCCTCAGGAGTGCCAGGATTCGAGCTACTAGCTAGCTTTACCCACAAAACCGGTTAATCCTAAATGTAAGAGATTCGATATAACACGAATATTGCTACCACAAAATAGTAGCATACAGAAGGTCGGCTACTTTGAGCTGGCGGTTATACGCGGACGCACTGTAATGATATGTGCTTAAATAAATACCAAACATAGCTTGTGCGATGATTTATGAGTAACAGACAACGGATATAATACTTACTTAAATAAATTGTGGTAGGTATGTATTAGTAACTAGCTGTGCCCAGCGTTTCACCCGCGTAAATTTAGTTATTTACCCTATTTTATCCCTTTGGGGGTAGAATTAATCAAAATACTTTCTTAGCGGATGGCTACGTCATAACATCTACCTGCATGCCAAATTTCAGCCTGATCCGTCCAGTGGTTTGGACTGTGCGTTGATAGATCACTATGTCAGTCAGTCAGTCAGTCCTTTGAGTTATATATATTTAGACTAGCGGATGTCACGCGGTTTATGCGAGATGCTAGAACACATGGCGCAGACCTCAAATAATATGGGATGAGGGCAAGATGATAATGATGTAGGAAGCCCACCTTCTGTTACAATAGCATTTAGTATTCCTGCCCTCAACACATTTCATCCCAAAGCAATCATGTCTAGATCATACCGTGAATTGTAAATCTTGATGCTTCAGCTTTTAGCCAAATTGAACGCTTTGGCTTAGGCCTCGAACGGATTATTTGTTCGCTACAGGATCGATTCCCGTCTGTTTATCTTCAACGATTTGATTTAAGGCACCTCTAGTTATTATTTTTTAATTATAAACGTTTTTGTTGGTTGTTTTCCTCGCGGGATTATAAATAACTTTTAAGGCTTATTGTAACTTTAATTAATAATTAGGTAACACTTTATTGTGGGATCAAATTATTTCTGAGTGCCTTGGATGTTACAAGAGCAAAGAGGTAGGGAATAATAGAATTTACATCGTTCAGAAGATCGCAGAGAAATTACCAATCTTCACACTCATAATATTTTTATTTGATTAGATGTTATTAAAGTGATTTCAGAGTGACATGATTATAAAATGTTACCGCCGGGTTCGAACCATAATTTTTTATATATAATTTGTGATTTAAAAAAATATTTGTAAGAATAATCTATATACTATAAAAATTTATCGCATTTCCCTTGGTCACGACATCACGGGTGAACAGCTGGACCGATTTCGATAGTATTTTTTTTGTTGTGTTCGTTATCGTCAGATGTTCTTATGAAAGAAAAAACTAAGAAAATTGAGCGGAAAATTTTAAAACTTAAGAATACTTAATCACCATATACCTTAAACATAACCGCGCTTTGGACTGCAAAAACTTTTTAATGTAACCTTATGACGTTTGACATAGAATTGACAAAATATGTCTGCATTCTCATAATTAAGAGCAGCTAGTAATTAAATAAAGTATTTTTGAGTTTGAGTTTACTGAAAAGAACCCGACAAAAATCTCAGTAATTATCTTTCCAAAATTATTTTAAAGTATATGAAAATAACCTATATAAGTCAATACAGCAAACCCTTAATATACCTAAAATATACCTACCTAATTTTAGAATTCAAATTCATACGTATTCCCCTAACTTTTTGGTAAAATGTTTTACTTCCCCGGGCATCCACAACGCGGGTGTGACTAGCAAATATGATTTATATATTCAGAAAATTCTAACCAAATTTCGGCCGCATTTTAAACTAGGTCTTTTCGACCCGTGTCGCAATAAATTCTAAACCCGTCCAATAACAACCACCAACCTTTTAAAGCAGCTGGTTCGAGACATTTTACAGACGACCTGTTTCAGCCTAGTCCCGGCGAAATAGAGCGAGAAATATGGCCTCCGAGGCCCCCACGATGGACAATTGAGTTCCCCCATGCGTAGAGAGGGTTATTGGCTAAGTTACATTTTTATCGTTATTTCTAGCTAGCAAGTAAGGTTATTAATAAATACCATAGGCTTAACTACTCAGTATACAATATGTTTTTTTTAAACCGGCGTTATTTTAAAAAATATTTTGTTTAAGTATAGTATTTAATTAAAAAATAACAATTTTAGTAAATTCAAACCAGGCAGTATAGGTTGTGATCTTAGCGCTATAAAAACTGATTATAAGAAAAGAGAAGAAATCAAATAGTTCTTTATTTAAAAAATGTATCATGCGTCAATAGGTCCCGTTGTAGAGATACAGTTGCATAACCCTCCAACGGCTACGTTCTTGTACAGCGGGCACTCGGTCCCATACGTCATGGTAGTGGTCTAAGCGACCCCAGCTCACATGACTGATGATCAGGCGCGCGCGGGTTACCGCACTGATTTACTACAGTTACACTAGGCCACATAGTTTAAAGTTGCGTGATACACTGCTTCAAAGGATGGCCAATTATTTTATTTGCAGTTGCACTACCGATTTTTTTCGGATTTTTTAAATTATATTCTTCATTTGATACCAAATTCATATATATCTTCATTTGATTAGACTTCTAACAAAATTATTTTGACTATATATGCTATCATCAGTATTATCCGGGAAGAATTTGTCAAAAATGACAAGATTGTTAATTGACTAAATAATTTTTACACACAGGAACGAGGGAAATCTATTATTTCTTTATTATTTAAAGATGTCAGTCAATGACGCAGCAAGCAACGCAGCGACCATATCTTAGCATGTTGTAATTTATAACAAAAGTCCATATGTTATCAACCATGTTTGACATTTTAAACGCGCATTTAAACTACACAAGCTATCGACGCACTAAATCAATAACTTACGATCGAATCCCTGTGAAGCAACGACTCATCACAAATAATCTTGAACATAACATTTAATTAATGATACATTAAAACTACCCAGTAATCTGCCTCCCACAAGCAATTTAATGTTGCCACAAAATGTAACGTAAAAAAAATTTTTTTTAATACATCAAATATTTTACAACTATCATTCACAGACATCAAATCTAACACAATGCATAGTAAAGTTGGCTTTTATCGCTAGTCTAACTTTATGGCGGTGTGTCAGATATTTAAGCTGGGTTTAACGACCGCTTAAGCTGCGTCATGAATGCTTGTTATAAAGTATTGGAAATCGCGTGGCATTGTTGTTCCTAGCATTGTGTGTTAAGTTGCAATGGACTATGTTTGGTTCTAAGTGATCTTACTCATTGAACCGGGAGGGAAAGTAAATATTATGGCTCCTTTCGTTAGTTTTGTTTGTGATGGATAACAATAGAATACAATTGCTTGATTTGTATAAGCTGTGGCCTTGGGGTTTGAGTTCGAATCCCAGGGGGGGCTTTATCAATGAGTTTTTCTAAAAACTTAAGTACAGTGATTTCATACCACGTGCGAAGGCGAACGTCGTGCGGAAATTAGAGAAGAAATTCAAAGACGTATGTATAGTGCCTGAGACGGCGATAGCAGATCTGTCACGGTGGCACTTAATCATCTTCGGTGAAAAGTGGGGTTGTTATTACAACACCTCTGCCTACCCGTTCGGGGCATACAGGCGTGAGCGTATGTATGTATGTTGCAACACCAATATTTATCGATACTTTATATTTTGGAACTCCGTATCATTTTTAAATGTCAAATTCACAATCAGCGTCTTTCAAGTATCACAGGTAATTTAGAACTAACTGATGCAATTAATTTAACAACACCCTAACTAAACATAATAGCTTACTAAATGTAGTACGGAATCAATCAAATCTCTCCAAATAACACACTCACACAGACGCGTGTGATCAACGTGATTATAAGCCGCCCGGCATGTCATTATTTACCAGTTTTGGAACATTTTTCTAAACTTCAATACCATAATCCGACTACTACTATTTAATATAAATATAGTATATTAAATAGTGTATTTTTAAAGCTTTAAAAGTGACAACCCTCACGCTCGATAGAAAAAACTTTATCAACCCTGAAAATGAATTTTCCTTATTCAGTTTAGGCCCTGGTAAGGCATTTATGGAATGTCGAAAAATAGACCACCGGTTCGGAAACTAGCCGAGCAAGAAACTCAGCTGGCATCATGTACATTTCATTACATAGTAAATAATGATTAATTACAATAAAATTCATATAAAAATCTTTTATGTCATTTTAAACTACGTACATTCGTAGCACTATTAGAATTAGCACTAAATCTATATTTCAAGTTTCTTTTTCTCAAATTTGTCTGGTTTCCATACTGCTAAGTAAGCTTTTATATACTGTGACCCCGATCTGGATGAACTTGCTAGCCATGTTAGCGTGTGGTACTGCTACGTCAGCTTACGATGCAATGGCGACGTCCGAGCCGTATACAAGGTTGATTTGGCCTCTGACTTAGCAAGTTGTATTGTCTTGTGATATAAGCTATTATTTATGCTATATGGTGGTATGGTTTAAGTAGTCACCTGACTCAAGCGATGCAAGTTCGAATGCCAACAGCTTGTACCAATGATTTTTTCTTAAAACTTAAATACAGTAATTTTGTGAAGGAAAACATAACGAGGAAACCTGCATTTGGAATCTACTCAAAAAAAACCGATTTCTTTATCTATATCTATACCAATATTTAAGTTGAAGGGTTTGTTTGTTTGCCCAAACGCGCTAACCAAAGGATCTACTAGTCTGATGAAAGCTTTTTCCAGTGTTAGATGCCCATTTATATATTTATACACTAAGACCCTAAGTAAATATTTCACGCGAAAAAAGTCGCGGGCAGAAGGTATAGGCCCACAATTTTAATTCCGATTCTTATTAATATAATGATAGTCCCATACAAAACAGTAACACCAGTCCATAAACCAACAACAAAGGCAATAAACGACAGACTCGCTAAGGACACTAACGAACAAATTAATTATGAGACAATAGTCCCAAGGTACGCTATCAAGAACACAGCCCTCAAACCCGTTTGAAGAACCAAAAGTTCCTCACAATGAACTGGTGTGAATGGCAAGAAATTTATGGCGAGGAAACAAAGGGTATTACGCTTGTTCAGTATCTTGGAGATGCGAGGTGGTTAAACATATAGGTAGGTACAGAACCCGACGATAAATATTGCACATCGACCTCAGGGGCCTACCATCGTCGGTTTAATCCGAGCGTATTAAGAACTTCTGAGCTTTGACGTTGCATTGTGGTACCGTGAAATTAAATGTCAAAGCTAAAAAGGTCTTAATGCATGCTGCTGAAATGATCACTTGGCCCCTAGGAAAGTGAAATTCTGCTAATTTCGACTCGGAGGAGCGTCTCTGCTGCGCTGACTGATTCTAGCTCACTTATACGCGAAAACGATTCATAAATGCCTAAGACTTATCTTCACGCTATAAAAGTGCAGGCCTAAGCAGCGCTGTAAAAACATTTTTAAGAGAGCCGTGGTGACCGTGGGATTTGAGTTGTCGCAACTATGCAAGCGACGCAATTCGAATCCTTACGGCCGTAGCAATTAGTTTTCCTAAAACCTTAAGTGCAGGTACGATATACCTACCTCGAGTTTGACGTGACGGAAATCATCGTTAGGAGACTTGCATATGTCTGAGAAGTTATTCAAAGTGTGCCTGAGACGGCGATGGATTTACCATCTGTCATATTGGCACTTACTCATCTTCGGTTGAAAGAGTTATTATTACAAAACCTCTGCCTTCAGGGATCAATCTGGGATGGCGTGACCATGTTTATTTATCTTAATCTATACAGATAAATAAAATTGAAGTGTCTGTTTGTAATTCCAAAATAACAGCTTTTCACTAAATGCATATGAAAGTATACACGCTACTGACACTAAAAAAACAAGTTTTAAAATTTTTCTCTGTCTGTCTGTCTGTCTGTCTGTCTGTCTGTTTGTTCCGGGTAATCTCCGAAACGGCTGGACGGATTGTAACGGGACTTTCACTGGCAGGTAGCTGATGTTTCAAGGAGTAACTTAGGCTACTTTTATTTATCAAAAATATTAGGGTTCCGCCACAATAAGGATGAAACTAAATCTACGCGGGTGAAACCGCGGGGCACAGCTAGTTTAAGAATATAATTGTAGTCTGGAATTAACCTAGTCTTTGATTAAATTATTTTTTTTAAAAGGATTTCGAGTGCTCATTGTAAACAATAGGAAAATCAGCAGGCAATTCCGAAGGCCTTCAACACAAGAATTTTTCGACAACAAACATTGCAAAAAAGTTGAATATTAAACTTTATCAAGAAGCCATAGAATATAATATAACATAAACACGGCAATAAGAAACAGTAACACAGGGTGGAGAAAATCAAAGGTATCAATTCCTTTTCCTATCCAATACATTTCAACGTATCAACGGCCAATAAATCTGTGTAATAGTACAATAAAAATGTAACCGTGCGCTCTGTAAAAATAAATAGGGAATTCTTGTGTTTTATAAATGTTACATAGATAGTTTTATGTCGTCTTAGAAATGTTTTAGTACCCACTTATATAGACATTTCATTTTATTACAGGAACCATTTATAGATTAGTCATTTGTTCAGCGTAATTTTGGTAAACTACAATAATATTTAAAAAATTTAACCTTGTTAGGCTGAAATCGCGTATTATGTTGTAGTCATTATGAGAGAAAAAAATGTGTACCCCTTCATAATAACACATGGTTTAAAGAAACGAAGACTAGACCAAAACTATGTCCCCCTTTTTAAATCCAAATCACAGAAAGAGATGCAGCTACTTTTAAACCCAGGATTATCATAGTCTACAAAACATAGACTAAGAGGGTTCAAGCTGTATAATATTAGTAAGACTCAAATTTGATTGTTGTCGCTATTAAATGAAGGACTGTTTTTTTTAAATGTATTTTTTATACATGAAGTACGTACTATTGGTTGACCAGAATAATGGAACTGCTGTTAAAATACGACATAGGATGCAATACTTTAGAGAAAGCTTCCATAATGCCAGCGTTCCGTTCCTCCTTAAACAAAAGACGGTATAATATTGCCATAATCATCGCAGTAGTGAACAATAAAACAAAATCGTTATTACCGCAACAAAAGCGCGATCAATCAATTTTTTCCTTCTATCTCATTAGCGGAGGGGTGAAATGAATTGCAATGGGTAATTAATCCCAAATCTGGAGTCCTGGGGGTAACAACCTCGGAGATCTCACTTGATTGATTATAACAAGTTCCTTCACAATATTTGTCAAGACATTTTCCGGCTCGCCAGGTCTTTTGGCTTAAATCGACCATTCATTAAATGTTGCAGGGTTGAGTGCCAGAACTGTGGATTTTATTTGCCCTTTTGATGGAAGTTTTTTCGTTTCGGGCCGGCCATTGTTTCTGGGAGTAAGTTCTTAACAAGAATCGCAACTCAAAAATGAAAAGCAAATCATTTCATCCACTTAAAGGACACTTGGAACACTCGTAGAACTTTTTTTAAACACTAGCTAAGGTACTATTTCCACGGTTTACAAATTTAATCCTGGTAGGAGAATTTGAATGAAAGAATTCGAACAAGGAATTGAATGTAGTTCACGGGCATTCATAGTAAAATTTTTGATGGATATAACCATCGAGCTTTGATTTAAAGAACAATAAATGGATGGTAAACCTGAAAACACAGCAGATAATGATGATCACATTATAGCAAGAGATGTAGTGTCAAGTGTAGGACATGAAACAAATGGAGATAAGACCACAGATACTATATTTACAGATAAAACAACATCTATGAGACGTTTTGAAATCTTCATCGTAGTCGCGATTCGACAGCTTCAGCATTTCAAGAAAACTACGTTCTCTGAAACCATTGTGAAATAGAGTATACCTATATACCTAGAGCGACTGAAAATTCCTAATTAAATCCTAGCAACCGAGGGAACCTCAGTACATTTCCTGAAATGTCTGGTCTTGGGAGGAGAGTAATTATCTGAACAGATAGGAGAGGCCGTAAATACGTCACCTGACTCCTGTTACGGTTAAGACGAATCACTAGCTGATCTTTTGCTTTTAATCAACACAAGCAAATTGCAATTGTCGTGGAGATGTGCTTAGAGTGCAGAATGAGATGGGCAAGAAAGCATTAAGCAGATGGCAGATTCCTGTGACCGGTAAGGTCTAAAAAGGCTGCTTTGGGAGAATCATAATGTGATCCGAATATGATTCATCATTGAAATGACAAAATGGTCACTTAGGTGCAATTCATGAATGATTTAAAATATCTAATTGTTAAAAATACAGTTTTTTTAGAAATTAGCTATTTTAACTCATTGATGTTCTTCTCAATACTTCCAAAAACCACAAAACACGTAACTCACGTTGTACCCGAACAGACGTTGTTCATAAAATAGCTTTTAAACCCACTCTTACAATGACATATCCAGAGTGGAATTTATTGTCCCTTTGCCACTGACAGATGGCAGTAGCTTCGCATATAACGTCGGTATTAGTTAACACGGCGGATTTTTCAGTCTGTATATCCGCCCGCCCGGGTATTTTATCCGCATCGTCCGGGGACAATTATGACGAGTGACCATTGACCGGACACGTCTGGTTTTGTCTGGCTCTTCTATCAGGTGACTTGTAAAGTGCACAGACAAACTTGCAAATTACTATTTCTTTCCTATGATTTTTGTATAATAACTTAAATGCAGTGATTGCACACCACGAGCCGTCATTGATGACTAATTAAGTTTACTAGGGAAGCGTTGAACGTAACATCCAAGTATTGGTCAATCTGTCTCTATCCGTCTGTAGCGCGACGCGAGTAAAATGCATGAACAGTAACCCCATATATTTTTGCCGAGCGCTCATAACTTGTGACGGCACTTGTACCAGAGACAAGCCTTGTTTTATATAAACACAAACTTACAATCTTACCGGAGTAAAACAATACCTATTCCTATCGCCAATGTGTCAATGATGTCCTATCGAAGTGTCATCTCCTAGCATCGTTGGTGCCTAATTAGTGCTCCGAGATACCTTGCACAAACAAGGGTGTCTAGGTGTCTTACTTAGGGACTATACTATAAGCGACAGCGAAGACCAACTAAACCTAATTCAATTCAAATTCACATTCAGACATGATTATACAGGATTTTACTGAGAAAAACCCGAGAAAAAACTCGGTAATGACTCTTCAATAAATATTTTTAAGATTTTGAATAATACAAAATAAAATAAATCATAAAAAAATGGTCATGGTCAGTTCCAATGTTCAAACGTCGATAAAAAATAAAACAAAAAATAAAAGTAGGTGCTTGGTATAATTGTGGTTTGAGATAACCAGATATAATATGATTTTTGGACATCTTATGCGAAGGGATCAGTCAATGATACAACATTTTTTTGTTAATAAATGTTGTTACAAGAGGAGAAGATGATCTGAGAAGCGAATGGATGGAAGGTGATATGCCTAGAATGAGAGTGAATTTAGATATGACGGCTGATAGAGAGGAACCTAAGAGAAAAACACATCGTCCCGACCACAAAAAACATGGTTTAAGGATTTAAGATGACTTAACTATTTTTGTTCCCGTGACAAACAAATGTAAAGTTGTTAAAATATATATTCATGATAATTAATGTTTATGAATCAATCAAAATACTTAGCTTGTTCACAGAAATATTGAAGCCCAAGCAATCTAGACGCATGACAGATAATTCTTTGAAAGAGTATTAAGGATCTTTTAACTTGGTAATGGAATTAAAAGTACCTTTGATTTTATAGATAAGTCTGAAGCTTTCGTAGGTGCTACACAATATTTTTATTTAGGGTTCCAGTTGTTGATCCAGATTTCCTTGAAAAGTAAGTCTTCTGGGGAATATAAACATAGATGTTCTAGAGCACAAAATCCTTTTACTTCGCAAATTATTTGCCTCTCGGAAAAGGTCGAATTCTCGTAATGTTTAAATCCCAGAATGTTGTTTTTTTTTCACCAAATTTACAAATTCTTGGAAATTTTAATGATTTAAAAGTTCCAAACTAAAAGTGTTGAATATCTACTTAATGTACAAATAGACCGAGATTCAAGAATGTTTAATCAAATACTTCTAAGTTGAATTTGAGATATGATCCATTTTTACTCCAGCTTTTAGTTTGACATCACCAAAACCTAGTATTACAACGATGTACAGATGTATAATTCTGTTATTTGACTAACCTTTTCAAATGCCACTGTCACATGGGTAAAAATGTCGCGGTATATCGCGGAAAGCATTCATACAGTGTCACATACAATAACCTAGTTTGTGAATGGCCTGATATGCGAGGGTGGTTTCTATATTGCTCGTTTGTACATTGGCTTTGTTATTAAATTTTTTATACTTTATTTGCCGCTATAGCTGATTAGCAGACGTCACGCGGTTTCACCCGCGTAGTTC
Organism: Watsonalla cultraria; assembly: GCA_964035505.1. Taxonomy (NCBI): domain Eukaryota; kingdom Metazoa; phylum Arthropoda; class Insecta; order Lepidoptera; family Drepanidae; genus Watsonalla; species Watsonalla cultraria. The sequence goes on along the minus strand of OZ037734.1, from coordinate 4,621,897 downwards.
GTGGATAAAATATAGCCTATGTTACTCGCTGATGATGTAGCTATCCATTGCTGAAAAAAAATTCAAGTAGTTTCGGAGCCTATTCAATGCAAACAAAAATACAATCAAACCTTTCCTCTTTATAATATCAGTGTACATAAAGTAGAGTCCTAAATTCTTGCGGCCCTCACAGCACAGGCCTAATTAAGTGAGTATCACTAATTATATATGTTTACTGTTTCGCAGTATTCCAATATGAAAACTGTTCATTTTCTTTGAATAGCTATCCTGTTAGAATTTAATAAACATTTATTAGTATTATTTCTTTGCACATCAGCATTGAGGTACCGCTAGTGAAACCGCAGGGCAAACCTAGCTAGTCATCTAGCTAGTCCTATATTGTAGAGTGGAAAAAATCCTAATTAAAAGTAATACAATTTATTGCCAGTAACAAATAATGAAGGTAATGTATCACATAGGCCGTCCCTTAGCTCACGAGAGAAAGAACTGCGCCAAAATAATGACGAAACTTTTCCAATTATAATAGTTCTATGGCGAAAAAAAATATATAAAACAAAGTTTTGCACGTACGCGCTGTTGAGTGAGAATTCAGAACCGAACTTGCCAAAAGGTAGGTAGGATTATTTTTATAATTATAAAACGAAAATAGGTTCTTATTAATATATTTATTTCATCAAAATATAGACACAATTAGTACTTTTTTATTCCCTAAATAAAACACTGATTTTAGATGACGTGATTGCTTAAGACTTTTTATTCAAAAATTATTGACAAGGTTTTAATAACTTATTGTTTTTTAGCCCTATTAATATGCTCCAATGAGTCGTAGCGTCATACAAAAAATAGTTAGTGAATGTACTGTCCCATGTGAACAAAAGCCAACCCACGATAATTAGCAAACCAACATTAGCGTACAAATAAGAACAGTCCCCAAGAGCACTATAAAACATTTCCCACAAAAATATTCAAAGAGCTTTCCCGGCGTCAGTTAAAAACTAAATTAATTCAAATATGGCCGCGGTATTCCAACCGCCACAATTTGTATTTGGATTGAATTTAGAACTAGTGAGAGACTCGACAGATATTCTAACTTAATTTTATTGTTGAGTTATTTTATTGACGTCACTATTACGAGCGACATACGGCCTATTTCTAGTATATTTTTGCTTTACCAACAGCAAAATGGATTGCGTAATAGCTTGATTGTTAACGAAAACACATGGGGCACTGTGTCGGGGTCTTAATACAATTAATATCAATTTAGATACGCAAAAGAGGGTTGGTGTTGCGCTTAATTGAAAAAAAGAAAATCTTTCTCGCAGTTCACAGTCCCTTGCATTAAATATACCACGCAACGTGTATTCAGATTCCATTTGCAACATTTAGCGAACAAAAGCTTATTGCGAAACAAAAAAAGCGAAGACTCAGCGTGACATCCATGAAGAAATAATTAACAAAACATACAGAAATGAGCCGAGAAGTGCGCCGGCAGAATCTAATTATTTTCACCGCCGCCGCCGCCATGACAGCTAGGTTCGCGCCACTTCGCGCGCTTTCGGCAAGTTCAACATGGCCGCGAAAAACGGGCAAGGCAGTTGACAACAACGTAGCGATATTATGAGCCGAGGACACCGCTGTAGACAGTCGCTAAGCCTTCGAGCCCCTTATTTATATTTAGGCACGAAAAATATGGAGGTTTTCACGAAATTAAATTGTCACTTTTTACCAGCTACGTCTAATAAATGGGCACGCTTTCAATGTAAATCCCAACGTGTATTATTACTTAAAATAGTTTTCAGCTTCAATCCAGATTTTATTTAGGTTCATTTTGAGTGGGTAGTCGACGTCCAATATAAAAGACAAAGTACTCAATAGTAAGTGTGTTTTCTCAAGAAACTAAGGTATGAATAGACTTTTCTAATAGTATTTACTTACAAAGTTAACTCTACTATCATCTATAACTCTTTCTTTACATATGTCCTTTAAAACCGCAGCGACTAACCCAATAAACGTTCACACCCTGTGTTTATTTACACAGGGTGTTCGGGAGCCAGTCGAGAGTCATTCAACGCGTCGCCGCTGTATTAATATGTATGAGCGCCGATTGTTTATCGCCAACTTTATAAGGGACTTGCGAAGCTGTAATAGGGCAAGTTTTGAAGTACATTTCGCGCCGATAGCGTTCAGTTATTTCGCGTTTATTGGTATTTTGGTATTGTCTTTGACGTGAAAGTTCTTATGGTATATCTTTATGGTATGAAAAGACAGCTCAATAGCATCCAAAGAAAATTTTGGAAGCAATTTAAAGGGTTTAAACTCATTCAAAAGACTTTTTTAGGCCCAGCATTTCAGACCATCATTGCTGGCGCCTTGGAATAAAGACTTTCTTTGGAATGTGCTCAAAAATCAGTCGAATTAAAATACCTTTAGAAAGGTTTAGCCAAAAGATTTAGCGCTATCTACTTCAATCTATACAGGTAACAGCTTGTCACTGAATATGAAAGTATATACGGTACTGACGAATATAAAAAAAACAATATTTAAAAAAACTACGTCTATCTGTCTTTCTGTAAGTTCCGGGTAATCGCCAAAACAGCTGGACCGCGGGCCTCCCATGAAATTAAGCCTACGCGGGTAAACCCGCGGGGCACAACTAAATTTTGACTCAAACCCAAGGATTCGAATCACATTGCAACAAATAAAACAGGGGGCACGACGATCAATCAAAGAACTCGTACCTCCCACGGAGCACCGTGTATAACACGGAACACCCTGTATAATTAGCGATCAATATAAATGCATTTGAGTCATTTGGACTCATTAGTCACCCCCTACTGATTTGATACGATACCCCTAGAGTGGTTCTATGAGTTAGAACTTTTTTGAGCATTTGATGGGATATGAAATGGGTTTTAGGGGTAGATTGAAGGAGAGTCAAATTGAAAGTATTTGCGGTGGAAATGCCACGGACCAATATTTCTTTTCCTGGAACTCCTAAAGTAAAATTTGTAATTCTACGAAAAATTCTCATTCGCAATGTACAAAGCAATCCATTTTAAGTTATCTATGTAGCCAATGTTACAATATAGTTTTAAAAGTAATGTCTGAACCCCATACGAATTCCGAATTCAAAGCTAATAATGGATAAACTAGGAATTTAGAACGCGAAGCTGAAATAAGGCCTACAATGGCAGAAGAAAACCGTTCCAAATACGATCCAATCACAAAAAAGCCTAATGTTGATGATAAACTGACATAAACAATACCGTTAAAGCACAAACAGTAAACAGTTCAAATAAACTTAGTCCTTAACACAGTTAATCACACAAACGAGCTGACAAACCCATTGAGCTCCACCTTAGCACTAGTGACAAAAGCGAACAGTAACGTTCCCCACATCTATACCGTGCACTCATCCCCTATAATTACAATGCTGAGTGTAAATGCATTCAGCTAATGGACGTTTTATGCCACCCTCCATTCGATTGAGTGACCTCTTTCATTACCTCCTCACTGTCACGATCGACTGGTAAATCTAGTGGCAGAATTTCCCAAATTGTGTTGCTTTGGTTCGCAACATGTTTAGGATTTCTATTTGGGGTAAGATTTGCTTTTGAATAGCCGTTGGGTTCTTGAATTTCTTCGTATTCTTCTTCCTGTATTAGTTCGTTTCACGTCAACTGTAAATTATCATCTATACATCCATACAGATAAATAAAATTGAAGTGTCTGTTTGTAATACCAAAATAACAGCTTTTCACTAAATGCATATGAAAGTATACACGCTACTGACACCAAAAAACCAAGTTTTAAAATTTTTCTCTGTTTGTCTGTCTGTTTGTTCCGGGTAATCTCCGAAACGGCTGGACCGATTTTAACGGGACTTTCACTGGCTGATAGCTTATATATCAAGGAGTAACTTAGGCTACTTTTATTTATTAAAATATTAGGGTTCCGCGACAATAAGGATGAAACTAAATCTACGCGGGTGAAACCGCAGGGTACAGCTAGTTTTAAATATAGTTAGTATTATTCGAATAACTAGCTGTGCCGGCGGTTTCACTCGCGAAGACTACCAACAGCAACAAGTTCTTCCGTATGGGCAAGAGCTGCCGGCTTGTTCAGGCAGTATTTGAGGAGTCAGATATGTAGAGCATAAGGACAAGGGCACAAAATATCCCAAGAGTCGACGTGACTTCAAGCACCACAACACAAAGATGAGATACATTAAAATGCATCATGTATTTTGATAGAACTGCTACAAAAATCCACTCAGCTATAAGTTAACGTCCACAAAATTAAATTTCGTAATGAAAGTGTCCCTGTCCACCGATAAATGTCGACTAGCAGTTACGTAAATTGAATTACAACAGTCCTTTTCAAGTCCAATGCACTAAGGTCAACCCGCCCCAATAACCGATAGGCCTAACTAAATACGAGTGCTTAATTTAATTAACCTTACAAAGCAATTGGGATTCGGGCAAGTATTTAAGTCTATCTGTATTAATTGGATTTGAAAGGGAAGGTTGTGAGGTAGCGATATGAATTATTTTAGTTCTACATTTGTTATTTTTGATGATTACTACGTAAGTCGCTGTGATATAAATTGTGCAAGCGATGGCTAAGGCAATCTATTTATTTAAAACATCATCATCATCTCCCTGGCCTTATCCCATACATTATTAGCGTCAGCATGATTTAATCCGATGTAGCTGATGAGACTGCCATCTGACATTCTTCACCCCTTTTACGAGGAAAATTGATAGTGTGGTTTACACCAGTTGTCAGAGTCTCTTAGACCTCCGACTAAACTGTAACGATTGCCAAAGAAGTTCATTTGGCAACCTGGACCGATGGCTTAACATATTCTCCGAGGCACGGAGCGAACTCGGGCAGTCACCTATCCTACTACTGGCCTGGGTTGGGGTTTCTTAATTTGGAATGAGTGCCACGATATCTTCCACTTATCTATACTAAGATTATTAAGAGGAAAGATTTGATTGTATGTTTGTTCTGAATAAGCTCCGAAACTATTCAACCGATTTTTTAAATTTTTTCAGCAATTGATAGTCACATTATCAGCGAGTAACATGGGCTATATTAAATCCCCGTACACGCGAACTACGCGGGTAAAACCGTGTGATATCCGCTAGTAATATATACTGTGAAAATACCATATACGGTAAACTGTTCCGGGGCTACCATTTAATTTGCGACCTTTTCGCTTTCAATATTCGGCATGCCTATTGCCTACCCATATTCAAAATTAGGTTTGGGCTCGTTTGATAACTTTTAGATTGTGCCCAAGTTTCGTGAGTGCGTGAAATGTTTATGGTGGTATAGGTAAAGGTTTTGGCAGTTTACGTTTTATTAATTGTATCTGTTTACTAATATGCTTTCTAATTACATGGATTTTATTGTGGGAATGCGTTTCGTCTCTTTGTTAAGCAATTCTAAGGATTTACATTGGATGTAATAGCGTATTATGCGAAGATACAATAGCGTTTACGCTTACCCGTAAAGTGCAACTAATCATAGTGTTTGTGGTAAATAACAATCAAAATTAGTTTTTTTCACTACTAAGGTAGGTGTAGGCAAATATAAGGAAGAGTTATTTGGCTACGATTTTTGGAAGGTTAAGGTTACTCAAACGGGTAGCTCTGTCAGAACTTCGAAATACCTATCTATCAACAAATTAATATCTATACAGATAAAGTAAATTGAAGTGTATGCGTCCAAATTAACAGCTCTGCTCTAAATGCATATGATATATAGGACTGATCTCTGAAACTGCTGGAATTTTAACGGGAGTTTCACTGGCAGATAGCTGATGTTACCAAAACAAATAAAGTCTATGAGGATGAAACCGCGGAGCAATTCTAGATTTAAGTATGAAGTGAATTAAGAAGATGTCGCAATGTACAGAATTCAATAACGTTCATAGCAATTCAGCAATTTGATTGGCACTGAATTCTACTTAGTACAGCCGTTAGAGAACAAAATGATGTATGAAAAAACAAAGAAACAAATATTATAAATAGCCCAGAACAGGGTGACCAAACAACTGGAAATAACGGGATATAATCTAACATGTGGCCCGCGAGTTGCTCACGTGATTAATGAACCCCCTCCACCCCTTAGCACACCCCTTTAAGCCTCTCCCTATCAGATTGTAAAGGTTTGATGTCGGTTTTCAAATTTCCCTAATTATATAACGGAATCGGTTTGACGCTGACTTTTGATGGGCTTAATAAATAATGTATAACTACCTTTATTTTTAGATATTAATTAACTTAATGTAACTGAAGAGAACAGAGAAGAAGTGATTACTTTGAAATTAGAAATCTTAATGGATAATGTTTCTAGATGTTTTTACAAACGATTCGGCTCTGCTCTTAAGTAGAAATTAATCAGACGTATTCTAAAACCTTATATTATAGACTAGCGGACGTCACGCGGTTTCACCCGCGTAGTTCCCGTTCCCGTGGGAGTACGGAGATAAAATATAGCCTATATTAATCAGTAATAATGTAGCATTCGAATGGTGAAAGAATTTTTTAAATCGGTCCAGTACTTTTTGAGCCAATTGGTTACAAACAAACCTTTCCTCTTTATAATCTATACATCTATATATCTATACAGATAAATAAAATTTAAGTGTCTGTTTGTAATTCCAAAATTACAGCTTTTCACTAAATGCATATGAAAGTATACACGCCACTGACACTAAAAAAGCAAGTTTTAAATTTTTTCTCTGTCTGTCTGGCTGTGTCCCGCGGCTTCACTCGCGTAGATTTAGTTTCATGCTTCATGTCGCGGAACCCTAATATTTTTTTATAAATAGAAGTAGCCTAAGTTACTCTTTGAAACCTCAGCTACCTGCCAGTGAGTCCCGTTAAAATCCGTTCAGCCGTTTCAGAGATTACCCGGAACAAACAGACAGACAGACAGAAAAATTTAAAAAAATGGTGTTTCAGTGTCTGTACCGTGTATACTTTCATATGCATTAAGTCAAAACTGTAATTTTGGAATTACAAACAGACACTTCAATTTTATTTATCTGTATAGATATAGATGTATAGATATAGAGATATCTTATAACATACTAGTAGGTGCTTATGATATTCAGCATATTAGTGTTGAAAATTTCCTCGACCGTAAGCAAATCCCGTGACATTAACAAACTAAAATGTATCTGACACGAAAACATTAAAATCACCGAGTTACGATAATGTCCAAGGCCCACATTGGACCTTTTGTGAGGGGATAAAATTATCCTATTATCACAGGGTCGACAGTGCCACCCTACGTAGAGTTAACTAGTATTCCAATCAGTGTTACCATCGCCGAAAATTGCCCTTGATTTATGTGTCTGCACAGTTTCACAGGATAAAACGAATTTAACTTGTTTAACGAGATCACTCCGGACACTCCGTGCGTTAACTGTGTTTCATCTATACATACATATACAAATAGATAAATAAAATTGAAGTGTCTATTTGTAATTTCAATATAACAGCTTTTCACTTAATGCATGTGAAAGTATATACGGTACTGACATTGACACAATAAACCAATTTTTTTTAATAAACAGCCGGCTCTTATTGGCTGGTTTTTTCAAATATCGAAATCAGCTCAGCCGTCAAAAGTCTAACAACATACCCACAAGATGGGGCTACGTGTAAATTATGGAGAATGATCCAGTTTTCCCTGTAAATACCTCTTCTGACATCTGACAGGTAACAGGACACTTTTCCCATTAATAATATAAATAATGGATGTTGAAATAAGCTAACTTACCAGGTAACTTTGAACTTAAGTAATACAGTCTCATTATAGATGTACATACCTGAAACAAATTATATATATTAGTTGGATACTGATATTCGTATCTCGTAAAAGCCGTGGTGACTGTGGTTAAATAGTCTTGAGACTTGCAAAATGGTCGTCGGTACTAATGAACTCCTTGTATAAGTACAGTGATTTGTCTATGAGCGTAACGGTGAAGGGAAACAGTGAGGAACTCGCTTACGACTGAGGAAAAATAGAACGACGTATGTGATTATGATGTCGTGTTTTAAAGACACACGCACCATCTGACACGTTGACATAAAACTTAATAGCTCAGTATAAATATAAGGTTACTAAGCAGTATGGAAGCTAGACAATTTTTTTGAAATAAGAGTGTTTGCTCCTTTGCTTTTCGTAATTGTGTAAAAAAAAATTAAATTGCCTTTATTGACTGTGAAAATTGGAGGATTAGTCGATGTGAAGTTTATAAAAATGTCTGTAAAATACGATCGGTTCTACGTAGATGCCACTAATTATCTAGCGTTTTAGTGAGTATGTCATTTCAAACTTTTTTTTTTTGATTCCGTACTGCTTGAATATTTATTCTCCTTTTTAGTATATTATTATACTCTGGGTTATATGATTATAAAGGTGCTGATTAATTTAACGATGATTAGGACATGAGCGTTGATACCAAAATGCGTTACATCATTTTATACTGTCAATTAACAAATTTTGCAATCCAGGTCAATTGAGTATTTTTTTGTATATAACAGTATGAATCTTTAGCAATAGATTCATCCAAAAAAATTTTTTTTGAAATAATGAAATTTTTTTTGGTTTACCAATACTTTTATCATTTATTATGTAATGTGTGAAACTTCTGACATGAATACAATGCTCAGTTTGTCGCTGTAAGCCTAATTTTTCAAAGAAACTAATATTTTTACACAGCATAGCTTCAAATACCTCAGTTGGTCATCCATCTATCGGCCCCGCCGCCATTGCCAGATATAAAAAAAATTTAAATGGCAATTCTAACAGAAATATTACAGAAAAAAATGTCGACGCATCCATCCGGCGACCGGATATTGGAGAGGACATCGAATATTCTATTTTATATCTACGTTAATTATCAAGCTTCGCACCATTGCTCTGGTGTTTTTTAACTCCCGTTTTTTTTATTTTCACACTGAAAATGTAACAATTGGTACGTTTGCGCTAAAATGCTTTCGCTTGTCGGTGTCTGGGTGACGGATTGTCCACTTTCCTCTATAATAGTTGAGAAGGTCAAAGAAGTACATGAAGGGAGGCCTAGCAATTCCTTAAATTAGCGCGCACAAACAAACTCTTTATCTATATAAAAACCTATAAATAGTATAAAATCAGTAACTCGTGTCAGCAATATCACATAAGTAAATATCATGTTCATTGGTTCGGTTCACATTCATTCAACTTCAAAATGGGCCGTGATCTAAATTATATCGTCTCACTCCTCCTTAGAGCATCATTTACAATAAAAAGCTAAATGAAATACCTAGTGATATATATTTTTTCTAAAGTATAAGTAGCCTAATAAGTAAAATTTAGATCTGCCAGTGAAAGCCTGTTAAGATCGGTTCAGGTTTCAAAGATTAGTCAGAACAAACAAACAGACAGAGAAAACATTACCGCAAGATGATACATTGGTGATATTACGAAGTTTTTAGTTGCAAGATGATCTAGAATCTAGTATAAAACAAATCCTTTGTTAGTTACCGCTCCGGGTAATAAATGACCCCGGCTCTGTCTCAGCGGTGAACGCCAACCGCACCAAGCTATACTTACAACGATAATTCCAGCGAAGTCAGCTTTTTATTTGCTTTTATACTCTATGGTTAGCTTTCCAGACCAGCTTTTGACTAGGATTCATCTTGAATGTGACAAGTTCTCGTGAGTTGAAAAATTGCATCCAATGTAAGATTTTTGTGCAGATTCTTCTGCTCAACTGCGTCAAGTTGAGCAAGTGAGTAAGACTTCTGTGGGGCGAGCGAGTGATCATACTCATCCTCAGCAAATGGAAGACCTTCCAGTGTCATGGGGAACCGCGGCTCCAACTGTTCTAGTTGGAAACTCTTATTGCGCGATTTAGGTTCTCGTGTATTTGTACTCAAACTTTGCATTTGTTAACGAGTAGCGTTATCTATGTAGCGAGTGGAGAAACGCTGCTACGCTTCATTTAAAACAAAGAAGGTAACCGAAGTTTTTATCCCAAATCTGAATTAGATGGTAAGGCACTAAAGGTAGAATCGAAATTTTAGTAATCTGGTCATTAAATATAATAAAGTATGTATGTTTACAAACAATTCGTGTAGTCACATAAATAAAAAGAACCAAAGAAAGACAAGGAAACCTAAGAAATCCAATAAATACACTTCAAATACTGAACTTCAAATTAAAATTTAAACAACTTGATGCCAGACTGAAATCCCACTGGCACAATGAAACTTGATATTTATATGAAATTGTGAAGATATAAAAATCTCTGCACTCTTAAAAAAATTACACACCCTTGTCTGCAGCATTGCTTTATGACAGCTGAACCCCAAGTATAGATGTACACGTTGAAAAGTTATATTTGGTGTGGCTCGAAGTATGTTGATCCGCCATCTTTGGATTTTAACCGCTAACCGCCTACGAAAAAGTATCGACACACATTTAGAGCCACGCTAAAACGCAAAGTCAAGCGACAACGATGGAACGTGTCAAAACCTATACTTAGGCCACTGATTTACTTGACCTAAAGTATAGGGGTACTAATTCAACGAAACATGAACTTTCGGTCGAAAATTTTTATTCGTTATAAAACTACGCCTGAACGTGGTCCGTAGTAATTTCTTTTGACGATTTATATTATTATATCTAAACCTACCTGAGTAGTTGATTAGAGTAGTAGTACTAACCTTCATGAGTTTGTTAAATGCAAACAATATTTAAACTTCATTTGATCTCCGTTCATTTGCGAAATTTAATTTCTGGAGAAACAGAGAAGACCCCGGAGAAGAAGTTAATGCTTATGAAAAGGCTAATGATCGTGATGGTTGAAGAATTAATTTTAGGACGCAGGACGAATGATAACAAGAATAAGTTATCATACTAAATGATAAAACTGTACAATAAGATAATGAGGTGTTTTAAATGGTAAAGGTGGTAAATTCTCGACTTTCATAAGTGCCTTACCAGGGCCTAAACTGAATAAATATTTTTCATTTTCATTTTCATTTTCATTTTCATAAAGAAATCATTAGGCAAATAAAAAATCAACTATAAGTATGAAAACATAGCAAACGAATACAATAATGAACCGGGACAATTATAACATCCCTAAAATGACTATAGGAAACCCCATTATAGTTATTGGCTTCTCAATAATCGAAACATGTTGTACCCTAGAACAGGCCATTATTTTTACCGCGGCATATGCGGACCAAATCTGAAACCGATGCTAATCACAGCTGTAGGAGTATAGACTTTATTACCAAGGCCACACGGTGTACTTAATTAGAAGATGTAAATTATATTAATGGAACACAGTTGGCGTAATCTTAGGGAAATGTGCTTTTAGGAGTACAAAATGATAATGGGTAAGGATATAAGCTGTAATTTAGGTAATTGTATCTTTTAGAGGAAGCTGCGATCGCTTAGGGTTAGTTAATTATGTTTTTGTTTGTGTGTTAATAGCAACAAAGATGTTAAAATAACAAATTACTACGATGCTTTAGTTAAACATTTACACCCTCTTTCTGACCCCTTGTTTAACACGAAGAATATTTTAAAAATTTATAGGACAATGAGTATTGTTAAAATCAAAATATCATCAATATAAGATTCTCAAAGTAAGCAGAGGTGTTGTAATAACAACACCCACATTTCACTTAAGGTGATTTTGTGCCAACGTGACAGATGGTGAGTCCGGCGCCGTGGCAGACACTACACAAACGTCTTTGAATTACTTCTCAAATACATACAGGTTTCCTCAAGATGACTGTTTAAATCAAACCATGATATTAAATGCTGCTCTATATTTAACACCACTACTCACTCCAAGTATCAAAAAAGCTTTATACAAAAGTAGAAACCTCGAATCAAATACAATACCAAACACTTTCATTAACACAAATCAAATATACAAATAACTTCCAGAGATACTAAACAGAAGTTAGGGCTCCACATTCATGCAGACAACGGCCGTATAAAGCTATTCCCGAATATATTCCCGATCACGGCATTATGCCTACATAAAATAGGTAATCCCAATTAATTGCTTACTTCGATTGAAATTACATATTTGGACTCCCTCTCGTGATCCCGGAGTCACGCATTTTATCACGGAATCGATCGAAAATAGCTCGCACATGTTTCACACACTATACATAGATAAATGTATGTATCACGAGTGATTGGAAAGGGGGATTTCGGAAAAGGTATTGATAAGTAAGGTAGGTTTAGATAGCTGAATCAAACTGATTTATTTAACTATTTTTTTCTAGACCTCCTATAACAGCCTGGAGTCTGGATTATCACCCCCTACTACTAACTTAAACATAACTGGCTAAGTGTGGGTGTACTGAACACCTCTTGGTTCCTCTTCATAATGCCCACATCCCGGGCATTATGTATCTTATTCTCTGTTCCAAAGTTTAAATTCTTCAAATTTGCTGAAATTTGGTCAGTATTTCTGGTTCACAGGGTAAATAGATGACCAATATCGCTCTAGACTATCAATCCCACGCAACATCAACCTATTCACACATACATGAACAAGCCGATTACTTGTGAGTTCTTTCTAAATAAAGATGGAATAGGACGGCAAAAGTAACTGTACACAGCAGAATAATACAAACTTGGTTAAGCAGTTTGGTCGATCTCGTAGCAACGTCTTACAGTTTTCATTGGTTAGTTGGTGATTGTAGGTTTCATTGGTAACACTGCGTGTACGTTTCAAAGTTTGCTAATAAACGAAGCGAGAATTATTTGAAGTTAGCATGTTTTACTGCTACAAAGAACAATTATTTGATGTTGGCATGGCTGAATGCTTGTTACAAATAACGTTTCTATCGAAAAAAAACATTTGAAAATAAAGTAAGAAGATAGTACGTATTTATCGAACTGTATGTTAGTAATATTGGGAACTAGAAACCGATTTCCAAAATTATTTCACCACCTAATAAGATATCAATTAATTACTAGTGCACCATCTTGGATGATCCACCATATTGGAATTACAATGACGTCACGTGACTAAGCAAAAATAAGTGCGCTAACCAAATTTCAGCTCCACCAGTTATAATTCAGTTGCAATATTCCACCCGGACAGACATACATACATTGCAAGTTAAATTAAAGCTTTTAAAAAGGCTTCAATTGAATTGAATGGAACTTGAAAGTGTTCATTAAGTAATGCCCTGAGTACTAAGTTATTTGAAAACTGTTTACATTTTAGAACAACAAGGCATAATAGAGAAGAAACATAATTTGCTTTACATTCCTAAAATTTATTACAATGTAAGAATCAGATATTAAAATGTCGACTTCTAAGAAATGTCAGTCTTGTCATGGGTGAAATTGAAATATGTATTTTGTTACAAGGATTACTTACTTTGTGTGTCTGTTGTAATTCTTGAGGAAAATACGTGACAAATTAAAAGAAAAATACAAGTATTTTCCTCGTTATGTATGGGAACTTAAAAGCGTAGGAATCGCCGCTAGGTCTCTTTTAGGATCCCATACGAAATGATGTAATACCCTCTATAAGGGTCTACAAGAAAAGTTAAATTTCAAACTAATCCTCCAAAATTTTGACAAGAAAGAAGAAGGATAGATAACTACAGTACAATTGTTTTTGATGAAAACATAGTAGACAATAATATTCCTTTATTCATGCATTTAGATGAAGCAAGTAATTGTCACTCAATTCGCACTCTCCACTCTGCCTTAGAGATTTCGTGTGATGTTAAAATAATAATCTTAATAGATGTAGATAACAGACATCTATATGTAAATTACACTTAACTAGACTGCCTCGTTGGTCTAATAGTTGGACGAGCTGCTGTGGAACATGAGGTCCCTGATTTCGATCCTCGGGTCGGACAAAGAGTTATTGTGTTTTCTATCTGTAATTTCCCAGTAACAGGAGTCTGTATTGATGCCTGGGTTATGGATATAGGCTCGCCTCCTATTACATCTCTGCCTACCCCTTCGGGAAATACAGTCGTGATCACATCTATGTATATAACTATACCTCATACCAGTCTGCAATCAGGCTATTTCGAAGCGTGCAAAGGCGAAATTAGTCCTACCTACTGTAATCTTGAATGCAAATTGACAAAGGAAAAATAGTCGTAATGCCCTCGCAGTAGGTCTATTTTTCCTCGTTAGTATACGATGATATGTCTAAAGCAGAATGAGCTCTGTATATCAAAATATCATCTAGGTAAATACGTCCAGTTGTAGCCTTACTTGCAAAATTATAAGTCTCAGATTGAATCTGTTGAAGATCATTTGTATGATTTACACGAGTATTGGTATCTTATCTTAGATTTTCTATGTATTTCATAATTATGTATCAACAGGTGATCATTGTTAAAAAGTTTTGGAACTAAGTCATTAATGTCGTAAAATTCTACATATTATTTCGGCTTTAGTTTCTCTACGTGACTACCTGCCTGTCTTAGTTTTTAAACTTTCACTCTCTGTCGTCTTGAGATCTAAACGATTATCATCATATCTCTATATATTATTCAATCCAAATTCATTTCAAAACTATACAGTGAAAGCAAAACAAACCAACAATCAAAGCGCGAACAAGAGAAACAAAACAATGGCCATCTATCGGTCTGTGCGCACGAACGAATTAAACCGGGCGATCAATCAAAACCGGTGTCTCGTAACATTTATCTTCTGCGCCGAATATTAAAAGGAAACCCGGGAAAAAACACCCCAGATCGGAATTATTCATGCTGGGATATAGATGCGGAAAAAATTGTGAAACGTACGCTGGTCTGTATGAATTCTGTAATAATTGGTGGCCTTATGCTCTACACGGAATACGGATGTATCAATATCGTCACTAATATTATTATCGGGGACAGTTTCTGTTAGACTGTACTTTAATAATGCGTTGACATTTATATCAAGGAAACAGACAATTTTTCAAAGAATATAGTAAACGTACCTGCACTATTATTTACTAGCGGACGTCAAGCGGTTCATCCGCGTAGTTCACGTTCCAGTGGGATTTCGGGGATAAAATATAGCCTATATTAATGAGTGATAATGTAGAATTCAAATGGTGAAAGATTTTTTTAAATTGGTCTAGTACTTTTTGAGCCTATTCGTTACAAACATACATACAAATCTAGTAATTAGTTTAGATTATACGACTTGTATGCCTTCCCTTTTACTTCTAGTGATTGATACCAAATTCACTTCTTCTAAAATAGAACACATACCGACGTGTTAGCTCAAAACACAATAGTGGAAGCAATTATGGACGACCCTGAAATATGACGTAAGACTTCTGAATATACGAAACAATTTCCTTTTGAGGACGCTACAGTTGTTATGTTCTCTAATGTACCTGTTAATTATTAATTGGTATCACAATGATCTAAATTATATTTCATTATTAAGTAACTATCTATAACATGTGACGTAGATCGTGCTGTTGGTCGAGTAGCGTGCAAATAAATATTCTTACTTAACGATTATAACCTGCTAAAAAGTTGTGTTTTGATTTCGTGCCTAATATACTTTCTTACTTTGGCAGGTTCAATTTCAGGTTTAAATTTTTATTTTCAATAAGTAACATTCCTAAATAGTTCAATTGATGTCCTTTACCGTAGGTCTAAAAATCTCAAACTAAATGATGCAATTTGATGCAGTTTTCATCATGAAAGGGAAAGGTGATACTTTAGAACCATCATTGTCATTTGTAATTATCGTCCATAACTAAGCGTTAAAATACAGCTAGTTAAATATATGTATAGCGATTTCTAGATGACATACTCTGATAAGCCAAAGCAAACCTTAACGTACCAAAACATGCCAGTTTTAAGAATTGAAGCAGTACAAAAAGGGTAAATTGGATTCATTTATGCGTCGACCGTGCCAGGCATATCCGTTAAGGGGTAGACACAAAAACGAAACGATAAAATACTAAATTGAACTTTGGTCTGTGACAGCGGCCGCGGTTAAAAGCCTGCCGTTTGGCTATCAATCAAAATCGCCTACATTCTGTCTTTCCCCTGAATGTATATGGCATTTAGAATGCTTATATTCCTCAAGATTTTATTTATGACTTTATTCAGGAGATTTACATTGTAACTGCTTTTAAGATTTTCGCCGCAAATGCCGACAGAAAATTGATTCCAATAGAGTATGGTTAATATACTAATATACTAGAATGGTGCAGTAAATATCCAAAACGATGCATAATTTTATGCACAATTGTATTCAATAATTGCACATTAACATTCATATTTATCTACTCGTAAATAATTATTGCAATGCACCAGTCAAGAATACAGAATTAGATTAGCGACTAACTGTAAACTTTATAAGGTCTAGAAACTGCGACAATAAACCCGTACCGGGATGCATTCAAATGTCATATTTGAAGCCGACTGCTTTTAGATGCATGCCGAATACTTAATACTAGCATTTGCATACTATTATGTGTAAGTTGGTCAGATAAATGAGGAGACTCGGATATTAGATGACCTAAATCATATTGTAGTAGCAGATAAGACTTTGAATGATCGCAAGAGAACGTGGCATGGCATTATTAAAAGTCGCATAGTCAGATCGTGTAATGGTACTAGAAGAGAATTTATACTTGACTCAGAATCACACAAATCATTTGTGTAACACAGTTTTGACTTAAAATAACGGAAATAATAACAAAAATGATGATCTAGCTCAGAATGAAAAAAATAAGGAATTGGAATCGTTCATTGCATAAAGTTTATCTGAACCTAATCCATTAGCGTTCGAAATTTCTTCCAAATCATAACTTCACATGCCAAGATTCGTGTACCGCGTTACTCAAGTTACAATAATATAAGTTAGCATGCGTTCGCATCGTAACTTAGGAGTGAAGTATGAACTTACATGTAACTCGGCTAATAAATTCAGCCGGCGTGCGAGCCTTATGAGTTATTTGCGAGCTAAGCTTTCAAGGATATGATTTCTGCGAAATGTGTTTATTGAATTATCTGCAATAGACAAAGATTGACGATTCAATTACTTACTTACTTATTTGCTTTGTTTAAGTGGGACGAAAACTTGTAAAAATTCAAATATAAAATTAATACTCTTAGCGTATTTTTCACAAAGTTAGTTTAAATTTGGATGCATTTAATATATCACGAAAGCCCAACAACATTGTAGATTCTGATGAAGCTTTGTGTAAACTTTACATGCGCTAAAATTCCAAGACTTAAAAAAAATACTATTTACCCCCAATGGAGTTTTCATATTTTTCACGGACCCTCAACTAAGGCCATATATTTGAAGTGCAGACAATTCATTTTTCAAATAGCGGACCGTTGCGGTGGTGAAGTTCCACCGACTTCCTGAAACTTTCAGAAAGTTGTTCATAAACTCCGGATCCACCCGATCCCAGTCTCGGCTTAAATTTCATAATTCGACCGCGTAAAGGCAGACAACTTTACTGTATACGTATTAAGATCGTGTGGTGGAATCCTTCATGCTCTTTGAAGAGCTCCATTACATTTTCAAGATACAAACTTATTGCTGTTGTAATTTTAGTATTCAAAATACGAAAGATCTGTCCTCCGAAAATAAAATTATTCGCAAACGTAGAAGCGTCTCTAATTCCTCGTCGCGTATATTTATTCGTTTGTTTATTGCGAGTTTATACGAAACGTTAAGTTAATAGCATTCTGTGAGTACTCGACCGTCCAAATGAAGTTTACTAGGTTTTTTATGGAACATTATTTTAACGACTAAAGTGTTGCTAGTTTACTATGCATAAATATTCATTAAAATGGCTGCTTTAAGATAATTTACGAATTGAATCCCACATTAAAAATCGATAGAAATGTGTTGTACAGTATCCGAACTCAATGTTACATCAAAAACTCTTGATATTTAGTTTTAAAGCAGGCATATGACAGAGTAATTACCATGATTGTGTGGTGTGCTGTCTCTATGCACACATCCCGCGTTTCCTGGCAAGTGTAATGTAATTCTAAGGGAATGTTTCTTGTAACCGCAGTGGAAACGGAAACGAAGAGGGGAGTAGGAGCTCGCGGTTAGCGCCGTGTCTCAGGGACGCGCGCTGGGGCCCACAGTATTTAATGTAGTTTCATTTAAATTTTGCTAGGATTATTTACCCAGCTTTCTAGGTTTCCTCATTCATGTTGGTGATATTAAATGGACATATATACATACATAGCTATGTCAGTAAATTAAGTTCCTACATGCTACGCTATACTCAAATGAAAATATATTTGTAAGTAAAGCTACCGAAATTGCACAATATTTAAAGCACTACGCTATTGAACTTGAAATACGCTTTAAAACTTTTAGGGTTATTTCATGTTTGGAATAATTTATTGTAAATCATATTTTATACAGTAGCATCAAAGAAGTCTATGCGTGATCTTATATTTTTTTGAATCTATTAGATATTGAATTGTGGATGGAATAAAATTCACTTTGAACTTTGAATTATTTAAATATTTAAATTATTTCTAGTATGTGTATAATTTAATAGAGGGCAAGCATATTATTAGATTACGTATACATTAAGTAAATTTATACAGAACTAGTTTATCCGTCAACCTCCAAGGCAAATGATCTAAATTAGGGAAAAAGCAACATCTTTGTCAGTAAAGCAGCTTTAAACGCTTATCTGAGATTAACTCTTGATGAAATTACTAACTTACGTTGTGTTATTGATTCAGAGACTAATCTACATGATAGTTCGGACTTCGGGATTCTCAATATTGAAAATAATTTATTTTAAACTGAATTTCAATAAAGTTATACACCGAACATGCATACATACATATGACAACACCTGTATTTCCTTAAGCAGAGGCGTGTACTACCGAACTATGTTAAATTTAAAGGACACAATGTAGCGCATACGTAAACTAGAATAATGATTTAAAAAATCTCGTAACTGATCTGTGATTCTCATAAAGATACATTTCTCTTTATTTCTAAGCATAATTGAATAAACCTTCAAAACAATGTGTATGGACACAGCTGATTCATTATCGCTGACAGATCTATTAAATCTTCTGCGTGGACTGGCAAACTCTGTACACACATTTTATTTAAATGGGTTAATTCCAATATGATTTTTTTTATATCCCAATTGCAATGCACAAGGAGCAGTCGATATCTCAGTTATCTTGAGTTACGATGAGTTTCGCATGACAATTGATTTCAAAATATGCTTTCTTGATATTAAACATGGGATAGTTTTACTAGTAGAAGAATGAGAAATAAAAGTTAGCAAACACAAAAGATTTTGGACTCGAATGCATTGAGGTATTTTCAAGTGCCATAACGGATGTTTACCTTTTCAATCCGTGCCAGGAAATGCTGTTGTGGGTGTTGAATACTTCTTGGAAAGTTTAGTTAGGTATTGTATTTTCTAGTTTTCCATTTCATCTCGCATTTAGAGGCACATGTAAACTATTTAATACTTCTTCATATAATAGGGTCAGTGTATGATAATCATTCGGAGGGATAAGTTATTTTTTTGATTACCTCACTTGCTGTGCCCCGCGTATTAAGATTTGGTTTCATCCTTATCATCGCGGAAACCTAATATTTTTGATAAATAAAAGTAGCCTAGCCTCTTTGAAACATCAGCTACCTGCCAGTGAAAGTCCCGTTAAAATCGGTCCAGCCGTTTCAGAGATTGTCCGGAACAAACAGACAGACAGACAAAAAATTTAAAACTTGGTTTTTTAGTGTCAGTGTGTATACTTTCATATCCATTTAGAGAAAATAAGTTATTTTGGAATAAAACACAGACACTTCAATTTTATTTATCTGTATAGATAGATTTATATTTATCTGTATAGATGTATAGATATATTTTGCTTACAAATTTTAGTTATAGGATTTTGAATGGAAGTGGTGTTTATGATCTATTTGGTGTTCTGTGTTGTATTGTAACGATCCTAGTCAATTATGTTCAATATTGTCTACAAACATACACTCAGTAGCTCGAGCGGTTACAAGCTTTGGTTATCTTAATTAGTTTCCATTTAACTACAGTGAAACTCTCAATAGAATCCGTACTGGCTACCATTTCAAGAAACAAACAAGAAACAAGTTCCTAAATCAGCGTAACCATGCGCGCAACTTCGCCGGATTAATCCGGTTCTATACCGGATCGTGCCGGTTGTAATCCAGTTCGGACCGGTTCGGTCCAGTCCGCGCCGGCTATCTGATTTGAAATTATAAACAAGCACTTTAAGTTTCGTCTGTCTATCCCGAAATTGTAGTGCTTGGTGGATTTTGCGGTTTACTATTGCGAGATTTAGGTTAGATAAAGTTGGTGAATTAATTTTATTTACTAAAGGTAATGACTACCCATTTGATGATGACACTAATGATTACATTCTTAAATGCATCAAGCAAGAGGCGAAATGATTGAACAGCAGATAGCTCAAATTTCAAAATAGCAAACTAGTGCTTCAATGATTCTACAACTAGTTATTGCACTGGAGAAGATACCGACACAACTGAAACTTTCAGCACTTGAACAATCTTGAGAACTTAGTATCGAACAGAAAGCAATGTTCTACTTGAAATAATGACCAATAACGAAATTAAACTTCTTAACTTGAAACTTTATAAAATCGAAACGCCTTAAATTGCCATTTTCTCAACAGACCGAAACGTACTAACAAAAATAATTCCATCAGAAAATATGAAGCAGTAAGAACATAACGGTGAATATGCCATTCAACCCTAACAACGGTTGGGCCCAAAAATCCTATTAGGCCGACCCATGCGGGCCTAAACAAAACACCTATACGCGCGCGATCTTTTGTTAACTGACCTATAAGATCTGGGTTTGGGACGTCGAGGTTACGGCACTGGAAGGGATATCAAGAATATAGGTTGATAACATGTTTAAATTCTATGCGATATATTTAATTATAATTTTTGATCTTTGTCAGAGTTTGTTATATTCTTAGATATTGATTTGTTTTCGAGTGCAGAAGATATAGGACTTATTATGTAAGGAAACATCCAACCACACAGTAAAGTCAGGTCTCAAGACACAATTAGACCAAAGTTGTCACCGACATCCAAGGCATACTGATGGACGTTTTCAACTTTAACATGGGCTGTTGTCTGACTCACCAATATATTATTTAAAGCAATACATTTCCCGTCACTTCCAGTCTGCCTTACAACCGCTGGATAATTTAATTCGTCGGCAGGCAAATCGTGTTAATCCTGTCTGTGATAGAATGCGGGTATCTGGCATCCCGGGGGGCTCCATTGTTGCTCTCTATTATTGCACAAACCCTGTCCTGCTCTGGTGCGGGGCTTCTTAACTCTATATTACACTGTCTCAACACAAAAAGACGGATAGAACGTCGTTTTTGAAGAATTAATCCTGATCTTTTCCAATTTGTCTCTGATTATATTTGCTCACTCCTTTTCATCACCGTGGTGCGACCATTTTTCCAATGGTTCAGACTGGTGGGAACTTGCTGCACTTGCGAAGGTTCATATTTTCTAAGGTTTACAGTCTATGTATGAGTCTATACTCACAATATGAATAATCAAAGATTCTCGTAAGAAACTCACAAACAACTCGATATCTGGCAGTCAGCTCGGAGATAACAAAGTAAATGGGATCGTTGGATACATCTTGCTAGAACGTAGGGGAGTGTTGTAAAAAGCAACTTCGCTGGTTTTCTTAATACTGAGTTGCAATAACACTGGATATAAGATTGTCTGTTGATTTATTCGTATTACATAAAGGTGAAGGATCTCTAAGCGATAGAACAGCGTGATACGGAATCCCATTTACACAGACTTAAACTTCTAATTCTAAATTGCGCCCACTGCTTCCCCTGTGTGAGGCACAGAGTTTTAATACTCATTTAACCGATGTAAAGAAAAGTGAAATTTCGGAAAACCCTTTCTCAGTTGATACCTGCACCTCACGAAGATCCTACCCTACAAATTTCATGTCATGTCCAGCGGTTTATGCTGTGCGTTGGTTTCAGTCAGGTCATTGAATTTCAAATATCCATTTCTTAATATATCCGTATCACAGAAAGATGTAAAACTACTTTACAACCAAAAACTTTTAAGTCTATTGTAATACGGGGATATTAGTTCTAATAAAGTCAACATTACATAAGTTACAAATGCTGAGTTAAACACTTCTGAAATACCTTTGAGAGTCGCTCTATTTGTCTATACAACTTAGCAATAGCCTCTTCACTAAAACCACATTACGACCAAGAGCAAGAAGACAGTAAATCTAGACAGGTTAAAAGCTAGCTCCGAAGGTGCCTGAAGGAAATATTACTCCCCTGTCAGAATACCCACGCTCGGGCAAAATCAATACCCAAGACATTAGAATTGCAAGTCAAATGCATGGATGAATGCATTCGTGTATGTGTATACGTTAGTTAGAACTGACAGACATTGTATTGAAATTTTGTATTAAGAAAGATGAAGGGTAAGGCGTAACTGCGTAATATTTAAAACAAACTTTAGCTGTACCCCGCAATTTCAACCGCATAGACTCAATTTTAAGGGTGGCTTTATTTTGAAGAACCCTATTTTTTAAAATGAAAGTAAAATTACTGAAATTCTCCTTGTAACATCAGCTAGGCCAGTGAAAGTGCCGTTAAAATCGGCCCAACCGTTTAGAGATTGACGGACGGTCAGTCGGAGAGATGAGAAAAAAAAATTTAAAATAGTTTTTATGTGAAAACCGTAAATTCTTTCATATGCATTTAGTGCAAAGCTGTTAATTTGGAATTTCATACAGACACCTCAATTTAATTAATCTGTATAGGATATAGATAATCTACGCGGTTCATTTGTATTTTCAAGTCACCGGACCTACTTCACTGACAGCCTTTGAAAGATGACCTAAATGATTAAATTAGCTGACGTGGTAACATAGCCTTATTACTCAGAAGATATTATATAGATTGCTGATCTTAACACTGAAGATTTAAGATCCTAAAGTATCAAAATGTAACATTCAATATGACATGTAACTAGCACTTGCCCCTTTCGGAACATATTAAATCCGTCTATTTTCGTCGTCCGTACGTCCTTTCAATGTTGCCAGTATTGCCACCTTTCCAATAACAAATTTAGTTAAGGAAATATGTAATGTTATTTCTAAAACTCGAGGTGGTATAATGTTATTTCTTAGGCGAAGTTTGTTTGAAATTGGAATGTGACGTGGTAATGTCATGAAATAATTTAATTTGAGGGTATTTTTACCGTTTTACCTATGTATTTTAACGTGTGTCGTGGTGATTGAGTCGCTTGTTAAGCAAGCCAGGGAAGTCCTAATCTCAGCGGTCTGTTTGTATGAATTAGTTTTTCTAAAACTTGTACAATTATGACATCTCGAGTTAAACGCTACGATACTGAGTTGTAGGATATAGTTTTAGGCCGATTTTTGTCTAGTTTTGGCTTAAACGATGCTTCTTATTAAGGGGGCCTTATTTCTAGGACAAAGTTCGCAGTAACGTCATTGCTTATTAAATCATCCTCTATATCGATACAGATAAATAAAATTGAAGTGTCTGTTTGTAATTCCAAAATTACAGCTTTTTACTAAATGCATACGAAAGTTTATACGGTACCTAAATAGAAAAACCAATTTTTTGAATTTTTCATTGTCTGTCTCTCTGTCTGTCTGTCTGTTCCGGCTTAGGCTACTTTTAATTATTTAGGGCTTTTAATTATTAATAATTTAGGGCCACCCCTGAAATTAAGTATACGTGGGTGTAACCGCGGGGCACAGCTAGTTGATAATATTATTTATTCATACAACGTTTCACACAGACATACATTTGTATTGCTTGTTATCAATATTAAACCGCGTTACCAACATTTTAATATTAATGTCGATGTTGCAAACAGTGCCGCGTTATTCACTAAGGCTTCTCGGCGTCGCACTCGTCGTCGAGTGTCAGTTTTAAAGATACGAAATTGAACCTTATCCTCTATGTATTATGTATCAATTTCCTATGATTGAAACCAACGCGCGTCGTCGAAACGCTGGGAAACCTTAGTGAATAAGGCTGTACGTGTCATATTAATTTAAACGCAAACTACGTACAATTACAAATGGATGTGATATTTTCACGATGATGGTATAAATGCAAAAATACCAAATTTTACGAATGCAATTTATTTGTTCTGATTAATATCAAATTACGGAATACCAATTTGATGCCCATTCGCGTCTGTTTGTAATGAGGCTTTCATTTAAAGTTCCGTTTACATTACAATGTCAAGTTAAATTATTATGATTTCATATTCTTTCCGTTTTTCCAATTTTCATTAAAAATGTTTCAGCGCCTGAGCCACAGTCTAAATATCTATACAGATAAACAAAAGTGTTTGTTTGTAATTCCAAAATAACAGCTTTTGTCAAAGAAACAAAGTCTGTTTGTTCCGGCTAATCTCCAAAACGGCTGGACCGATTTTAACCAGACTTTCACTGTATGTAGCTAATGTTACAAGGAGTAATTTAAGGTACTTTAATTTTTTTTTAAATGTAGGTTCCGCGGGTCTATTTTGAAACTAGCTCTACGCGGGTAAACCGCGGGTAAAAAAGTACTGTATACATACATATGCTTACGTCTGTATTCGCCGAAGGGGTAGGCAGAGGTATTGTAATAACAACACCCACTTTTCACCGAACATGATTAAGTGCCAACGTGGTAGATGATGAGTCTATCATCGCAGGCATTATACATACGTCTCTAAATTACTCTTCAGATATATGCAGGTTTCCTCACGATGTTTTCCTTCACCGTAAAGCACGTGATGTGAAATCACTGTACTTGAGTTTTTAGAAAAACTCATTGGTTCAAACCCCGCTGGGATTTGAACTTGCGTCGCTCCGAACCACGGCTCTTTTACTTTATATATCTATTCACATACTAAATTGTATGCGTGTTTGTGTAATAAAAAGGATCTCTTTAGTAAAACAAAAGCAGCTGGTTAGAACCAACTGAGAATAAATAGCTACATCTACATATTTAGTAGCATCAAGATCTAGTTGTGCGACACTGGAGGTGGTACGGGGAAAAGTTTATTTATATTGTCAAAAACATACATACATAAATACATAAATAAGCACGCGCCTGTATTTCCCGAAGGGGTAGGCAGAGGTGCTGTAATAACAACACCCACTTTTCACTGAAGATGATTAAGTGCCAACGTGACAGATCTCTCTCTGTCTGTCAGTTCCGTCCAATCTCTGAAATAAGTGGACCGATTTTAACGTGAGTTAAAATCAAATATAATCAGAGTGCTAATTCTTCACTGCCACCGTCACAAGTCGCAGTTTTGTATGGGATCGAAACAGCGCCATCTGTCGGCCCATAGAGGGCACTATTTTAATCCCATACAAATCTGCCATGACCTACAGTGAGGTCAAGGAGATGGCACTTGATAGAGACAAATGGAAGAAGTTGCATCAGTCACACCGACAAGAGTCACAACTCTTAAATTCATGATGACCAATCTGCGATTTTTAGAAAACTCGCACCAGTTAGCAAATAAAACAAGGAGTAACTTAGCACTTTTATTTAAAAAAAACTAATTGGTGGGCCACCCCTCTTCGCGAAAGGTTATGTAGGTAAATAACGGAGACATAGCATGATCATGTCGCTTCCAGGATAAGGCCGCCTCACGTCCACAGTTTGCGTGTTTTCATGGCAAATTAAGCAGACAACGCCCGCTTGGAGAGGGTTAAACTCCACTAAATACCTGATGTGTTTAGCAACCGTCCGAGTGCACGTTTTAATTTATAATTTCCGGGTAAATTCCTTATGTCACATATGGCTCCACTTTGAATGTAAATATAGCAATTATGGATCTTGAGGGCAGTTTGTTTAGACTGTAAATTGGATCTTTTGAAATATACACTAAATAAATACAGATGAAATGAGTGCATGGTGCATATTTGTACTTCATTAGCGGTGTGCGTTTGGTAATTTTGCGGTCATTTTGTTCGAATAAGGCTTTATTGAGATGATTTAGGCCAGTTGTGCACTCGCAGGTACCAGGAGAGGGGTCGAAAAGACCAGTCGCTGGAGGGGGCGTCGGTGCGTGTATCTTGCGGTCCCGAGCCCCCCCCACTCAGGCGATGTGGAGGAACACCGTGGATGTTTAGTGGGTGGGAGTCCCACATAACCCCCCTGCTGCCCCCGTGGCAGGGGTGTGTATCCATCTAAAGGATTTTACCACGTTTAAAAAAAAAAAAAAAAAAAAAAAAGGCCAGTTGTGCACATTAATCTAAATCTTACTTATAATATATTAAGCTCAAGAGTTTGTTTGTTTGTCACTAAGGTTTCTCAGCGTCGCACTCATCATCGAGTCTGGGTTTTAGGAAATTGAACCTTATCCACTATGTGTTATGTATCAGTTTCCTATGATTTAAACCATCACTTGACGAGTGCGAAGCGAGAAACCTTAGTGAATAACGAAGCTGGACCGATTTGTAAAAAAAAATCAGTGTTAGATAGCACATTTATCGACGGAAGACTATAGGCTATATACCATCACGCTAAGATTAAAGTTAGCGTTACCTCTTTTCCTCACGGACAAAATCATTTAAAAAAATGTTTGATTGAATTAAACAGAAGTAACTTCAACCGTTTTAGAGATTAGCCAGAAAAACAGACAAACACACAGAGAAAAAAACCGTATATACTTTCTTATTCTGCATTTAGTAAATAGCTGTTAATATGGTATTACAAACAGACATTTCAGTTTTATTTATCTGTATAAATGTATGGATGTTTAATACATTTAACATTTGATATTAAAATAAAATGTAAGATAATGCTTTCAAACATTAACAATATCATCCTACCTTGATAATTACCAAAACTTCTACCATAAATTCAATTTTTAATTCGTTTCCTTAATCGCTTCTAAGTTTAAACTTAACCCACACACAGGTAAACTAAGTTGTAATATTAATGTTCATTTGGCGTGTTACCGTGCACGCTTGTATAAAGATTAAGTTTAGAACGCACACACAAACGTATGCAAGTGTGTGAAACCTGACATGATTTATTGCTTAGGAAAGATCCTAGAAATGATTAGGGTTAGAAATTGTTAGGCTATTAAGTAAATAGGAATAGTTTTTTACCGATATTTTCCACCTACCAAGAGTAAAGACAGAACGAGTTTGAATGCACTACATGGTGATGATAACCTGCATCTATACCAATAAAGATAAAGTACCTGTTTGACCGAGCTGTGCTCGGTTTCTTTATCTCACAAAAAACTAAACTTTTTCCCACAAAAGAACAAAACTTGACGTTTTCTCAAAAAAGCTAGTTGAAAAAAAAGAAACCAAATTAAAAATAGTTTAAAAAAACTAAAAAAACACGCTTTCATAAAAAATCCAACTAAAAATCAGAAAATAAAATTTAATAAATTTGGATAAAGAATATTGTAAATTAGAAATGAATGTACATTTTTGTAAAAAAGCGTGGTGTGCATAGTGTTAATAATTATAAACATTTTATTGACAGATAATGAGTAGAAGAATCATCACTTTGATAATATAATATCTTAAAAAGCGCATTGAATACACCCCACGCTATTTTACAAAAATGTACATTCATTTCTAATTTACAATATTCTTTATCCAAATTTATTAAATTTTATTTTCTGATTTTTAGTTGGATTTTTTTATGAAAGCGTGTTTTTTTAGTTTTTTTAAACTATTATTTATTTTTCATTTTTTAGTTAAATTTTTTAAACTATGTATTATTTAGTTCGATTGGCTAACTATCAACCGCCCTCAATACCACAAACCGCCCGCACTAGCTCTATCTCTCTTACTCGCATGCAAAGGATGCGGAAAGAAATTAATTAATCCTGGCGAATCTAATTAGGATAATCGGATGCTTCGATCGGATTATTGCATTGTCATCGACTTTTGACAGGTGTGCAAAGTTTGAATTAAATCTGATCGTACAAAGTAGGACAAAATCGAGCTCAAAGGGGTCGGTTACATACATACATACATACATACATACAGCTAATAAAAGCGTGTTAAAAAATCAAAACGGTGAACGTCAGTCTCGAACCGGGGTACTCTAGGTTCATCACCTCGTAAGCTGACAGCCTCACCTTTGAGCTATCATAACTTGACAGTTGTCGGCGAAATTTACTGTCGTATTGTATTGATATTTTATGAATTTTTCAGGGCATGAAAACATGGTAAAAACGTTGTTTTCTGAAAGTGAAACCTAGCTAGATCAATTTTTTGCCCCCGAAACCCCCGAGATCCAGATTTTATATATATACAATAATTGCTCGTTTAAAGGTATAAGATAACATAAAACTGTTTGTAATTGCTAAATAACAATTTTCACAAAATGCAAATAGAAAAATAAAAAACCTCCGGTTGTATGTCTATCTGTTTGTTGCGGCTAATCTCTAAAGCGGCTGAACCGATTTTAGTTAATGTTTCAAGGAATAAATTAGGCTACTTTTATTTATTAAAAATATTAAGGTTCCGCGACAATAAGGATGAAACTAAATCTACGCGGGTGAAACCGCGGGGCGCAGCTAGTTATCAATATAAACTCAATTAAAAAAAAACACTAATACTAGGCTTAACTCAACAATAGAATTATATCAGCTTAAAATGACACCTATTAAAAGTCTCTTAAAAATCACAGCTTAATAAAAAGCTGCTACTCAATATTAACAATACTCTGTCAGAATCGAACCCACTAATCCACGCCCACAACCAACCATTAAACTAAAAAGATTGATCGATTACTCTTTACCAAATTAAATTATGCATACAGGAACTAGCTACTTAAAAATCATCTTATGAGTGCTTTGCCTAGCTGTGCCCTGCGGTTTCACCCGCGGGCTTACGCGACTTACTTTCGTGGATGGCCCTCGGAACCCCTTTTTAAATAAAAGTAGCCTAAGTTATTCCTTTCAATATTAATTATCTGACATTGAAAGTTCCGTTCGCCGGAACAAACTGATAGACAGACAGACAGATAGACAGATAGACAGACAGACAGACAGACAGACAGACAGACAGACAGACAGACAGACATACAGACGGACAGACAGAGAAAAACAAGTTAATTGTTATTTTTTATGTGAGTAGGTACAGTATATACTTTCATATGCGTTAAGTGAAAAGCTGTTATTTTGAAATTACAAACAGACACTTCATTTGTATTTATCTATATAGATGTATAGATGAACGCGATTAATCATTCGATAAGTGTCATACGATGTAACAAGTTTTAAGACAACAAAAAAATCGGCCAAGTGCGAGTCGGACTCAACAAAAACAAATCTTTTCGCTTTATAATAAACTAGGTGTGCCGCGCGGTTTCACCCGCGTAGATTTAGTTTCAACCTTATTGTCGCGGATCCCTAATATTTTTAATAAATAAAATTAGCCTAAGTTACTCCTTGATACATCAGCTACCTGCCAGTGAAAATCCCGTTAAAATCGGTCCAGCCGTTCCAAAGATTACCCGGCACGAACAGACAGACATACAGAGAAAAAAATTAAAACTTGTTTTTTAGTGTCAGTAGCGTGTATACTTTCATATGCATATAGTGAAAAGCTGTTATTTCAGAATTACAAACAGACACTTAAATTTTATTTATCTTTATTATAGACTAGCTGTGCCCTGCGGTTTCACCCGCGTAGATTTACTTTGATTACCACGGAACCCTAAATTTTCTTTATAAATGGACTATCTAACACTGAAAGAATTTTTGAAATCGGACCAGTAGTTCCTGGGAGTAGAGCGTTCAAACAAACAAACAAACTCTGCAGCTTTATAATATTAGTATAGATGTATAGATAGTGTAGTTGAAGGATAAAACAAAAGTTTGTGGTATTTCAAAATTCGTCCGATAACCAAATAAACAAAATGAAACTCCATTTATGCTGATACAAAATTACTTACTGGTATCAAGCAGTTTGAAAGGCTCTACGTACACAGTAAACAGAATGAAAAATGTAGTTTCAGATTACAGACAGTGGAATTACAGTAACAAAGGGAATCGCCTGTAAAATGAAAATACGCAACGAGTATAATTTAATCGTAACCATTAATCTGTCTGGTATACTGCCGTCACTTTAAATGTCGTTTGTATTGGTATCACTTCTTTCTCTTATTAATATAAAACTATATCTATACAGATAAATAAAATTGAAGTGTCTGTTTGTAATTCCAAAATAACAGCTTTTCACTAAATGCATATGAAAGTATACACGCTACTGACACTAAAAACCAAGTTTTAAAATGTTTCTCTGTCTGTCTGTCTGTTTGTTTCACTCGTTTCACCCGCGTAGATTTAGTTTCATGCTTCATGTCGCGGTCCCTAATATTTTTAATAAATAAAAGTATCCTAAAATCGGTCCAGCCGTTCCAGAGATTACCCGGAACAAACAGACAGACAGACAGAGAAAATTTTTAAAACTTGGTTTTTCGGTGTCAGTAGCGTGTACATTTGCATATGCATTTAGTGAAAAGCAGTTATTTTGGAATTACAAACAGACACTTCCATTTCATTTATCTGTATAGATATAGATGTATAGATTATAGATGTTTAGATATGAATAATCCTAGGTAATCAAAAAAATTTGAACCCGTCGGGTAATTTTTATTGTGCGACCTTTACCCCAAAGGTATACAAGATTTATATTTCTCTTATGTCCCAAAAACAAAACAAACTCTTGGAATCGTTGTATAACGTAATTTTTAAGGACTAGCTTATGTTAATTATCCTACCTTTTCAAAAAGCCTGACAGATTTACATAACTTTGTTAAGGGGACAAGACGAACAGATTACGTAGGTAATATGGCATCATTCACATTTTCCAATCTCATTAGTAAACGTAAGCTACTGATTATTCAGTATTATTCTTCGTAATTCAAATCTAACTTGACTTGAACTTAATGCCAACTCTAGTGGAAATACTTCAAAACCTTACTTAAGTCCCACAAGTCATCTACCGAGACCGTTCATTAATAATTCAGACTGAATTTAAATACTTAAGCCCGATCCTGAAGCTAAGTAAGTAACAAAACAAGATCTACATTCTAATCTCAACTTGGAGACGGCATTATACTTATTGCTACTTAGATTAGATGAGATATGATGGTGAGAGATGATATGGCTGGAATGGGAGTGAATACAGATATGACAGAGAGAAATGGAAGAGACACATTTACGCCGACCACAAATAACATGGGATAAGGGCAGGAGGATGACGATTGTGATGATGATGATTAGATATATGGACTGCCCTGTTGGTCTACTGGTTACAAACGCTATTGCGGAAGTCCTGGATTCGATTTTCGGGTCGGCAAAACGTTATGAGGTTTTTCCATCTGTAACTTACAAGGTAATGCCCCGTTAATGGCAATAGGCTCGCCCCTTATAACATGACACTTAAACATATCTGGCGTGATGTGGATGTGCTGCAAGTACACCTCTGCTTCGGGGAATGCATGTTGACATGGCTAAAAAGAGAGAAAACAGAAAAATGGCTAAAAGATAGGATTATAAAACTATCAGGCGCCGATAGTATATAACGTGAGTTAAGGAGAGGATCATGTTTGAAAGGTTAAACAGCAGTCAGCATTTCTTAACAGACGTAGTGTTAAAATTTAACGGTTTTAAAATCCGCTCTGAAATAAATAAATCATGACTGTCGTATTAAAATCTTGAGACGAACTCTAGATCACTTGTAAATCTTCAAATGCTGGCAGAGAAGTAGCAATGAACCTTCTAAATGTAATCTCATTAGTGATTTTCAATAGGTAAGTATTTGAAATACGCTGCATTTTTCGTGTACGTGACGACGCGAAGGCTTTGTGAAGAATAGACACTTTAAACAATAGATTACCCGTAGTCTGGTGCGCTTGAGAGACGAAAATTGCCTCGACGAATTGAACGTGTCATTCATATCTTATAGAAATAATATTTTCTTCATTTTTACGTTCAAACTTGCAACTTAAATTTCACTCCGAAAGTATGTATTGTTTGACAGACACGTTTTACATTCCAAAGGGTTATACTCATTGCCAATCCTAATAATACAGACTATTACAGACATACCTTATCTCACATGGAGTTAAAAAAGAGATGGGAGAGAATAGAGTTACATATATACATACATATGCTTGTATTCCCCGAAGGGGTTGGCAGAGGTGTTGTCATAACAGCACCCACTTTTTACCGAAAATTATGAAGTGCCAATGTGACAGATGGTGAGTCTATCACTGTCTCAGGCACATAAGCCTTTTGAGTTACTTCTCAGAGACATATAGGTTTCCTCAAGACGTTTTCCTTCACCGTAAAGCACGTGGTGTGAAATCACAGCACATAAGTTTTTTGAAACACTCATCGGCGTAGCAGGCTCTAACCCCACGGTCACCACGACTAGAAGTACTAGATACATATTATAATACCGACAAAATGTGTATGCAGCTAATAAGATAGCTAAAAGCATGCGGTTCGTACCATCTCTAAATGAAACTGTCTTATAAAAGATCCCAGATAACGTCTCCGTTGTCTTTCCTCTCACGGATTTAATAGAAAATTTAAACAACGCCCGCGATGCCACCCTGATTAAAACGAGTAGGCTTCACGACGCCAAATTAAAATCTTAGAACGCGTGGTTTCCTTATTGGACACACTTGCACACATATCAGTCAATAAAATATTGAATTTTTAAGTTAAATAGACGGTCACTGAAAGCAGTTTGAAATTGTGATACGTCTTGACGGTACGCGAATTAATATTCATTGCAAGGTTGATTAGTTACTTTACCGACGGACCCGTAAACCCTTGCTAGCATTATTTCTTGATTTGATATACAAAAATTAACCCCTATTTCTTCTGGTCACGCTATAACTTGAGAACAGTTTTAATGAATTCATCAAATATACTTAAATTTTTTTTGATCCTATGTACTTATTTCTGACATATAAAAAATAATTGGGTACTGCGTAATAAAGACCCACGAAATTGATTTACGCGGGTGAAACCGCGGGGAACAGCTAGTATTAGAATTAAAGGCGACGGCGTAGTGGTATAATCAGAGGAACCTTCCAAGCACTCGTGTGTCACTCAAGTTAAGAAGCAGCAAGTTAGTCAACAGCTCGACAACATGTTGGCGAAAATGCTAGCCGAACAATCGAACCGTGAGTCCCAACGTGAATGTTATTTGATTAAGTGATACTCTCTCGTGTCGTTTAGGCGAATCATGGCGGCATCATCGGAAATATAGAAAGTTTGGAGGGTTTTCCATCTCAACCCCTAATGGGGAATATAATTGGAATTGTAAATAGCTCCTGCAGCTATTGTTTTCATTATTACATTTGCCGATGTTATTCTTACTAACAAGCTTATCTACTTCGAACATGACTATTGTAACAGGCTTAGCTTTCGTGGCTTAGAGATTATACGCTTCGAGTAAAGCGAGGCTAGACATGTTCGGTTCAATCGCATGTTGAATTTTGTTTGCTTTAAAGAATTAAAGAATTTATTTCGTACCATACCAACGGAAAGACAAATAATAATACAGGCTGTAAACAACTATAATAGTTAAAAAAAACTGTGTAGCATTCGCTTGGGTCTATCTCCAGAATAACAAGGTAGCTTAGTTCTTTCATTTCTTTAGTAAGAAAGGATTATTCCCAGACATCCACAAGTAATCTATACAGATATCTATACATCTACACAGATAAATAAAATTGAAGTGTCTGTTTGTAACTGCAAAATAACAGTTTTTCACTAAATGCATATGAAAGTATACACGATACTGACACTAAAAAACCAAGTTTTAAAATTTTTCTCTGTCTGTCTGCCTGTTTGTTCCGGGTAATCTCTGAAACGGCCGGACGGATTTTAACGGGACTTTCACTGTTAGGTAGCTAATGTTACAAGAAGTAACTTAGGCTTTTTTATTTATTAAAAATATTAGGGTTCCGCGACAATAAGGAAGAAACTAAATCTACGCGGGTGAAACTGCGGGGCACAGTTAGTTCGTAGTATAATTACTTATGAACCTACATTCCTCATTACCTTCAAAGCCTCATTTACATGAAAGACCCTTGGTAATACATGATAATGCAATAGTACTTACGTAATCAATAGCAGTTTCCAATTCTCTGTATAAACACACATAGCTCGCTTACCTGAAACAAACGAATACATAATCAGCACACGATATAACCCTTGTGTCAAAACAAAAACTTGCTTAACTTTGAACTACACCCGTTGATTTTATGACTTTATATACACACTAGCGGACGTCACGAGGTTTCACCTGCGTAGTTCCCGTTCCCCTGCGAGTATGGGGATAAAATCTATATTTATACATCTATACAGATAAGTGTAAATAAAATTGAAGTTCTGTTTGTAATTCCAAAATAACAGCTTTTCACTAAATCCATATGAAAGTATACACGATACTGACACTAAAAAACCAAGTTTTAAAATTTTTCTCTGTCTGTCTGTTTGTTCCGGGTAATCTCTGAAACGGCTGAACCGATTTTAACGGGACTTCCTTCATCCTTATTGGCACGGAACCCTAATATTTTTAATAATTAATAAATAAAAGTAGCCTAAGTTACTCCTTGACATATCAGCTACCTGCCAGTGAAAGTCCCGTTAAATCGGTCCAGCCGTTTCGGAGATTAGCCAGAACAAGCAGGACGGGCGTCGCGACGTACAGACTTACAGAGATTCGTAAAATGACTACATCAAGGTCATCGCTCATAGCTCGTGGCAGCACAATGTCAATGGTCTAAAATATTTTGTTTGTAAATGTCAGACGAGTTTAAAAGCAATTCCATTAAAAAAACACTCTTGATACTCAAATGGCGTTAAATCCAAGGGGCCATTAAGGTAAAATCTACTTTTTCATTAAGGTATAAAATGTATTATCGCGTGTACGCCATTTATCTTTTGGTTTGACGTCAAAGAGCCTGAGACGAATAAAGGAAAACATTTCCATATAATTACATTTGGCTGTAAGTCCTGTCTGTGTCTAGAAAAATAGGTCTCAAGTAGGTCTTTGTGAGGGAATAATATGACACATTATTGATTTCATTTTAAGCCTAAAGGTAACCGCTAAGGACACATAGATATTTTTACTTTGCCACAAACAAAAATAACCAATGTACTGAATGAGTTGATACGGAATCTGAAATCCTAGAGTGAAATTATTTTTTAAACACGGTATAGTAACTACTATCACAAAATAATTAATATGTAGCTTTGACAACCCTGCTTTATAGTGCATTATTAAAGTCATTGCGAACGCCTAACGTCCGTCTGGCGTCACACGTACAATTAATAAACAATTTGAGGCAGCCCTATTCGAGTACCCAGGAGAAAAACGCCATAATTAAATTCCTGTAGGTATTTAATTGGTATAGAGAGTGAGCACTGTGCATAGTATCACAGTTTAAATATAGGGTTTACAAGCAGTTAGGAAACTAGAAACAAATCGATCGAAATGACACACCCACACAGATACGCATATAAGCGTAATGTCGTATTGACAGCAAGAGGTGTCACTTCGTGACCGATCGCGTTTTTCACCGACATTTCTTTAAATTTCTAAACGATCTACATTATAACAGAAAATAAAAGGATTGATAACCTTCGCGCTCAATAGAGCAGACGTTTTTATTTAAAAAAAAAAGACCTAGTTTCCATGTGCGTGTAAAATTTATATTTATACTGTGGTAGTGTACTGCATAGTTTTTGCAAGGGAAAAATGCTGCATTCATTGTTCTCAAAAATAAAAAGGTACACGTGCCGTCAGGAGTTGTGAGCGTAGCTAAGCATAGGTGCTTACTCTTTTGGGACATTCCTGGCAGGGCCTAAGTTTACACCCTTAATTATTTACATTAAATGTATTAATATCACAAATCTTTCTGTAAAACCTGGAAAAATTCAAGTTACAAAATCCGCCCACTAGCGTGTTGATGTTAAAAAATAGTAATTTAACATCAATTCTAAAGCAATCAGTGTCAAAGAACAGACGATATTCCCGGTATTCTCGGTAAATATTTAATAAAATGTCTTTTACCGCGTGTTGGTTTACATAAGACTGATTTAAGTTAGAAACTTAAAGTGGATTCAAGTACAAAAGCATGTTATATTATATATAGGTTTTTGGTCTTTCGGTTTGTACCAATTGTTCTAAAATAATTTACGTTCCCAAATATAGGTTTTGACACGTTCGAACGTCATCGCTTGACCATGCGTTTTGCGCATTTTGTATGGAGACGTAAAAACTAGATTCGCCGCTTGGGGCGCTTTTTAACGTTCCCATACAAAACGAGAAAAATACGCAGGCATTATGGCCAACGTAAAAAAATGTTTAACCTATACTTGGTGCACTATATGGGATCATCATCATTTATTTAAGAGCTAGGCTCTTGTCGGTGAAGCAATCGCCAATCCCCTCTATTGTCCGCCAACACTTTGACTATATTGGATACTTTTCCTATTTCATATTTTTTTTTGTTAGACAATAATACGCATCGATAAGTTCATATTCGAATTATGGTATTTAAATTAAATATATCTTTATAATACATAGGTTATAGTATAATGAAATATAATCAGGATATCACTTGCACCGACCCTGTATAAAACATTAATGATATAACCACACTACCCGTTTGGAACTATCTGTCATTGAACCTTGTAAATATGTAAACTGCTGTTATAATAACACTAGCTTCTGCGAGCGGATCCTCAGGCGTGGTATTCAACCCAGAGTATAAATACATACCCCTTTTCACTTCGCCTTAGTCAGGTAAAAAGTTTATCAACAAACTTAACCCCCCCTTACACGCCCTTAGGGGTGTACTTTCGAAAAACCTCATCGTAGTGGATACGTGCACCTCACAATGAACACACCCTCCAAATTTCATGTCTCTAAGACCAACGGTTTAGGCTGTGTTGATATATAATCAGTCAGAATAATATATGTATAGATTTACCGGTCGCCATTTTGTTGGGTCCGATATTAATTCAAAATGGCCGCGGTAAACCTGCGTGGTTACGCGCGCCAATGTTCTTAATGAGCGACGATTAAAAATGCGCCCGGAATGGCAATCGGAATGCGTTTTTCGTAGAGTAATATTATCTACTGGCAAGACCCTCCATTAATTGTAATAATGGCTGTCTTTATTGCGATTCCGGTTAGTTTTAATGCAATTTTTAGAAGAAAGATTGTTTTCTTCCAAAGAATTAAGTTTAAATTATTTGCTCGATATTCTATCCCAAAACATAATGTGAATTTTAACCGCTATACTAGTGATAAGCGCTCAAAACTTGTGACGGTACTTGCATCGAAAATAATCACGTCGCACCATACAGACAAGACAGATCCGTAAAATGCCTACTGCGCATTCAATTCAGCTCTCAATAACCTTTCTTCATAAATCTATAAGATGAACCTCGCGTGAAGAAATTCTTCACGCTTTCGACTGTCAGGTGCAAAAAACACCTTTTTCCCTGTAATATTACCGATAGTGTCAACGTGTCAGATGGTAAGTCTGTCGCGGATTCTTAGACACTAGTAACACTAACTTCTAATTTATTTTCGGACGAATACGTTGTCCTGCGATATTCTCCATAGATCTCCACAGAACTTTAAGGTATCAATATTTGATAGCAACCACACGACCATTGCTAAAATTTAAAATGTATGTTTCGTAAAAATCTTTTAATTTATCTCAGTAAATTAAATTTGCCTTTTAATTCCACAGCGAAGTCTTATAAAATCAAATTAACCCATTCTTTGATGTTCAATATTTCATGAAAGACATTTAATGTCTACTTAGAGTCACCGTTAATTAGATTCAGTTTTCAAAAGACATAAAATAAATCGAGTACAAAAATAAAATTGCTTTGAATTCTATCGATTGGGTGGGATTATTGTGATCGAAATGTATCGATTACAAGAATATTCGATAAAATCTAGAGTTATCGATATTAGTGGCTCAAAGAAAAATGTAAAAATTGTTATTTTTGGCTTAACAAAAGCCAACGACGATCTTTTTAATGTAGTGCAGCCGACGCATAGAAAGTAATTTCGTAAATCCATAGTGTTACAAAACTTTTTATTAATGTAGTAAAAATGTAATTTAGTGTTGTACTTTAGTAGTGAATTTTATTATGAGTATTTTAGTCTAAAACTTGAATTTGAAGCACGATAAATACAGCGATTTTTTTTTGTATCGATTTGCTCATGTTATTTCTAGTGCATAAATTCTAGCGAAATCCAAGTATTCGAAAATACTCAAAGATCTACGAGTTATCCCAAGTCTTATATGTCGTCACGACTTATGAGCGCTGACATTAAATACTCAAAATAATGTTACGAGTCTGTCTATCTATCTGGAATCGCTTTGGTTTATGTACTTTCGGTCTGCTCTTTCAATACTTATAGTTAAGTAATAATATCAAAACTGTCAAACTTATTTCTTCACACAGAAGCGATAACATCCTACTCGTACATATACGTAACTAAATAAACTCATCAGCTGGAATTAAATTCTGTATAAGAATGAAGAGTGCCTCTAAGAACGTAAATCTTATTACGGCGTGGGCACATGATTGATCATCCAATATGAAATACTGTACTAAGGCCAAGGATGTGGGAAAACTTCTCGTATATTGGATGTGGTTTTAGATGAGCACTGCTTTTGCACTCTTCGAGACCATAAACGCTATTGAAATGTCATTTAAATATCAATATTCTTTTAAGTATTCAAGATGTCGGCAAATTATAATTTCGTATCGGACACTTGAATTTCGGATAGACTATTGAGTTTAAATATTACCTAGGCCACGGATTATATGTATTTTGAATTTTTGATGTATTTTACTGAAACCCCCAAATCAATAGTAAAAGTAAATAGACTACTTCAATCAATTCGTATATCGGGCTGGCACAAAAAAGTGGGATAAAAAACCGTTCAATATTTTGCTCGTTCTTCATAAAACGCGTTCTGAACCAAAATAGAACGAAATATAAATTGAAGACGTTACCTGGAACTACTTTCCTGTTTGTAATTGTATATTCACGCAGTATTTTATTCATTGTTTTAACTTGAGTTCAGCCTTTTCATAGCTGATTTTAGTATTCGAGAGTTCGTAAAATATTTTACTGTCTGTTATTGCTTGTTTTTTCAACAAACAATAATATAAAGATAGGGTTCAATGATTCATTCACTTTTACATCTGTTGTTATGAAATTCATGTCTAACTAAAAAAGTAGGTGAAGGCAAACGATAAATAAGCTATAATTTTAAAAATACCTACTAATATTTATTTATTCAAAACCGTGTATCAAATAAACAAAAAAGTCATATCAAAATTTGTTCGCATTCCTGTCATTTGATACCCATACTGTGGTAGAGTAGAAAAAATATCTAGTTCGCAATCTTGGATTATCCGCCATATTAGAATTGCAATGAGGTCAAATAGTTAAGAATCTGTTAAAGATTTTAAATTCAGTTACATGATTCCACTTGGAAAAACATACATTGGTACATTGTAACTTAATAAAAAGCTAGTAATGACAGCGTGATACGGCGAGTCTGCCAGTCTGAGATACATGTTATCTAGATATCCTCAAACATTATCATTTAAAACGTATTTATCAATTTAAATTCATTAAAAATGATTAATGACCATTGACACAAGTTTTATTGGTCCATAAAGGGTTTTATTACACGTTATTATCTAGCGCATCCATCTCGCCATACATCATAGATCCGTGGCGGCAGTAATACATTCCTCTGTCAACTATAAATTAAATACAGTCCCCACTAATGAGTAAGATTATGACGTTGAGACTAATACTAATATGGCATGGGTGGTCTTACTTGAGATTAATTACTCTATTGCTTTGGGATATCGTATTTTTTATCAATTATATTTAATTTCACACCTATTAGTCTCTCGGATGACCTGCAGACGACGATATTAATGAAATTAAGATATTTAAAAAAACAATTTATTAACAGGGTATGGAATTCAAATAGACATTTTAAACTATAGACATGCAATATGTAATGGAGTGGAAATTAAAAATTCTAGAGTGGATTTTATTATGGGTTATTGGATGTGGGTTAGTGGATTTTTTTAGATCGGATTTCTCGCTTGAGAGAAACATGGGAAAAGGAACGAAAATGTTCTCGTACTTTACATTACATGTTAATATTTCAGCATTAAAATTAGTTAGCATGTGAGAAAGACTCTTGAATTTATATAACTCATCGAAATAACTCTCAAATTAAATTTAAAGTACTGACAAAGTTTTCAAATTCAGTCACTAATCCTCTTATTACATGGTTTAAACCAAGACTAGACCTAACTCGGACTAAAACTACCCAAAAAGAGATTGAACTAACTTTTAAACCAATACGGTGTTTTGTAATAATGGAGTACAAGTCTCCCTCCATCACATTAACACATTCAATTGGTTTATGAATTGCAAATACTAATGTTCTAGAAATACGCTGACGTGAACGAGTACGTTCAACGTTCAACTCGCGACTTGAGGATGAACGCTAAAAGCCTAAACGTGTAAAGCCTGTGTAAAGAGTATTTTAACGCCAATATTGAACTGAAAATGGGTTTGTTCAGTATTTCTGAATACTAAAGCTCCAATTTCGTGAAACTAAATTAGTTTTAGAGCGCTTTCAAATGTATTAAAATCAATACAGATAAATAAAATTGAAGTCTGTTTGTAATTCTAAATTAACAGCTTTTCAATACATTCATATGAATGTATGTACGGTACATACGGTAAAAAAGTGTTTTTTTTATTTTCTGTCAAGTTACTGAGTAAAATAATTATGAGAAGTTTGTAAATAATTTGTTTGTAGGTTTCTAGACGAGCTGCTGTGCTCTTTTATGACGTACTAAGGTGACTTAGTGATTAACCTACATACTAATGCTCACGCCTGTATTCCCCGAAGGGGTAGGCAGAGGTGTTGTAATAACAACACCTCACTTTTCACCGAAGATGAGAAAGTGCCAACATAACAGATGGTGAGTCTTTCGCCGTCTCAGACACTATACATACGTCTTTGATTTACTTCTCAGACATATGACGGTTTCCTCACGATGTTTGCCTTCACCGTTTTTGACCTGTTAAATCACTGTACATAAGCTTTTTTGGAGAAACTCATTGGTATATGCCCCGCTGGGATAGGAACTTGCGTCGCTTGCGTAGCAGGCGACTGCCCAAACCTCAAGGCTACCACGGCTCCTATTGATTGACTTAATAAGTTCGCGGTAAGCAGTGCACGAGTGAAAGCTTAGTATCAGTGTTCATAGGCTGCAGTAATCGCTTACCATCAGGTGTACTGCACGTTTGTCTTGCACAGCGAGGTCTCTAGGGGCGGCGATTCAGCTGCCCCGGGGATATGCCCCGGCAAGTGTGGGGGAACACCGGTGCGATCTATCAGAGTACCCGGAGTCCCCCCTGAGCACTGAGGATGGCCACCGGTGGGGTTTTAGTGCGGTAAAAATCCCAAATACCCCGATCTGCCTCTCCCAGGGCGGTCGGGGACCTTTTGAAGGTTTCCCCCTAGTCAATAAAAAAAAAAGAAAAAAAAGGTGTCCAATCATCTTGCCCCTTTGTCTACTTGTATTAAAATGGTCGGCGTCCAAAACTCATGAAGGCACCTTGCAATCTAATAAAACTGGTAACCTATGGATATTACCATGATATCATTACTGGCAAAACGACTTTGAATAATAAAGAACAAAACCTTCAAGGCTTTAGTACCAATACTCAAAGTAAAAGAAAATTGATGTGTATTTATATGAAAGCCTGGCTATCAATAACCACAATTTAAACTATAATCGTTGTAGTGTTTACAGTACAAAACATTCAATTACTTTAGGTATTGAAGTTCGAACTAAGGCTAAGTATTGTTAAAGTTTGCTATACTTATTTCAATCCATTACTGGTTATCACCGTACCAATACGTTCCAGGGACTAAGCTTAGGGAACGAACAGATTTGATAAAACGAGGGGAATTAAAAAAGCGTAAGTACTTATAACTTAAAAAAGTCAGAAAATACAATGTTTTGTAAAAGGAACAGAGTTCAATAGATTTTCGAAAAAAAATTTAAAAGGGCTTAATTTTGGTTTTTAAGGTTTTTTAAGTCTAAAGAAAGAATACCAGGCCAACTATTATTATAGTTAACTAACTCCCGTCCTCAGATTCACCTCGATTAACAGAAAAATCTAGGTTATTCTTTGATATCTTAGCATTCTCATTTATATATAACTCTTATTGAAATAATTTTGAAATCGGTCCAGTAGTTACGGAGCCTATCTACACTAAAATTATAAAGAGGAAAGATTTGATTGTTTTTTGTTTTTTTGTTTGGCTCCGAAACTACTTGACCGATCTTGAAAATTCTTTCAGCAATGGATAACTACATCATCAGCGAGTAACAAAGGCTATATTTTATTCCCGTTCTCCCACGGGAACGGGAACTACGCGGGTGAAACCGCGTGACGTCCGCTAGTTCTTTATAATTTTAGAATAGAAGCATAGATTTCAACTCGGTTCAGCTATTAAACCACGAAAGGTAACATACACAGTTATTATATCACCGGTATGTATGGATAGCCTTACTCAATAACTTATTTAAAGTTACACAGGTATCCAGGTAAGTTAAATAATAAAACAAACCTCACAGCAATACAGTACCTAAATAATGGACGAACGTGGGAACTACCACGCCGCGTTGACTCAGCGCAAAATAAATTGAACCTAACGATATACACGTACATTACCTATTATTACTACCCACGCCATGATAGGCTAATAAAAATCATTATCCTTTAACAGTCAGCTGAATCATTGTTGCCTACCATATTTGAAGTGCATCTTAAGGACACTCAAGAACAAAAACAAAAGTGAATTCTTACGAGCTCTTCAGTTTTGTCATTGGGCTATATTCACAAGTTTGTATAGCTCTTAACTCGCCCTTGCCAACGACCACGAACGGCACGGACTCCAGTTCGACGACGAGTCGAAATGCATTAGTCAATACGGATTTCGTCAGCATCACGCTCGTCGTCGAATTGAAGGATGTTTACATTAGAGCCAGCCTCAAGTGGCTACATTAGAGAATAGCATAGCTGAAGTCTGGTTTAGTGCCCGGTTAATGGCAAAAGGCTCACCCCCTATTATATGGGACTTCCAACGTAACTGCCTACCATTTTAGGGAATACAGGCACATGTATGGGTCCTAGCTCACGGTAAAAAATATCGAGATAACATCAAAATGAATCACATCAATTTCACCTGTTTCATAAGAGTGTTTCTAATTTGCGGCTAATCATGTTTGAAGGGCTCGTTCGAAGGGCAGTTGCTAAGCAAACGCATAGTATTCAATAAATTAATATAATTTTATTTTAATAGACTATCAGATCTTCAGAATGTCATGGTCATACAAATTGGAATGTTCCCGACACTTTCGG
Organism: Watsonalla cultraria; assembly: GCA_964035505.1. Taxonomy (NCBI): domain Eukaryota; kingdom Metazoa; phylum Arthropoda; class Insecta; order Lepidoptera; family Drepanidae; genus Watsonalla; species Watsonalla cultraria. The sequence goes on along the minus strand of OZ037734.1, from coordinate 4,578,279 downwards.
TAGGTAAGCAATTTATTCCTTTAAGAAATACTCAAGAGAAAGTAAACTGAAGATATTTACAGCATCTCAGCGGATGCAAAATCTAAGATATAAAAACACAAAAGTAAATATGTATAGATACACAAACCAATTCTCTTTTAGGTGTAAAGTTCGTCAGAATATTCGCAAACTTTAATCCCGGCATGGTACCGTTTCGCACGTTCGCCATTGACTCAAGTTCACCCAGACTCATCTTACTACCAACGCGCGGAAAGGTATACAGGATTTAATGGCTTTCGAGGTAATATTAACCGCAGACACCGCAGTGGACTTTTAATAAGAAGCGACATTCTTAAAACTATCATTTATATTCAATTTTGGAATAGAGATAGCTTTGACTCTAATGATGGATGAAAGGTACTTAAGAAGTATATTGACGAAGTTGCAATGTAAATTGAAAAAGGAATCCAGTCGTTCCATTACTACTGATAACGTGTGTGCTAAATTTCATGATGATCGATTAAAGAGTCTCAAACAAACTTACATTTGCTTTGTTATAGTAAGATATAAAAGCACTATAGCTGGCAACCGGAACGATTACCGCAATATGGGTTACTACAAAGTTATGTAAGTTACAGTAAGTAAGTATAATAAATCAAACTATTTTATCATACACTTTTTCCTCAAAGTAGATCAACATTCGACCGATCCACCAAGCCTTATTTAACCCAAAAGATCAATTAATAAAGTGAGTCTTTGGCAGACTTGTCGGTAGTAATAATTTACTTCAGTACGTGTGTTCCCGCGGGAGTGATTCCCGTATCGGCGGGGATCGGTTTCGTACAGAGAAATGTAAGGGGAATGCTGATTGTATGGGCCAACTTTTACTTTATGATTATGGTCCAAGTGTTCATGGTGGATGGATTGCTTCTACCGGATGAGATGGAAAATGATTATTCTAACACAAAAGAAACTATTCATAGTTCGAAACGCTGACAGTTAAGACCACATGCATAAGTCGATTCCTTCAAGTCTACCGCGCAAGGGTCTTCAAATGGGTACGCAAAAGTCAACAGGACAATGCCCTCTATTCATCCAATTAATGATGTATACTCGTATAAATATATTTCTCATTATTTAACTGACTTCTTATACGTGTCTTCAAGCCACTCTTTAATAAATAACTAAAATATCTAAAAAATAATTTCAAAAAACAACGTGCTATATAAACTCTTCCATAGCGTTAGCAAATGCCGTTTACTCGGATTTACATTTTACAACTTAACAAAGTTATTGACTAGCGAAACGAGAAGTTATCGAAACAATAAAGTTGCAAAACAAGCCGATCTAAATTCTAAACATTTCTTATTATAAAACAGCAATATGCTACATGCAACGATCTTGCATCGCCAATAAAAGTCTAGAGCTAAAATAAAAAGTCTCAAAACGCGGGTGGAGTGACCGCTCCCAGCGGGGCAGTTGCAATAAACACGTTTGCGGTGTCGAGGGACCAAACGCAAACTGCACGAAACAGAAACACACTTCGGACTTTGAATAGTTTTGTTTATAAGTATGAGCATCGAGAAGCTAACAAGTTTATATTGCCATTTTACATACATACATGCTCAGGCCTGTATTCACCGAACGGGTAGGCAGAGGTGTTGTAATAAAAAAACTCACATTTCACCGAAGATTAGGTGCCAAATCTATACAGATAGATAAAATTTAAGTGTCTGTTTGTTATTCCAAAATAACAGCTTTTCACTAAATGCATATGAAAGTATACACGCTACTGACACTAAAAAACAAAGTTTTAAATTTTTGTTCTGTCTGTCTGTTTGTTCCGGGTAATCTCTGAAACGGCTGGACCGATTTTAACGGGACTTTCACTGGCAGGTGGCTGATGTTTCAAGGAGTAACTTAGGTTACTTTTATTAATTTAAAATATAAGGGTTCCGCGACACTAAGGATGAAACTAAATCTACGCTGGTGAAACCGCGGGGCACATCAAGTTCTTATATATATATTATTATGATTTCATTATGATTTATATTGTTTCGATGTTATGTACATGATGCCTGGCTGAGTTTCTTGCCGGTTCTTCTCAGAAGGCTAGTTTCCGAACCGGTGGTAAATTCTCGACTTTCATAAGTGCCTTACCAGGGCCTAAACTGAATAAATATTTTTCATTTCATTTTATTTTTTCATAAAAATGGCAAACAAACGTACACTCCGTCTGATAATAAACCTAAGGTAGGCCTCATAAAGAAAGGAATCACTGCGCCAACACTCGCCACCTACTTTACTTGTGTTAATGTAAGCGAAAGAGCCCAATTAATGATATCAAACAAAGCCATTGATTCTCTAATGACCACTCAAACACTCAGCTCACTGATCCGTAAACCAAGTTAATTCATATCCAATCTACTGAAAATTATTTCACAATGAAGACGTTTTTGTAAAGTAAATTACCACTCTATTTTGCACAGACTAATTTATACCATAGAGCTTATATTTAATTCGGAAAGTACTGATCGAATCTCATTCGAACTTTCCATCCGTCACGATGACACCTAATATGTTCGGTGAAAAGTGTGTGTTACATCTGGTACCCCTTCGAGCACCCTTCTGGGAATGCGTGGCTTACCTACGTCACACGTCAGAAATGTATGATTGTGCAATAATAAAGTCATTTTCATCATGAATGTGGATGGTTACAAGGGGAAAGGAAGACCTAAGAAACGATGGATGGATTGTGTGAAAGATGATATGGCTAGAATGGGAGTGAATACAGATATGACGGCTGATAGAGAGAAATGGAAGAGAAGAACACATTGCGCCGACCACAAATGAAATGGGATAAGGGCAGGAGGATGATGAAGTCATTTTAATTTTCGGCACAAAGTTATTCTGTCTGCTTGATTGCATCGTTCGTCTGAACTATGTTACTGAACACAGTTTCTACTAATATGTAGAGAATAATTTCAGATAGGTTGATACCTAAAAATATCCATATAACATTTTCAGATAGTAGACAGAAGTCAAAGATTCCTAATCGTCTTATCTTTTTTCAAAACCACCTCTTCTTGTTGCTCTATCCTATGGCATTGCTTATTTATTATTATTCTTTCGACTATTCCTTTGATAATATATTGTATTTATCCTCGATAAATGGGCTATCTAACAATGAAAAAAATTTTCAAATCGGACCAGTTATTCCTGAGATTTTCGCATTCAAGCAAACAAACAAAGAAACACTACAGCTTTATACATTAAGTATATATAACTTCTACCATTAAATGTCCGTGATTTCAAACGCAGTAGCCATCGACACCCAGTATAGAATATAATTTATGGCACCTAAGACATTTAATAGGCTAGCAACACCAACTGTCACCACCATTATCTTATTTAATATCAAAAAAGGTATATCTCAGCTTGAACTAAAATTCTATTGTCCTGCACATCATCTGATTTTATAACCTTTCTATATTAACAAAGGAAAACGGACCGTTTTATTTATAAGTTAAAGTATAGAATATCATGTAAAAGACAGGTCATTATCGATGGTTTTCAATTATGAACGCTTGGAGCCATTGTGTGGTGTTGTCATATTTCTTTAATATCTCTTTAGTTTGTATTTTTATTGTACTAAGTCTTCGCTTTATAAGGCTAGAAGATATGATATTTTATAATATTTATAAGATATGACGTTTCAAGGAGTAACTTTTATTTATCAAAAATATTAGGGATCCACGACAATAAGGATGAAACTAAATCTACGCGGGTGAAACCGCGAGGCACAGCTAGTAATATCCTATAATATTCCTTATTTATATCAGAGAACGGTTTTTGTACAAAAATAATATCCGATGATATGAATTAATTTTTTAGGGCCCTTCGAAGGCTTGCTTTCCCATACTAGTAATATCGAAATTATTTGTAAGATGACCATTTTTAGAACATAAATTATGTTATGTACCTACGTCAAATTTTATATTTTCAAAATAATTGCGCAAAATGCGCACCAGTATAATTTCCCCAAAAATGATAGATTTATACGAAGTAATTTTTGTTTGTTCAGTATTGAATCCAATGACATAATCATTATAGACATAATCCTTTTTAAAAAAAAAATACCAAAATTGTTATGTATTGTAAGATTGAGATGAGAAAACATTCTTGCTTGCGTAAATAATATCCCTCCTGTTTCTTTCTTATTAAATGTGTCTGTTCATATACATATAAACTATCCTTCAAATACAACTCGCCCATTTTATACAACAATATCATAACTTTGGCTTAGTTAACTTAAGGTTTATTAGCCAAATTCGTAGCAAGCAGAAAGCTTCAGCTGAATCTAGAAACAACAATCCCTAGAGGAAAAGACAGAAAGTCACTGTATGCAGTTGGAAGTCTCTCGAGATTGCTTGAACCAGGTTAATTAGTGTGATTAACAGAACTAGAAACACTGGCTTTTACTTCTAAGCTTCCTTGATGTTCATTTTAGTTCGTACGTGTCGTTTCATTGGCAGATTTGAGTGTAAGTAGATCTAACTCCAATTTAGAAAATGTAGCTCGAATGTTGCATAATTTGAGAAACTCAGTGAGGTCATTTTGTAGATGGTTATCTGTAGAATGACTATCCAGTATAAGATACATTTTTATTTGAACTATATTTACCAAATTGATATTAAAAATTTTTTGGACAGCTAAGCGTCTGTTTGTTGTATGGGCACCATGTATGTATTTATTGTTCTTTAGTATATGTTGATATAGCGGCAACAGAAATATATCATCTGTGAAAATTTCAACTGTCTAACTATCATAGTTCATGAGATACAGCCTGGTGACAGACAGACAGCAAGGCAGATGGACAGCGAAGACTTAGTTAATAATCCCCACAAATGGGGAATAGTGGAAAAAAAAAGTCCAAAAATCCCCACTGCATTGGAAAGCAGCTTGGAATGGGGATTTTTGGACAAACTTTCCACAAATCCCCACTAGGTTTAAAAATAAATATGAACAACATACTGTATAAGAATGAGGATAATCTAACAAATTCATGTAATAAGGCAAAGCCTAAATTTAAATTATTTAATTTTGTCTCGTTTTTTAACCTTTGGGTATGGAACCCTAACTTGACGTAATGATTGTAAAACATAGAAATGCTACGGATAGTTTGTAAAATAAGACAATGGTAATTATTACAAAAGTTAAAAAGTTACATCAATTTGAGTAAAACAATAATGATAATAGTCTATAAAACGTAATTCAACCTTCCATTCCTACATTACAGTGTAAAATACCATCAAATTGCATTACATCCGAATTCCACCCATAATCACAACATCATCCACAAAGAAGAAATTTCGTAACGAAAATATAGTGATGACCTGAAACTATTGTCGAAACTGGCTTTTGTCATACAAATATTTGAAACATGAAACAAAGAACGAGGTCAGTACATCAGCCGGTCATAAAACACCTGTCGTATGGAAAACAGTGGATTGTAAAAAAAAGACATTGCAATACGTATTGTTGGAGTTGGGCCCATTGTCCAAATTCATACTACACTTTTCATTATTTCTGATGTCGTAACCGCTAAAAACAATGATTTTACTATGGGCAGAACATAACCGACGTGAGATTAAAATTTGATCGACATAACAATCACTAAAACTAATTAAAATGATTCTACAAAATTTCCTATGACTGCTGTACACGAGGTCCTGGATTAAATCCCCGAATTGGGAGCTGTTTGGTTGTTCTATCTGTGATTCCCCAATAGCAGCCGGGAGTCTGGATTAGTGCCCTGTTAATGGCTATAGGCTTTAAACATAACTGACGAAATCTGCCTACCCCTTCGGGGAATACTGGCGTGAGTTTATTATGTAAGGTCAGACAAACTTTAAAACAAACTAGCTGTGCCCCGCGGTTTCACCCGCGTAGATGTAGTTTCATCCTTATTGTCGCGGAACACTAATATTTTTGATAAATAAAAGTAGCCTAAATTACTCCTTGAAACATCAGCTACCTCCCAGCGAAAGTCCCGATAAAATCGGTCCAGTCGTTTCAGAGATTACCCGGAACAAACAGACAGACAGACAGACAGACGGACAGACAGACAGAGAAAAATTTTAAAACTTGGTTTTTTAGTGTCAGTAGCGTGTATACTTTCATATGCATTTAGTGAAAAGCTGTTATTTTGGAATTACAAACAGACACTTCAATTTTATTTATCTGTATGTATAGAGTTAGATTATTTAAACTACAATTACAGAAATATAGTGAGGTAAATGGAAAAATTGATAAAATTATAAGTAAAAAACTGAATTAAGATGTATAGATGTATAGATAGATATATATATCTCATACATTTTATGTTTCATCTACAACGATCTAGAAAATTGTCTTCAGTCTGTCACTATCTGTATTCATTAATAATTGCTTCATGGAAATACTGTTCACTTTCATGAGCACTGATTTCAATTTACCTCTGAAATTTACGAGTATTCGTTTTATCTTTAACGAGAAGATGACAGATGTCGGAGGCAGATATTGTTAGCTTGCAAAATCTTAATGGCCATATTTGAAAACTTTAACTGAATTTTGAGTAAAACCTAATAGACTGGAAAAACTCATTAAATCACTCTAAAAGAAATGTCAATGCGCAAGGTACTCTAATGGTATTAAAATCAAACGCTAATAACGTTAAAGAAGGTGTCAAACCAATGATTAATAAAGAGAAGAAGAAAGCTCCATTTGTTAAATCAAAAGCATCCAAGTTCGAACGCGGGCATAATCTCGTTACAGCTACATTTGCAAAATGAAAACGTCCTTAGCTGCTTCATAGAAAGCAATGCTTTTTTCTAAACGGATAACGGGTAAACAAGAAAAATGGCTTTCTAAATGAAGACAAAGGGATTCAGAGCCAAATGTATAAAACCTCGGTGAAAAGTGACAAAGGCGTTATTTGACTTTGTCACTACGCTCGCGGATACACTCATAACTTTTTCATAATAAGAATGGTTTTGCGCCGGTTTTAGTTTTTAGAAGCGGATTTTTATGCAATGACGACTCATCTCGTATATTTTGAGATGTTATCATATCATCTAAGTATAATTAGCACTAAATCGTAAAATGAATTAATTAAAAGGCTTTGCACCGTGGAATTCTTTGTTGAAATGAATATTTGAGTAATTTTGTTCCTTTTAAATATAAATGATATTTTGCAATATTCAGTTGATCTTGACCTAAATAGAAATTTAGTTGTTCCACAGTTTTTAATAGAGTGGGACACTTCATTACATAATATCCAATGTGAATATAATTATGATATGAATAAACTTGGCTCGACCGCAAACAGTCGCGTCCAAAGCTAAATGCCTGTAAGAATCTATCCCAGTTTCAATTTATCACCGGGAGATGGCGCTGAATGTATGAATGAATTGAAAGTTAGATTACACAATTTAAATTCCCCCTTCATGCAAAATAGGGACGGAAAGATGAGGTCTGAGGGGTGTAGAATACATTATACTAGAGAAAGGTAGGGGGCAGGTTGAAATATTTACCTCCCGGGAGTTTGGAACTGAGTTCGTCGGAGCGAAGCGAAATCTTAATGGATTATGATATGATTGGACCACTCACTTTACCTGCAGATACCTATTTTCACGTTTTTTTTCACAATCCGTTGTAGATTGGATTCTATAGAGTATTAAACCGATCGCGGCGTGTTGGGACGTTTTTTATCCGACCCTTTGAGTGGCGAGCGAGCAATTAGGGAAAATAACAATTTAATTTTTCCAACGGGTGTCGGGTTCTAATCCAATTTGTTTCCTTTTGGGATCGGATCGGTTTAGCTTAGCGATGTATCGATTAGTCATTCTGCTTTGGGCTATTTTTATTTATTTTGCATTATTCATGTTACAGGTGTCGTCATGAATTTTGAGCACCCAACGAAAATATTGGTGATACCTAGCATTTGGGATTACATTTTACCAAAATTATTAAAAACTAGTGTGTATTAAGAACTTCTTAACTTTGACGCTTAATTTTACGATACCAATATGAAACGTCAAAGCTCAGAAGCTTTGAACTTCGCAAATGTAACCTATTCGCAGCGAAGATAAGATTGAGTATCAAAGAAATGGTGTTGAAAACCGTTGGAAATTCACACCTTAGAATATTTCCAAACCCCATTGTGGGTAGATGTTAATGCACCTATATTTCACTAATCAACGTGTGAATACTGATTCATTGTGAAATGTGGGGCGTTTGGGAACTTAATCAATGATTAACAAAGAGCGGTTAAGTACTTAAGGTGGTATACAGATTTGGATGTTTAGTGCGGAATAGAAAGGCGTGTTATGTTGTAAACATATTGATTGCTCTTGCGAATTAAGTTGTTCAAGCAACTCATTCTTCCTATGTTTGAGTAGGGTCTACATTTTTTGGTCTTAGCAGTCGTAAACAATATGAGGAATGATAAGCTGCGATGTGACTTTGCCCTTGTAGAAAGTGTGTGTACGAATTCAAAACTCTTTTAAGGCGAATTATACCCGTGAAAGACTGCCTTATTTTCAGCACTTAAGGTAGTACATATGTCTTCACAAGTTATGAGCGCTCAGCGAAAATAGTGGGGGTAACTACGCTTTGATTTTATTGGCGTCGCGCCATTGTTACCAATGGTATTCGATCTAAAATGATGGGATACGTTCCCAAAAAATTAGAACCTGAGTTCGAAAAGGGATCCGAAATATGAAATATAATACAGTGCACCTTTTATTCAAAATCTACCTGACTATAATACAGTCAAGGTTTTCGTTTAAATCCTTTCAAACCTTTCGACAGCCATTAAGATCCTGTTCTGTCCTCTTTGCTACTAATATAGGTATGGTAAATAGTAAGAAAATTCACACTTACTTTCTGCATTACTTTGCAATGGAGGACTTAATGCCTAACTTAAATCATCCTATGTACTACGGATTTTAGTGGAAAACATAAAGTTTTATGAGCTACCTCTTAAAGCCTGTCTCGGAGTTCAAACTGAAGTTCTTGGCTTATTAATTTAAGTTACACAATGTAAGTACTCTGTTAACATTTTTTTTCTTTTTAAGAGTTAAAAAGAAGTCTTAAGTTTCTTTAAGCACGACTTTAATGCCTCTAACAATATGAATTGCGGAAATTGCCGTGTACTCTCTTTGTCTACTTTATTTATTTACTAGCTGTGCCCTGTGGTTTCACCCGCGTAGATTTAGTTTCATCATTATTATTGCGGAACCCTAATATTGTTAATAAATAAAAGTAGCCTAAGTTACTCCGTGAAACATCAGCTACCTGCCAGTGAAAGTCCCATTAAAATCGGTCCAGCCGTTCCTGAGATTACCCGGAACAAACAGACAGACGGACAGACAGACATTAAACTTGGTTTTTTTGTGTCATTAGCGTGTATACTTTCATATGCATTTAGCGAAAAGCTGTTATTTTGGAATTACAAACAGACACTTCAATTTTATTTATCTGTATAGATTTATACTTTACTTTGTATACTTTCAATATCTTCTATACGGAATTACGGATTTTCATAAGGTATTGACTATTGGATCGATTGATTAACGATGTAGTACCTATTAAGAGTCGGGGTGCTTTTTCGACCCGGACCGCGGTTTCCGACGCCACCTTGAATTGGCTCTTAAGAAACTTGCAATCCCTTTCTAGCTCCATTGGGTCCATGCAGGCTGGTAATAACAAATTAACCTGCTCTATATATGGCAAGCGCTACTGTGGAACACGAGGTCCTGGATTCGACATTGGGATCGCGCGAAATTTTGTTGAATTTTCCGACTGCAACTTCCCAGTAACATCCCGGAGTCTGGATTTAAGGTTAATGACACTAGGCTCGCCCCTAATACATAGTATACGACTGGCGAAAGGTTCATTATAAGTATACCTGCCTACCCCGGAAAAATAGCATATTATGTACCTACTCTACATATATAGTTAGAAAGGTAACAGAATAAGTAATCCATTCTCAGGTATTAAGTACAAAAAAAAGTCGCGGTAAGTTGCAAATTAGTCATCGACCAATACTTAGTCACATCTCACATCACACTAGTGTACACTGAACAATTGCAAGACCACATTACATGTTTACCGAGGGAATTAATCATAGGATTTTCCCTATTATGACAGCGCATATCTACTTACTTATATTATAAGCGCTCTTTTCTCTTTGCCTGCTTGAGATATCTATATTACTTATGGTTATGCTCTGAATGTCCCACATAAAGGTAGGTAATTGAAAAAGTAAAAGGATCTTCACTCACCTGAACTCCTGGCTTCGGCACACAATCTGGTCTCCACGAACACCATCACTAATAACAAGAACATAGTTTTGAACCTACTAAAGCACCACCTACTCCGTCCCGAACTGACAGTCCTAACACTATTCACATTTTGTCCAAAACTAACTCTATTGTCTATGCCGTAAACACTATTATTGCTAATTTTGTCTTTCTCGAATACTTTGAAGGTATAAGGACCCCCTCTGTCTTCTAGAAGGGGTTTAAGGTCCTGAAGACTCTTTCGTTTGGTTGAAATTGCCTTTTCTAAGGGCTCCGATCCTGAGGCTCGGGGTCCGGTCATGACTGGGGTGGTGGATTTGATGCCGGTCAAATCTCCGTCACATCTTGGGAGTTCATCTGTAACAAAAAACATTTTGAATTTTTTGTTTTATTCACACAATATCTTAATATTTATAAACTTAAAGGCACCATTTAAGGAAGTACAAATGCCCGAAGTAATACTTTAATCTATGAATATTTTACTAACTGTAAACTATGTAGTTATTTATGTACTATGATCATTACAATTTACACTTTACAGATCAGCGGAAATACCAAGATAAATAACATACTTTTTAAATTCACAACAAAAAAATACAAACATAAAATAACGATTTATCAACACGAGCACTTGCCAATAAATAAAAACTGTTTTGTTAACAATCTATGCGTACGCGCAGCTGACTCGCACGTGTGATGCGCCAAATGACTCGCTGTCATGAAACCAATGACCAATAGGGTAGCCGGCTGATTAATCCTGTGGCCAATAGGAAAGCGCGTTAGTGACAAGACGAGAGTGAATCATTGCAAAGAATAATACGTTTCTGTAAATATTTAAAAGATGGCGATAATTTGAGTTGGTTTATGGAAAAGAAGTTTCGTAGAAGGGATCCTGTGGCTACCTCAAAATGATTGCTGTGCTAGCAGCATCATGAAAGGCGAACTGATCCACTTATTTTTAAGGTAGATATTTATTAGTCTATCTGCCCTACTTATTAACAAAAACGAGATAAAATCACAAACAAACTCATAAAAATACAGATGTTCCATTTAAACCACAAGGTTATCGGCTTTGTAAGTAAATATGAAATTTATTTAAATGTTAAAATATTGGAAATACGGCCGCGATGCCAGTTCGCGGTTACTTTGTCTCTGTTTCAGTTAAAAATATAAAATTTCCTTTGTGAGGCTAATACACTGAAATGAAAAAAACTTTTTGTACTGTAATTGAAATTTCTGGAAATCCTATATAAAATATTACTTGTGACAAAAGCCAAATAAAGTTTTCCATCAATATTACAATCCTCTTATACCGCCTTTTGACTCGCTACAAAAATGTACTGATGGAATATAGAAATATTGCCGACATAAAGGGCACCAATCTTCTTGATCCCTGATTTCGATGAGACCCTTATAAATTCTCCGCCACTACTGCCTCAACCTAATCATCCTTAGTATGTTTATCCTCAGGCGGTATATCAAAGATCTTGCTATAAAATAGTTCTACAGTAAACGTCCAATAAAATTCTAGAAACAATTACATAAACTGGGGAATAATAACGCAATCTTTTAAAGTACAAAAAGTGACAACTTGATAGGGTAAACACGCCAATAGTTGGCCGCCAATAAATTTGCCATCCAACAAAAAAGGGACAGCATTATTGGCACGAAAATAAGCGCAAAACATGAACATTGCCGACAATCTAATAAGCTATTCATCAAGAGGTGTGACAGTGTGTTATCGTGCGCTGTTAGTCTCCGGGGGAGGGCTGGGGGTGAAGAGGGGTGCAATGTAGACACCTGCGTCCCACTGACGGAGATAAAAGATGAACTTGTTTCTCAAAGCCGGATTAACGACTGGTCTAGACCTTATACTAATGAGACGGTTTTGTTCAGAGCTCGTTAGGTTTTTATCGATAAAAGGATTTTTTTCTCTCAATGAGCACCCGTAATCGGTAATCGTGTTTGGATTTGTTAGGTTGCTAATGAGGTTGACGAAACTTTGTAAGTTACAGTCGTTAGACTGTAATCAAAGCCGCAGGATCATTGAACAAGTGTAGTTTTCTCTTACCTCTTTAGTTTTTATAAGTTTATTTATAACTAGCTGTGCCCCGAGTAAACTTGCTTTATTTCACGGAGCACTAATTAATATTTTTTTAAATAAAAGTATCCAAAATTACTGATTGTAACATCAACTACATATAAAGTCCCGTCGACCGAAAGAAAGGGAAAATTATTAAAATTGTTTTTTTAAAAAATGTAAGTATTGTATATACTTTCATATGTATTTAATGAGAAGCTGCTAATTTGGAATTACAAACACACTTCAATTTTATTTTATTAGCAGGCTGTTTCAAAGTTCCCTTTTTATTTTATGGCAAATATCAAGTTTGAAACAGAAGATAGTTAGTTTACTTTTTATTCCGTTCACAGACATGCTCACTGGACCCACACAGACGTAGTTTAGGGCAATAACTAGTACTTGAATGACAGGGAGGGTAATACGCTCAACAATTTCATAAATTTAATTAAACACAGCACTAAATATAAACCAACAACATGAAGAAATAAAGACGGTTGCATTGTGAAGTTTCTTGTGTGTATTTCTCAGAAGGTCGTTCTCGAACCAGTGGCAGAATATTTTACAACATTCCAGCCAGTCCTTCTACCAATTGAGCCAAATTACTAACTTTGTATCAAAAAGGAATGTCAAAGATCGTTTTTATTCCGTAAAGGTTAATAAGAGATGTTGCTTAACAAGGTTTTAACTTAATGATGAACAATTTACACCTTCATATAACGTTATATTTAAGGCAGATTATAATATTCTCCTTTTGTTCCCAAGAGCCAAATAAACCTAAAGAGCGAATAAGATCGAATCGATGCATTCCCGAAACTGCAGGCTCAGGTGTGGTTCTACCTGGGGGCTGGGACCTAGAGCCGGCTCATTAATCTTGGCCTTATCCAACATTAGCCAGTGCCGAGTCGGATAATAGAATTCTTCGGTTTGCGGCATAACGGTGTGTGCAATCACTATAGGTTGCGGGACTTGCGAGCATAGATGATTGTGCGGACTACAATCAAATGACAGTGTTGTTATGATACGTTTCTTATACCTGGATGATTTGTTTTCCGGAGAAGTTTGGGAGTCTATCTCACATTACTAATATTCCAATTGATCTGTACGTCTATTTTAAACAAAACAATAAAATATATTAAAGCTAAATGGAAGGGTAGGGACGAGCTAGCATGAAAGCTTTATTTATAGTCGAGAGTCAAGGTTAGTATCAGATAATGTTATAATTTTATGTGTTTCCATAAAATATGTATGTAATTAAGATCGTATTGTATCATAAATACCGGGTTGACGATTAAAATGTTTAGCGTGTCAACGTGGAGCGAGGGTCACACGCTTGCTATGTTCGGAATTCGATAAGGAAAGAATCGCTTCTGCCCTCAGCCTATTTACTTCAACAAGATAACTTACTTTAAATATTAAGTAAGACAAATGTTGTGCCAACTGAACTATGGAATGCAATTTATATTGATGATGTTTTTATTTTAATAATGATAATGAATTAAGTGTAGTGCTATTAAATTAATAGACCGGTAGATAAAAACGGTAAATGAATTTATAATCACTGAAACAGATTGATTTAAAGAAAGTGATATCATAGGACCTAAATCAGGATCCACTAACGATGGTATAGAGGCAATTGAAGTCATGAATTTGTAGCTAGACTTCGCTTTCAATAACAAATACCAAAATCCAACGAGAACTATTCTCCACCTATCACGAAGATTAAACTCACGTGCCGCCAATATATTTATGCCTAACGACTAGAGGAATTTCGTTTCTGCTTGTCACAAGTAGGGGTCCGGTAAAAGATCGTAACTGAAAATTGTTTCAGCTCCCCCGAGACAGGATGTGCCCTGAGATCCTTTGCAGGTGTCATGAGTTATAGTATCGTTGCACCCGCTTTATCGGTCGTGAAAATTGTTTGTATGTATCCCTTTTGTCGTAACGGATTTCATTTTTGTTTATTGCCGTGTCTTTGTTTTTATTCTCCCGAGGGGTAGTTACAGGAGCTGCTACTCTAGTTGGTATGTCGTGAATAATACTATACTATAATATAATAATAAGTATACTTAAATCGTTTGTGAAATTTAATGTTATGTATTTAATTTCTGATCACATGCCAGTTTCATGATGATGTAAGAATTATAGACATCAGATTTTTGATCAAATGAACTTTACCACTTCATAAATTTAATTATAGATTTTTAATATTATTACATTATAAATTGCTTACATTTATCTCTAAAAATAATATGACATGACTGCTGCTAATGCTAGTGAAACCCCAGCTGCAGCTACGACACTGGCAACAGTAAAAACGCTACAAAACTAACAACAATCATACGAACAGCTTTCACCAAGGAAAATTGATGATGCAACGTTTTTACAATTCAACTGCAACTGAGGAACAGGGGGATAGAACGACCATTCGTCAAGGGGGGATCCGACCACCTGAGTCTGCTAGGAATGGACCACAGGACGATAAATGACTGTTTATATTTCTTGCTTCCAACCTGTCTACAGCCACTTATTCAAATTTAATGCCGCCTGAGTAATCTGGATAAATGAGGAGCTTGTTTGGTTTAATTAAATACTTCATACCTATTTGTGCTCAGAATTTTATATTAATGTCCTTAGTTAAATTTAATGTAGACATTGTTTCTAAAGTAGAACACGTTGAATATGATGATTTGAAAGCAGTTCTTGGTCAAGTGTAACCAAATACTATTCTTTCACATTTTGTTGTTGAACAACTTTTCAGCAAGTTGTGAATATTTTATAAATGCTAGATGAAAACTAATTTTAAATTGTTCAGGCATTCCTGGGTTGTATAGAAACCTTGTTTTCTCTACCAATAATCTTACGACTATCTAGATAAGCCTGAAATAATATCTGATATGAAAGTCGTATCCTTATTAAACGCTAATATAACTAGTTGGCATACCCGGCTTAGCTTAAAAAGGAACGCTAGTTATATCCAATCTAAATTTAGAAATGGCAGGGCGGAATGGCTCGCACATTCCTACTTGAACCCCAAGTCAAAGGATGCAAGCGGTGAAGTTATCATGGTGAAAACTATTCCGCATATCATAAGCTACAAAACTTAATTTAAGCTTGTGAAAATAAGTACGTTCCAAACCGTTGGGAATTGATCGACGTTCATAAATGCCTAAACAGTGCCCACATTTAATTAAGTATTTTGATTTAATCATGTTTAAAATTACCATTCCAGTGTTTTAAATATCAATCATCAAAATTTTATTTGCGTGAGAAAATTCGCAATCATCAAGCTATTGCCTAATGCCTTATGCAAATGAATGTTTGGACAAAAAAAAATTATAAAATACCTCATCCTCCAAATTCAAAACCTAATAACCATCACCACGAAGACAATAACATAGTTAGGAACCTCAGTGACCTCTTTACAAATACTGATCTAAATCCAGAAGCTTATGTTTACGCCACTCCGTAAACAGTAGTTGTCGTTACGATGCTGGGTTAAAATTTCATGACCTTAAACGGCCGGGCCTGTCAAGTCATGCCCTGTTTATAGCGAGAACAAGTGTGGTAGTTAACAGTTTTTATCCTTGTAATGTATGTGGTCGTTTGCATTCACGTTCGAATGTTTACACGATGTGACGGGCATGAGAAGTCAGGACTCATGGCAGGAGCAGGCTTGTTGAATTTTCTGATATATTTAGTGATTATACCTTCTATGATCGCGGCTTATGAAAATGACAAAAGACAAGATGCTGTCGATGTATTTCGTGACAGTAATGATAATAAAATTGACAGAAAGATTATTTCTAGTAGTGCGAAAATAAAGAATCTAATAATGGGTGTATTATATCCTGACTTCTGGAACAAATTGTCCTAAATGGTTAAAAATCACACAATATCCCCCTGATACTAATTCAATATAATGATATGCCGTTAAAGATAAAGGTAGCTTCCAATGCAGAAAATGTATCTTTCATGTTATTTTATTTATTTATTTATTATTAGCCTGTAGTGTCCCACTGCTGGGTAAAGGCCTTTCTTCCACTTTTTCATCTTTCATGTTACTTGTACTTAACTGCGTAGGATAGGTATATAACAATAAAAGCTATGTAATATAATGTCAATGCAATAATTTAAGTGTAAAAGAGCACTAATTTCCAATAATGGAGTCCACTCTAAAGCCAATATCGGAACGTTCAACCGACAATGTGGAGTGCAATAGTTCCTGATTTGCCTAAGTCCGATAAGCATCTAAATTCTAGACCATTTCCCGCCGGATCTTCCATTGCACTAACCGTAAGTTACGAAGCATATGGACTTGGTATTACAGGTTTAAGAGTTTACAAAGCTATGCGATTATTTAACTTGCGAATCGAGTTTTAAATCGCAGGATTATTTGCTGATATCTTACGGTTTGTGGTTATCAAAGGCTTATCCGCTTACGTTTTTTGACTTCATGCTTTTATGGTAAAAATTTGTGAGGAATTCAGGTTGATTGAAATTTGATCAGTTTTAACATCATCAAGAAGCGGCTTTGGAAACAGATGTGGTAATTGAGATACAAGCGTTGAGAGGCTTATGTCCAGACTCCAGAGGCGTAGATTGAGATTGATCGATCGGACAAGCGGCAAATCCAATTACATTATCGCAGAATATATAACTTCGGCACTATTATTTTAAAAAGATTATATAAACCTACATTGTAAGGTGTTTTCAAAAGAAAAATCAGTGAGAGAAACAGAAATATGCTAAAAAAGATTTTAGCTTAGAGCCGTGGACGCCAAGTGGTTTCAGTAATATTAAAACTAAAAGAAAACAATCAAAACTATCTCTATTCAAAGTAAAATTAGTTCATCTGTTAGGTACGTCGTGAACATGTAGTAAATATAAAACTTATCTCCCATTGATTATGTTTTAAAAATATCCAGATATAGTGCTCCAGAAATAATTCTTCACTAGTGTCAAGTCGCGACAACGAATGTGAGGTAAGCGTCCCAATGGTTGGCGCCGTCGTAACTCCACGTCGACACAATTTGGCGAATGCATTTTCACAGTAAATCGCCGTTCAACTATCGAGTGCCGTGAAATTTTCATACCCTAAGTGCCTGTTCGCGAGGCCTCGTTAAGGAAATACTTTGCCCTGAAAACCTTCATATAAAAGACCATGCGATAAATGTGTACATTGTAAAGTTTGAAACTGGTGTAAGTTATTGATTGTTTCCTGTTTCTCTGGCTGGTTGGTTTAATATTTAGGCACGGTCCAAGAAATTGGTGTTTAGCCAGTTAACGAGCCTTTGTGCACGTTTCGCAAAACCCACTCTTTGGCCCGCAGATGGGTCTCAGTCAATTAGAGAATTTATTATCCTGTTAGCCCATTTGATTATCCTTTCTGGGATATAAATTGCGAGCGATCAGAATGGTTTGTAATTCAATAAGTTAAACAGATATCTATAAAGATTAGAATTGTTTTCTTTTACGACTTCAGTATATTGCATATTTTTTAATTGTGTTGATCCTCATTTCATTTTGAAGCATCATCTAGCTTGTGGGTCATAAAATGTCAGAAAGTTGTTATTCTTTTGGGGGTTGAAAGTTTGCATGCAGTTTTTTTTTAAATAAGTACTGTTTAAAATAAGGAAACCGTAAATCAAAAACCAATTAACTATACAACAAAGTTTATCGTGAAAAACGAATTTCAGTATCGTTATCAAGATGGTGAACGCGAATTAACTCCAACGCAAGGGACGATTAATGACAAGCCGAGTGTAAGGTGAGACCAAAATGCGATAACACTTAATAACCCTTTTGATATATTACAATTTGTTTAAAAATTAATGGGATCAATCGTCATTGAAATCTGATACTTTTTGACAACGTTGATGAATAATTGTTTAGGATTTCAGCAAAATATCCGAGGCATATTGTTGGCAGTTGACACCTCGATATCCGGATCTAGATTTCTTATTGTAACTATAAAGCTGTTAATGCTGGCTTGGTTATCAGAGGTAAAAAATAGACTCATAATATGTTCGCAAAATTTTCTATAGGGTACTATTTTAGGGTATTATTTAATTTATTTTAGGCTATTTACCAATAGCCTTCAAAGAGTTCCGAAATTAAAATCCGACGTCTGTCAAAGAAGTCGAAGTTATTTAACGTATGAAATATCTACCAGTCCTCTTAAAATCGCCCCAGCGGTTGCAGGGACTAACCGAAACAAACAGGCAGACACAGATAATATTATCAAAACAGATGTTTTTACTTTAGTACTGTATATTTCATACATAAATGAAATCATGATCATTTATAATAAAATGCTTTTAATTTGGAATTACAGCCACTGCAATTTTATTCATCTGTTAATATATATACAAGTATTAATACCCTATCGTAACTGAAAAATAGCTCTATCACACTAAACATTCGTGATTGGAAAACTTCATGCATTTTTCCACCCCAATTACCACATTATACTCATTAATTCCCACAAAAGAATTGAAAAACCCGAAAGCTAGACTCATTAACTGCAGAAACTAATGGGATTTGATGGAAGTCGGCGCAAAAACCCGGGCCATTCCCCGGGGCACGGTTAGCATGATTTATAGTACCTTCCCCGGCATGCAACAGAATAAATGCAATATGAATTGAAAGAATAACCACCTAATGTCTAAAGAAATATAGATGTTTTTCTATTGCAGTTATGTTCAAATAGTTTTTACCACCGATTTCACTATACATTTCCGGTCACATAAGTTAAAAAATATCGTCATACGACTTCGAAAAGACTCCAGACTCGAAGAGACTCTATATTAATATATAAAGCTGAAGAGTCTGTTTGTTCCTAATCATAGAAACCATTGGGGGCCTACTAACATCGTTATAGCAGCGACGACTTACCAACTTCTTAGCTTTGACGTTAAATTTAGTATCACCAAATAAAACGTCAAAGCTGAGGAGTTCTTAATACGCTCTAGTTAAACCAATGCTGGTAGAATTAAAAAAAAATAGTGT
Source organism: Watsonalla cultraria (assembly GCA_964035505.1). Taxonomy (NCBI): domain Eukaryota; kingdom Metazoa; phylum Arthropoda; class Insecta; order Lepidoptera; family Drepanidae; genus Watsonalla; species Watsonalla cultraria. Next base: position 4,558,863 of record OZ037734.1, on the reverse strand, counting down.
TAGATAGCCCATTTTCGTGGAAGGCTATATATCATTACATTACGCCAAGACTTAGGTTAGCTCAAAGTAACTATTTCACGCGAACGAAGTCGCGGACAGAAGCTAGTAAAACAAGTAAATACAATATTCATTCATTATAGTCTATATATTTCTATATATCAAGTGCTAACATAACAAATATTGAGACTAACCGTTCAGAAATATTTCCAAAAGATTTGAAATACAGGATTATATGGACTGGACTAAAGAAATACACCGGAAGCACACGAGATCTGTATTCCAGTACAAACGAGAGCATAATACATAACAAAGTTAAGTCATATTTCATATCCAAACTTAGCTGCATCACAAAACAGCCACAGAAACTTCTCACGTACCATAACAAGCACGTTTCCATAGTAAAAACTGGATTGCATTCTGACGTGGAAAAATGTTCGCTTAGCGTTACACCTGAGGTACCTAATGGTGTTTAGCTACTGGCTACTGGCTACGAAATGGAAATATTTGCGAATTATTAATCTAGAGTTTAAGCTAGAATTGAAATAAAAAAACCGGATAAATGCGGGACAAAGAGTTCCATCAATACTTCTTCGAATTGACTCAAAAGGTACTGGACCGATCTTAAAAATTCTTTCAGCAATGGATAGCTACATCATCAGCGAGAAACATAGGCTATAATTTATTCCCGGTAACGATAACTACGCGGGTGAAACCGCACGAGGTTATCATAAAAAAACGCTAGTTATCTATAAAATCTGCAATTTATCACGTTTCTTGTATGGGAGTTAGACACAAAGACAAACAGACGGACAGCGGAGTCTTAGTTATATGGATTCAGTTTAGGCCACAGACATAGGCCTCTGGTTTAGACCTAATTAAGGCACTTAGGAACTTCGGTAAATTACCACCGGTTCGGAAACTAGTCTTCTGAGAAGACCTCGTGTACTTCAACACACACATAAAACCAATAAGTACATGTAGTAATTTCTTCACATATTTGGTTTACAAATATGACAAGTTAGCAACATTATTTAACCCATCGCCAATAATCCACCATGGCTGAAATGTTTGCGAAAATATTAATGGAATACCACGCGGAGGTACCCACAATTGGTGCGAATACCTTACTCCGATCATTTGTGTGCATTCCACGAATATTTAATTGATTAAGCTTGATATGCGATACGATATTAATTTTAGGTATTCAATTATATTGACATGAATATTTATACATATTATTGGAACATGGCTAAGATACAATAGCAGTCATTTCACCCCACATGCTTGACAGTGAAGGAAAACAACGTGCGGAAACCTGCATATCTCTGAGAAGTGATTCAAAGACCGTATAGTGCCCGAGACGATGGACTCCCCATCTATCACGTTGGCACTAAATCATATTCGGTGAAATATGTCTGTCGTGCAACACCTCTGCTTACCTGCCTGATGTCGTCACGAATTATGAGCGCTGACATTGAATGCGCAGTAAGAATTTTACGAGTCTGTCTCTGTCTGTATGGTAAAATACATGAGCAGTATGCTCGCTATTTGCCCCGAGAGCTCAAAACTCACACCTATCTATACTGATATATGTCTTACAAACGTATTAAATAAAATATTGTAACGTAAACGACCCATGTTTACGTTCCAATACAAAATCAGGAAAAGACTCAATCGATATAGTCAGCGTTAATACATATACTTGGGGTACAGTTACCAATGTCACACAAAATAATTCCACTATGTCTCCGAAGGAGCGTTATAACAAAATATATATTTCTTAAATGTCACGAATGGCCGGGAAATGCTTGACTCATTTAAATATGTATAAAGCCACATCAAACGAGTATATCATTTTCTTTCGGGATCGAAGGACTCGCTAGTGATGTGCCTGTACATATTTTTATATCCGAACTTTAATACATATTTATTTTATTATTTTATTATGAGCCTGAATTGTCCCACTGTTGGGCAAAGGCCTCCCTTCCCTCTTTCCATCCCTTCCGATCCAGAGCTTTCTCAGGCCAGTTTTTCAGGAAGGCGTTCAGTTCGTCCTGCCATCTTTTTCTCGGCCTGCCACGTCTGCGCCTTGCATTCAGAGGGATCCATAGTGTGGTTCGTCTATCAAATTAAAGACTTATACAACACGTCGAAAGCGCGACTGCTAATTCATTTCTCGGAATTTGCAAATATTCGGTTTTGCTTGGTATAAATATCGAAAATAAATTATTAAAAGTTTGAATTCATGGACAAAACATAGAGCTACATTGAAAGTCTGAAGATACGTTTAAGAATATAGAAAGAAATATTGTCTAAATGAGTGTCGCTTAACTACTTGCCGTCACGAAATATGAGCGTTTAGCTAAAATAGTGGGAGTAACTACACAGATTGATAAAATGACTACTGCGCGTACTGTAATTACCAATATCCGAGTTATAAAATATCCGAAACCACGAAACATCACATCCCTGTCAGTACTTTATAAAGGACATTATATTGGTAAGCGGGTATCACAGACCAGATTCACATTTTGGGACACTTCGTAAAGGTTCCCATTCTCATGGTAAAGCTTTAAGGTGATTCCACATTTAGATTTGAATAATTTAGTAGCGTTCCCGTGGGATTTAAAACGACTTCGGACAGGTAAATAAATATTTTTATCAATACCTTTTATATCAATGCGACCAAGATTGGATCATACTCTGAAAAAAAGGAAGTTACATTACCCCTGGGACTGATTGCCGGCAGAGTACTTATAGTACATCCATATTTCACCATGTTTCGCTGCAGTATTCGCAACCACAAAACCAACAAGGCAGTCATATAAATATCAGTTGTAATACAGGGATCGAAGCTGCATCGCGTCCCTGACATATCGCTTAACCACCAAACCACATGCGTTGACGATTATAAAGTAATTAAAATATAAATAAACTAACGATCGATGATATTTAAATACTTCATAGAATCAACGTTTTCATGAGTATAGTCACTAGCAAAAGTTATATATAATACTTTTTATTAAGTAAACTAAATTACAATATTTTAATCTTACACACATAGCAAATACGGATCTTAAGCTCGTCAATTTAAATAGCATAGTTAGCTCATGACCAAATTTACGCGTTAAAGGCATTTGTGAAACTAAATTACTATTTCACTAAATAAGGGCATAGAATATAAATGAAGAAGTCCCACTAAAGTGTTGAATGCCTACAATGCCTACCCATCAATAACCGCAGGCAGTCATCAAAGAGATTTGCCGCAAAACGACAATTTGCGCACAATCCCCTTCTATTTGCTTGAGAGAAAAAAATAAACGAAATCATTTGGATACATTACCTTCTTTGTTACGTACAAAACACGAGGTAATATTTCCTACTGATATTTAAAGGGAAATTGTATTTTTAGACACATTTGTTTCGAAGGCTGACATTTGTTCTGTGGCAACAATAAGTATTTCGAAAGGAGCTTACGGTTTGTCATTATTAAGGCACTTTATTTCTTCATTTGAACAACCAGCTTTTAGCCGCGACTTCGTACTATATCTAAGTATATTTATCTATTTCTAAATAAACAAAGACATCATTTACAAGTCTAGAATGGCTGGAAGGATTTTAAAGACCTCTGATTCGTGTCGCCTTGCAAAATCTATTAAATACCTGCACGCTACAAATTCATGTCTCTAGGACAATAGGTTTAGGCTGTGCTGATTCACACAGTCAATTAGCACATTTAATTTTAAATGTATATGGCGTGGCTTCTTAAAATTCGATAGACAAAAGAAATCCTGGGCAGAACCACGGGACACAGCTAGTAAAACATCATCACGGTTTCCTCACGATTGAATCCTTTATCGTAAAGCTTATAGAGTGACAAACTGCAAGACTTTGGGAAAGCAATCATTATCATGCAAATAAATTCAAGATGGCGATGACGTGTAGCCATATTAAATATTCTGATAAATGAGTCCACAAACATCGATATCAAACAAACTGCGATATATGCGTGTTCAAATAAAAAAAGCAAAATTGAATGCACTTCCAGTGAGACGCGATGGTAACGATAAGTCTTTCTATTTACACGTTTAGACAGCCAATATTAGCCAAACGTTGGCTAATGTTTGTCGTGTGGTGCTAATGAACGCAGGGCCAATGTTTGCGGGCGAGTGTGATCGGATGGTAATTAGGTCTAAGGATGGTAATGGTTACGTTGTGTAAAAACAATGTTAACTCGTTACTTTCGAGTTAGGCAGAGAGTGGGCACACTTTCTTCTGTTGGACATGTCTCGACGTGGCTCTGAAAGTCCCTTAAAGTGAGTAATGTCATACATACATGCTCACGCCTGTATTCCCCGAAGAGGGTAGGCACAGGTGTCCTAACAACACCCACCTTTTACCGAAGATGATTTAGTGCCAACCTGACAGATGGTGATTCTATCGCTGTCTCAGGCACTATACATACGTCTTTGAATTACTTCTCACATCGTAAAACACGTGGTGTGTAATCACTGCATATACGTTTTTAGAAAAAGTCATTGGTACAAGCCCCGCTGGGTTTCGAACTTGCATCACTTGCGTAGCAGGCGACTGCTCCAACCTCAAGGCCACCACGGCTCTCTCCTACTGATGTTCCAGGGATATTACTAGTAAAGACTGTAACTAAGGCAGTAGTTTCCTATCCGTATCGCCGTAAAAGGCTTTCTTCAGAACTCAATCTATCTCTTTACTAAATTTCGATTATCTGTCTGTATTTAGATTGTGTTATTAGTATGGATTTAAATTCGCATTCCCCTAAAGAAGCGACTAGTATCGTGGCCAATAAATAAAGCAGCTGGGAACGCTATTTTTATTCTAAAAGGAAGCATTCGCATACATCTCTGATAACGCCGAGTCCGACTTTTCTCTAAGAATTGTAAAGCAAGAATAGAATTGTAAACAGGGTTAGCTGGATCTACTCGTTTTAGAAATACAGTGAAATGGCGCCCTATTCACTGAACCTGCCCTTTGAGGGACTATGTATGAAGGAAGACGAGGGAAAATATCACTTAGGTACCCTGTATATGCCTGAGAATTAATTCAAAGACGCATGTAGTGGCTGCGACGGCGATTAACTTACTATCTGTCACGATATCACCATCATTAGAGTCTTATACACTCATAGTTGGAAAGGTGGTGTTGTAACGGCTCTGCTGTTCGAAGACCCTTCTGGGAAGTGAGGAACATAAAAATACTCTCTTTAGTTCTGTGGAGTTAGCTCCTAAACGTATAAGTAATTCTAGATTGAAGTGGTCCTCTTTTCTCTGTATTTCTTTACATTTACCGGAATATAAAGAGAAATCTAAAAATATGACGACAAACATATTATAAGTTTCGAAGACTTAAAGATGATAGTAATAACTAAAGCCTGCTCGATCAAATAGTATCGCCTATTGCGAGACTTGGCACTACAAAGCCGTAAAACCTAAGTTATTCCGCTAAATCCTAACAGCACGCCATAAATATACTTTTAGCATCTCACCAGGACTAAGCAACACTCGTTTTATAGAAACGAAGGTAGAAGCGATCTGTTACGCCCCGGAGCATCTTCAGAATTTTTATGCGAATATAAAAGTACAACTCGTATATTTATGCAAGAACATTTGTGTTGGAAATAGCTTTTTGAAATGCAAACACAATTCGCAGGTTCGTTACGCCATTTTGGATTTTTTCTCAAAATATTTAATGTTTGTTAGCTCGAGCTTAAGGAGAAATGAACGATATTATTATACTGCGAAATAAAACTCAGCGTTTTAAGCTCTGGATAAATGGGCGAGTTCCTAAATGACACACTGGCTTTATGACAAAAACTTATTAAGCATAAAAAAAATTAAAAAGTGGGAATGTCCCCGAAAATTAAATTAATAAAGAATTATTCGACGAGTAAATTAAAAAACAACAGTGCCGTTACCGTAACCGCGCGTCGTTGTGCGGTAATGACAACTCTTACACAACAATTCCATTCGCTAGGTTGTCACCATGGGTTGTCACTCATTACCATATGTACATAAACCCGCGCGCATCGGTCGGCCATATTTGAATTGCCGCCATTTCCCGACGCCATCTTTATTAATTAAAAACACCGCGTTTTTCCCTCCAACGCAATTGTTTCCCAAGTTATCTTAATGCTCGCTACGCAGATTTTAACTGTGACAATTTTGTTACACGAATTTAGTGGAGTGGTGCAATTTTACATTTGAGTGAACTACTTTTTTATCCGTTTCGTGTACTTTTTCAGAAATATGAATTAATAAAGACAGTCAGATAGAATAAGAAAAGTACGAATATTTTACTGTAGATGGCGTCACGATTTATGAGCGCGAAAGTAGTGGGGATACTTCGCGTCATAAAATGACTACTGCGCATTCAAGGCCAGAGCTCATGACTCGTGACGGGACCTATACTCTTACTCATGCGGTCAAAAATCAACTTCGTTTTGTACATACTATAGTGATGCGCGATTCAGCTATCGTTTCACATTCACAACACTAGACGCCAACACGAACTCTAGCGAGTAAATAAAAATAGTTGAGTATATCGCAGCCCGAGGGACGCCCAATAAAGTCTGGTTGGATTTTCTGCGTACGTATGGAAATACTGGGTGCACTCCCTTTGGGTCGACAGACATCGATAGTTTTGGGAGCAACTGTATTAATCGGTTGAAACAGACAGTGTTGTATGTGCTCGATTCTAGCGATTTTATTAAGTAATCGATGTTTATCGTTTTAAGTTTATAGAGAAGCTCTCATTGGCTAGGCTAGGCCAGTGATGGCAATAGTATGCAAAAGCATTTAATTAACGGCTAACTGACGGTCCTTCGACATAAATATTATAATGGCCCGCGAGATAATTATATTTCGGTCCAGAAGTATACAGTAGATACTACTTAGTTTAGTATAGCTACGATCCTTACATACTTCTTTCGCTTCATCCACATTCAAGCATCTCTGCACACACTTCCTGCGGTTACGAGTGCTCCGAATTTGACCTTTCTGAATCCTTTATTAATTTGGTCATAGTAGTTCTTCCTTGGACGCCCTCTACCGACACCTCCGCTTACATTCGCTCTATAATTTTGTTTCGTTAATTGCCTTTCACATATCCTTTCGATATGTCCAAACCATCTCAACATACTTCTTTCAATTCTAGTCACTACATCATCCTTCAACTTCCTTCAAATATACATACTTCGTAATGATCGCATTTCCACTGCACTCACTCAAATTTTTCTGCTAAGCCCAACATTCACTTCCATGCATCAGAGTATAACAACAGCGTGATTTATCTGCATTCCTTTATAAGGTTTTTTTATTAATTATTTATCTACCTGTCTTAATCTAATTGTGCTTCAGTTTCCGTATTCAATGCATCTTTCACCGTATTCTAGGCATTATGCAAAAGCGTGAAATGCTTAGGAGTTTCATTTACTGTAAAATTTTAACACAAATCGATAAATCTTTCGGCAATACTTTTGGATCCCACATATATTATAAATGGGTAGACTTTATTCATCCCTCAATATCGATAAAGCGGCGTACCATCCCTCAGGAGCCGGGATGATTGCATTCGATAGATTTGGATGCTGAATTCTTGAACAATGGAGCATTTTTGCCGCTTTTTGAAGAACAATTCTTAAGGAAATTCAAGCGCGATCCTTAGTTCAAATTTACTTGCAACTTGCAGTATTAGAAAAGTGGAATTCGTCTTTTCATAGATAAGTAGTTCACCACAGATTTGTAGACTTATATAATTTAACTAGCTGTGTCCCGCGGTTTCACCCGCGTAGATTTACCCTAATATTTCTAATTAATAAAAGTAGCCTAAGCTACTCCTTGAAACATCAGCTACCTGCCAGTGAAAGTCCCGTTAAAATCGGTCCAGCTGTTACAGAGATTACCCGGAACAAACAGACAGACAGACAAAGAAACATTTTAAAACTTGGTTTTTTAGTGTCAGTAGCGTGTATACTTTCATATGCATTTAGTGAAAAGCTGTTATTTTGGAATTACAAACAGACACAGACATTATGTATATAGATTTTAGTTGACAATGATTCTTTGTTACAATTTAACGGTTAAACGGACCTATCAGAAGAATGAAGATGCAAGAACAGCGTCTACACTCTCTACGAAGCACTGGCTGATCTTACTAACTGCAAGAACACAACTAATCTCTATAATAGCAATTTTAGCTACAATTTGAAGTGCTTGTTGTAAGGTGGATGAGCTAGCAGTAGGGCGACATTGAAATTCTCTCTTGAAATTTTATTTTAATCGCATTTTTCATTTCAAGTCAAAACACTCCAACGAGAATGTAGGCTCTCAAAATTCTTACCGTTAGATTGATCACAAAACTTACAGTGCACAATCTAATTAAACAAATACTTACTTAACTTAAACACTGAATTCTTGTTAACCCTTTTCTCTGACAGTATGTTCGCGTCCCGAAGCAAATAATCCCAATAGGGTTACATTGTCCCGACGAAACGAAACAATCCTGCAGGAATGCCAACTATGGGATACACGCATGAAACATCGTGACGTCTCTATATACAACGGTATGTTTAAAAGAAAATAGTGATAGGATTCTGCTCTTGTTCAGTGAAAAATGGAATCTTCGACAATGTTGCTTCTGATAGAATGCCAACAATGACCAGGGGGCCATCTATGATCGCTTAAGCAGCGCGTATTAAGAACTTAGCTTTCACGTTTAATGTTACGGTACCAAAATGAATTGTCAAAGCTCAGAAGTTCTTAATACACTCTGCTTAAGCCGATGATGGTAGCAATTCACAAAACACCGGTGCGATCTATCAGAGTACCCGGAGTCCCCCCTGAGCACTGAGGATGGCCACCGGGGGGGTTTTAGTGCGGTGAAAATCCCACATACCCCCAGGGCGACCCAGGCCTCTCCCAGGGCGGTCGGGGACCTTTTGAAGGTTTCCCCCTCGTCAATAAAAAAAATAAATAATTTAGATGAATTATTCAACAGATAACAGCACCGCGTGAGGACTACATTGATACATTTGTCCTAATAACCAAGTGAACGAGTCAAATAAACAAATATGGGTCACCTTTAAACCTTCCTTAATTCAAAACTTTTTGATCCATCTAAATCGGCCCACTCAACTTTATACATAAAACCTCTTTTTTTTAAATCGTTTATAAATATTCGCAAAAAGCCTTAACTTAAATGTGTATAAGCGCTCTCATAATTCAATAACCCACAAACACGTTTTGTTTTGATTAACATCGATCGCAGTAACGGCACCCTGGTGGCTCGTAAAAGGGCAAGTGATCCGAAGAGCCGGGATTAAACCGGGATTAGCAGCTCAAGTGGCTCAAAAGGCTCAAACTTATGATAATGTGAGCCCTTCCTAGCTTCGTTCCAAACGTGATTCAGGGATTTACCGAATCCCAGGTATTGCGAAGTTTCGGCTCCCTATGGTGTGAAAATTTCCAATTTGACGAGTTTTGGAACAAAAATAGGGTTGCGTTTTGTTATGAATATATTTTGCTTAATGCACAAACTGGGTATAAAGTATATTTACATAGTTATCATCATTTTATCACAGGGCATATTTTTCGATCAGTGAAGTTAAGCAACCCCAACCAAAGCCAGTAGTTGGATGAGTGTCCGCCTGGGCTCCCTCCGTTCGGAGCACTTATATTGTTGGCCACGTTTGCCAATTCAACACATTTGGCAATCGTTACAGGTAAGTCAGATGTCTTAAAGTCTGATAACAGTCTTAACTCATATAAACGATTTTATTTATTGATGGGTTCGTAGTATTTCTCTGTTGCTTCCACATTCTTCTGGCACATTGGCGTTGTATTGTATGTGTCTGTTCTGAATGTTACAGTTGATTTGTTGCAATTGCATACATACAAGATGGCGCTACTAGTCAATTAGAACGCGCTATGGTTACAGTTTTTTGAGTCTCTTAATACTTTGAAGAGCCATACATCCATGGCCGTGGGTTTAAGTAGTCCGCTACGCAAGATACGCAAGTAAGAATCTCGGCATCCAATGAATTTTTGTAAAAAATAACTTTTATGGAATGATTTCACACCACGTGTTTCAAGGCGATATATTCACCATATGGTACGTTGAAACACAATAATCTTCGGTTCGGTTTAAGATGTCGTTAATCATCAATCAATGGTAAATGCAAAAGCGTGAACATATACGTATAAATACTTGTTTTTCTGACAGTCGTAGCCGCAGGCACAACATGTTTCATTCTCAAGTGAGTTTTCGCTCATAGTTTTCTTTTTTCTAAATGACCATATGAGAAATAACTTATTTCCCTTTGTGCGGTTTCATTACATTACCAATGGCGGTCGAAACATAAAATTGGTAGTCACTGGGTTCAGAATATGCATACCGCGGTAATGTATGCAAAATAGAGAAACTACAGTAACTAGGGTATATCACGCGATCCAAACATTTTGTTAGCATTTATATAAGGCTGAAAATACCTTCCGACACACTGAAACATCCTGTGTGCAATCCTAGCGAAGAAAAAACCACCCTAACCTTGCAAGATAGGGATGATTTTTCCTTGGACAATATTTGCAGTTACGACTTTTGGAGGTTTTCAAAGGGAATAGCTAATAGCAGAAAATTATGGGTCAAGGGTGACTACGAGGAATCAAAGAAAATTTGTACTGTGTATAATAAATGTGGTATTGTGACGTGCGTAGATTATCTTGGCTGTGAGACTGTTTCTTGTTTCAATAGATTTTTTATTATTTTAACTGTATTACATTTATTAACAACTAGCTGTGCCCTGCGGTTTCACCCGCGTAGATTTAGTTTCTTCCTCACTGTCGCGGAACCCAATTTTTTTTAATAAATAAAAGTAGCCTAAGTTACTTCTTGAAACATCAGTGAAAGTCCCGTTAAAATTGGTCCAGTCGTTTCAGAGATTACCAGGAACAAACAGACAGACAGACAGACAGAGACAAAATTTTTAACTTGGTTTTTTAGTGTCGGTGTGTATACTTTCATATGCATTTAGTGAAAAGCTGTTATTTTGAAATAACAAACAGACACTTCAATTTTATTAATCTGTATAGATAAATTGAACCAAGATATTGTTTGGAGGCATGATGTCATATAGACTTCATTTCGAATCCAATAACTTCATCATGGTCGTTAAAAATATTGTATCAAGCTTGATAGTTTATCGATAATTCCACAACTGATTATCATTGTTTTTAAGACTGGTTTAACCCAAATTACCGATTTTCCTCATAGAAGAGGTTACAAAGGGCAGATGGCAGTCGCTTCGTATAAAATCAGGTGATCAGCCACATCGGGTTCAATCAAGTGCCGACTCCAACAATGTATGGGATAAGGCCAGGGAGATGATGACCTCTGTAAGATGGGGGTACAGTCGCCAGTGGAGCAGCTCAGAATTGTATGTCCTACCTCTGTTAAATAATGTCAGCTAACTATGAAATAATAATTAATAAGCTTGCGTTGAAATTCCAAATGATTTTCTTTACTTCAAAGCTCTTTTTCATCGACCTTAAAACGATATTGAAGTCAAAATTGAAAGTGTGACAAACGAACAACCTATTGACTAATATTATTTACATAAACTTCGGGGTAGGACTTTCAATTACATAATTAAACCCTACAGTAATCAAATTTTCCTTCAAAAGTCATCAACGGGCGCTAGTGTAACAATAATAATGAGTACTGAACTTGCCAAAGTGGGAAGTTGGGGTTTCACTTGCGCATTTAAGAGGCATCTGGAGGCCTAGTGCGAGTTTTTCACTGCCGCCGTCACAAGTCACCGCGTCGACGTAAACGCAGATTTGTATAGGATCGGAACAGCGCCTCTGTCGGCCTAAACATGACACTATTGTGAGCCCATACAAATCTGCGTTTACGTCGACGCGATGACTTGTGACGGTGATTTTAAGAAAACCCGTACTAGGCAATCTGATGTGATTTTCCACACAAACGTAATCCATTTTTTTAATATTGTTAATATTATTACTCGGAAAATTTCTCGGTTACATTTTCATGTCGAAAAAGCTTAATCAATTCAGCTGAGATTTGGTGTACGGATAGCTTTGGCTCCAAGAAAGGACATGGGGTAAGTAGGAACTTAAAAAGTCAATACGTGGAAAAAGTTGCGGGAAAATGGGATATATATAAATCATATCTAATATACGTCACGGTATCACGCGTAAACAACTGGATGAATTTTAACGGGACTTTCACTGGCAGATAGCTAATGTTTCAAGGAGTGCTTTAGTCTAATTTTATTTAGAAAACATATTAGGGTACCGCCACTACGCGGGTGAAACCGCGGGGCACAGCTAGTTATAAATAATTATGGGATAAGGACCAGAGAGATGATGATGATGAAAAAGTAAATCTCTAGAGTAATTCAAGTGCATCAAGAGGTAAATAAACTCCATATTCATGAAATAAGCATTATATTATAAAAATATTATTACTCATTACGTTTGTATGAGAATAATATGTTTGGGGGCCCCTTAACGGTGGTTTTTGTATAAAGTCTCCAAGAAAGCACCTCAAGGTGTTTGGATAACTAATTTGCTTAGAAATTTGATTGATTTCATTTCGTCGAAGTTGGAAGCGGGATTAAAAGGGTTTTATAATATTCAGATTTTTGATATAAGTTAGGTACCTCGAGTAGTATCGGACCCTTGGTAAATAGGCTTAACGATTAAAGAAAAAATAATTTGTAGTGTTAAGAAGCCGAATATTTTATGTATTAAGTATATATATATATATTAATTCAGTTTAAAATCTCAATTTTATATCTTTACAGTAAAATTAAATTGAAGTATCTTTGTTATTTTAAATAAACAGCATTCCACTAAATGCATATGAAAGTATATTACAGTACTTACATTAAAAAACAAGAATAAAATAAATCTCTGTCTGTCTGTTTGATCCGGCAAATCTGAAACGGCTGGAGCGATTTTAACGGGATCTTCACTGGCAGATAGCTGATGTTACAAGGAGTAACATTAGTATTTATACAAAGCTAGTATTTAATACAAACAAGATCAGACTTAGAAGTCCTTACTTAGGTAATAAAGACGCCAGTCTAGCCAAAATGCACCACTCTAGAATAGAACCTAGGTAATCGCAAAGTACTTCAGGTAAGAATACGCATTCAGTTTTACAATTAAGCGATATGCAAAATCGTCAATGTTTGAAGATATTCGTACCTTAGACTTAGCCACAATACAGAAGAGCTAGCGATTTTAGTTTATTTTGTAGGAGTTTGATACTCCAACCAACAGATGGCGCAAGGCGACCCCAAAACCGCAAAAAAGCAAGGGAAAGAAATTCGACGCTTGAGGTGTGATCACGAATAGCTCAGTTGGAGCAACTGCATGGTTCGCAGAGGTCGTGGGTCAGAGTCTCGCCTCGTGTTCGTATTTTTCCTAAACATTTTTAATGATTTATTAGGGTAGGCAGACAGAGCTAAGCGGGATCTTCCAATCGGAGCTTCATTATTAGTGTTGTATTCAAAAAGTGAGTGCTAGGGGTAGCACAGCGATTTCATTCCTTTTCACCCAAAGGCGAAGCAAAAAGGAGGGTTATGATTTACTGGTATGATGACAGTGACACTCTTGGTATAGCAACGTTTATATGCTGCATTTAGCCGTAACTAAAAATAATGGATTTAAGGAGGAATTATAAAGATGGTCATATTGATAGACAACAGACATGTGGAGAAAGTACTAACAGAAATAAATATCTTCCTGTGATACTACCAAACATTTTAGTACAATCATCGTCGCAAAATATATATTGGAAGATTTTTTTTACACACGGACAGCAAAAGATTCAGCTTAAAGTGTTTAAATATGGGAAGAACTAAGCATTAAAACGTTAATTTCCATTTTAACTTAATTAAGCACTTGAACTTGGACCACTTCCAAAATTTACATAAGAGATTTACTTAGCCCTTCGTGAATAGTGAGTTAAAGTTTATATCTTGGATATAACAGCTAACAGTGTATTTGACTTCACTTGAGGAACTTTACCTTAGCGTGGTAACGTATGTTTATTCAATGCACGGAATCTTAGATTCATTCAAAATTGCTAATTAACCACTTAGTTAATTGAATAAGGTTAAAAGACTTGATACTTACATTAGAAAATAAATCCATTGAAAAAGCTTTTTATACTTATTCGGTTGAACCGAACTCGCGCGCTGATGGTGCCATACAAAATTGTTGGATAAATTTCATACTGTCGTTAAAAAAATTGTTCTTATTGAATAACTAGCGGACGTCACGAGGTTTCACCCGCGTAGTTTCTGTTCCCATGGAAGTGCGGGGATAAAATATAGCCTATATTAATCAGTGATAATGTAGCATTCAATTGGTGAAAGAATTTTTTAAATCGGTCCAGTACTTTTAGAGCTAATTCATTACAAACATATATACAATACTTTCCTCTTTAATTATAAATAAGCTATTATTAATAAGAATAGATTTGACACCAATGGGGTACTTCCCGTTGACCAAGAACTATGAGAATTGTCAGAAGCGTTGCCTAACATGTAAAGGAAAAAAACTGAAACCGTAAATATCTAGTCCCAAACAAAACAAAAAATCGCAATAGACAAAAATCGCAGTTTTAAATACAGTTTAAAAACTCTTTCGATTTCTGTTTTGTACTAGAAGACGGGTGTATGTATAATATTATCGTCTGAATAAATACATGAGCGTTATTTATTAATATTATAGTCGTATCTAGCTAGAACCACTCTAGCGGGGCCGATAATTTCAACGCGTTAGACAAGACAACGAAAGCCTTTCTAGTATAAAATCTAGGTAACCTAGCGGTGAGGTCACGTACATAGGGCTGACACACACACACGCATATTTTGCTACTTATTTTTAAACCATACATACATATGCTCATGCCTGTATTCCCCGAAGGGCTAAGCAGAGGTGTTATAATAACAACACCCACTTTTCACCAAAGATGATTAAGTGCCAACGTGACAGATGGTGAGTCAGTTCTCAGGCACTATACATAAATCTTTGAATTACTTCTCAGACATATGCAGGTTTCCTTACGATGATTTCCTTCACCGAAGGACGTGGTGTGAAAACACTGCACCTAAGTTATTTGGAAAAACTCTCAGCTCTTAAAATTGTTTACACCCCGACGTAAAAACTAAGGTGATAGCAAAAAAGTTTGACGTATCCGTCTGTCTATGGCATCGAAGCTCCGAAAAGCTAAAAAGTGCTACCAGGCGACTGGGACCGCGGTCCCAGTTCATAGTGGTTCAGTCAGTAATCAATTGATTTAGATTTTTTCCTATTATCCAATTAACTAATAAGCGACAGTCACAGACCATAAGTTCAATAGTGTGACAAATTCCACCATAACCCTTAGAAAGTGTTACTAATTGGTTAATTGGGCACACGCGATGTGTGACTGACCAATTTTATTTGTACAAAACTGTTACAAATACGGATAATTTCCTTCTTCGGATTTTGCACTATATCATATTTTAAGGTCGTCATGCTATGATGATTAAAAAATACCATTTGGTTCGAAAGCTAACTATTTAAGAAACTCAGCCAGGTATTCACTACATGTATTATCTACTATATTATAAGTAAATCACTCAAGTAAATTCAACGGATCATAATTATCCAAATAGTCAATAGAATCTCATTAGCGACAACCCTAACGGAGACTATAAACATTTCTAGATAAGATATCGCGCACACATCGCGTTATATCGATGCGATTGTGTGTTCGGCTGTATAAAGCTAAAACCACCTTTAGAATTTATTCTCGAGGTCAAACACGGTTACTCTAGCAATAAAGTTCCTTATCAAATAGCTATTTAGAAGAAGTGACGCGTCATTGAACTAAAAGCCTCCGTTTGCCTAGACCTATAGGCCCATATTCTGTAGGCCTAGACAAAGCATTCTCTCACGCTTGTATTAATCGGCACACACTACAGTGCCCAGGGGTGGATCCAGCTTTGGCGCCAGGAGAGGGTCACATAGTCGTTCGTTCCCAAACGTTTCAAATTACAAAGTTATTATATTATATTAAATTAATTAAATATTGAAGGTATGTAGTTACATAAGATCTGTATGGATTAATTGAAAATTGGAAAATTGTTCCGGGTAATCTCTTAAACGGCTGGACGGATTTCAACGGGACTTTCACTGGCAGGTAGCTGCTGTTTCAAGGAGTAACTTAGGCTACTTTTATTTATTAATAATATTAGGTTTCCGCGACAATAACGATGAAACTAAATATACGCACACGGCACTAAATATACGCACGGGGCACAGCTATAAAAATCAGCTGTAACGTAGTTATTCACGTGAAATCGTCCGATTTTTGTAGAATTTTATAGCACAGCAGCATCTACAAGATACTGCTACTATACTTTTAAGACAATAATTGTCGGCTTTTATATTTTATTACAATTCTTCTCAGAAGCAGTCTTGGGGAAGATTTTGATGATTGAAAAACCTTTTCGCGCGAGCCATTTTAATTAAAGTACCTAAACTGTGATTTCATACTACGTGCTTTACGGTGAAGGAAAATATCGTGAGGAAACCTGCATATGTCTGGAAAGTAATTCAAAGACGTATGTATAGTGCCTGAGACGGTGATAGACTTACCATCTGTCACATTGGCACTTAATCATCTTCGGTGAAAAGTGGGTGTTGTTATTACAACACCTCTGCCTACCCTTCGGGGGATACAGGCGTGAGCATATGTTACCCTTTAAAAGACCCTTGGTCTTTGACAAAACCTTGCGAATTAAGGTTCAATGTAGCATTATTTCAAAACGAAATTCCTACTTACTTATCCCACCTAACATTATGCTTTAAACACTTACATATACAGTTTAAAACCGTTTAAAGCGTGACATCGCCACAGTTTACATATAACGTTTAGAAGCAGTAGGGAATCTAGGAACAAATCGTGAATTGACTTATTCACACCGACGCACGCATCTACGAGGAAACATGTGGAATAGTCGTAATGACAGTAAGAGGTGTCACGTCGTGGATGATCGCGTATACGTCCTGCACGTGTTATACAGACATTCTTCGAAACTTCAGAACGACAAGTCGACAGTATTTTGACAGTGAAAAAACGCTCTGTGGAGCAAACATTCTTATCTAAAACTAGCTGTGCCCCGCGATTTCACCCGCGTAGATTTAGTTTCATTCTTTATTTCACGAAACCCTTATATATTTTAAAAATATAAGTAGCCTAAATCACCCCTTATAATATTAGCTATCTGCTATTGAAGGTTAAAAACGGTCCAGTTTCGGAAATTAGCCGGAACAAACAAACACACAGACGGAGAAAAACTCTTAAAATTATTGTTTTTGTGAGTACTGTACATACTTTCATATGCATTTAGTGAAAAGCTGTTATTTTGGAATTACAAAGAGACACTTCAATTTTATTTATCTGTATAGACTCCTTACTGATTGTGAAGCTTATATTTATACTGTGACATAGTTCACACAAGTATGGCGCGTGGTATTAGCATATATTTAACATTTAAATTAGGGAAGCTTAGTCCCCTGTCATGTTTCACAGGTGAGAATATTTCTGTGCAAGCTTTGTATTCTCTATTTTGGTGATGGATAAGGTACGAGGCATTCAGATACAATCTACTAGGTTAAAGATTAACTTTGCTACGACAATATATACAGATAAACACAATGCAATTGTCTGTTTGTCATTACAAATTCACAGCTTTTCGGCTAGTATCTTAAATCGCTGGACCGATTTAAACGGTAATTTATGGCAGATAGCTAACAAGTAAATTAAGCTACAGTTATCTGAAAAAATATAGGCTTCCGCGTCGCGAGCAAAACTGAAAGGCACAGCTAGTTTATAAAAATATATTTGTATTTAATAGACATATAATGATTGTCTTAAAACTACCTGCAGTTATAGTTTATCTGAGTCAGTAACTATGATTCCTTGGATAATAATCAATTTCATGTCATTAAAGAAAATGTTCATGGCTGAAATTTCCCAAACCTTAATTCCAGGGATTCTTATTGATCTGCAATCCCTACCGAATGTTTCGTACCTGTAAGTAAAAAAAATATATATTTAATTTCATAATAGGTAATGCATGTATGTGGAACATAAGACAATGCTTATCTAATATATAAAATTCTCGTGTCACAGTTTTCGTTGCCATACTCCTCCGAAACGGCTTGACCGATTTTGATGAAATTTTTTGTGCTTATCCGGTATCTATGAGAATCGGCCAACATCTATTTTTCACCCCCCTAAATGTTAGGGGTAGTCCACCCCTAAATTTTTATTTATATTTTAAAGACAAAATTCTAATCTACGCGGGTGAAACCGCAGGGCACAGCTAGTGTTTATTATAATATTAAATTCAAAAACGAAAAAATATAAAATTAGCGACATTTTTTGTTTAAAAATATTTTGAGTAATCTAAACTAATATTATAAAGAGGAAATATTTGTTTGTTTGTTTGCATTGAATAACCTCCGAAACTACTTGACCGATCTTGAAAATTATTTTGGCAATGGATAGCTAC
Source organism: Watsonalla cultraria (assembly GCA_964035505.1). Lineage (NCBI taxonomy): Eukaryota > Metazoa > Arthropoda > Insecta > Lepidoptera > Drepanidae > Watsonalla > Watsonalla cultraria. The sequence continues at coordinate 4,540,232 of OZ037734.1, read as the reverse complement.
ATCATCAACGAGTAACATAGGCTATATTTTAGCCCTGTACTCCCTCGGGAACGGGAACTACGCGGGTGAAACCGCGTGACGTCCGCTAGTTTTTTATATATTCGTTTTAAAAGTCCAGTAGGCACCTATCTTACTATACGGTATACTTTAAAAAAGTAACAGTTATTTTGCTCTGTCTGTCCGACCGTGTAAGGCTCGGAACGTTATTTAAAAAAAAATGGGTTCTTTGAAATAAAGCTATCCATGTAATTAAGGCTACGCGGAACACAGCTAAAAGAAAGTAATATGTTTATCTTTCAAAATAGCTAAATGTGTCTGAATAAACAAATAACACATTTTTTGACAGCTGAACAAAACCCATTCACAAAAATTAAAGAGTCGATACTTACAATCTTTTTTTTATTATAATTACAGGTTAACGCAACCCTTCGGTACAGTTGACAAGAAAACTAAATGATCCCAGTGAATAAATAATATGGTAATGATAGGACGTGGATTTTTATCGAACTCTTGACCTCCTTTAGATATGATAAGTACGTGTTATTTACGAGACGAGTATATACAAAAAAACCATTTATCCAATTAGATTTAAAAAATACTTTTGTTATATTCTTCATTTATTTTTGTTCACTTATATTACTACTAGCTGTGCCCCGCGGTTTCACCCGCGTATATTTAGTTTCATCCTTATGGTCGCGGAAACCTAATATTTTTCATAAATAAAAGTAGTCTAAGTTACTCCTTGAAACATCAGCTACCTACCGGTATAAGTCTCGTTAAAATCCGTCCAGCGGTTTCAGAGACTATCCGGAACAAACAGACAGACAGACAGACAGATAGACAGAGAAAAATTTTAAATCTTGGTTTTTTTGTGTCAGTAGCGTGTATTTAGTGAAAAGCTTTAATTTTGGAATTACAAACAGACACTTCAATTTTATTTATCTGTATAGATATAAGACGTAAATTTAGTGCCTGAAGTGGCGATAGCCTCACCATCTGTCACGTTGGCACTTAATCATCTTCGGTGAAAAATGGGTGTTGTTTTTGCAACACCTCTAGCGACCCCTTCGGGTGTCCCCGGGGACACTACTGGGATATTTATTTCATATGTATTTTTTTTACTAATATCGTGTTTAACAAATAAATATTCCCACATGTACACAGAATAATTTGATGTTAACTGTAGTAAGTAAATTAGCATAAATAAAGACAGAGTTCCCGGGAAGAGGGCAAAAAAAGCATGCACTTTAATCCAGCTGACTGTACATTTCACAAACTGCTTATTAAAAAGCTGACGCGTGACAAAATCGCACTAGAATTACCCCAATGCATTGCCATTACATTCATAGGGCCTTTAATCCAAAAGAAATCTACCAGAATCCCAAATCAGGGGGTCTTTTGAACAACTTCAAAGTTAAATAACCCCTCGGCTAAACTTTCCCACAACTTAAAAATAAACCCTAAGACCTGAACAATAAAACCCATTTTCAAACACAGGCAACACCAATCCAAGAAACAAATGTTCAGACGTGCAATTTAGACTGTATTTCCGGCAACATGAGTTACATTTTAAGTTAACAAATATTTAAATTTATTCATCGATACGTTCAGGCGAAAATATACTTTGAACACTTTCTGTTTAGGTGGAGATTAGAAAAACGGCTTCTGTGAGGACTAAATCCGCCAGGGGTGCTCAACACTCCGCGATTTTTCACCGCGACCCGCTGAATGACGTCTGTATATTTTACTAGTTAAGTGACAGATGGGCCAGGGGTTCGCAACTATTTATTGTACTATTACATTCTGGTTGCCAAATGCCATGGAACTTGAATCTGACAGTTGAAAATTGCTCTCTAAACTACCTCTCTTTGTGATACAGATTATAAATACGTGATATCTATTCCAAGGGGATTTGTTCTGACGGATAATAAAATCGAACAAATGTCATCCCCGTTCCAGCTATAAAATGAAATCTATATATTCTGAAAAACAAAATTAGTTTGATAATATCGTTTGATTGGAATATAAAACATGGAGTTTATGTTTGTTTCGCAATACTATATGAGGTTTTAATGCCGTATCTATCGATCTTCAAACTTAAAGTAATGAAATGCACATGATGCCAGCTTAGTTTTCTTCTCAGAAGGCTAGTTTTTGTACCGGTGGTCAGTTCTTCGACATTCATAAGTGTCTTACCATGGCCTAATCTGAATAAATAATTTTCATACGCCTGTATTCCCCGAAGGGTTAGGCAGAGGTGTTGTAACTACAACACCCACTTTTTACCCAAGATGATTAAGTGCCAACGTGACAGATGGCGAGTCTATCGCCGTCTCAGGCACTATACATACTTCTCAGACATGCAGGTTTCCTCACGATGCTTTCCTTCACCTTAAAGCATGTGGTGTGAAATCACTGTACATAAGTTTATAGAAAAACTCATTTGTACAGACCCCAAGGCAACCTCCGCCTCATTAATAAAATCATTTTCATTTTCATTTTAAATTTCAATGTATTTATAGTAAGCGGTTATTAAAGGATTCCTTCAATGCATTAAACAAAAATAACAAGTGACGACAACGTCTCTCTATGTAAGTAAATTTATTTATAAACTAGCTGTGCCCCGCGGTTTCACCCGCGTAGCTTTAGTTTCATGCTTCATGGCGCGGATCCCTTATATTTTTAATAAACAAAAGTAGCCTAAGTTACTCCTTGAAACATCAGCTACCTGCCAGTGAAAGTTCCGTTAAAATTCCGTTTCAGAGATTACCCGGAACAAACAGACAGACAGACAGACAACAGAGAAAATTTTTATAACTTGGTTTTTTAGTGTCAGTATCGTGTATACTTTCATATGCATTTAGTGAAAAGCTGTTATTTTGGAATTACAAACAGACACTTCAATTTTATTTATCTGTATAGATAGATGTTAATTCATTAATTCACACACACCCCTAAAAGTCATAGAATAATTCATAACCATCATCTGTCACGCTCAATTTGTCATTAACGGCGTCAATTATGAAGATATCGATATTAATGATTATACAAATTTGACGTCGCGCGGGTACCGTACAATCGAATTTACAAATTATGTCATCTTACTTATAAACGGACTTTACAGTTACTTTATTGACATATTTATCATCGCCCAATTTAGAGATATCCTTTCAAATATAATAAAAGTGTCTGTCTGTCTATCCGCTACCTTTTCCCTGAAGAGTTAAACTAATATTGCTAAAATTCAAAGCAAAGGAAGTCGTGAGCAAAAGTAAATAAAGTTTATAAATCTATCTAATTTTCGAGTTTTGAGCTACTATCTTCAATTGTTCCACGGAAAAATTACTCGCACAGAAATGACAGGCTTCAACTAAAAGGTCGGAAAAACAAAAAATAACAATAGAAAGTTTGTTACCCAGTGTTGTATACAATTTCCCTTCCCGCAACCACAGTTCAAATATGAGGTTTACAAGCAGTTAGGAAACTTGGAACAAATCATTCAAAATGACACTCACACAGACGCATCTACGAGAAAACAGACAGTAGGTGTCGCGTCTTGGCAGATCGCGTATACGTCATTCACTTGTTTTCTCTCATCATTATTTTGACAGTATATAAAAGAGTAAATTCTAAAATCTTTAAGATTAACAACCCTAACGCTCAATGAAGCAAACGTTCTTATTTCAAAGAATAGTTATATTAAGTAACTATATGATATAGTTAAGTAAAATGTAAATATACCTAATACACTTAGTGTAAGTCCTCTCTCCAAAATTGCCGTGCCTCGCAGGGTTCATATTGTTAACCTAGTATAAGTCTTACTGTCATCCGTAAGAACAAGATTAAGATTATGTTTTGAGCAATAAATTGAAATTGTAATTGAATGGGCCTAGATTCCTTACTGTATTTCAGCTTATATTTATACTATGTCGCAACCCTACTCCTATTCATCACCGGCCCTTAAATGGCACAGAAATTAGATCGCGAACATTAACGCCGGTGCCACAATCGTATCTACAACTGTCAAACTTGCTGTCAAATTAATAAACGTCACCGAAGGTAATGACGTTTGGGCGCGCTCACACGGAACTGATAGTGGCAAACAAAATTAAACTAACGGACCTATTGAGCCTTATTCGAACGCAATAAAGTTGGTATTAACTCAACAGAATTCCGCACTGCGTGGCTTCCATTGATTCGGCGAGAAGCAATCTGAACCATTGATTCTTTGAGACGTTTCTTTGGAAGTAAGTATTTGCATTTACTTGAGTATGTACAAAAGGGGAATTTGGTTCCCTTTGTAAGAATTCAAATAGATAGCGGGATAAAGCAATATTGTTTTCCTGAGTTGTTCTGATGACTCCGCAACCGGTATTGGTTCGAATCGATTGTTTGCTCGTGCCACTGAGAAGATTGTTTTGCTTCTGACACGTCAGCACTTATTTACCGTCAGCGTTTTGACATAGTTAGCATGCTAACACGGTTACATGGTAAATATAAAACTCAATACTTTTGTATATTATAGAATTGTGTTGCTGCTTGGGTTGAGAAATTTCGTGTCTTATCTTCGTCTGTAGACAAAGTAGCATTATCATTAGCATAGCTTATAGAAAAGATACAATATGTATGGGAATACCATATGTTTATTATTATGTTACGCAAATTTCTATACATTTTGTATCGTTTCTATAAGCGCAAGCGCGAGAGAATGTTACTTTTTATAGCCCTACTGGTCCGCTATTTATCGCTTCAATATTTTAAATTCCTATTAAGGAATATGTAATTTGCGCTTATACATCCTTATGCATACACACATAAGCTCACGTCTGTAGCTCCCGAAAGGGTCTTATAGGGGGCGAGCCTATTGCTACTAACCGGGTACTAATCCCTCAGGGCTGTTACTGGGAAATTACACATGGAAGACCCCATTAACGCTCTGGTCGACCTAGGGCTCGAACCCAGGACCTCGTGTTTCGCAGTAGCGTTTGCAACCAGTCAGAGCAAATTACCTGATATTACACTAGAATAGATTTACATGAAAGTGAACATACACAGGACAAATAATATCAAAAATAACCCCGCCATTGTATTAACAACCCCAATTTAATTTAATCTTAATTCCCTTTCATCCGAACACTTAAAATTACGCGCTCTATTCATAGTGAATCAAAACAAGCGACCTATTCAAATTAGTTTTCTTTGATTAATAGCAATCGCAACGAAACTTGCCCAATGAATAGGAATTGTCTATGGGTCCCAATTTGAGTTGCCGTATCACCACCCTATAGGTGGCAGTTATGGCAAATTCAACTCTAATGTAAGACATAAGTAAGAACATTTTCCAATCTCAACGGCTTGTGCCAATTAATGTCACACCACGAGCTTTAAGGTAGGCTACCAACGTGATTAAACCTGCATAATGTCTCATAAGAAATTCAAAGAGGTATTTGTAGACTGCCTAGGGTCTAGTGGCGCAAATGCTAACGGAACACGAGGTCCTGGGTTCGATCCGGGTCTGTTCAGCAGTCCGGAGTCTGGATTAGTGTCCAGTCAACAATAAGCTCGCCCCCTATTACATGGGGCTTAAAAAAACAGGTGAGATATGAGTTTAAGACAAGTGCATCTCTGCCTACGCCCTCGGGGAATACAGGAGTGGGGGGTATAAGTGTGCATGTATTTATAGCTATGTATAAAAAAAGGACACATGTAAAAAAAACCGGGGAGTTTGTTTCACCGTATCTTTTCCTGACAGGCTTACATTTGAAATCGGTAGTAAATTAACCTGAGTTAGCGTAAGAGAAATGACGTTCAAAAGTGTCACTTATGTTGAATAAAACTTTTTGGTTTTGATTTTTGAGTGCCTATGATAGTGGAGGTCAATTCTTCGACATTCGAAGTGCCTAACAGGGTCTAATCTGAGAGATTACCCGGAACAAACAGACAGACAGAGAAAAAAATTAACTTGTTTTTTTAGTGTCAGTAGCGTGTATACTTTCATATGCATATAGTGAAAAGCTGTTATTTTGGAATTACAAACAGACACTTTAATTTTATTTATCTGTATAGATAGCTAGACCTTCCAAGTAACTGGTAACTATCACCACACCCAAATCATTCGTAACATGGGTCGTGTAAACCAATTATAAGTAACATAATTCAATATTGAAGCCGGCAACTGCGAGCCGATCGATTACTTCCACTGAACTAGGAATGTTACTTACATATGTGAAGCTCAGTAGATCTAAAAAGGCCACTTTGGGAGAATCATAATGTGATCCGAATATGATTCAACACCAACATGACAAAAAATTCACGAATGATTACAATAATTGTAGATGTTAATCCCTATGTAACTTTTTATGGTTCTGCTATTTGTCACAAAAGCAATTCATATTTTGTGGACAATTTTGGGATTTTTATAGGAAAGTGTCAAACAGGTGAATTGCGAAATATGAATCATTCCTGAATCATATTCGGATCACATTATGATTCTCCCAAAGTGGCCGTTTTAGACCTACAGCTCAGTTTCAGGGTCAACATTAATTGATTTTACTATCATGAATATGTAATCGAAAATCTCGTCTTTTGGAATACATAGGGAGCGGTATTTGTCAATTATTGTTCCCAAACTGAATTACTTATTAAATACTAACTGTGTCTTGCGGTTATACTCGCGTAAATTTAGTTTCTTACAAACTTTCATCTCCTATTTTATCCCCTTGGAGGTAGAATTAATCAAAATCCTTTCTAAGCGGATGCCTACGTCATAACATCTACCTGTATGCCAAATTTCAGCCCGATCCGTCCAGTGGTTTGGGCTGTGCTTTGAAAGATCACTATGTCAGTCAGTCAGTCAGTCGCCTTTGAGTTATATATATTTAGACTAACTGTGCCTTGCGGTGTTTCCAGCGTAGAATCTATACAGATAATACAGATAAATAAAATTGAAATGTCTGTTTGTAACTCCAAAATAACAGCTTTTCACTAAATGCATATGAAAGTATACACGATACTGACACTAAAAAAACAAGTTTTGAAATTTTTCTCTGTCTGTCTGTCTGTTTGTTCCGGGTAATCTCTGAAACGGCTGGACGGATTTTAACGGGACTTTCACTGGTAGGTAGCTGACGTTTCAAGGAGTAACTTAGGCTACTTTTATTTATTAAAAATATTAGGGTTCCGCGACAATAAGGAAGAAACTAAATCTACGCGGGTGAAACCGCGGTGCACAGCTAGCTAATAATAAAAACTCGGTTACTTACTGATAATTTTTCCGTTTTTGTAACATTTTCCATTGAAATCTCGCGCGTATTGATCGCAGAGTGATGTTATAAGGTCGTCCTCAACAAATACATTATACAACAAAAATATTTTTTCAATTCAAACTAGGTTCCTGAAATTAACGAGTAATAGTTTTATTTCTTATTCATATATCTTCGGTCATAGCGTGATCATATGTATAGCCTATAACCTTCCTCGATAAATGAGCTATCTAATTCTAAAATATTTTTGAAATCGGACCAGTAGTTCCTAAGATTAGCACGTTCAAGCAAACAAACTCTTCACCTTTATATATTAGTATTCATAAAAAATTATAAATGCGAAGGTTGTCTTGTTGTTCATTACAAAGTTCCTCAAAACGGTGTAGCGGATTCAGATTTATTTATTTCATTTGAATCCTATCAGTTTTTATGTGAACTAGTATCTACCGCAGAGCCTTACTCCTATAATGTTACAGCGATGTAATAATAGTTAAAATAATAATTAACTGATTTACATGAATACAAAATGGCGTTTAAAATCCACCCCAACCGTGATTATTTAAATTTGAAAACGCTTCAAATTAAGTTTGAACCGTTGAAGCGTAAGGATAAAACGAAATCTTTAGCTCGCGACATCCCTATCTCGACGCTCAGCCAATCAGACACCCAGTACATGTCTCGCATACAGATTACCACAATATGATACTTGCAGTTTGATGTATCTTAACTACATGAGATTAAGACTTAGTATCATTTGGCACAGGTGTGAACTTAAAGTGGTTAGAGGCAAAGATTAAACATCGGAGAAGGAAAGCTTTACAGTTTGCTTTGGTTTTTTATTAAATGGATTGAATATGTTTAGTCGTTGGAAATTCTTTAGTCATTAAAATAATTGTATCGAAAACAAATGGGAAATGAAACTGTGCAAACAATAAGATATTAAGTAATAAAGTAACTATGTGCCGGCTGTTGATAAAATTAATTAGTATATGTACCAATAACATATCAGAACAACAAAACTTACATACATACTCATGTAGGTACTCAGAGGATTTATTTTCGTCAAAGTTATCACAAATACTAATATAGGAAGCTGAAGAGTTTGTTTGTTTTCTTTTACGCGCTAATCTCAGGAACTATTGGTCAGATTTGAAAAATTCTTTCACAGTTAGATAGCCCATTTATCGAGGAAGGCTATATGCTATATATCATCACGCTACATAAACGAAGTCCCGAGTTTATGTTAGCGTTAGTCCAAAGTAACTATTCCACGCGGACGAATTCGCGAGCGGAAGTTTTTGAGGAAGGTTTGGTAAAGTTTGAGAGTACCGTATGATCTATCTACGAAACGATTCTTTGCCAATACGTCCCAAGGCGCATGAGACAGGGGTTGTAACAATTGTGCCGTGCTTATGTTTCTAATGTCCCATACAAAATCTATAGAAGTCATTATTATATGAAATTATGCTTTGATGCTATTGTTATAGAATTTAAATTGAATCGCGTTTTGTTGTTGTTTGACTCTTGTGCGAGCTTTTGTATTGAGTTCGGATTGTGATTAAGTTTAAGATGTATTTCTGTATAATTATTGTGTTTGTAATTAAAGGTATTTCTGTCTTTATGTCGTCAAATAAACAAAATAATATAGTACATTTAAATTTCTCCAGATATTTTTAAGTCACAGTTACAGTGATTTCACACCACGTGCTTTACGGTGAAGGAAAACATCGTGAGGAAACCTGCATATGACTGAGAAGTAATTCAAAGACGTATGTATAGTGCCTGAGACGGCGATAGGCTTACCATCTGTCACGTTGGCACTTAATCATCTTCGGTGAAAAGTGGGTGTTGTAATTATAACAGCTCTGCCTACCCCTTCGGGGAATACAGGCGTGAGCATATGTATGTGAAAAAATTTTGAATATTGTTTTGTTTTATGTCAGTATCCTATATACTTGCATATGCATTTAATGAAAAGCTGTTTGGGAATTACAAACAGACACTTAATTTTTTTTATCTTTATGTATAGATGTATAGATAGATCTGTACAGAATGACTTTAATGATACATTGACACCTAACCACAAATAACTAGAAACCTACATCTACCGTCTCGCTCACTCCAAGTACAAACAATTTACACGACATCGGAAGCGGAAGCGTGAGAATTCACGTGCGTAGTTAACGGCTGAAACACTGCGTCCGGAAGGGGTTGTTACGTCCTGAAATGTTTGCCCGCCCTTTGTTAGGACCTTGTTGGATGCAAAATTCAAAAACCTCCCTTTTATTGCCTGTGAAAGAGCAGTTTTAAAGGCCATGGAGTATGTTTGCTGTAATGTAGGCCTTTTCAGTTCATGCTTGTTATAACAGTGTCGTGAAAAATAGTAAGACTATGTCACCTTTTTTATTTGTGCTCTGAGTGCCTAGTGCGAGTTTTAAACTGACGCCGTCACAAGTCACCGCGTCAAAGTTAACGCAGATTTGTATGGGATCGGAACAGCGCCTCTGTCGGCCTAAAGATGACACTATTGTGAACCCATACAAATCTGCGTTTACGTCGACGCGATCACTTGCGACGGCGATTTTAAGAAAACTCGCACTAGGCTCTCTGCGGTTTTACCTGCGTAGAGATAATTTCATATGTGTCCCGCGGTTTTTAAAAAAAAATTTAAGTAGCCTAAGTTACTCCTTGTAACATTAGCTATCTGCCAGTGAAAGTCCCGCTAAAATCGATCCAGTCGTTTCGGAGATTAGCCGGAACAAACTTACATAAAGATCAATAAAATTGAAGTGTCTGTTTGTCATTCCAAAATAGCTTTTCACTAGATGCATATGAAAGTATATGCGGTACTGGTATAAAAAAAACAATTTATATTTTTTTCTCTGTCCGTCAGTTCTCCGAAACGGCTGGACCGATTTTAACGGGACATTCTATAGCAGGCAGCTAATTTTACAAGGAAAAACTTAGACTACTTATATTTAAAAAAATAAGGGTTCCGCGGGACACCCATGAAATTCACTCTACGCGGGTGAAACCGCGGGGCAAAACTGTAAGATAAATTCCTGTCTTAAATTAAGTATATACTTATAAGATAGATGGTACTGTCTTCGAAAAATATGTCTTTTCCAAGTTCTACTAGCTGTGCCCCGCGGTTTCACCCGCGTGGAATTAGGTTCTTCCTTATTGTCGCGGAACCCAAATATTTTTGATAAATAAAAGTAGCCTAAGTTACTCCTTGATATATCAGCTACCTGCCAGTGAAAGTCCCGTTAAAATCGGTCCAGCCGTTTCAGAGATTACCCGGAACAAACAGACAGACAGACAGAGAAAAATTTTAAAACTTGTTTTTTTTGTGTCAGTAGCGTGTATACTTTCATATGCATTTAGTGAAAAGCTGTTAATTTTGGAATTACAAACAGACACTCCAATTTTATTTATCTGTATAGATTTAAATTAAAACGAAGAATATGATAAAATACCCAAAGCATTTTTCAAAGTTTAAGTAACACCCCTAAAAAGTTATTAAATGTGATAATCGCGGAGACTTTATTCAACATTATACCTTAATGCAAATATGAATTAGGATGCAAGTCGTCTGGGGTGTGCTTAGGAGGTCAGTGAACTCTGTTGGGGTGGGAAACCATTGTTTCTGATGGCATAAAAGTGACGTGGAGTGGTATTGATTGAGTTATTCATATGATGGTAGATATGTTAAATATAACGAATTTTAGATAATTTTTAATAGGCCTACTAGCTGTCCCCGAATACAAATTTCACGGGTTTGAATATAAACTTAAAATCAATCAAGCCGTTGTGCAGGTAATTAAAAGTCTAATCAAATAAATAAATTATGAATTTTGCAGATTAGCTCTAATCAACAGACAGATTGACGACGGACAAACAGACAGGTCGAATAATGGACAATAATAGATATTCATACGCGCAAAGTAGAAAGATATTATTTTGAGATAACAAAAAAACAGTTACTTCAATTGTGTTGTCCTATGTTTTTTTTAAAACATAAATATTTTAAATACATTGACAATTTCTTCTAACTACCCCTAACATTCTACCTGAGTATATAAGCACAATATATCAGTCTCGGTTTAGGTCAGAAGTTGGATGGGTAACCCTCGGCTCTACCATGTTCCCTCAAAACCTCGGAGGGTAAAGGGTCTTTTGGCAATCCTTACAAGTGTCCAAACCAGACTCAAAGTCTAAGAAGTGGTTTAATCCAGTCTACTGGTTTTCGTTTTGGGTTAGTGAGGTCAAGTGGAAATCGGTGGGTCAAAACGGGTGCCGTCCTAATGTATGGGGCGGTAAAGGCAACGTCGCGAGTTGTGAGCGCTGCCTTTGAATGCGCAGTTATTTTCTAAGTTTATTTCTATGTCTGTCTGTATGGCACAACACGAATAAAATACAAGTACCTAATGATATTTTAGGTGCCTAATAAAAATGAATCGATTTATCGCCCAAAAAACCCTCACGTAGGTACAAAATTTTATGAAAATCGTTGAAGCCATTTCCGAGACTTAGATTATACGTATTGGTATGCAAAAATTGCTCGTTTAGAAGTATTGGATATAAAATGTGCTTTATCTTCAAATTAAGTTCTCTTAGGAAACTAATTTATGCATATTAATGATAATATCTGGGAGCATTCCACAAACTTACTTTGCTTCGGACTGATATAACGCAGCTATTATAGTACAAACCAGCAGTGCCCCGCGGTTACACCCGCGTTTAATTACTGGAGTTTAGTTCGCAGATTCATAACTTTTAAAAAAAGATGTCAATACCTGTGAAAGTCCCGTTTAAATCGGTCCAGCCATTTTTGAGATTACCCGGAACAAACAGACAAAAAAAAATATATTTTTTTATATTAATATTTCTGTGAATACCATGTATGCTCGTACTTTCATATACATTTCTTGGAAAGTTTATTTATCTGTATAAATATACAAATTAATACATTTTCCGTGGTATAACAAAAAGTTCCTAGAGCTAGCGAATAACTGGCTAATATACACCACATTCCCAAAACCAATACGTTCAGTGCGCAACAAATTAGGATTCCAGGGTAGTGAATATCGCACGCCACGGGATACATTTCTGATCCCGTGACAAAATATTTTGTCGAATTCCCGACTCGCGCTGCCGTATACTGAATACCGTTCTACCGGTGTTACATTCGTTGCTCAATTGAATGACATTGCTGCGATGTGCTCCTTTATGGATGTGCTATTTGAACCAGGCCCTTGCATCAGTTTAAGCATAGCGTATTAAGAACTTCTTAGCATTGACGTTTGATTCCTGTACCGCAAAATTAAAAGTCAAAGACACAAGCTGGCCAAGTGCGAGCCGGACGCGCGAAAAATTTCATACATTTATTAAAACGATTAAAAATCACGCTTGTTAAAAACTTTATTATTTTTAATTAAGATTAATTTTATTGTTTATTAATATTTTTTGTTAAATCGATAAAGTAAACAAATATTTTATGACTAATTATCACGGTTCATGATACAGCCTAGGGACAGACGGACAGACAGACAGACGGACGGATAGCGGAGTCTTAGTAATAGGGTCCTGTGATACCCTTTGGATACAGAAACCTATAAAGATTACTGCGCATTCAAGGTCAGCGCTCATAACTCGTGACGGCACCTATAAGCGGCTACTGCAGCCTACGTACATTGGGAATGGAATCACTGTAACAACAAAATAAGAGACGAAAAATCTACAGCTAGCACAAAGTAAGACATAAGGGGAAATTCCGTTATGCTTGACCACAATTGAAGAATTTCTTCAATCGAATATCTTCAACAATTCCATCTTCAATAAATTCAACACTGCCGTTAGTACACCACAGAAATTGTTAGGACAATACCATATCCAATTCCGTGTATTAAATCTAACATCCTCGGCCTGCAGGTCAGCGTTAGAGGAAATTTGCCTCTGATACACATAATTGCACCCCGCGGGCATCGAACTGACTACCACATAACGGTATATCATTATTAAGTATAGAGCCATTGGATATCAATATTCTGGGTTCGCTTTTATTACCGGTTTCGTTCGATTTATTAACTTAATTTCTGTATATTATGTAATTAACTTTACGATGGGTATAGTTCAGCTGTTTTTCTGGTTACTTTCTCACGAGTAGGATAAAATAAATTGTGTTTGAAAAAAAGACTTTGTCAGTGAACCTTCTGTAAGGTGAAGGGACAACGATAGACGGGCAGCTACAAATCGAATGGAAAATTCCTATATAGCCTGCTCTCTAATATTAACAGACTTAACTCATTTAAATACTTAGATACACTACCATCCGCCGACGACCTTGACTGCGTATTAGCGAAAATTAGTGGACTTTCGAAAAATTCTCTATAATCATCGTATAGAACAAATGTTCACGCTTGTATTCCCCGAAGGGGTAGGCAGAGGTGAAAATGAAAATGAAAATGAAAATGATTTATTCAGTTTAGGCCCTGGTAAGGCACTTATGAATGTCGAGGAATTTACCACCGGTTCGGAAACTAGCCTTCTGAGAAGAACCGGCAAGAAACTCGTGGTGTTGTAATAACAACACCCACTTTTCACCGAAAGTGACTAAGTGTCAACGTGATGGTGAGTCTATCGCCGTCTTAGAATAACTTCTCAGACATATACAGGTTTACTCACGATGTTTCCTTTCACCGTAAAGAACGAGGTGTTAAATCACTGCACATAAGTGTATTAGAAAAACTCATTGGTACAGGCCCAACTTGCGTCGCTTGAGTAGAAGGCGACCACCACGGCTATTCATAGTATAGTATACAAGTCTTAAAGCTCAAAAAAACCCTCTGAATTGTATGTCCCTAGGATCAACGTTTTAGGTTGTGCATCGATATTATCAGTCAGTCAAGAGCTAATAGCCCCAAGTAATCGAGTGTAGCCTGTGTTCCCTTTGTTACAGCTTTCAGGTACGCAACACAAATCGATATAGCCACCTTTAATTTAGTTAGACACACATCACGAAGTTTCTAGACCCAAAACAAAGCTTGCTACGAACTTTGACATTTGTTACAAGTTGTATAACGTTACAACATAAACGTGTACTTACTTAATTGAAAGGTAAGTCAGCATTTTCAGCACTTCCTTAGATATTAGTTAAATCTTACCTTAATTTAATGGCTTTCAAGAATTAGAAGTGTGATTCTAATACAAGTTTAGATATCATTTTTTGACGCGGCGCAGAAAATTCTATATAAACATTATTAATACGTGTCTCTGTGTGTCTATTATCTTTTCACAGCTAAATAACTGAACCGATTTTGATGAAAGTTGGTAATAACCGAATATTCATTGAGCTTTGACTCTAAGGAACGACATAAGGTACTCAGCGAAAATTATGGGGGTAACTGCGCATATATTTTATTCGTCGCGCAATACAGACAGACCGAGAGAGACTCATAAAATCACTACTGCGAATTCAAGGTCAAAGCTCATAGCTCTTGACGCACTTCAAGCAGCGGTCAAAGTCGAAGGTCAAAATTAAGTTGCTAGGTTCTAAAGATTGGGAAGTAACAATTAGTATATTAATTTATGTACAGCGGTTCACCTTATGGATAATATACGGTAAAAAATTGTCAAATCTATGATTGACAGCCCTAGCCACAGTGCGGCGACAGGCCGGCGCGCTTTGATCTTCTATTGAGCGGTGAATTTGCCGGCGACTTGATCGAGCTAGGGTTGAAAATAGATGTTGGGGCTGGATATTCAAATGTGTTTATTTAACCTACACCGTTTGATTGGAGATTGCTGAATCAATACGCATCTGGGAATGAGAGTTGGTAACGTATTCTGTCTTATACGGTAGGACGCGGTAACCGCTTACCATTGAAAGCATTGTTAGCTGCATTAGCACCCTAATGAATATTTAGTCCTTGTAACATTAGCTATCTGTCAGTGAAAGTTTCGTTAACATCTGTCCAGCCGTTTCAGAGGTTAACCGGAACAAACAGACAGGCAGAAAAATTAAGAAATTATATTTTTTTTAGTTAAGAACCGTATATGCTGTTAATTTATAATTACAAACATACACTTCAATTTTATTTATCTGTAAAAATGCACAGATTCGATTACCATAAAATATAGCTTAGTTTGAGAGAAGACTATTTTCGACTTTAATGGTTGTTATTAAAATAATAGCTATTTACGATACAAATAAGGTTTCATTTCAAACATGCTTATATGTTAATTGTATGTAAATATTCTTTTTTCCAAACCACCTTGTTTTATACCACAATAAACCATTATGTTTATAATAAAATCAAAATTATTTACTACCTGTTTCATTCTTCCAAAGAAAATGTAATGTTTTTACGCTCAAAATAAGACTTTATTACAGAAACTTATGGTTTATTTCTCCTTATGTGTTCAATAGAACAATTACTTTTGTTTTTACAACTGTTTTGTTTAAAAATAACTTAGTTTAAGGGACGGCTGCAGCTATTGAAAAGACCCAGCGTTTATTTTAATAGTAGATACGTCTTGTATAGGGCTGGCATGTACTCGATCGAGTACATATTCGAATTATTACGAACGAATTACATAGATTAAGATCGAGTATTCGATTTACCGTTCTCGATCGGGAATCGTGCTCGCTTGCCTGACGATACTATCGACATATTGGATTTCCGGTATTTTAAGCTTTTAATATCTCTTTTAGATTACTGACTTGTTTTTTTATTATTACTTAAAGGGTACGCAGTAAGTTATTTTCAGAAGTTAGTTTATATATTTATTTATGTACTTTCATAGAACAATTAGAATATTATAGAAAACAACACAAAAATAATGTTCCTTTTCAAATATGTAGTTCCTGAGATTAACCAATTCAAACTACTGTGAAAATTTACAAAATCATGATATAGTATTATTGGTTCTGGTAATATCTGAAACGGCTGGACCGATTTTAACGGGACTTTCACTGGCAGGTAGCTGATGTTTCAAGGAGTAACTTAAGCTACTTTTATTTATTAAAAATATTAGAGATCCCCGACATGACACATGAAACTAAATCTACACGGGTGAAGCCGCAGGCCACAGCTAGCATTAAAATAAAATTACTGACAGAAGTATTAAAAAACATAGTATTCGCAATTAGCATTAAATATATTAATAACCTAACTTACCAACAGTTTTAAAATCAAATCCTATTTTGAAATGCAAGCATAAAATGATGTCTTCTAAATCTCACGTAGCAGCGAGCTTAGAGCAATATTTCATACTAGGTACCTACTTCATTAGTTCTCCACGCGATTTATTTGATGCCACGAGTCTAATACATTTAACATGGAAGTGACAGCCCTGCTACGTTCACTTAAATTAGCCGCGACGGCCGTCTCGGGACATGTCACATACAAAGTTACTATTCCAGCTACTAAATATAGATTCTCCGCGAATCGCAACTCTATTTATACAGCAATAAGACCGTTATTAATATTCCCCGTCATAGACTATAGAGTTAAGGGCAAAAAGATTGACATGTAGACTTTTTTGCCATCCATCTCGGCAGTGCATTCTATTTTGCCGAGGGCCTTAAGACGAATAGTGGCACTCATTATTCGGTTTTGAATACAATAAAAATATTTACTTATTGTATGCATATTGGTCATAAATATTTAGGTGCGTGTAGGCAATGTTTATTATCAACAATGGATTTGTCAATACGTTGACAAATGCATTGTGCGCGCAGCCAGGAACCCTACGACACGTGTGCCGAGATGAGTGACACCAATTTTGATACACGTGATGTTATGTGGATATATCTTGCATTCCTATGGTAAAAAATAATGCTCAAGCCATGCTAGAAGGGTCCCCGAAAGGGTAAGCAGAGGTGTTGTAATAACACCTACTGTTCACCGAAGTTTATTAAGTGCTAACGTGACAGAGGGAGAGTCCATCGCCGTCTTAGACACAATACATATGTCTTTGAAAATTACTCACGATGTTTTCCTTCACCGTAAAGCGCATGGGGTGAAATTACTAGGCCACTAGGATTCGAACTTGCGTCGCTTGTATAGCAGGAAACTGCTAGCCGTGGTGGCGGCTCTTTCGTTCCTGTGGTACTTAAAGTTTCCATTCAACATTATTTGTGCGATATGTTAGTAGTTTAGCAGTAGACAGGAGTATATCTTGGATGCCACTGATTCGATTATAACCTTATCACCGTTGAACAGATTTAGTTCAAACTAGCTTAAAAGTAGCTTAAGTTACTCCTTGTAACATTAGCTATCTGCCAGTGAAAGTCCCGTTAAGAACGGTCCAGCCGCTTCGGAGATTACCCGGAACAAACAGACCGACAGACAGACAGACAGACAGTGAAAATTTAAAAAAATTGATTTTCCATGTTTGAATTTAGTGAAAAGCTGTTTTTCACGGGAAAGAGCTAGACTTAGTATATATGATTATTATTACAATAGTGTCGATATTACTCGTGTTATCAAGACGACTTGACCCATGGTTCTCGTTTGGATAAAGGCGTCAAGATATTCAACGCATAACTTTTCGACATTGGCAACATTATGGACAAAATAATTTAGATTGGTTATAAACGAGTTATTGTAAGAGCAAAAAGGTCATCAAATTATGTTTAAAGGGGAGTCTTTATTGAGAACGATCGAGTCTGACAGCGGAGGCGATAATTGATATGAATGTTATGGCCAATCGATTGGCCTGTTGGTGTATTTCGAAGTTTTGTAAGACTTTAAATGATAATATACTACCTCAGCTTAACCCGTGTTGCATATACCTCTTTATTATAAGATAAATAATTGTTTGCTATTTATTTTACTACCCTCTGTTTTTATAAATGTTTAAAAACCGTATTGTTTCATCTAAATTATAATTCCTAAATGAAAATAAAGTTATTCTTATTCTTATGCCTCTACTTACTATTCATCCTTTTGCAAGTTCTAGCCCTAGCTACTTATTTTTCGTGAAAATTAAATTCTAAAAATATTATGTCTTAAATTTTAATTGAAATAAAAGCCAAAAAAATGATTATTTATTTCTGTTTAAATTATTAAGTTTATACCAGCCGATTAGCCTTAGGGGTTGATTTTTCAACATCTATTTACCTATGTTGACTATGTTCACAAAATAAATATGATTTGATTTGATTCGATTACTTGCGATGACACTATGTACACTATGAGGATTTTGAGAAAACACCCCCAAAAAAATTCACAACCTGTATAATGTCTATACATAGACTTCTAACACAAATATCATGTCCACAAATAGATATTCTTGTTGTCACAATGTCCAGTGCTTCCTTATTTGTAAAAGCGCGTGGGTTAACCTACTTACTAATGTAATTATATCTGGTTGTAAAGGATGCCGCTACTTTCACAGACGAAAACACTGAAACCCGACCCAATTTAATTACACAACAACTTAAAACAATAATCCTTCATTCATTTAACACCATAAATCTGTGCCCAGCTTGACGACCCATTGTTTGGTACCACTGCCTTTCAACTAAAAATTAATAAACATTCATTTCCACGCAATCAAAGGCAGAGGCGCAAAACCTTTGTCCCCCGCAATATAATATTGAATTAATATCATAATAAAGTTTAATTTCGCACCTGTCACTCTGCCCTGCGCTTTGACAGCTCGAAACGTTCCATTTCCGAAAACATTTTATTTACAAGTACAATATCTATTCGTGACGTTTTACAAAATTGTCATTTTAAAAAATTGTCTCGTGTGAATTGGACCGTTTGGCGTTTCATTACGTCGCGGAGGAAATTGAATTTTTGCCGTTTGCCAAAGTTGGACAATAGGCAATTAGTAAACTTTGGCTGTTTGGTGTCTTTCCACTTCACTGGAAAAATATACACAGAGTCTTTACAGGGGCCTTACCTTGAGCTCTCATAGCCATGATACTTTCACTCATTTATGAGACAGATGTATGTGACATACATACATCTGTCACTGTCGTACAACTGAATTAACATTGCAATAAGAGCTCATGGTTGGGCCCCTGGAAGGTATATTCATGATACAATTAAATAATACCTTCTTTTTTCTTCACATATGTTTTGAGTGAGATTCACAAATAACACACTTAATTATTTCTGTTATTGGTGTTGTTACACTTTGAAGTTTTTAAGTAAACCATCATCATTAAAATACGTGTAAAACATTAACTTACTTATTGTCTTGTAACAGAAAACAGCACCAATTAAGTATCCTTTAACATACCTGAAAATAAAAGAAAAACATAATATTATTATGTTGTATAATATATACTAATAACTAACTAAAAGTCACTAGAAAAAGACCAAACACTTTTCTCACTCAACTGTACCCGTTACATTTAATTCCAAAACTCACTCTGACCAATCATGTAATTAAGAGGTAATGTGTTGCACCTTCCGAACCAGCCCGAAGCCGCGAGCTAATGCATTGTAATCACACTAACGCTTGAATTATGCAATTATGCGCAAGCGCTTATAATAATGGACTTAGGTGGAAGTACAGTCGTAATGAAAATCACTTGCTTTTTTTAATAAGTACATTAATAATTATTAATGTGTTAACTGACATGTATTTCTTTGAAACTGATATTTTTTAAGGTAATTCCTTGAAATGTTCAGCTTCCTTGATGGTAAGCAAGTGATTCAACCAATTATCGTTTGTAACACCGAAAGTGTTAACACGATACCTGTAATACCTTTATACAGAAAATAGCTTAACAACTCGTCTGAGCACAAGTTCCGATGTCATTCATCATCTCCCTGGCCTTAATCCCATGTATTTGGGGTCGGCACTTGATTCAACCCGATGTGGCTGATCACCTGATTTTTATACGAAGCGACTGCCATCTGACCTTCGCAACCCCTTTTTCGAGGAAAATCGGCAATATGGGTTAAACCACCAGTTGTCAGACTCTCTTAGGCCCCTGACTGACCTGTAACGATTGCCAAAGATGTTAAATTGGCAACCGGGACCGACAGCTTAACGTGCTCTCCGAGGCACGGAGGGAACTCGGGCGTTCACCCATCCAACTACTGGCTAGGCGTATGGTTGCTTAACTTCGCTGATCGAATGATATGGGAAACAAGATCCAAACCGGAATTTTTATCCGACAACAGCTTTACAAAATCAACCACGTATATGCAAAGTTTAAGTTAACCCAAGAGTGGGGGATCAGTATCCAAAGTTTGCGGTTCAACCAAAGTGTAGAGGTGGCTTATGCGAAGGTTAACAGCGGTTTTGGTCTTGGATTAAAATTGTTTAAATGTTGTTATAACGATTAATAATACGACATGTTCTTATAGGTTAGCTGACAGCGTCCATAAAGTATATATTTACATTGTATTATTGGATAATTCGGTAGGACCTCAAAATGAGTTTGATCCCTGACTTTTGACATTCCATGTACGCACATTTCTAGCTAACACCTTATTTAAGAGAGTTGGAGCTTATGGAAATCTCTAATGCAAAATTCGGTGCTGCCTGTCTGGGGACTGTACGTTGTACCATGAGCTCTTATTGCCATGATAGTTTCACTCATTTATGAGACAGATGTGTGTGACGTGCATGCATCTGTCAACAAATTGGCTCAAAAAGCACTGAACCGATTTTAAAAATTCTTTCACCATTCGAATGCTATATTATCACTGATTAATATAGGCTATATTTTATCCCCGTACTCCCAAGGGAACGGGAACTATGCGGGTGAAATGAATAATCAATACCAAAGTCATCATTTCTTTTAAAATTAAAAAAAAATAAATTATATATTGTCTCGTCTCCCCAAATATCCATTCCACCTCAAAAATGCTTCATGTAAGCTTTGGAAACAGAGATTTAAATTACATTTTCCCACTGTACATAGACGCCAAACAGTAAATGTTGTAGTACCGGTAAGTTCCGGCAAGTTCCGGCTATCCATCATCCGTACGGTTCCTGAACGTAATCGGGAGGGGGTTAATACCGGAATTTATACGCAGAGTACGGTCCGACTGTACCTTTGTTATTATGTGATTTGAATTCTGAACAAGCTAAAAAGTATTTGAAAATAATATATTTGCTGGTCTTAATAGACAGAGTAAAGCAACCATTCACATAATGTATGAAGATATTTCAAAAAAAAAATTATGAGTCTAATTAGTATTGACGCTATTTCCTCTTCCTACCCCGTACGGCATTTAGGCATGGGTTATATTTATATTTCTTACAAAAATTCAACAAAAAATTAAAACATAATTGTATCGAATATTCAAAGTGGGTAAATAGGGAACGCAGGATAATATACTAAGATTTATGCTGTGTACGTCCGGGCTTATACAATTAACTTGCGATCGAACGGAAGGCGCAGCCGACTGTACCTGTGACGTCATGATTGATGATCATTCGCCATTGGGGGTAGCTTACATGGTTAATTAATATTTGGACTGGGTTTAGGGTGTGACGTAACAAATGTCATAATTTTGTTTTTTTATTCTTGAGCTTCATTTCAATAGGTAATCAAATGCGGCGACAAAAAACTAATTAAAAAAAGACGTAAAGTTTTATTCTCTACACAAATTATTAGGAACAACGGCAAATATAATAGACATACACGTAATTGGTAATATTCGTTAGGAATTATTTTCTTCGTTGTAGATACCTTGTGAATTTGTAATCAGGCAAAAACCTTATTAAACACATAGTAACGAACGACAGGCATATACAGACAAAATGATTAAAATACTTGATTGCCAATTAAAAGATAATACTAACGAATTATCAACTTATTACCGTCCCATCATTTCATTATTCCAACCAATTACATTCACATCATACATGAAATAAAAGATGTATTTCAAAGACAAATGTGGAAAGTAATTTGCCCATTGTCTGCTTAGCGTGAGAATAGATTCGAAGCCAGAAATAGCTGAGTTGTATGGGTGGGTGTATGGATGTATGGACGAGTGTCTGAGTTACATTTCAATGTGCCGTTACGTTGCATTTCTTGTAATGACTGTTAAGGGGAATAGTGTTGGGTTATCGATACATCTATACAGAAAAATAAAATTGAAGTGTCTGTTTGTAATTCCAAAATAACAGCTTTTCACTAAATGCATATTAAAGTATACACGCTAATGACACTAAAAAACCAAGTTTAAATTTTTTTGTCTGTCTGTCTGTTTGTTCCGGGTAATCTCTGAAACGGCTGGACCGATTTTAACGTGACTTTCACTGGTAGGTAGCTGATGTTTCAAGGAGTAACTTAGGCTACTTTTATTTATCAAAAATATTAGGGTTCCGCAACAATGGGGATGAAACTAAATCTACGGGGGTGAAACCTCGGGGCACAGCTAGTAGCTAAATAATTGGACAATAAATTAATCTAGATTACATTCAATAATCTTTGAGAGTCAGTTGATTTAAAAATAAAATAATTTGAACTTGAATAATTCTCAAATACCGCTACGCATTTGCATTGCCTATTAAAATTATTTATTCAGTTTACACCCTAGTACGTTACTTTCGTATTTCGAGAGTATTACCGTTTTGGAAACTAGCCTTCTAAGAACCGGCTAGAAATGCGCCTGGCATATTTCTTATACATTTCAACAAAACCCAAGACTTACAAGATATATAGCTGACTCCTCGGATATTATTGTATATCTAAGTCGATAACCCCCTCTTAACTACAATTCTTCGGTAGATTTGCTGCAATTAGATGAGGATTTTCTGACTCGAATAATAGGAAATTATTTAACAATAATACTATATACAATAGGAATCAATGGTAGTTCTTTAGAAAGGACACAATTGTGGTACTTAGATGACTTGCTTATCATTTATCTTAATATACAATGGATAATATCTCTCGATGTAACACGACAGAACTTAGTTCTTAAATATAATTGTGTATCTTTTTGTTAAGTGTAATTCTATGTAATTAGTGATTTATATTATTGACTAGCTGTGCCCCGCGGTTTCACCCGCGTAGATTTCGTTTCACTCTTCACGTCGCGGAAGGACAGACGGACAGAGAGACAGAGAAAATTTTAAAACTTGGTTTTCGGTGTCAGTAGCGTGTAAACTTTCATATGCATTTTGTGATAAGCTGTTATTTTGGAATTACAAACAGACACTTCAATTTTATTTATCTGTATAGATGTATAGATTTAATCGCTTCTGCGTAGAAGCTGTAACAGATTATCCTAACTTGTGGGACTGTTCGAGGCAGGCCAATGAAATAATAGTTGTCTCACTGTTCATAGACGTATTTTAAAAAGAATGAGGTTTTTAGGTGAGATCTAGATTTAGAAATGAAGAACGGAACTCCTTTACAACAAACATCAAATCAGCTGAACAATCGTAATCATTTAGTCACTTAATTGATCGTATGCATTGTAAAAGTGTAAAAGAATATAAAACTGTATGCAATACAAAAATTTCGATTTGTACATGAATTGAATTTGTATTAAATATTGATTTAATTCAAACATGTTTGCGATAGGATCCGTCGTCGTCGCCGTCGGTCCCGGTTGCCAATTTAACATCTTTGGCAATCGTTACAGGTCAGTCGGAGGCCTAAAAATAATCTGACAACTGGTTTAACCCAGAT
This sequence comes from Watsonalla cultraria, assembly GCA_964035505.1. NCBI lineage: Eukaryota > Metazoa > Arthropoda > Insecta > Lepidoptera > Drepanidae > Watsonalla > Watsonalla cultraria. The sequence goes on along the minus strand of OZ037734.1, from coordinate 4,516,343 downwards.
CACAGATTTTCCTCCTAAATGGGGTTGCGAAGGTCAGATGGCAGTCGCTTCGTATAAAAATCAGGTGATCAGCCACATCGGGTTGAATTAAGTGCCGACCCCAACAATGTATAGGATAAGGCCAGGGAGATGATGATGTTTGCGATAGGATGGGCTATGGAGCCCATAAGAGAGCTATTTTCGTATCAAATGCGAGTAACAAGCTATATTACTCATGAGTTTTATCGATGCTATTGTCAAACTGACAGCTAGGTAATGTAATAAATAAATGCTATTTCTAACGCTAACAGCTCCATTTAGTTGCGGTGTGCTGTAAACCCTGCTCTTAGCATTAACAGCGCAAGGACATTAATATGTTAATAAGTATATTTTATACACAAATATATGTATATATCCTCACGCGGACCGCACTTAGCCTGTCCAGAAAGAGTGCTTAATATTCCAACATTTATGGAGCCAATTTTGTGGGACTTTTATGGGGGTATGTGAAAATTTTGGGGAATATTTTCATTTAATATAAACAAAAGCCAAATTAACAGCTATTTCAGAGTCCATGCAAGTGCTAAGTTTTTAGGAGTTGATATTAGAATTCAGTGGGGTAACTACGGACTTTCCGTAATTACCCCAAAATATCATGCTGTACATTTAGGGTAAATACGGATAGTATACGTCAAATTCCAGTATATTTTCATAGATATATAGAAGCAAGCATACAGTCCGTTTGATGGTAAAGCGGCTACTGCACCCTATGAACACTACACATCACTATGAGACTCGAATTTCCGAACATATAACCAGTTATTTTAAAACGTATAGTAAACTTTCATAGTACTTCGTACGACATTAATCATGAAATAGCAAAAGATATGCATATGTACGCCATATATTTTATACTAGCTGTGCCCCGCGGTTTCACCCGCGTAGATTTTAATTTCATGTATGCCTGCGGATCTCTAATGTTTTTTAAAAATCTAAGTAGCCTAAGATACTCCTTGTAACATTAGCTATCCGTCAGTGAAAGTCCCGTCAAAATCCGTCCAGCCGTTTCGGAGATTACCCGGAACAAACAGACAGACAGACAGACAGATAAAAATTTAAAAAATTGGTTTTTCTGTGTCAGTACTGTGTATACTTTCATATGCATTGAGTGGAAAACTGTTATTTTGCAGTTACAAACAGACACTTCAATTTTATTTATCTGTATAGATTTATTTTATATTATATATGTAACGACTAAAATATAAAAACAAGTCAGAACCCACACATACTTCAAAACTCAACCATTCTATCGTGCACACTTTTCAGTGTTCGTGACAGTCTCATCTTTCTAATGACCTTGGTCCCAGGTGCTTACCCTGCTCTTAGCACTCACACGGGCTTATAACATGAAACACGACAGGTAATGTCTTCATAAAATTATTATATGTACGGAAAAACGTCATGTACTGAAAGGGTGGTAATTACTGTTTGCTGTTTAGAAATGGGTCAACAATTTTTGTGGGGCATCCTTTGTCACCTTCATAATATAATGTATCCTACGCATAAGCTATTTAAGGCAACAGACGTATTTCAAATCTCTTCATAGGCTATTAAGAAATAAAACAAATACCAAGCAAAATGACAGAAACAAAAAAAATCGTAATAATTTTACGAAATATATCTCGGAAGCTGGCTCCAACTCTGTGTTTCCATATGTAAAATGCATCATATTACGTTAGCACAGCAAATTATCTATTCCAGAAAGGTTCTTAAGGGGTAAGCAGAGGTGTTTTTCACCGAAGATTCTGTTGTTTAGATTCCATTCTATAACTCCGCCTGTGCCGCGCGGCTCCACACGCACGATGTTTGTACGTGGAAAGAAAAAATCCTAAAAGCCTTTGTTTTGTCCTCTTTTCACTTACAGGAAAAGTCACGAAAGCAAAAGAGATCAAATATATTTCTATCTGCGTTTATAAAAGAACTTCGTGTTTTCGTTAAAGAAACATGTAATAAGATAGGACGTCGTAATTCTAGGCTTCATTGTTTTATCTATGCTTTGTCTGCGTAGTGTAAATTAATGGAACGGAAAAGGGTTGGATAGGGTTGAATTCTGCCTCTGTCTAAGGAAGGATAGGTTCAGGGTTAAACCATAGATTCCCATCACGCACTCCTTGTAAGTTCTGTTAAAATCGGCCCAGCCGTTACAGAGATTACCCGGAACAGACAGACAGAAAATTAAATAAAACTTGTTTTGAAGTTTGTACCTTACTTTAATATGCCTTTATTGAAAGGCTGTTAATTAGGAATTACAAACAGACATTTCAATATTATTTATCTGTATGCATAGATTAATACAAAGGTGGAAAAGTGTGCAGTCCACCTGATGGCAAGCGACTACTAGGGTATAAGACAACAAAGGGTATTTGATCAAAAATGTATTCATGCTAAGCAGATAAAACTATCGTGGGCTTTATGATCGGTTTTTAGAGTTATAAAGATCTGCTATCATCGATAGGCTAGGTGCACACACACACAATATTATTGAAAAATAACAATACGGGCCGCACACATATCATATTATGTATTGTAAATATAGTGTGTGCGACTAGCCTTAAATCGGTGACGTCATAATAAGCTCTGCTGCCAAACCGATGATGGTAGGCCCCCAGGTATAAAATACTTCTGTCTATTTTTGTAGAGTTGTATTTTAAAGAGATGGATATAATTTGAGTCCGGATTATCCTAGTCTTGGTTTAAACTCTTGTAATAAGGCGCGGGGGTATATTAAGGCATTAAAACCGCTTAGTAAGAGGTAAAGTTTAACAGGATAAAAGTACGTTAATCACAACGCAAGCACTGATTATAACAAAACTTCTAAATTACCGGGATTTTACACGCCCAGTCAGAAGACCCCGGCCAAAAACTGACCGTTACGAGTTACGACGTAAATTTACAAACTTGGAATATCTACCGTCTCTGTCTAGTCCGTGGCAGTAATATATCCGTAACTCGAAGTTTGCAGACAAATTATCTATACTAGCTGTGTGGAATATAAAAGTAGCCCGAGTTACTAATTGTGATTAGCTATCTGCTAGTGAAAGTCCCGTTAATCGGTCCAGCCGTTTCGGAGATTAGCCGGAACAAACAGACAGACAGACAGAGGGCAAGGAATAAAATTTTTTTTTATGTAGGTTTATAAGTTTAGTTATAGCCTATAATTAGTTATTCCGCGAAGCAAAGCCAATCATAAAATTAATTCGCGAAACAAAGCCACCCAAAAATTTGATTAAAATAAAATTAAATAAAAACCAAATGTCATGGACAATACCTACATGCCTTCGTATAGCAACTACAAAAAAAACATACAGTCTTATTAATAACTTCCAACTTTTTTTTTAAGTCGGTTAATATAAATAGTATAAAGTAGAACGCAGGTGTCAAACGGTCGAATGTAATGTCACTTGGAACTATTGACTAAGCTATTTCTACCTTCAAGACACCTGACTCCTCGATTTTTCTGTAGCTACGGACAATTCTGAACACATTGAATAAATACACACGTTTGTTTCAAATATTTACATATTTACTTAAATATATGATACTAGCGGACGTCACGCGGTTTCACCCGCGTAGTTCCCGTTGCCGTGAGAGTACGGAGATAAAATATAGCCTGTAATAATCAGTGATAATGTAGCATTCAAATGGTGTAAGAATTTTTCGAGTCAATTCGTTACAAACATACATACAAACCTTTCCTCTTTATAATATTAGTATAGATTAGACTTTTAAAAAATAGATAGATATGTCACCAGCGTGCCGAAATTGAGGCGTTAAAGTTATCAGAAATCTAACCTCAGTCCTCAGTTGCTCTCAAGTTTTGACTTATTTGACATGTAACAAACTGCGTACAGAATATATTATTCGTTTGCTCTGTTTGCGCATAACATATCTTTCCATTTAATATCATTGGCTTAAACGCCCGCATTATGTCGTCCAAAAATAACTTCAAAAATAATGCCTTAAAAATACTATTCAATTTTGAGTGTAATCAAATTCAAATATCTAAAGCATTTCGGTGTCCAATTTTAAAAAGTAACAAATTAATTTGACGTCAATTTAAATCCAATTTCGAATCGAGAGCCCAGTTAACAAGTGTACCAACATTAAACACAATGACAGGGGCGCCAACTTATAATTGTTGTCAACGTAACTTAGATTGGCTTGACGAAGTAAAACAACAATAGCTTAGTAACTTTGTATCTAGATATTAATTTACTGACAGAGCTAAAGATTAATATAATTTTTACGCCGAATCTATACAGATAAATAAAATTGAAGTGTCTGTTTGTAAATCCAAAATTAAAGCTTTTCACTAAATGCATATGAAAGTATACACGCTAAAACACTAAAAAACCAAGTTTTAAAATTTTTCTCTATCTGTCTGTCTGTCTGTCTGTTTGTTCCGGGTAATCTCTGAAACGGCTGGACGGATTTTTTCGGGACTTTCACTGGTAGGTAGCTGATGTTTCAAGGAGTAACTTAGGCTACTTTTATTTATCAAAAATATTAGGGTTCCGCGACAATAAGGATGAAACTAAATCTACGGTGAAACCGCGGGGCACAGCTAGTTAAACATAAAATTAATGATATTTTTTTGCAGTGACTAATTATAGCATCTATCAGCAAGAATACATGTAAAAATATCATCAATATAAAGTTGGAAACTGCCTGGTTGGTCTAGTGGTCGCAAGCTCTGGGGAATACGAAGTCCTGGGTTCGATCCCTGGAGCTAAGAGTTTAGAAATATACCCGGTTAGTGATAATAGCCTCGCCCCTTACTTATAACAGGCGAAATGTGCTGTAACATAAGTCCATCTATGCCTACCCATTACTAAGAAAAGAGGTTGTGTCGAGTTGAACAAATATACACTCTCTCGCGGTAGGCAGGCAGAGAAAGAGAACTTTAAGAAATTGAAGTTTTTTTCTTCTAAATACACATAAAATTTAATCCACTAAATATGTCTTAATCTTTTGCAAATATAATACCACGTCTTCTAATGAATTTCTAACTACTTTACTACCACAAAAACGGTAGTTAGCTATTACGTCCAACTACACAGTTTAAGTTAAAATGTAAATTGTTTTAATAACCACAGCTCGCTGGTGCGATTCTGTTATTAAGCTTCGAAACTTTCAACTTTTGCAATGAATACTCCTGCACTACAACTGCATCATAGAATAATAGCAAAGAAAATATAGAAGGAACAAGTAATATAGAATACCTACGGCGCTTACGGTAGACTCGAGACTTTGAAGTCTAGGGTTGTCAAATGTATGACTTTTTTATGAATTCAAAAATATATAGAGCGTCTTTGATTAAACTTTTTTGTGCAACCAGAGCAATCGGAGCATTACCAAAAAGTTTCTTTAAATTCTGTATTTATCAGTCAGGTAAAGTGTATATTTCCATAAAAAGTAGCCAATCTGGTAATCTTCAATTACAAGAGATTACTTTATTTAGCTGAAAACAAAACGAACGAAAACGAATTAAGTTTCAGTATTTTTTGTTTTTGTCAAAATCTAACTTTCGTTCGCTAAATACTTAATTAAAGCAGGCTTAGATACATGTACTTCAAAGATTTTTTCGCGGACCACGTTAGGACTTAATTTACAACTTAACGAACTTCGTATTTAATGAGGGTAAGAAGAAGAAGGGCATTGACACATCTTCAGCAATATAGTTTTTTAAATGACGTAGAAGTAAGAGTTGCACCAGCAATTACTATAATATAGACACATTACTGTAATTTATTTATGACTAGCTGTGCCCCGTGGTTTCACCCGCGTATATTTAGTTTCATACAAACTTTCATCCCCTATTTTATCCCATCTTAGCGGATGCCTACGTTATAACATCTACCTGCATGCCAAATTTCAGCCCGATCCGTCCAGTGGTTTAGGTTCAGCGTTGATAGATCACTATGTCAGTCAGTCAGTCAGTCACCTTTGAGTTATATATATTTAGGTTTAACTAAATCAGTAAGTTTCAAACTAAACTTCCATAAACAGACCAAAGTTTACCTTAAACAAAACCTGCCAAAGCAGCTGTCACAGTAGAGTAATAGATTATCAAACTTGAGCAGTGTCAACGCAGTCATCACAGAACTGTCTGCGTTATAACTCTACTCTATGACAGATGTCCGAACTATGTTCGTTACGGGATAGATTAATATTTCGTCGTGGTAAATACGTTATGCGATGGACACTGGTCGAAGTTGTTCGGGTAAATTGTCGTAGTTGCCAGCCCTGGGGAGTAACGACCGTTATGTTTAGGGCTGACACTTTTCCTAATTTGAATAATTTTTAGACTCTTCATTTTATCAACAATATTACAAATGGGAGAGAATATCTGTCTGTTTGGTAACTTTTCACAGCTGAGTCGATTTTACTGAAATTTGGTGTAGGGATAGCTTTGACCCCAAGGAGCAAATTTTAATGTATATTTACCAAATATAGACTGCGACTAAAGTACAAAATATATTGTTCAAAGCGTCCAATTTAATCTAAGCAAATCGTGTCATATTTCGTGTGTTTTACAGCGTAAAATATTGAATAAAACAGCTGCCAATGCTAACCCTACACCAGCAACATGTGAAATAGTGATGTAGTCGAGCGCACGTAACACTTGATGCCAAATTAATTCGACAAGCCAATCGCCACGTGGAATATAAACAACAATGCTTGCTTAATTAAATAAGCAAAGCCAGAAATATTTCGGTATTCGGACGAGAGCATGCAACCACAATGTTTACTTACAGCTTAAGTTATAGGTTATTACCGATAAAAACGGTTTATAAATATGCTAGCGGACGTCACGCGCTTTCACTCGCGTAGTTTCCGTTCCTGTAGGAGTACGGGGATAAAATATAGCCTATGTTACTCTCTGATGATGTAGCTATCCATTGCTGAAAGAATTTTTAAGATCTGTCACCTAGTTTCGGAGCCTATTCAATGCAAACAAACAATCAAATCTTTCCTCTTTATAACATTAGTGTAGATTAAGTTTTTCATAAATCTTCCATACATAATTAAGGAAGGTGTAGGGAGAGCGAGTGATCATCCCCAGCAAAGGGAAGATCTTCCAGCCAGGCGGGTGTCTGCCTAGGGAACCGCAAGTCCAACTGTTCTAGTTGGAAATTGTAGAGTTTTGTCGTACTGGCCACTTTGATCTCAAATATCTCCTCTTTGGCTAAGAACTCCAATTTCAAATTTATACAGTTATTTACATGCATTTGTTTTTCGAAATCCGTAATCTAAAACTCTTATTTTGGATAATTAACACAATATATTTAAATTTTATATAGCCTATGTGTTATTCTGATGTATAAGCAATATTTAAAAATTTCAACAAAATCCATTCAGTAGTATTAGCGTGATCAAAGATCAAGAATCGAAGAACTTGAACTTTGAAGCTTTCTAAGACTTTATGGGTAAAGAAACAATTTGAATTACATTATTGCATTAACAGAGTCATAACAAGAAATTCCGCAGAACTAAATTAGTGCCAACGCTAAAAGTTCTGCGAATTATATCTCAATAAAGTACAGTCTGACTCAGTATTTACTCAGAATCGTCACGAGTTATATTTCGCAATCAAAACAATAATCAGTTGGACCACCCACTGTTAAACAATGCTGATAATTTATTTCATAATCTTAATCAGAGAACAATTATATTAATTACGTCGGTGGGAGTTGATTTGACGGGCGGAATTTGGTGTCGGAGCTAAATTAGTGTGACTTTGAAGGGATAGGCAAAGGTGGTGTAATTACACCAACATCTCACCACAATGTATATAACATTCAAAGCAAATCTATCTTGTAATCTGTCAAAAATCATTTCCCAAAACAAAAGGAGTTATTTAGTTCCCCGCGCATAGTAAATCAAGCGAACACACCATGCGAGGCAAACCAACAATTTATGTGTGAAGCATTCGCTAACTTGCCGGCAGACGGTGCTCGGTCGATTGGAAAGCCTATAGAACGAAGGAGATGACAGGTAGGTAGACAGGGTAGGCACTGGCGAAAGAATTATCAAAAGCAAAGGGGCTACAGAGCCGTATTGACAGTAAAACGCCGTTTGAATCCTCAGTCTGTAAGTAAATTCTAATCTATACAAATAAATAATAATTGATGAAGAATGTCTGTTTGTAATTACAATTTCTTCAGTGAAATATACGGACTTGAAAAATTTTTTTTCTGTTCGTTTGATCCGGCTCTGAAACAGCTGGACCGATTTTAACGGGATATCTATCTAGCAGATAGCTGATGGCAATAGGAATAACTCAGGCTACTTTTTACCCGCGAAATTAACTCTACGCGGGTGAAACCGCGGTGCACAGCTCGTCGTCTAACAATAATAAATAATAAGTACCAATGATTGTCAAACTAGTGCAGTAATAATACACTATCTGTTTTTCAGTGCAGGGAAACATCGATCTTGAGGGAACCTTCACACTTGTTCTTAACGACCACAAACTTTATCGAACCTAACAAAAAAAAGTCAACTTGATCATCATCTCCCTGGCCTTATCCCATACATTGTTGGGATCGGCATTTGATTCAACTCGATGTGGCTGATCACCTGATTTTTATACGAAGCAACTGCCATCTGACCTTCGCAACCCCATTTAGGAGAAAAATCTGTGATCTGGGTTAAACCAGTTGTCAGATTATTTTTAGGCCTCCGACTGACCTGTAACGATTGCCAAAGATGTTAAATTGGCAACCGGGACCGACGGCTTAACGTGCTCTCCGAGGCACGGAGGGAACTCGGGCGGTCACCCATCCAACTACTGGCTAGGCGTATGGTTGCTTAACTTCGATGATCGAATGATATGCGCAATAGCAACTGTGCCACGAGCTCCTCTTGTCGTAAAAAGTCAACTTGATATCTCGGCTTTTTAGTCAAAATCATTGCTAGTTTTTTTTGTTCAACCTCTTGGTAAATGTGTAAAGCACTTCTGTACATTCCCTGCTCTATGTTCGCGAATACGGAAGCAAAGAGCACGAGCAAAACAAACAGACATACCTGTTACGAGGCTCGGCTTACATTAGCGATAAAATTATGAAATACGGCCACTGTTGGTGTTCTGAGAAACGGCCGTGAATCATTGTGCCCTTGCGAGGGTTGCTTAGCGCAGCCGCCGTAATATTAGCAAACATTCATACCACCTTCAAATCCTCACATTGTGGGTAGCTCTCATGTTTATCCACATGCATTCATATCGAGCAGTGGTGGTTATGGGGTTTGAGCATGCGCCTGCTATGCAAGCGACGCAAGTTCAAATCCCAGAGGGGCCAGTACTAATGAGTTTTTCTAAAAACTTATGTGTAGTGATTTCACACCACGTGCTTTACAAAGAAAAACATCGTGAGGAAACCGGCATATGTCTGAGAACTAATTCAAACGACGTATAGTGCCTGATACGGCGATAGACTCACCATCTGTCACGTTGGCACTTCATATTTGGTGAAAAGTGGGTGTTGGTCTTACAATACCTCAGCCTACCCCTTCGGGGAATACAGGCGTGACCATATGTGTGTATGTTTATATTAGCTTATTTTCTAAGCTGCAAAGCTAAAATGGTTCTGAGCCAGCCCGATGACATGTGGGACGGAGAGAAAACGTTGTCGTAGCGACTCGATTCAGAGTTTTCGTATTCATTTTATCAACGGAATAGCTCAGACGTCATCTCGTAAACGTCCTTTGAGTCCTATCGAACTACGATTTTGGATGAGATGAATACCAGAGAGATTGATGACTTTAATCGTTCAACGAGAATCGAACACTTGTTTTGTCTGAGTCCAGGCACTGTAGCCAAGACGTACCAAACTATAAGTCCCCCAAATTCGACACAGATCCTGTGACCACTGGAAAAGATGGCAAGATGAAATGGTGATTAAATGACAGAATTATAGTTTAATACTAGCTGTGCCCCGCGGTTTCACCTGCGTAGATTTAGTTTCATCCTTATTGTCGCGGAACCCTTATATTTTTTATAAAAAAAGTAGCCTAAGTTACTCCTTGTATCATCAGCTATCTGTCAGTGAAAGTCCCGTTAAAATCGGTCCATTCGTTTCAGAGATTACCCGGAACGTTCATATGCATTTAGTGAAAAGCTGTTATTTTGGAATTACAAACACATACTTCAATTTTATTTATCTGTATAGATGTATAGATATAGATATTCCCAGTAACGTCGCATCGGTTTTATCCCTCATATTGTTGGGGTCAGAACTGGATTCAACCAGATACGACTATTCACTGCTATTATAACATGATTTTCCGTTGACTATAGCGCTAATTTTCTTAACGTTGAAAAGCGCTCCAAGCGGCGAATGTAGACAGTTTTACGTCATAATTCAAAAAAGGGCAAAACGCAAGGTCGTTGTTCGAACGTGTCAAATCCTATAGGGCACTGACCTTCCCCCTTTTACGCGGAAAATCGGTAATTATATTCAATAACAACTCCATCTTTCCAGCTACTTCTAATCCTTAAAGTTGTTTCGAAGAATGGAAAGTGGGTGTTCATTATTTTCGTGAATGCCTTTTGGAAGCACAAGGTAAGCAGAAAACCCTCAGGAAAGGAAAACCGATTTGTATTTCTACGATGATATTTTTAGGCACTGTCTAAAGATCAAAGAACATGTAATGTCTGAAAAACTTGGAATAATCGGTACATGTGTTTTGCCATCCCTATGATCACCGTGGGCGGCATTAGGCACGTATTTTGCGTTTCATTATAATAATTACCATTTGTTTTCGCCCACTTACGGGTTTTCAAATATTCCACACGATGATGATCAAAGAAATATTATTTTGTTCATACACAGACGATAACTGCGTCGTAGGCCTTGTGCGGAACACGAGGTACTGCGTTCAATCCCTGAGTCGGGAAAAAAATATTGGGTATATTATTTACCGTCTGTAATTTCCCAGTCGCAGTCCGGAGTACAGTCCGCTTGCGGTAAGCGGTTACTGCAGCCTACAATAACTTGTGACTTGAATCTCTATGTCTATATGCTCTGTATATACTAATATTATTAAGAGAAAAGATTGTTTTGTTGTGTTTGTTTATAACGAATTGGCTCAAAAAGTACTGGATCGATTTAAAAAATTCTGATTTGAATGCTACTTTATCACTGATAATATAGGCTATATTTTAGCCCCGTACTCATACGGGAACGGGAACTACCGCGTGACGTCTTTAGGAAAAAAACACGTTCCTTTTTTAGAGACCAAGGCGATGAATACAAAGCCTTTTGCACACAATGGGTAAACAAGCTGTAAGCGTAGGCACTCGGGCCTGGGCTAGCCTGCTAGTTTTGCTCATACCAAGCTTAAAACAAATAACGTCTGTTATTTATGTTATATTTCATGAATAATACAGACAAACACTGCTCACGCCTGTATTTCTCGGAGGGGTAGGCAGAGGTGTTGTAATAACAACACCTACTTTTCACCAGGGCCTAAACTGAATAAATATTTTCACCGAAGATGATTATCTAAGGGCCAACGTGACAGATGGTGAGTCCATCGCTGTCACAGGCACCATACATACATCTTTAAATTACTTCTCAGAAAAATACAGGTTTTCTCACGATGTTTTCCTCTGATGTTTTAGGGGAGGCCTATGACCAGCAGTGAGCATCTGTCGGCTGAAATTATGATGATGATGTTTTTATTCACCGAAAAGCACGTGGTGTGAAATCTCTGCACATAAGGTTCTTAGAAAAATTCATTGGTACAGGCCCCGCTGGGATTCGAGCTTGCGTCGCTTGCGTAACAGTTGATTGCTCATCAATCATGAATAATCAAACTTCTTAAATATGGCACCAACCATATGGCAATAACCCTGTTATAATATGTAGTGAGCACAACCCCTTTTTTTGCAACAATTTGGTGAAGATAAAGATTACTTACGACTAAGATGGGTCTATCTAACAAAACAATCTTATAAAATAACACTTAAATCACAATAAAAATAAGAAAAGCATTGCAAGCAAAAGGTTTTATTCTTATTAGTCCTGCTACGGGCTAATTTTCTCTTTCCAGCCTTCGAAGGGCTGTCACATCTGCTATGTACACGAAATTGAATTGTATCTAATCATCAATAGAGTCTAGATTTAGTTTTACAGCCAGATGTGTTCTTGAAGTATCTTTATTTATTCTTATTGTTTGTATTTACTATTATTGATTATTTTTACTTTTGAAAAACATCATGAAATGCAAGTTTATGAGACGGCGTTCGAACGTGGTAATACTTGGGGCATAGGTTTTTAATGTTACCATCGGGTTCGGAATGTTGCTTTTACTGAGAAGAACCCGACAAAAACCCAGCAATTACTCTTTTCTCTCTTTAAGTAGATGGTCAAAGGTACCTTTCGAGGGACACATGTAAAAAAAACTGACAGGCTTACTTTTGGAAACGGTAGTAAATTAACCTAAGTTAGCGTAAGTGAAATGACGTTCAATAAGTGTTCCAAGTGTCCCTTATGTTGAATAAAACTTTTTGATTTGATTTGATTTGATTTGATTTGATTCGAAGCACGGAACCTTGAAAATGTCAATAAATAGATTCCGTTAATCAAACAATAGATAAAATGTATGTCTGTTTGTAATTCATAAATAACAGCTTTCCACTAAATGCATATGAAAGTATATTTACGCCGAACAAAAAACAAATTTTAGATTTTTCACTGTCTGTAGATCTATTATTTTCGGCTAACCTCTGTTTTTAATGGGATTTTCACTGTCAGATAGCTGATGTTACAAGGGGTGGGTAACTTAGGCTATTTAAATTTAAAAGAATTGTGTGGTGAAGGTGAAACCGCGGAGCGCAGCTAGTAATCTGTAGAAACGAAATGAACTAAACCAATTCAAAGTTAACACAACCGTTTTGAAATTTGTTTCATTTGCATACCTATTTACCTCTGATATCCAATATTGCTGGTGATTTGGATATCTGACAGTTGAAACGGGTTGTTCCATAGAAATGTCAGTTAGAATTAATGCATTTGGAAATATAATAGTTCTATGCACTAATGATGTTATCATATTACATTATGCAGGTGTAATTGTTACTAAATATTGGATTCAAATTCAATTTTATATAGGTACCTAAAGACTTTATATACGTTTCTAGTGGTATTATGTTTTTTTGTTCTCCGAAGGTGTGCGTTGACCGACGCGACACAGTTCAAACTTATCTGATGTCAAAAAAATATTAAATAATATTTATGCAGGACTTTCAGAGTAAAGATATGCTATAAATTATACATACGGGTAAAGCCCTGGGCAAAAGCTAGTCGTTATAATGGCTGTGCTTTCCCTTCCCTAATTAGTTAAACTGTAGAATCAGTACAGTGAAGTCCTTCAAGAAAGGTTTGAAAGAAGTTTTTAGGACGAAATATTCACCCGCATGACTGCGGTTACCGCTTACCATCACAGCCTCTATACTCCGGCGCATTATTCACTAAGATTTCTCAGCGTCGAACTCGACGTCGAGTGTCGGTTTTAAAGATACGAAATTGAAACTTATCCCTATGTATCCATTTCCTATGATCCAACGCTCGTCGTCGAGTTCGACGCTGAGAAACCTCAGTGAACAACGCGGCTGAGCCCCAAGTATAGGTATTGACACGTTCGAACGACGCTTGACCTTACGTTTTAATCATTTTTTGTATGGAGACGTAAATCTTCCTACATTCGCCGCTTGGGGCGCTTTTTAACGTATACGAGAATACGAAGGCAACTAATATCGTCAACATAATGTTAAAACCGATAACGTATACACATGCTGGTAGGTAAGTGTTTTTATTTAACCCAATAAAGTAGCAGGATTGAATTACTCTCTGTGATTTGTTACCTCATAAATTGGTTTAGTGTGCAATAAAATTTCTATAAACAATGGACTGAGGAATAACTCTTATCGGTTCAATAATGAACTATTTGTTCCAATCGATGGCTTAGACGTTTTGCTTCATAGGTGCTTTTAATTAAAGAGGGGGTCTACCGTCATCGGTTTAATCAGAGCGTATTAAGAACTTCTTAGCTTTGACGTTAAAGTTCTTAATAATCGCTGCTTAAACGATTATACTTAGTTGAGCCCTTGTTCCTTGTATAATAATATAATTAAGTTACTATTAAATTATACAAAAAATACATTTTACAAATTATCATTTTTAAATCATTTAAGTCCACACTTGTATCACGTTTTATCGCAATAAGGTTATCGATATTACGTTTGAAGTCGTAAAAATCGTAATGAAATCTGTACGTGTCGATCGGAATTATTGTATGCCCGTAATAAACGTTATTATATTTTAAATTGATTGTATTATCTGTTGACAATTTTTTCTTTGGTCGGGGGATGATATTTAAAGTAATAATTACAGTGCACGGGAGATGACATTAAAATTGTATCTAATATTTTATAATATTGTAATAAATACTCTAAACACTAACATGGAAATTCATAAATTTACTTACTATCTTCGGTCGACCTGCACAAAAATGTAAATGAAAATGAAAAATATTTAATCTATTTAGGCCCTGGTAAGGCACTTATGAAGGTCGAGAATTTACCACCGGTTCGGAAACTAGCCTTCTAGCTGTAAAAGACAGATTTTTTTTAAACTATATTTAGTTACTTAAATCTCGTTCTGCTCATCATGCAAGTCCATCTTTACATATGATTTACCTAAATCTGAATTTAGCGTTTAGTGTTCAGTCAAGTCAAAATTTAACAGACAACTTGCAAGCTACGAGTATGTTTAAGCCTAAACTCGACTTAGCTGACTTACTCTCTACTAAATAGAGATTTCGTCAGACTTAGAAGACTTAAGTAAATAGAAGCTAAAATCTTATAATAACCAGCAACAATGTCCAACAAAAAAAAAGTTCGGTATGACTCAATCTTACAAACCCAACAAAAACATATCGATCCCCAAACTCGTCACAGAATATCGATTGCGGCAAATCGAATCGAATCGACTCGAGTCGGACAAAAGATTCGAGTACAAAGGCCGTCAAATGACAAATGAAATCCGCCGGCGACCATAAATTGTGAGTAGGAATAATAAAAGATTATCTATGAAATAAATACAGGGGAAGGACAATAGGGCCTTTATTAAGAGACACCCTAGTTTCTCGGTATGGCTGTGGGAGTGGTGAAGATACGTAGGGATTCTGTAGATAGTGAGGACACCCACCACTCGATACATGTGATCACTAATACAAGAAATTAAAAATATACTGAAGGACGACTTTCTGCATTCGTTGACAATTCTCGTGCCAATTTCGGTAGCAGCTAGTGTTTGTTTACAACAATCTATGGGAACTGGGCTTTAAGTTTCTTAAGGACATTGTGCTCACGCCTGTATTCCCCGAAGAGGTAGGCAGAGGTGTTGTAATAACAAAACCCATTTTTCACCGGAGATGTTAAAGCGCCAACGTGATAGAGGGTGAGTCCATCTCAGGCACTATACATACGTGCTTGAATTACTTCTCAGACATATGCAGGTTTGCTTCACCGTAAAGGACGTGGTGTGAAAATCACTACACATCAGTTTTTAGAAAACCTCATTGGTACAGGCCCCGCTGGGATTCGAACTTGTGCCGCTTTTGTAGCAGGCTCAAACCCCATGGTCACCACGGCTCCCGGCACATTGTGTATGAGTGGATATTTTTTTACGAACACAAAAGAGTATTTGTCAGGGAAAAACCACCCTCTAGATATCCCTATCCTTATTAGAGTGATAGAGAGAGGGTGAAGTCACGTGCTACCAATTGTATGATGTTCTGTTTTGTGTTACAACATTGATTTACTGTGTGAAACTATTAACAATTGTTTAAATCGATTTGGTAACAGTTGAAGGGATTTCAAAAAAGTTTTTGTTTTGATAATCTTTTTCAGGTAAAACATTGGTTCTTTCTCTTTTGTTTTCTTGTAGCCTCTGTATTTTTAAGTAGTAAGTCTACTACTAAGAGTACTGAGAAGATCGGTAAGCAGTAGGCAGAGAATAATTAACACGGAACTTATATTTCGTTTCACATATTATTGATTCTGTAAACTAGACGGTTCCTATTAATATACAATAATTTATTAGCTGTGATACTTGCTTACCATGGCTTCTGCCATGTGTGGTAGTAAAAGTACTAAAAATAAAAGGCAAGAGAAACCGTGGGCGCACATAATACTTCCATAACAAAATCACAACTTACCCAAAATAAAGCATCGTACATCGCATGATCCACTTAGGTGATTAACCGGATTAATATACAGCGTGTAATGGTTTCGCTAGTATACAAGGGGAGATCGTAAAAAATATATTATCGAAATATACGGCAATTGGTAGGGTGTGAACAGAAAATATGCGTGAAATGGCTTGGACAAAATATATAATCATATTTGTCTATATTGGCTGATATCGGATGATAGTTTCTTTTTAAGCGACGGAAATAACGAAAAAATATATTTTTCATACGTGCGATACCTAAAAACTTATATCACAATGCAGGTATAGGTATTATTCGCATGTTTAGAAGACAGCTCAAATTTATTGCAAACTAGAAGACCCGGTGAGCTTCGTGTGAGTTCTTTGCTTTCCTAATGATTTCAGTTTTTCACAGTTTCAACCTTCCCTGAACTTCCACAAATATATCAAGATCAAAATTAACCAAATCGATTCAGCCATTCTCAAGTTTTAGCGTGACAAACAAACAGCAATAGTAGATAGAAGAAGAAAATAACGAATAATTTTCTGCTTTATTTATTATGCTCCAACATTTTTAATATCCTGTGTCTCATATGTATTTAGTGAAAAGCTGTTATTACAAACAGACACCTAATTTTATTTATTTCTATATATAATGGAATTAAAATTTCAAAATATCTAGCCAAGTACGAGTATGCTTTGACCTTGGACTGTCGCATACATGATTACTCGTATTTGAACGACATCATTATATACAATGAAAATATGTACAGACAGGCAAGCACATTAAACAATTCACAATAGCATTTATAATCTGTATCAATATCGACTGATAGAATAATAATTACCAAAATGGCAGCAAAAGTGTCGCGTGGTTAATGGCGTATACTCTTTCAATAGATTTTTTTTACTATCTGATATTGAGTTGGGTGACTGCCCCTTTAAACAAAATTGTAAGGTCAGAAGGGCTGCTTCCTATTTTTTTCTAGAATCATCGCTCGCACACAATGAAAGCACGCTCAGTTTTTACTACAAATTTAAGCTATCGTTGAATACATCGATTGCTCAATTTGTATGGGAACGTCAAACTTCCAACTCTCGACGTTAGGTGCGCTCCAATACAAAAAAGCGTACGTTCCAATACAAAATGAAGAAAATACGCAATCGCTTTAGTCACCGTTACAAAATGTTTAAAACTAGGCAAGCGTCTACTGTAGCCTATAAACGTGACCAAACCAAGTGTGTCACTCGCGTATTGCCTGCATTATACTAAATCGAACCACTGTGCTTACGAGTAAAATATGAAAGAGCCCCACCCCACCATAGCTAGCACAGCGCTTCCACTCCTTCCATCAAACTTAACCCACAGGATAAAATACTACTTCAAGAAAGCCTTATTTGGCTGAAATCTTCAGAAAGGTCCTGAGTCGGGCAGCTGCGAATTTTGAACAGCTAAAATCGCTTTCCTATCCCTGTGTATGAACTCGGCTGGCCTTATGTGTGCATGTTTTTTTGCCCAAAATCTTTATTATTCGAGCTTTATGTGACATATTGTAGTTAATACAATGTATGTACGGACTTGAAATGAAAGCCCTGCTAATGTACACGTAAGGGATCCCGTATTCATTTGTATGGAATACTTAGAACACTTAGAAGTGTTTTTGGTATTACATTCTGAAATATTGGGTAGTTCATGTGTACATATATTTACCCTAGTTTATGATGAATGAAAAAAAAGATGGTAAGTATTAAATCACAATGATTTTCAAGTTTATTCCTATCCGAAAGTGCACAACACCCAATTTTCACATTTTTAGTAAGTAAAATGTGTAAAAAGGTTAATTATAATTTCAAGTCAACGTTAAATTACGAAGGTAAATGTTTGATAGGTAAATACTGTCAATTTTATTTTAAATTTTCCCGAACAAAGGATGGCTTTTCATTTAATTTTCACAACACCGTAGTAGTCTCTGATACCAAAGCCTTTAATAAACAGAATAACCTCATTAGTGCTATAGTGCTTCGGCTGGGAAAGGATAACTAATTACAGAAAAACAACATGCTGTATAAGCAATAATCTTCAATCATATTTGTGCTCATTAAAAGCTGTTTAAATGCTTGCTCATGCTTCAAAAATAAACGTCAATAAAGCCTGTGTTCCTATTAGACATCATATCTTCAAGCCTTACAAAATACCTTGAAGGGGTCCTTTTGACGAGGAGAATCCTGGATACACCAACCGCCGCGGAGGCAGCGGAAGGTTTATGTCGGACTCGCACCGACCAAACTCCACGGTGTTCCTCCTGGTCGCTAGGTGGGGGGTGCACGTGATATGTCTTCACATGCTGCGCCGTGACCTCCGGGGACCGGCGCCTCCTTACGATACCAGGCTGAACCCGAATTTAACACTGTGGGAACCGCGACCTCGAAGGGGTCCTACAACACCAATTTTTCACCGAAGATGATTAAGTACTAACGTGATGGAGAGTCCATTGCTGTCTCAGGCACAATACACCTTGAGTTTCTTCTCAGACAGAGATTTCCTCACGATTTCATTCACCGTTTTGGTGCACGACTGGAGAAAATAACTCGCGTCATTCGCGTTTTTGCTCAAACCACTCGACCACAGCTCTGTATATGTGACTGGGAGGTGATTTTAAAAGCTTCTTGATGACATCAAATTATTTCCTAAGTACTCATTGGTAGGCAGATAGATGTAAACACCATACAAAGCCATACATGCAGTATCTCCTTGACAACAACCCTCCACCTTGAAAGCGCACATCCCTGCAGTAAAAACATTAAAACAATGCACACGCGGCACTGAAACCTGAACTACAAACACTACAGCCACACAATAGATATAGAAGGTCGGCTTCCATCGGCGATAAGTGGGACAAGCACATACGGCCTGCATAAAAAAACGTTAAAAATGTAAGACCCGTGTGATATTCTTTACCAAATTTCTGCTTAGCCGGTTAAACCGTGAAAATGTAATAATTATACATTCACCTCATTTAGTCACAAGATGGCGTCAAACGTGTTGCCTCGATTGCCTCATCTGACAACTAGCAGGACTCAAACAGTATTAATATGACAGATAACGCTGAAACATTTATTTATTTTCAGTAACGTTCAAATGTTACTACAACAGCTGTATTTAAAAGTGGCCCGCTCAAGTCCTACTCGATCCATTCTCCTCGTGCGGATGAGTCTGCGTACATGCGAATTCTCGTTCAGTGTAGGAAGCTGTCCATCTGTTACTTATTTGTTTTACTCCTCAGCAGCTTCCCAACTGACCTAGTTAGCGGCTCCCATCCCCGTTGGTAGTCTCATATTTTCTGAAGTGGCACTGTCGCCCACTGCAACTCCGCAACAACGGGGCAAACTGCTCAAAACTACAACGAACAACTTTTATATGGGATTTTTGATGGTTTTATGTGATTTTTAACACAGTTAGTGGCAACTCAGCTTCGAGCTTTTTAAACTACGGTTTCTGTAGTAAGAGCTTAGTTTGTTGCGAGTTTTTGTGTTAAATGAATCGAGATCTAGCTGTTCCCCGCGGTTTCACCAGCGTAGATTTAGTATCATCCTTACTGTCTCGGAACCCTAATATTTTTGATAAATAAAAGTAGCCTAAGTTACTCCTTGAAACATCAGCTACCTACCAGTGAAAGTCCCGTTAAAATCCGTCCAGCCGTTTCAGAGATTACCCGGAACAAACAGACAGACAGACAGAGAAAAATTTTAAAACTTGGATTTTTAGTGTCAGTAGCGTGTATACTTTCATATGCATTTAGTTAAAAGCTGTAATTTTTGAATTACAAACTGACACTTCAATTTTATTTATCTATGAGTTATGTGATGTGTGTGTACTTTCGAACGGTTTGTTTCTAGATGCCATACTGCTTGTAGGAAGCATATATTTATACTGTGGTATTGTCCCATAGTTGTTTGATGTTGTCAGAACAATTTCTCCCAAACACAACCACGGTAACCGCGTAACACGTCGGTTTATTTACTAATGGGGTTACAACTGCAAATTATACTTACTTGTATACATCTACTTACATTACCAAAACTGGGATTCGCAACACAAGTTCCCTTGGTAGTATAAATTATAACCTAATTTGGTAGTGGTAACTTTTGAACCCAATTACAAACAATAATTCAGTGAAACAAAACCCCGTTTCGGATACTGCACAATGCACTTGTGACCTAAATTCAGACCTAACAATGCAATACTATTAACAGCCGTATATCTTCATTACGATGCTTTAGAATAATATTAATTGCTCCCATGGTATGCATTGTTACAATGTTCGAAAGCGCTTGAGCATTTTGTGAATGAAATTCATATCGAATATTCAAGCTGGGATCTTAGCTGTAAGAAATGTCGCATCCGACACGAGATTTCAATTGCATAATGATATTTTAGGAAGCTACCCTATGTATTTCCTTGGGGTTTTAGGTGCCTCCATACAAAATTAAAAAAAATCAGCTCTTATAATAGTCCTTTGCGTTAAAATCTCACATATCCCAATGATCTCCTTGGTTTTGATGTACTGGATATTGTTGGGGTCGGCACTTGATTCAGCTTGATGTGACTGATATTTATACGAAGCGGAAAATCGGTAATCTAGGTTAAATCAGTCAGACTCTCTTAGGCTATCGACTGACCTGTAACGATTGCCAAAGATGTTAAATTGGCAACCGGGACTGACGAATTAGCTTTCTCTACGAGACACAGAGAGAGCATGGGTCACCCATCCAACTACTGGCTTGGGTTAAGGTTGCTTAAATTCGCTGATCAAATGGGCAATAACAACTGTGCCACGAGCTCCTCGCATATCTCAATGATGAACATAAGACCATTGACTCTCTATTTCTTAATGATCGTTATATCTTATTTATTGCTTTGTTTTAGTAAAGTCGTTCAATAATATTTATTTGACTGTAACATAAGATTATGCTTATCTGTAAATTCATCCATCTGGCATCATGTATTAAAATGGTAACTTAACGAATCAATTCGTCACATTTCCAAGTTGTTCGCAATCTCGAGTTAGCTCCATGTTTATAAAACAATACCTTGTTTATATTCACGCTGTGATTATGTATGTGATATGGTTTATTACTGCTGAGTGTTTTAATATTATTGTAGTGTTGAGTCGGAGCCGTGGTGGCGTAGTTGTCAGAGCGGTATCCCGCGACGCAAGTTCAAAATCAAGGGGCCTGTACCAATGAGTAGAATGGATTTAAAACGAAAGTGCAGTGATGTCACACCACGAGCATAAGGTACATTGAAGGAAAACTTCGTGAGTTAACTGCATAAGCCTGAAAATAAATTTAAAAACGGGCTCACCATCATCACTTCATCTTAAACGGGGTATTACTGAAAAGGTACAATATACCATTGATCTTTCTAGAATAAGTTGAACTTTTAAGTTACTAGAAGACGCTAAAATAGGTGAACTCTCAATCCGTTCGTTCAGTCTATAATCGCTCGCATCTGAATTCCAAAGCCCAAAAACAAACGTCAAAGTTGGTAGAACACAAAAATTATGTCCACAATACGCTCGAAGGACCAAGTTGTTAGCTTCCGGGATCCGCCGCGAGATGGTGTTGGGATGCTAAACTTTTTTGTTGCGATTATTCCTGCAGCGAATTCCAGCGAAACTTACCTTTATGATTAGGACACTTGAAATTCTGCATTCATTTACGTACCTGGAAAAGATACATTTTGTCATGAGATTCAGAAAAAAAATAGTAGACAAAGTAACATTCAAAATGTATGGGAATCACATTTTTATAAACTTCAAATCGACAGATGTACATTATGTCGAAGTATAAATTATAAAACCGTTAGAAGTGACAAACCTCACGCTCCACGAAGTAAACGTTCTTATTTAAAAAAATTGGTCTAGATTCTTTACATAGCAAGTAACCAAATACTATACTGTGCCGTAAGAGTAGGCAAGGTTCCGAGTTTCATAAACCCGGAAACGTAAAGCATCACAGTATATAAATAGTTCATTCAAAAAAAAATCTTTACAACACTAACTCTTTCGCTTGATCCACACTCATCAATCTTCATGCAACATCACGCATTGTATCAAAATCAAGACTTGTTGACGTGTATCCGCGACAATATATCACGCCATCCATATCGAGAGGTCGGGGTCGGCAGTGGAATTGAGCCCGTGACCCTTGTATCTGGGTCAACTATGCTAATCTTTCATCCGCTACGCCTCTTCCCCTTACTAAAGGTTGACTGATCCGCCTTGCTTGTAAGCAAAAGCAAGGCGGACAGTTTGTGGAAGTTTGTGTGCAAGATGACCAAACGGTACATCAGTCACCCCTCTTCCATCTACCTTCACCGCGTGAGCATCTAATTCTGTGAACATCTGTTCATTCCTATCCTGAGATGTTTCTCCCTAGGAAAACGCTGAGCCTCCTATAGGCTGATGTGCGGTACATCAGCTGAACAGCTTAGTGTTCCGGACCGATTTTCCTCTCACCTTGTCATCCATATTAATTAATAACTTTTGCATCATTTCTATACGAACGCCTCCCCCTATGGCGCTCTGGCGATCTTATTCATCGTAGAAAACAAGCTCTCATTTGACTACGATCATCTGTAAGTTATGAATACGGTCTCCAATCGGGCACCTCATTATCTACTTTATATTATAACAGCATCTTCCTCTCTTATTAGTGGCTACTGTTACCTACGAATGGTCAATAAGAGTTACATAGCGAAAGACGAAAGGGACCACTATAGCTCGCAGAGCGCCTGCACTTTTTCCCTCCTGGAACTTGACACTTTTCCAAACAGTCTCTTTAATAAAAACTATGTTAAACAACGAATATCTCGTCTCTGACACCCAAGTCTTCTGTCTATTTCAGTTTAAAGGAAATAAAAAGAGACAATAGATACCACAGACTATGCTCCTAGTTATTAAACGACACCTGAATAATTCATGACATGGGGGCAGATCGAAATAACTTTATAACTCCTAGCCGTGAAATGTTTAACTCTATCACCAGAACAACTAAGTCCAATTTGCAACGGTAACTTTTCATCTCAGCCTTTCTTCGGAGATTTGAAATCAAAGGAGTTAAACTCAAGCTGTATCTTAACTAGGGTTGTCAACATTTTATTACGGAATCCGACTTGGCGTGATTGGAGACCCTTAAGACAAACAAGTCGGGATATCAACTTTATTCCCAAGTTTTGTAGATTATGTTTAAGGGTGAGCAGGAACACGAGTGACACCCCTGGGATGGCAAGAATTAATGAGCATTCTTCTTATAAAGAAACGTACATTTATTGAATAGAAACTCAATTATACAAGGAACAGTATTTAAAATTAATTACAACTAGAAAACTTGGACCAAATCGGTGTTTCTCGGGATCGTGCCAAGAAGGCTGGCAGCATTGCCACGTTGAATAGCAATGCTGATTCTCTGAGCGAGAATACCCCTTTATTAACGGAATGTCAAATCCAGATTTTTTAAATAAAGTTTAATAAAGAACATTGGCAACCCTATATGTTTACTTTGGGGGTTTGTGGTTGAAACTGGAAGTATGTATTGCTTTGAATTTTTTTCACCATCAAC
The DNA here is from genome assembly GCA_964035505.1 of Watsonalla cultraria. Taxonomy (NCBI): domain Eukaryota; kingdom Metazoa; phylum Arthropoda; class Insecta; order Lepidoptera; family Drepanidae; genus Watsonalla; species Watsonalla cultraria. The sequence continues at coordinate 4,492,461 of OZ037734.1, read as the reverse complement.
AATGTCTATCAAATATCAAGCCTGTATTTCCCAAATGGGTAGACAGAGGTGTACTAATAGTACACCAGATGATTCGAAAGGAGCCAGAGACTATAACCATAACAGTCACCAATCCAAAGGGTCTTGATATTAACTTTTAATGTTGCAATAAAAAACCGGAGTCCAAGGCATTTAACTTAGTATAAATCTGTAATATTAAGGGAACTTCCTACGTTTTAAAGTGTTCTAATTATATTTATGCATGATGTACCTTATCTTCCAACTTTTTAACTTAACTTCAACTTAGGGATGTACTTCGGTAATTATTAAGGGCTATATTGACTGTTGGGCGAATTTAAAATGTACCCTAGTTGGTTAAAGTTGGGTTTTAAGATAATGTTAATTTAAGTTTATGGGTTACAGTCATTCGGTGTTTGGTTGAAACGGCTCATTTTAGGGGAAATATTAACGTAATTATTTATCCGACTTTAAGAAAGGAGGGGGTTTTAAGATGCTGTGTATATTAATGCTTTGCTTTTTTGTCTATTTTTTTCTTGCAGAAATTTAACGCTCACCTGAACTAAAACTAGCCTGAGCAAGCCCTAAGTCGCAAAGGATGGAGAGATTAAAAGGAGGCCTTTGCCCAGCAGTGGGAATAATTATCCTCCTTTAAATACATTTAGAAAATTATCTAAAAATACAGTATGGTGATTTCACACCACGTGCTTTACGGTAAAGCACCGCGAGCAAACCTGCATATGCCTGAGAAGTTATTCAAAGTCGTATGTATAGCGCCTGAGACTGCGATAGACTCACTGTCACGTTGGCATCATCTTCGGTGAAAAGTGGGTGTTGTTATTACAACACCTCTGCCTACCCCTTCGGCGAATACAGGCGTGAGCATATATATATGTATGATCCTAATGTGTTACTCTAAAAACTAGTAGCTTAACATTGGCTTAACAGCGGCTGAACATGCTAAAAACAACATAAATACCGATCATAAAATACCCGGATACTAATATAACATGTAATTTATACACTAACACAATAAAACAAACGTCTATAAAAACATTTTAAGTTTATTGGCGTGTTTTAACACTAAATAATGAAATAGAGAGGTGGCAGAAGGTCGGCCCCCTATATTGGTTGAGAATAGTCGTAGTTACTAGGTACTAGCTAGAGTCCCCACCCCAAGTATATGTTTAATATGCTGCCTTGTTGATATCGCAAACGTCTTATTCGGTGTCGGTTTCAATAATAGATTTTTTTTTTGTTTGATACATTGATACATAACACATACACGATAAAGTTCAATTTCGTCTTTTTGAATGGTCTGGACATATCGAAAGGATGAGTTACAAGTAAAGGCGATTAACGAAATAAATCCACCAGTGTACTTTATGCATGAAGTATAAATAAATAAAATAAAAATACAGCGAATGTGAGCGGAAGTGTCGGTAGAGGGCGTTCAAGGAAAAACTACTATGACCAGATTAATAGTATTTTAATTTTCAGAAAGGTCAAATTCGGAGCACTCGTAACCTAAGGAAATGTATAAAGAGTTGCAAGAATGTGGATGAAGCGTAATAAATTTGTAAGGATCGTAGCATCTGGCAAACGGTCTAGGTCTACCCGTAATTCTGTCTACCCCCAGGGGCTATGCGTGAGCATATGTATGTATGTATGTATGAAATCCTCAGCGATATATGTATGTTTCGGGTTCTGAAGAAATTTTTGATGGCGTATTAGACAATGTATGGTAGCCGACCTTTTGTCAACCTTTTTGTGACTTTATTTTGCAACATATATAAATTAGTACTAAATATGTTATAAATACTATGACTAATAGATAACCCGAAGTCATTAGATTACACTAAAAGGATTATTAACATAAAAATGCTAATTAAGACATTTAAATAAAAAATATTGTATTTTTTTACTGGAATTTGCTTAGAATTACTTATGGCTGAGTAAAAAATCTGTAAACTTCACTGCTTGAATTATTAATATAGTTTTTATTCCCTCGACTAGCTTCTGCCCGCGACTCAGCGATAACGTAGCATTCTATTGGTGACCATTTTCAAAATCGTTGCTCTTCAAGTTTCTCCATCATCAGAGCGACTCCACACCTTCATTATAAAGAAGTGCTTCAAATACTTAATGAAAATAATTAACAAACGCACTAGTAAGTACCTGTAAGATTTTTGAAGGTTCCCCTCGATTTCTCCAAGATGCCATTATCAAAACTGAACCAAACCAAAATGGAACCACTATAAACAAAGAATCATCGAAATCGGTTCACCCACTCAGAAGTTCCGAGGTAACATAAAAAAAACTTACAGTCGAATTGGTAACATCCCTTTTTTTAAGTCAGTTAAAAAAAATTCGTCCTAGCCGTTTAGGAGTTCTGTGACATAAACACGTACAGTAGTATACATATACGTATATAATTTTTTGGACAGAGATGGTCACAAACGAGGAAGTATTATAGAGAGTAGAAGAAGATAGAATGATAATCCGGACAATAGGAAACAGAAGGGGCAAGATGATTGGACACTTATTACGACATGACACCTTCATTAAAAACATCATAGAAGGGAAGATAGAAGGAAAGAGAAGAAGAGGGAGACCAAGGATTACTTATGTACAACAGCTGAAGGAAAAAGTCAGCGGACAATAGAGAGGGTTGGCGACTGCTTCATCGACAAGAGCCTAGCTCTTTAATAAAATGATGATGATGATGTATATATAGACACCTATACCTATAGAAGATAGATTACCTAGTAAGAAGATAAACGGCCAACTTCTACTTTAATAGAAAAGCTACTCAATTCCAAAATCTCTGCTCAAATTACTCGAAATAATGATGAGCATTCAAAAACGCCTTTCAAATGAATGAGGGCTTAAAGAAATCATTATTATGAAAACTTGTCCTTTAGAACAAAGGGTGCTTAAAGGGACATTTCAGAAAGGGGTTTTCTTATGGAAATAATGTTAAATGGCAGAGTATCGATTTTGCAAGACAAAAGGGTGATTGAAGAATCTTAATTTGTTTTCGTCGCGTTTGTTAGCATTTTGGTTGTTTACAGGACTCTCCGTAAATATTACCTGAATATTTATTAGCATCATAAATTACATTTTAAATAGGTGTGCCTCGCGGTTTTACCCGCTTATTTTCATAGGTAGCTCAAGGACAGCTCATGTTTTAAAAAAAAATATAAAGGTATGTTCACGCTTGTAACATTAGCTATCTGACAGACGGACACAGCCTGCGTAAAAAAAATTGTTAAGAGAGTAAAGAAAGAAAGAAAGAAAATAAATTTATTCGTAACAACATACACAAAATAGCGAAAAGGATTATAGTAACAGTGTTACGAATTGAGTAGAAGAAATTAGAAAAGCATTTAATTTATAGTACAGACAGACACTTCAATTTGTTTTGTCTCTATAATTCCTACCTTTACGGTTTTCTTGGAATACTTTCTACGGTTGAAAGCAGTGCACAAAGCTAGTATAGGTGCCTTCATGAGTTATAAGCGCTGACCTCGAATGCGCAGTAGTAATTTTATTAGTCTGTCTGTCTGTATGGACCAAGGTCAGAAAATGTCTTATGACCTATTTTTACCAGTTAACCTCTCTTTTTCGCTGAGCGCTCATATCTCGTGATGGCACCTATAACAACAAAACGCCGCTGGTGACAAGGCACCGTAAACATCGACAGAGGCGTCGAAGAGAGACCGCTAATTAAAAATTTACATTTTGAAAGGATATTTTAATTCATTATTAAAATTTCCCCGTCGCTTAGGCGGGAATAATTCACATAATTCACAAGCACGTATATTGCCGTACCTACGGCCATTGTTTTTGTTATGTAAACCGCCCAAAAATGCCGTTTGTGCCTAATTCTTCGGACGGATCATTATATCTTTTGAATTATGGTCTTTAAGCGTAATTACTTTCGACCCTTCACAATATCTTGTAGTGAAAACTCGTGTTTTTGAGACGTATTTTTATACCATATATTTTATTAAACATTCCATTTATCTATATACATATACATATATGCAGATAAATAAAATTAAGGTGTCTGTTTGTAAATCCAAAATAACAGTTTTTCACTAAATGCATCTAAAAGTATACACGATAACCTTTAGATTTAAAACAGTATAATATTCTTTAAAAGAGTAATTACTGAGTTTCTTGCCAGGTTCTTCTCAGTAAAAGCAACCTTCCGAACCTGGCGGTAGCATGTATAATCCTGTGTAATTGTGTCATTCTGACGATTTGAAAGTACTTTGTATAAAGTCTAATCGCATAAAGATATATTTGAGTTTGAGTTTGATACTGACACTCAAAAACCAAGTTATAAATTTTTTCTCTGTCTGTCTGTTTGTTCCGGGTAATCTCCGAAACCGCTGGACCGATTTTAACGGGACTTCCCTGTCGGGTAACTGGCGATACAAGGAGTAACTTAGGCTACTTTTATTTCTTAAAAATATTAGAGTTCCGCGACAATAAGGATGAAACTACATCTACGCGGGTGAAACCGCAGGGCACAGCTAGTTTTAATATAAAAACTAAAAAATATAAAAACAACTAGCGGTCGCCACGCTGTTTCCCGTTCCCATGAGAGTACGGAAATAAAATATAGCCTATATTAATCAGTGATAATGTTGCATTCATAAAGTGAAAGATTTTTTTAAATCGGTCCAGTGTTTTTGAGACAAATCGTTACAAACATACTTACATACAAATATATTTCAGTGTTAGATAGCCTATTTATCGAGGAAGGCTATATATAGGCTATATATCAACACACTAAAAAAGCGCGTTAAAGTTAGCGTTAGTCCAAAGTAACTATTCCACGCGGCAGAAGTCGCGAGCAGTAGCTAGTTTATATATAGGGTCCACCATTAACTTCATTTGATAGGACATTAAAAAAACATACTTTTTTTATTTATTAATTAATGATTAAGGGTCACTTAAAAACCTGCAAATTGATATCGAAAAAATCCTCTCTTCATAGTATATTCTCGACCCTTTCAATGAGAACAGATAAAAAAGTTTGATCAAAAAAGGTAGCTGATATCGGGATAAAACTCATCGGTATGTAGATGATACCGGGAATATTAATATTGGAATGAAAGCCGGGGCTCTATTCTCAAAACGAGCGACAAGGTAACACTGGCGAAAATGATCAGACGCTTTTTAAGTGTGATTTGTTACGGATTTTGTGAATGAACGTTATTATATACAAAATGTCGAATGCCGAAAGGTGTTGATTGTATAGGTACATAAGAGATTAATTTTAAACATGCTTCTGCAATACTAAAAAGGTTTCTGTGGCTTCCTACAAAACTTGGAAACACCGCCAACTTCCAAACTCCAGGCATTTTTTTTATTGTGAATTTTTTACAGAAAAACCCAATATCTATTTTAGACCCGACCTGGAAATCTAACCCGGTACCTCGTGAACGGCAGGAGGCTAAGCGTTTTTTTTTATTATTGACGAGGGGGAAACCTTCAAAAGGTCCCCGACCGCCCTGGGAGAGGCAGATCGGGGTATGTGGGATTTTTACCGCACTAAAACCCCCCGGTGGCCATCCTCAGTGCTCAGGGGGGACTCTGGGTACTCTGAACCTACTAAGCTAAACCAACGAAGCTGTTTTATTTATTATTGTTTCATTAAAATACATTCATTAGTTTTTACATACACATTTTCGCGTTTATAATATCAGTAAGATAGAAGGACTCTATGTTCGACGCGTTATTTTTGTCGAAACCTCGCCATAACATTATCAAATTGCAAATGTCGAAAGAAAAATAGAAAGGCGAGCGCTTCGCGAATCAACCCGCAAGGCTTACCCCCCACTTGTTAGAGATTAAGGTATCCTTTTGTGGAAAATATTGCAGAATGTGCGTTTAATCTAAAGGGAGCGTACGGTTCGCTTGTTTTTTTGTGGACAAGCATTTTTTTTTATTCGGGATAATCTCGCAGCAATCTCTCAACGAGGAAACGATCTTGAGACTTGCAAAATCTTGAACCTACTCTAATGGGAGCGTTGAGGCATGATTCGGTGAATGCGATGGGAAAGTATGGAAGACTTATATTATGTAAGTATATGGTCATGCCATCCCAGAAAACTCCGCAAAGATGCAACCAGAGGTGTTGTAATAGCAACCACTTTCCTGATGGTAAAGTGCCAACGTGACAGAGGGTTCATCGCCATACGTATTTGACTTACTTTTCAGACATGCAGGTTTCCTAACGATGTTTTCCATCACCGCTAAGCTCGTGGTGTGAAATCCCTGCATTTAATGGGACGTTAAGTTAATGAATTACGAACCCCAAGGCTCTCATTCCGGTCTCATTTCGGCCGTCAGAAGACTTTAAGATGATACATAGAAATTTGTTGCTTACAGATTACCTCTCGTGGGTAAAGGTAGTGATCGTAACCTCTACTGCGGAACATTATTTTGACCCCGAGTCGGGCAAAATTAAGTATTATAAATTTTCCTATTTGTAATTTCCTAGTAGGATGTAGTGCTAACCAGCATAGGGTTCCACTTATATAAAGAAAAAAACTAAGTCTACGCAGGTGAAACCGCGGGACGTAGGTAGTCAACAATATACGTATTCAGTACAAACAATCAAAGTAATGCAATCAACGCCGCCACCACAATAGTTCCTGAACCTAATTACAATTGACAAAACTGGCAACTGGCAACATTAATCTCACGAAATTACATTCCCCGCGCACCCTGCAATGGTAACACCTATTAATTCATACAATTTATCTTAAACGACCGTGTCACCTTAATCGCGACAGACGGATACACATATGTGACTGACTAGCTGTGCTTCTATCCTTATTATTGCGGAAGCCTAATATTTTTTATAAATAAAAGTAGCCTTATTTACTCCTTGAAACATCGCCTACCTGCCTGTGAAAGTCCACTTAAAATCGCTCCAGCCGTTTCAGAGATTACCCAGAACAAACAGGCAGGCAGACAGAGAAAAATTTTAAAACTTGGTTTTTTAGTGTCAGTAGCGTGTATACTTTCATATGCATTTAGTGAAAAGCTGTTATTTTGGAGTTACAAACAGACACTTCAATTTTATTTATCTGTATAGATAGATATAGATGGTATTTATTTATGGCATGGTATTTACATCAGGCAACACTGTAATCATAACAATGAGACACTTTGTTCTTTTTAATTACAGCTAGACTTCCGACTCTTCGGTCAAAGCGCTTCCGTATGTCGACGGCAGACTACTGTCATTGCTATGAATAACTTTATTATATTTCGATACTCCAAGCTATCCTAATAAAATAAATGTGAAGAGTTTGTTTGATTATAATTGTAATTTAAATGAAAAGTCGGATGCGGAAAATGTCAGCAGATGGGGAGGGTATTTTTATATTTATTAACTAGCTGTGCCCCGACATTTCACCCGCGTAGATTTAGTTTCATCCTTATTGTCGCGGAACCCTAATATTTTAATAAATAAAAGTAGCCTAAGTTACTTATTGAAACATCAGCTACCTGCTAGTGAAAGTCCCGTTAAAATCGGTTCAGCCGTTTTAGAGATTACCCGGAACAAACAGACAGATAGACAGAGAAAAAATTTAAAACTTTTTTTTTTTGTGTTAGTAGCGTGTTTACTTTCATATGCATTTAGTGAAAAGCTGTTATTTTGGAATCACAAACAGACACTTCAATTTTATTTATCTGTATAGATGTATAGAAGATAACTGAGATTTTTCAGGTTTCATGTTAAATACTCGTCTTTGAATGTATTGTTATGTAATGGGCGGCTTGTGGAGAGAGGTCCCCACTCGGGTACCAATTTGGAAAGCAAGGTCCCCACCTCTTTCTACAAGGACAGCTGTATATAATGCATATCATTAATATAATTCGCATTATTCGTTACTTACTATCCCCAAATGAAATTACAGACATGTGGTCTTAACAATTTATGCCATCTGTGATTCGAGTCTCATTAAATTTTCGACTCTACACACTTTAGAATACAACACATTTTATTTCCTTCTATCTTAACGTATTCTTTACATTGCATGTTCGAATTTGATCTTTGCTTACATAACTTAAGGTATATTTTGTATGAGCTAAATAAACACAAGTGCATTCGCAATTGATTTTGATCTCTATACAGTGTGTTTTAAGGTAGATTGTGCTACGACTGGGATGTTAACAGTCGAACCACACGGAGGGAGTTCAGTCGTGTTCTATAGGCAGAATAGACTATTGACGTAGCTCCGTCAAGCGTACCTGTCGTCGAGATAAGAACGATATAGGGTTGGCTCTTCCGAGAAACTATAATATTTCCCAAAAAGATTAAAAAACAATGTATAAACTTTCTGTAGCCTATTTAACAAAGAGCCGTGGTGGTCGAGAGGTTTGAATACCTACTACTAAAACTATGCAAGTTCTAATCCCATCAAAAAAATTGTATTTACTAAACACTTTCCTCTTTATTACAAAACATGGTTTAAGCCAAGACTAGACTAAATTCAGACTAAAGTTATGTCAACTCCTGGGCCTACTTTTAAACCAAGTACTATCTTAGTCTGTATTTGTAACATACGTAAATATACAACGAACGTAACGGTCAAGAAAAACAATCGTGCCTAAAATAGGCTCACTGTGTCACGTTGGCACCTAGTCTTGGGTGAAAAGTGGGTATTGTAGCACTTCTACATGATTTCTGACTTCTATTGGCAGTTGAAACTAAAGGAATATGTCAATTTTAATAACATTGTCGGCCGGTCACATCACAACAGAAAACTAGAAATAAAATATTCGTCCGGTACAGTCAGCGAGTGACGCAATTAATTGATATTCAGTGTGCCCGCCTGTACATCGAATGAATGTTAGTTCAATTCGCACGTATTTTGATACTAGTGCGAAAAAATGACAATCGACTCACAGAATTGGAACGTTTTATTACATCAATTTTCAAAAATGGAATAATAAATTAATATACAACATTATAAAATTGAAATAATTATTCACCTTGTTTTTACTGTTATATACATACATATATAAATATATATTTCTCGTTGTCATTATAATTCATCAAGTTCTTCTAATATTATAAACGTTTAAAGTTTGAAAGAATGTTTGATAAGCTTTCACGCAAAAACTACTAAATGGATTTAGATGAAACTATACCATAATATAGCTTATACATCAGAATAACACATAGACTAGAAGAAACACATTTTTGTGGTAGTTAAAAAATACACGGGTGTAACCACAGGACTCATATTCATAATATTACCTTACGTATTACAAAGAAACCGAATTTAACATTTTCCAATTACAAATTTTTTATGGCGACTAAAAAAGTGACAATAGTAAAACTTATTTTATGACTAGCAACCCTAAATAGCAATCTAGAAGTCGCAGTATTCGAAGTCTCCTATCCCTCGCATCCATAGATATGGTCCCAGCGCGATGTTTGATCAGCTTATGGTATACCCGACGCTACGTGGATTTGAGACTTCAAACATTTATTGCAATAGGAAATAATACAAAATAAATGTTAATACACGTATTTTTGTATTTTTTGCTATAGCGGCAACAGAAATACATATTCTGTGATATTTACAACTTTGTGACTATCACAGATCATGAGATATATAGCCTGGTGATACGGACATTCTCTTTCTCACTCTCGGCATTCTCGTCATACTTGTGAACAGGTGCTGCTTGTGGGGGCTGGTCATCTCAAGCTACGCATTTAGATATAAGTAGAACTACTAGACTTTTCTTTATGTTAATTTTTATCGACATTTGTGCATTGGAACTGTGTCCATGGGCTTACATTTCTCAAGTGATTAAAGTACTTTGTTTTTTTAAATTGTATAATAATTTTGAAAAGAGTAATTGAGTTTCTTGCCAGGTTCTTCTCAGTAAAAGCAACCTTCCGAACCTGGCGGTAGCATGTATAATCCTGTAAATTAATGTCATTCTGACGATTTGAAAGTACTTTGTTAAAAGTCTAATCGAATAAGGATATTTTTGACTTTGACTTTGACATACAGACGGACAGCGGAGTCTTATTCATGGGAAACCAAAAAAGTTTGAATAACATGCCGACAAAAACTTAATATTAATATATTAGTCATGTCAAATGGCTACGTATAAATAAATTATCTATCCTATATAGTAAGGGAATCGGAAAATCTTCAAAAACATCGGTTTTTACTTTCACCAACTCTACCTTTATTATGGTGTGTATAAATGCTAATTGCAACCTTAAATACGCCTTCAATAAGTGTTAAACAGTTAAGGTTGAATGAAAACACCCTTTGAAGTTCATTCAGAGAGTGCTAAGGAGGAAAACACGATTATAAGTGTAATTAGTAGTTAAATATACGAATAGTTCGGCTGTTCATATGTTCGGAGGAGCTCGTGGCACAGCTATTGCGCATATGATTCGATCATAGAAGTTAAGCAACCATACGACTAGCCAGTAGTTGGATGGGTGACCGCCCGAGTTCCCTCCGTGCCTCGGAGAGCACGTTAAGCCGTCGGTCCCGGTTGCCAATTTATCATCTTTGGCAATCGTTACAAGTCAGTCAGAGGCCTAAGAAAGTCTGACAACTGGTTTAACCCTGATTGCTGATTTTCCTCGAAAAAGGGGTTACGAAGGTCAGATGGCAGTCGCTTCGTATAAAGATCAGGTGGTCAGCCACATCGAGTTGAATCAAGTGCCGCCCCAAATACATGGGATAAGGCCAGGGAGATGATGATTTCGGCTGTTCATAGACGAAACTTAAACTAGTTCATTTAAACGCATATTGTATCTCTTATATTGGTTTGTTTTATTGTGGCTAGCGGACGTCACGGTTTCAACCGCGTAGTTCCCGTTCCCCTGAGAGTACTTTTATAAAGAGTAAATGGTGATAGAATTTTAAAAATCAGTCCAGTATTTTTTGAGCAAATTACAAACATACTTACATACAAATCTTTCCTCTTTTTAGAGACTTAGTTTCATTAATAACAATGAAAAACATGAAAAACATTAAAAAAAATGTTTTTTTCAATGTATTTTTCTATGCATAATAAACTTTCATAATTATTATACACTAGCTGTGCCCTGCGGTTTCACCCGCGTACATTTAGTTTCTTCCTTATTGTCGCGGAAAAATATTAGGGTATTTTTAATAAATAAAAGTAGCCTAAGTTACTCCTTGAAACATCAGCTACTTACCAGTGAAATTGCCGTTAAAATCGGTTCAGTCGTTTCAGAGATTACCCAGAACAAACAGACAGACAGACATACAGACAGAGAAAAAATAAAAAAAATGGTTTTTCGGTGTCTGTAGCATGTATACTTTCATATGCATGTAGTGAAAAGCTGTTATTTTGGAATTACAAACACACACTTCAATTTTATTTATCTGTATAGATTAAGTGAAAATCATTTTTTTTTAAATTAAAACAGACACCTCAATTTTATTTATCTGTATATAATGGTTATAGATTCCTAAGATCACATGACACAAGTAATTTACTAAAATCAAAAGTTTACATCTAACCACTGCTCTACAAAGCCGTCTAAGTCCGTCAATTAACAGATGACTGGCTTTACCCCCTTCAAAATAATTTGATTGCAATAATTCTGACACAGTATACCTTTCAATGCCTGAATAGTTAATGATAACTAAAAATCAGAACACGGAAAAGCGATCAGAACAGAGTATAGTTATTTTTACAGGACACTATAAAAGTTTTGGATTTCCGAAGAAGTTATTTTTGTTTGATCACTTGGAATATTGTTTATGATATTTTTTACACTGTTATAAGACTGAGGGGTAGAGTAAGGCATAAGATAGTATAAGGTCTATTTGGATACTATGGTTATACGGCTGAATCGGTTTAGGAAAGGTTTGTATGATGTATGTTTGTAACGAATTGTCTCAAAAAGTACTGGATCGATTTTAAAAATTCTTTCACCATTTGAATGCTACATTATCAGTGATTAATATAGGCTATATCTTATCTCCGTACTCGCACGGGAACGGGAACTACGCGGGTGAAACTGCGTGACGTCCTCTAGTTAGCTTATAATTCAAAACAGTATTCTAAAAAACTAAATAATTAAATAATAGGTAAATTAATGATACACTCTTGAAAAAGTCCTATCAAATAAAAATAAACCAATATCATAGTTGAAAGTGTACGCCAATTTGTTCGAAAAATATCCCTTAGAAACAATGTCCGGACGTTGAATGCCCCAATAAAAGGAACACGGATATATCGAGGGGCTAGAGGAGGTATAGCGTTGAGTGTCACCAAAAACGGCCAGTGAGTTTTAAAAGCCTTTTGTTTTTGTTATCCACACGTCTCTGTGAGCTCAGTGCTCAGCTAAGAACCGTGGTGTAGGTAGGTTTGAGCAGTCACCTGCTGTATAACACAAATTAGGCCTGGGAGCCAGGATCAGTCGGAGCAGACCTTGGGTGGTTGGAATGAAACTCCGTAACTTGGGCAGTCCTGGTTTATTGGTTCGACCACTATTGGTTTGATCACTCACTGTTACAATCACACTTTGAAATATATACGTCAATAAAAGAGTATCTCTACATCGAGATGTAAAACAATACAGCGCCATCTTGTGAAAAGATGGCTAACTACTTGCACATAAAACTACGTTAAACACCTGCTATGAAAGCGACGCAAGTTCAAATCCCAGCAGCCTGTACCAATGGGTTTTCTAAAAACTTAAGTGCAGTGATTTCACAACAGAGCTTTACGGTGAAGAAAAATATTGTAAGGAAACCAGCATGCGTCTGCGAAGTAATATAAAGATGTTTAGTGCCTGAGACGGCGATGGACTCACCATCTAACACGTTGGCACTTAATCATCTTTGATAAAAAGTGGGTGTTTTGATAACACCTGTGCTTACCCTTTCGGGGATCCTTCTGGGATCGCTTAAGCATATTTATTTCTCAATGCTTTGTTGACCTTAAGTTCTTCGTTGCACCATGCCACCTCTACTCACGTGTTAGTCGGGTTACTTATAGCCAGTGAAATTTAATCTTAGCATTAACTCTTTCCCAGAAGAGTTCATGAAGGGGTGTAACAACAACACCCACTTTACACAGAAGATGAGTAGACGCGAGCGATAGTGAGTATTACGCTATCTCAGACACTATACATGTAATCCTTAATTTTGTTCTCAGAAATATGCAGATTTACTGACAATATTTACCTTCTCCGTAAAAGCCTGTGATGTAACATCACTGCAATTAAGTTTCGAAGAATTTGAGTCACTTACGTATCTTTTAGGCCATGAACGAACTAGCATATCAGCTACAATCCTAAACTTTAATTCAGACCACATCTAGTATTAGTAAGTGCATGTCACTTGCAGTAATGAGGCCGTCCACTCGTTACACGGCCTCTTTGTGCCTCTGTTTCCGATCCAACAGCCTTTGTGGACTTCGTGGACGTTTTCTGCCAAAAATATCAAGTGAATATACCAAATTGGTGGAGCAATAACTTACAGACATTGAAAGAGAGTTGGTACGTCGATGAAGTTTTGTTTGAATGTAAGGAAATACTGGTTTTTGAATCTGATGTGTATTTTGTTGTTATAGCCACAAAAGAATTGCATCTGTGAAAATTTCAACTGTCTTACTATCACACTTTGCCTGGTGACAGACAGACCGACAGTGAGCTCTTAGTGATGGGATACTGTTTTACCTTTTGGGTACGAAAGCCTAACTATCTAAGCTAAGTATCGCTATACGTTTACTTTGACATTATGGCCCTGAACATGATTTGATTTAAGACTACGATCTAACCTAAGTTTTCTTACATTATTTAAACTGGAGACCAAGCTATTCCAACCGCATAACGTACACTTCTGCCTACCCTCAGTGCTTAAAAGACTTTCCCCTTCGAGGAAAACTGCGCCTTAATCAATAACTCTTCAAAAGGATGTAATAATGACAACTATAAACGATATAGAAGACCAGCCAATATTTACCTTGCTATACCCTTATTATATTGCCGGAGCCCTCTCGTCTATTAAATCACCCTAAAGGGGAGGGAGAGGGGGAAAGGGGATAGGCGTAAATGATTTCTTATATTAAAGAACGAACGTTTAGATGTTTTAGTGGGGTTTTCTTGCAGTTTGTGCTATGAGAAATGTTAAGGGACTTGGATTTCGGATAAATGTAACTATTAAGTTAAAATCTATGAAGATAAATAAAATTAAAGTGTCGAAAATAACAGCTTTTGACTTGGTGTATATGAAAGTATTTTCAAAACTTGTATCTTTCCGTCTGTCTCTCTGTCTATTTGTTTCGGGTATTCTTCGAAATTCAGTAATTCAGGCTACTTTTATTTCAAAAAACTTTTATTTAAAGTTTTTCGCGAATTAAATTCTACGCGTGTGAAACGCGGGGCACTGCTAGTAAATAATATGGTTTATTCTCAAAGACGATATATGTCGAGAACGGTAAAATGGGGAGAGAGACCCTTGCCTAGCAGTGAGACAATACAAGCTGAAACACACGAAACATCGCAAATAAATAAAAAAGCAGATGAAATCCAAAACAATTTTTAAAACAATCCGACATTGAACTAAACAAGTCAAAGGCTCAATCTGATAATTTCTACTTACAATCACAATAGACGAAGAACTACCATACAAATATCAGTACGAGAACTCAACAACTAATCCGCAATCGACAGACGTTTGTAAAAAGGCTATCTATCCGTCGATCACCGTTCTAAAGTGACAGGGGTAAATCCGGCCGGTACCAATAATTGGCATGCAACGTCCGCGGTCCATTGCAGACAGAGCCGACACTACGAGAGGTTTTTATTTTTAGATTTGTTTGCAGTTGAAGGAAAACAGACAGATACCAGTGTCAGTGTACATCAATTGTAAGTAGTTTTGTGCTTTAATGTAAATGTCGATATATTTGCAAATAGTCGAAGTCTAGAATTTACCTTATCTGTGGTCAAGGTAAGTTTTAGAAGGACGAATAGGTAAGTTTTAGAATCGTCACATACTCATGGCAATCAGTTGACAATTTAATGTCAAAATAATAATATTACTTACCTATTCGTCAATAAATTAACGAGTTTTAATGGCGGTCGTATTTACCTCCAGATATGAGAACTCATCAATACATACGTATGCTCACGCCTGTATTCCCCGAAGGGGTAGGCAGAGGTGTTGTAATTTTCAACACCCACATTTCACCGAATATGATTAAGTGCCAACGTGACAGAGGGTGAGTCCATCGCCGTCTCAGCCGCTATACACGTACATACGTCTTTGAATTATTTCTCAGACATATGCAGGTTTCCTCACGATGTTTTCCTTCACCGTAAAGCATGTAGTGTGAAATAACTGTACATAAGTTTTTTTTTTTAGAAAATCTCATAGGTACAGGCTCCGCTGGGATTCGAACTCGCGTCGCTTGCGTAGCAGGCGACTGCTGTAACAATTCTTCTAATCGAGAAAGGCAGGCTATATATCATCTTGCTAACACCAATCGCGGGTTAAAGTTAGCCCAAAGTAACTATACCAGTCGGGCGAAGTCACAGAAGCTATTTAAAGTTATTTACGTACATGATTCCAAATGTGAACAGACGAGCATGAAAATAAATAAACTTCGAATAGAATATTAATAAACAGCAAAAAACAAATTGCTAATAACATTTTTATTTTTAATATTTCAAATAGTGTTGCCAATTTCATTATAACCAGCGCGGATTCTATATTTGATTGAAATAAATACTTGATTTTACTCCAGGAGAATACATGAAGTTCTTATTATAGATTCGCTACGGAACTTAATAAGCCAATCTCGTTATCTCGATCCTGAGAGAATTTTATACTCTGCAGCTATTCTGGATTGCAAAAATCGATTTAAAATACATCTCTACATTTTATGTCTTGCTTTTATAATCAAGTTTAGTGATGAGTAAAAATTGGTTTTGACGGGATTAACAGGTATTATTTAAAGGGGTTGGAATTGTGATGCAATTGTGAATTCAACCTTGTGTGGTTGAACATAGAAGTCATCTGTAATCTTTAGCTAAGCGTTTTCGGACCTCAGTATAGGCGCCATGATTTATGAGCTCTCGGCTAATATAGTGGGGGTAATTTTGAATGCATTTTATTCGCGTTGCGCCATACAGACAGAGATAGACTCAAAGCAGCTACTGCGTATAAGATAATCGATCATAACTCATGACGGCACTTACATGTGTATAAAATTTACCTTTGTCAAACCAAAAGGAAAGGTGAATGAAAACAACGTGATAAAACCTGTCTACGTCCGAGAATAACTTTAATGACGAAGAAATTACGATACCTTCTTGTTATCTATACATCTATATCTATACAGATAAATAAAATTGAAGTGTCTGTTTGTAACTGCAAAATAACAGTTTTTCACTAAATGCATATGAAAGTATACACGGTACTGACATAGAAAAAGCAATTTTTAAATTATTTCTCTGTCTGTCTGTCCGTCTCTCCGAAACGGCTGGACGGATTTTAACGGGACTTTCACTGACGGATAGCTAATGTTACAAGGAGTAACTTAGGCTACTTAGATTTTTTTAAAACATTAGGGTCCGCGGGCAACCATGAAATTAAAATCTACGCGGGTGAAACTGCGGGGCACAGCTGGTCTAAAACTAAAATGGGTGTTATTAAGCTTCTGCCTACCGCTACGTGGATCCACTTCATAAATTGTATTTTTTATTACAACGGGATGGAAAGACAGA
The DNA here is from genome assembly GCA_964035505.1 of Watsonalla cultraria. Classification (NCBI taxonomy): domain Eukaryota; kingdom Metazoa; phylum Arthropoda; class Insecta; order Lepidoptera; family Drepanidae; genus Watsonalla; species Watsonalla cultraria. The sequence continues at coordinate 4,475,684 of OZ037734.1, read as the reverse complement.
TCAGTTTACAGTTACACATTCGTTTCCTTCAAGTCCACACGTACAGAGTTCACACCTCACAAAGTGCTAGCAAAAATGCCTGCAAAACCTGAAAAACAGCAGCCATTCAGGAACGCAATTTAAGTCCTGTCTGTAGAATAAAATAGAAACGTAACAGAAAGGCTGTTTCTTACATTCATCGAAAAACCGCGTAACACACGCTTGGCGCGTACGAACTTCTATATAGATAAATAAAATTGAAGTGTCTGTTTGTAATTCCAAAATAACAGCTTTTCACTAAATGCATATGAAAGTATACACGATACTGACACTAAAAAACCAAGTTTTAAAATTTTTCTCTGTCTGTTTGTCTGTTTGTTCCGGGTAATCTCTGAAACGGCTGGACGTGTTTTAACGGGACTTTCACTGGTAACTAAATCTACGCGGGTGAAACCGCGGGGCACAGCTAGTCTCCAATTAAATCGGGGTAATTCCGGATGTAAATTGTCGATGTAGCGGCACGCTATTATCCAAGTATTTTTTTAGGCCCCTCTGCGTTCTCTAACTTACTGAGAGGTTTCTTTGCTATTTTTATAATGAATTTTTGTTTAATTAATATTAGGTTTGTGAATTGTTTACTATAATAAATTTGTATTTGTATAGGCGCCAAAGCAGGGAGCTGGCGTTCTGTGTGATATAATTTTCTTCCAACCTTTCAGATATTTGGGACGAAGCCTTTTCAAGGTGGAAAACAACACTGTTTTCAGCGTTTGTGAAAAACAAGCCCATGAAAGTTAGGTTAGATTGATTTCTGGCCGCACCTGGGACTGGTACGCTTACAATTGGATTCCATATTACCTAGTTTGTTATTAAAAATGTTTGGTATACGTCAAATCCCACAAAGGTCCCTGAACTCCCTAAAGCTAGGTACAAATCCATACTAATAATAAAGATGTTCGTGAGTTTGTAGGGAATAATTTCTGGATCTGCTGAACTTTTGAAAATGATTTTTATCAATAGAAAGCAATATACGATTGATTTTATTAAAATTTAATAGACATTTCGTGGCAGTAAAATTATAAGCGAGTGAAACTGCGGACCAAACAGAGCTCTACAATTCAATTCCTCACTGAAAATATACGTGTAACGAGATACACAACTTGAAAAAATAAACTATTGTTCCAGAAATAAATATCACGACAAACCAGAAACAGTATCACAAAAAATATACAATTTAGTTCTGCAAAAACTACAAAAGATAATATTTGTCACTCGCATGGCACGAGGGTGTCATGACCATTGTATCCTGACCTCCACACCCTACGTACAATGGTCTATTTATTGGTAAGCTATGCCCGCGACTTCGTCCGCGTGGAATAGTTACTTTAGGCTAACGCTAACTTTATCTACGATTGGTCTTACTGTGATAAGGAACCTATAGCCTTCCTCGATAAATAGGCTATCTAACACTAAGATTGTTTCAAATCGGACTCGTAAATCCTGAGAAAAGCGCGTTCAAGCAAACAAACAAACTCTTAGCTTTATAAAATGTAAATTTTTAAATATATAAAAAACCCCTAACATTTTTTTTTCTTCGTTACACTTACGTTATAACCAACTGCAAAAAGGGAGGCTATCAATTCGACTGTTTTTCTTATGTTTGCTACCTCAGAACTTTTTATTTTTGAGATTTTTTATATCTTTTTAAATTGATATGTACCTAGGTGGTACCGATGCCATGTTCCGAAAACATTCGCCTAATAAGTCTAAGCCTTGTATATGAGTATAGATAAATCAGGGATCATGATTGCTTGGACAATAATACCGTGGCAAAAATCGTAGACACGTGCTAGCCACGTGTTCGAACCCTGTGCAATGGTAAGTAGCTGTCTGAAAAATTAAGCGTGAACTTTGGAGATGTGCTTAGTTAAGGGGTATTAGGGGATGGGTAGTGTCTATTATTACGATTTAGGTACTTGAGAAGGTAAGTTTTGAAATTAATTTTGCTATATTTATTGAAAGCAATCTCAATGATTGAAATTTTGAAATTTACGAAACTGAAATTTAAATTTATTCTTTTCAAGCCCTTGTCTGATCTATACTAATATTATAAAGAGGGAAGGTTTGTATGTATGTTTGTAACGGAATGGCTCAAAAAGTACTGGACCGATTTAAAAAAATATTTCACCATTTCAATGGTACTCACGGGAACGAGAACTACGCGGGTGAAATCGCATGACGTCCTAATGTGTTTTGTTTTCTAGCGTGACAGATAGTCGCAGGCCGTATACATAGTCTTTGAATTTCTTCACGTTGTTTTCCTTCAACGGCGATAGACTCACCATCTGTCACGTTGGCATTTAATCATCTTTGGTGAAAAGTGGGTATTGTTATTACAACACCTCTGCCTCGGAGAATACAGGCGTGAGCATATGTATGTATGTTTTCATTCACCGTGGTGTGACAGATAATTCTACTCTAATGCTTTTAGAATACTTGTTGGCACTGACCGGTGAGATTTGAACTTGCATTGTTTGCGTTGTATATGTAGCAGGTGACTACGCAAAACTCGACCACCAAGTTTTGATTCTTTTTCCAAAAAATGTCCCTACACTTGTCCTAAACAATCCCTTATTACCCTTTTAGGTAACCTAACAACAATTCCATAGGGTATTATTGTTACCCGATTCTCTCCCAACAAGAATTCCGTTTGACAAACGTAATAGGATCTTGTATATTTCCTGGAACGTTATTTCCTCTTTATGTTATACAAAATTTACAGAAAAAATTGCGTGAAAACAAAACGTCTAATTCAATTTCACCGTAAGACGTATATTTTCAGGAAACATGTACATACACTCACGCCTGTATTCCCCGAAGGGGTAGGCAGAGGTGTTGTCATAACAACACCCACTTTTCACCGAAGATGATTAAGTGCCAACGTGACAGATAGTGAGTCCATCGCTCATTACTTCTCAGCATGTTTCCTCACGATGTTTTGCTTCATCATGGAGCACGTGGTGTGAAATCACTGCACATAAGTTTTTAGAAAAACTCATTGGTATAGGCTTCGCTGGGATTCGAGCTTGTGTCTCTTGCGTAGCAGGCGACTGCTCAAACCCAATTTACAGAAAAACATTGCGTGAAAACAATGTCTAATTCAATTTCAGCGTAAGATGTTCATTTTCAGGAAACACCTCCAAGTATTTTACACAAATAATGACAGTAACACACATGGGTCCCACGAAAGGGCACAGTGTTTGCAGAGCTGTGTTATTTGTTCCCCGATCCCACTGTTTACGAGGTCAGCCCTTTGACGAAGTGTACTTCAATTTAGAGTAAATAACTGACAATGATAACGTGTTTCGCTATATAGAAAAAGTTTGTGGTTTTCTTTAAGGGTCTCCGAAGGGGTAAGCATAGTGGTAGTGTGTCAAAAACAGTAGAGTTTTTTGGATCTACATCGAAACAAATATTATAAAGAGGAAAGATTTGATTGATTTTTTGTTTGTTTGTTTGCATTGAATAGGCTCCGAAAATACTTGGCGGATCTTGAAAATTCTTCAGCGATGGATAGCTACATCATCAGCAAGTAACATGGGCTTTATTTTATACCCGTACTCCCATGAGAACGGGAATTACGTGGGTGAAGCCGCGTGCCGTCCGGTAGTAGTTAGTTTTTTTTAGAATATTACAAATCGTTGACTTTTCTCTACTTTCAATAAAAAAAATATGGATTTTCAAGTACAAACCCATTGGAGTTCAACTTCTACGTGTTAGTAAAAACCTTATCAAAATTCGTAACGTAGTTTAGAGGAAACTTGCGTTCAAACTGAAAAATTTGTTTTTTAATTCAAATGGCGATATTAAATAGTGTTTTGCATATTCTGCAGAACGCCCACACAGAAATAATTTCAATATGATTTTATAAATAACATTCTTACTTAATTACCGTTGCTGAAACTTCAGGGAACTGTGAATCCTGAAAAGTCTCGATGGAAACATCAAACGGCCTTTATTTTGTAATAAAAAGTAACATAATTACAGAGATGAATTTCAGGATAACTTTAATCTACCTGAAAATAAATTTGGACAAGAAAAAGTTTAGAGCAAAGTAATAATTAACTCAAAATTGCCTTTGCTTTAGAAGTGATATCTTAACAGACACTCAATTTAAAATTATAGCCTCTGGTTTGTTTTTAAGGTTTCCGTTTTGATTGGCTTGTAATCATCACCATCATCTACCTGGCCTTATCCTATAAATTGGGGTCGACACTTGATCGCGAGTTGAGTCGCGATCATACTCTCCCATCCCTCGCACTCTCTCTGCGCTCAACGCTCTCTTGGAGTCACACTCTGAGTGTGATTTGTTTTTCGGATGAATGGCAGATGATCATGTCAGCATGTCTAGTATTGCGAGGCGAATGTCTGAATGTGTTTGTATTTTTTATAATATGCTGTATATAAATCAATGTATTGTGTACTGTATATATTGTGTAATATTGCTCCGTTTTGTGTAATTAGTTACTGGCCGTTCAAAATGTATATTAAATAAATAAATAAATAAAATTGATTGAGCCCGGAGCAACTGATCACCCGATCTTTACACAAAGCAATTGCCATCACACCTTCGTAACCCCCTTTACCAGGAAATCTGGGTTAAACCAGCTGTCAGACTCTCTTAGGTCTCTGATCTGTAACAATTGCCAGACATGTTAAATTGACAACAGGGACGGACGGCTTAACGTGCTCTACGAGGCATCAAATATCTCGGGATCGTGCCAAGAAGGCTAGCAGCATTGCCACGTTGAATAGCAATGCTGATTCCCCTAATATATTGTTCTGCCCGCGCAGTCTCGATTGCTGGCGAATGTTATACAGCTTAATATACAACAAGGTAGTTATCAAACTCATTAGAAAAATGATAAGTGTTCCCATGTTACGGACGGACAGACGAGACACGTAATCCTAACAAGTTTAGCGAACGGTAGGGACAGGGTCGGGACGGACATCGTTACGCCCCGGAAAGGGTGCTTCTAGCGAATTTAATATATTTCCCGATACTTTGGAAGACGTCAAGTGCAGTGAGATGCTAGAGGTGACATGTCTTAAAACCTTATACTGAATGTATCTACTTCATAATATTTATTCACGTTTTTGAAACATTCTCCATCGATGCCGCTTTAATAGTCACAGTGTGATGTTATAAAGCCTTAAGACTCCGTCAATGAATTAACTATCTATATAAATAACAAGATAAGATAATCCGAACTTAAAACATAAGAAGAGCGTTCAATGAAAGCGAATTTTAAAAAATTGTTGTGATGGATTTATTTCTAAGTAAGGCATTTGTATATTTTTAAACGCGGAATAAGGCATACCATAAGAAAAGTGTTAATTAACACATCTTAATCATTATCTTCTTAGCAGTTCAAAAATGCTTATTAATTTGTTAAGATGCTAAACCTTTATTGCAATGTTATTGCCTTATTAATGTAGATCTTGGGGCCAACTGTGATCGTTTAAGCAGCGCGTATTAAGAACGTCTTAGCTCTGACGATTAATTTGACAAAAAAAACATAAACACAAGTATGTTTGAACTGTGCCACATCTAGTAAACGCTCTAGTTTCTCGGTAATAGAGATTACCGGGGAAGCCAAGTGAGAAATTTCAAAATAAATTCCGCACAGAACTGGCACTTATTGACAGGCCCTTCGCATTAATTTTGCTTATTTTTTGCTCGAACCCCTTCATTTTTCCCCGGTTAAATTATAAGCTAGAGAATTACTGCATAACTTGAGCTAAGAGTGTATATTATAGATCTCATACATATAAATTAAATCGATTTCAACGTGGATGTTATACCGTAAGACTATTTAAATTTGATCACTAGTATTTATGGGGTCGGGTTTATAGCAGGTCAAGTGAATGTTTTTCGCGTTTTAATAAACTTGAGACACTGTTCAAATCCTTTTATAAACGCACATAATTTATATAAATGTCTTTTGACTATTTGAGCAGGTTTTTTTGCATTCCATAATGTTTTTGAATGTTGGAGTTATGTTCATAGTTATACTATAACGGTTTTATTTGTAATTTTCTTTTATAGTTTTGCATAATACCAAAATTAAATATTTTTATACGATAAGGTTTCGTCCGCAGCGTTATCCGCGGTTTATTGGGATTCCCTAGTTGAACTCAATGAACAATATAACCTATGTTACTCAGTGATATTTTAGCATCAGTTTAACCTGGGGCCCAACCATGAGCTCTTATTGCAATGATAGTTCAGTTGTGCGACAGTGACAGATGTATACACGTCACATACATCTGTCTCATAAATGAGTGAAACTATCATGCCAATAAGAGCTCATGGTAAGGCCCCAGAGCCTATTTGAAACAATTAAATCATTCTTATTAATATTCAAACGATTTATTACTAAATTCTAACAGCTTGTAGTAAGATCATATTATGTGTATTGAGGCTTGATGTTAAATTAAAAAAAAGATGAAATCATCCCCAACATGCTGTAAAAGCACGGGTCACACGGTATTAGTATTCCAATAAATCGCTAAGACATCCCCACACAGGGCACTTCCCGTGATATTAACATAGAGTAAACCAATATTTGTCAAAGGTCCAATCACCTTCACTAAGGGAACTAAATAAAATGGTAACGGAAGATCTGCTTCAGAATCACCGCACGCAGTTTCACACAAACGTGCGCGTATCAAGTTGGTCAAATTCTAGGTGTTATACGTTATGTCCCAAAAATCTTGTCCCGTTTGTTCCTATTTTTATTATTTGCGTTGTTTTTTTTTTTTGTTTAGTCTACAAATGTGCAAATTTGTCCTCTTTGGTCATATCTCATTACATTTATGTTTCGTACGTAAGTAATATAAAAATATTCAATACCTTAATTTATCAAACTACTTTGTAGAGCTTTTTCCATTTGTAAGGGGGCCAATTTTATGTTACATTTTAACATCTTAAAATTCAACATCAAAGCTAAAACATTCTTAATACGCTCTACTTAAACGATCATAGTTGGCCACTGGCAGTGTTTCGGGGCGCAGTGTATCAGAGTAAGGCGGCTGCAACTTGAGACCAACACCAAGAATTTGGGACTTATTTCACCCGACCACACTATAACCAGCAAATGCTTGTAGTAACTTAAAAGCGAGAATCTAAAGTCTGCGTCAGTGAAGGTGTTCCTTTTAACACCAATACGAAATAAATGGAAACCGACCATCGCTTATCTTTATAATTGTGCTAAGGGCGTGGCTCCTTTGAATTCAAAGGAAGCTTACATTAGCTATAGGTAACTAAGTGCCTGAACCTACACACCAAAATAACCTCTAAAATTATGGAGGTAAAGCTTACATTCAAAATTACGGTTTCAAGCCTAGATTCTAATCTTGATTAAGATTGAGCTAACAGTAGGTCATCAGTCTTTATTTATACGGTTAATGATTTTGCTTAGAACTTTACTAAGATTTATGACTTATTTTAGGGTTGAAGACCTTCGCCTAATTATTTACCAAAGATTTTAACAGAATTAGGATTGTCTGAAACTTTGCATTAACCTACCATCATCGGTTTATGCTGAGCTCAGATGCCTTCTGAGATGACGTTTCATTTTTTTACCGTAAAATAAAAAAAATAAGAGCCTGCATGTATTATTTAGAAGTTAACACAAACGGCTGAACCGATTCCAACAGGACTTTAACTGTCATATAACATTCTAGGGGGAATGCTCCCAGTATCTTCGGAACCGTGCTTACAGGGACGTCTTTTAATAATACATTTTAATTATTATGTATTTTTAAGATTCTTAGTGATAGTACCATCTTTAAGTAAAGCTAATTATTAAATTCTACTAACATACTTTCATTTAAAAAAAACCCAGTCAAGAAATTAAGTCCACGCGGGTGAAACCGGGCACCACTAGTTAAAACTAAAATTAGATCGTGACTCCTTATCTTTTTTGTCGTAAAATTGTCAGCAAATACATTGTCAGGCTTATTTGGAGGAATACTACTTACTCTATATCGGGGTGCAAGGGGACGAGGGGGGGGGAGGTAGGAGGGGCGGAGGGGGCATATTATCACGTAACAAATTGGTTTCTACTACCTTTGTTCGCTGTCGTCTTGGGCCCTTCGACGCGATGAATGATGGAGCGATAGCAAAGAAATCTAATGAGAATTACTTTATTTTTGTTATTTATTAGCTGCGGGTTTCACCTGCATAGACATAGTTTCATGATTTATATTTCTCCCTATTCATTGTAATAATAGCAACTATTTGCTAATGACAGTCCCATTAAAATCGGTCTAGCCATTTCAGAGATTAACCGGAACAAACGAACTGATAGACAGGAAGAAGAATTTAAAAAATTGGTTATTTTAAATTGCAAGCAGATACTTTTAATTTATCTGTAAAAAAGTATATGCATAACATTCAGCAAAAGACTTTAAATTGGATTCTTCTCAATCCGTTGGATTTTTTTTCACCGTCATGTTATCTTGGTAACAGTTATTTAATTTATTTATCTTTCGTAAAACAAGGTAACTCATAAATTAAAACACAAATTCCCTTCTTAAATAAACATAGCTAAGTATATTACGTTAAGTAAGTATTAAGCGGAAATAACTTAACCATGTTCAAGTTGTCAAGTGCCTCAACTTTGCGAGCAGGTGTCTTTGATTGGAGTTCTTTATCTTAACTTACTTATATACATACAAATGTATAATACTTGCGACAATTATACATGAATAAGGCTTTATTTAGCGACAATAATTATGCTATTCTATTACATATATAGATGCCGTCACTAACTATGAGCGCTCAGTGAAAATAGTCAGGTATTTGTATGATGTATTTAATTCGCGTTGAACTATGAAGACAGACAGACAGACACATACTTATGAAATTATTTTTGATCCTCTTATGATGATTTTTTATTAAAACCTAAGCTTCGAGTATACATAGATATTACTGAAAGAACTACATTATGTTGAGAATCTCACGACTTTCTCCAATACAAAAAAAAAACTTACTGTCTGTTATGAACGGTGTCTTCAGGGACTCAAATGTGTCCAGATTTGTAGTTGAAAATGATATTTACCTGTAACAAAATAATTTATTATTAATTTATGAACTTGTAAATGTATGAAAGGATCGTAGCATGTAGTCTCTGCCTACCCCCATGTGATACAGGCGAGACCATATGTATGTACGTATGTTTGTAAGAGAAATGTATAGATTTACTCGCCTGGATTAATAAATAATATCACTTATATTTCCAAACTACTTGTATAGAAGCTTAATTAAATAAATAAATAAAAACTACGCGTAATAAAATTTAATCACAAGGGCGCTTCCGCAGGCGGAACCTAGTTAAAAATAATCTAGTACCTATAACAAAACAAATCCTGAAAAACATTCCCGAAATTCCTAAAATTACTATTACCAAAATAGATAAATATTTAGTCTGCTGACGCTACTCAGCTAAAAACCTACCTTCTTAACAAGGAAGAGACAGAAAAACATTATTTTGTGAGACTCAATGCACGAATAAAAACCTTATTGAGACCAAAGTCCCAAAGTACACTTTATTCACAAATTATGTACGTACTTATACCCGGTTCATTGGATTTCATGAACATTATAATACCTTCTGAAAGTCGTGATCTACTGCCCACGCTACTCAGTTACAGAGTTCAGATTTGTATATGTATACTGACATTATAAAGAGGAAGGATAAGCGGACGTCACGCGGTTTCACCCGCGTAGTGCCCGTTCCCGTGAGAGTACGGAGATAAAATATATCCTATATTAATCAGTGATATTAGTCGAGGGAACGAAAAGTAGAGGCAGAGCTCCAACTCGCTGGACGGACCCTCTCCTAGAGGCCCTTAATAGTGGCATACAATCCGCACTTCATCAAGCTCAGAACAGAACAGCCTGGAGAGCTCTTACAGATAGAGCTACTTATGGTGGTCACGACCCTCAGCTATGAGGAAAACGACGAAGAAGAAGAATCAGTGATAATGTAGCATTTATATCGTGAAAGAATTTTTAAAATCGTTCCAGTCTTTTTTAAGTTAATTCGTTACAAACATACATACAAACCTTTCCTCTTTGTAATATTAGTATATGTAGAAGAATAAACGAAAAAACGATTATAACATAGCATTAACATCAAAAGCCCATTAGAATTCTATTAGGATTAATCTAATATATTAATAAATTAATCACTTTCTCTATTTGGTTTGAATGTTTTCAACAAAATTGTTGATGATGAAAAAATCTTATGATGCCCATATTACTTTAACCCTAAAACTACTTTTAATAGACACGGGCAATTGATACCAAAACAATACTATAAACGTGTAAGTTTAAGAGTATGTTTGTATGTTTGTTACTGTATCACTCAAAAACTACTAAATAGATTTTAATGAAACTTTACAATAACATAGCTTATACATTACAGTAACACAGGCTATAATTCATAAAGACATTGCTTGAATTATCCAAAAAATTTAGTTAGTATTCCGCAGAGGGAGTCGCGACCACCTGCTAGCGTTTCAATAAATACGTATTGGTATTGTATCTCGTAATAGATAAAACAAAACGAAATCAGAAAAAGGACTAAATAATACTTGCCAAAACCCAAATCCCATTAAATGAATGCTGATTGCTACTTGCCAACAAAAAAGCGAAACTAAGTAAAGGTGCTTACACACTCAAGCCGACCGTTTCTTTACGTCTATTTAAGCATTCCAAATAGTCGGTCAAAGCTTTGTTGTTGCCTCAATTGGCTTGCGAAACCATTCCGCAGGGATCGGCTCGAACAAATAAATCAGCCGTTCATTCATTCACTCATTCGTTCACGGGTTACTTGGCCCGACCGCGCCGGACACTGGCATGAAAGGGTTAGTTTATTTTTAAATTAGATTGTCATTACTGCGGAAAGTACCGGTTTTTAGGTTGTTCATTTTATTGATGTTATTGTGGGAAGATACAATAATAATGACACTGCTTTATTGACATTTGTTTGGAAATAAATTATGACATGGCAACTCTATGATCAATATCTATTAATTAATACACTGTGGTCGTTTAAGAGATCAGGTGGTTTAATTACTAGGTCTTTGTCTGTAATTACACTGACCACAGAGGCCCTTATGTGAAAGGGCTAAGGTTACACAATTGCTTAGCAATATTTAACCATGCGTTGCAACCAATCTTGCCAAACGTCCTGCAATAACAGACCTTAGCGTCAATATAAAATACAGTCACATTTAGAGTAGCATACATAACGTTAATTATTAGCTTTATTCACTGCATTAATAACCTCATAATAACATAACAATCAATATTCGTCCAAGTATACCTAATCCGATCCCGTTTACCGTAAGTCCGATCCCGGTCAGCGTCGGCGAGGCGTGCGGAATCATTCGCCCGGTCATTCGTTCACAGCTCACCCATTCGTTCAGTCATTCACTTTGATGTCCTGCACGCACTTCACGCTCACTGCGCTTTGGTAAACACATTATATTACCCTGCTTTTTAAATTAAGCTTTTTGTTAAAAGTGACATGTTTTTTTTATCCGTGTCAGTCAATAGGGTGTATTTTTACTTTATGCCTCGTGTGTATTATTATTTGTATGTCACTCATAATATACACATTGTATGAATTTCACGACTATTGACAAATTGAGAATTCACACAAATAAGGTGTATTGAATACTGGGTAGTCCCTGAATGCAACTAGAACCCGAAAGCATTGTATCATCTCCCTGGCCTTTTCCCATACATTTTTGGGGTCGGCACTTGATTCACCCGATGTGGCTGATCACCTGATTTTTATACGAAGCGACTGCCATCTGACCTTCGCAACTCCATTTAGGAGGAAAATCTGTGATCTGGGTTAAACCAGTTGTCAGATTATTTTTAGGCCTCCGACTGACCTGTAACGATTGCCAAAGATGTTAAATTGGCAACCGGGACCGACGGCTTAACGTGCTCTCTAAGCTCTAATATAGTAAAAAGTATCAAAATCCTATAAAAAGTAAATTATGAATTTTCTTTTTCAATTATTTATTATTTAACTTAGATTACACTAATGGAACCTTGCGGAACCCTTATAAGACGCCACAAAGGCAAAAAATACTAAAGCCATCATGAAAACGCTTATAAAATGTATAAGTAAGAACATGCGTAAAGCATTATTTTCGGAGTTGGCAAATTGCTCAGATTTTTTTACATTCCCAGAAATCGTTTACGGCTGAAATACAAAACATTTGCACACGTGTCAAATATCTGTTTGTCTGTAGCACACATGTTTTTTTATCAAAAAACCAGATGTGTACACGTGACCTATAAAGATTCTGGCCTTAGATATGTCTCAACATAAAAGACTACTGTTTACTGATAGGAGATGCTTTAGTTTTTTTATGTAACTAGTGTTAATAGTTATCTTTCGTACTGCAAATAAATTTTATTTGCTTTCCTTTCATGACCAAACCACTGATTCTTTTGCGCGGAACTTGGTGGACGAAGTCGCGGGCACTAGCTAGAAATTCTGTAAATATATATTTTCTGTGGGCCACTTATATTTGCCAAGATGCCAAAACATGGCGTACTTTTTTCTAGACTCAATGTAATTCCTGTAAAATTTCATGTGTTTTATTTTATCTGTTACGAATATTTATAACAACCTCGTTTTAAATTTTAAAAGTAGGATTTTGACTGTTTTCTAGTACCCATCTATGAACGTCGAGGCAACACAAATAATATTACGATAATTAATAATAATAATATTCTTTATTGCACACCATAATACAGAGTATATACTTAAGGTAGAATTATTAATGTATGGTAACAAAAGGCGGTATTATCGCTAAAGCGATCTCTAGCAGACAACCTTAGGGTACATGGAAACAGCGATATGAAAAATATTGAAGGCAGGTGTGTGAGACAAAGAAAGGGAGACTAGATATAAATAAATATAATACATAATATACATACAACACAAAAGTTACAAATAAACAAATAATACTATATACTATTTAAAGTTAACATAAGTTAACATTTAAGTATTAATAGTTAACATAGTTATTACTAGCTGTGCCCTGCGGTTTCACCCGCGTGGATTTAGTTTCATCCTTATTGTCGCGGAACCCTAATATTTTTAATAAATAAAAGTAGCCTAAGTTACTCCCTGAATCATCAGCTACCTGCCAGTGAAAGTCCCGTTAAAATCGGTCAAGCCGTTTCAGAGATTAAACGATACAAACAGACGGACAGACAGAGAAAAATTTTAAAACTTTGTTTTTTAGTGTCTGTAGCGTGTATACTTTCATATGCAATTAGTGAAAAGCTGTCATTTTGGTATTACAAACAGACACTTAAATTTTATTTATCTGTATAGATTCTTAGAACCGTCCGACATACCTCTATGGTTTATAAGAAAAAAAAGCGAAAAAAATACATTCTGTTTTCAAACAAAAACAAAAGTAATGAAATGTTCAAGCAACAATATTAAAAATGAAGTTTTAAAATTACAAAATTGGACATAATATAATTTAATTACCATCAAACTACTGTGTAATTTTATTTGAGTTTTAAGGTGGAATTACATTCCTAATTACCCACGATTATTGGTTAGTGTACTCCTACATTGTGGAGGAATTGCTCACTCGTAACAGGCAAGCATGCATGACAGAAAATACTAATTGACATAAAGGACAATGAAAGTTTTGCATCCAGCCTTCATAATTCGCTAATGGTTTGACGTTTAAATTTAAACATATTGCCGGCTGTATGTATTGTGTATGTATGTAATAAACAAGGCACTTTCCGCGTCTGTATTTTTGTATATCCACTAAATACCTAAATTCAAAAATGTATTGATTTTAATGCGATTTGCACCACCCGTTAGACAATTTCACGCGAGGTTTATATCTATATATTACTATACAAAGCTGAAGAGAAAGAAAGAGTTAGTTTGTTAGGATGAACGCGCTTATCTTAGACACTGGGTGACCTGAATTTTTGTTTTTATGTTTGATAGTAGATTTATCGAAGAAGGTTCTAGGGTTTATAACATCACGTTGCGACCAATAGGAGGTCATCAATGGAAAATTCTATAAACGGTAAAAAATATCAATTAGTAACATAGTTTTTATTGTTAATCTTACGAGGGTAAAACCACGACGCACAGCTAGTTGATCTAATAAACAGTATTCAATTAGTGTAAGTATTTTGCAACCAAAACATTACACCCGTGTGAATCGGGGCGACTTGCTAGTAGTGAATAGTAATGAACGAGTAATGACCGAGTAATGAACGAGTATCAAACCATTCAGTCAGTCGCGGGTGGGTTAATAACCAAGTCCGCGAATTAGTAACCGACAAAGCAGTGGAGGTAAATAGTAACCGACAATTTGGTTTGTATTGCTTGAAGGAACTGGGTGTACACTCTGGCCCGCTAAAATAAGTCCAAGAATTCGGTTCTTGGAGTCACGTTGTGGCCGTCTCAAAAAAACTGCATAATGTGTCCCGAAAAAGTGTCTTTGTAATTTTTTATTTATTGCTTATATAACTTACATATTTTTAGCATTTTAGTTTTAGTAAATAGTGTGTATTGATCTGGAATAAAATCAAATAATAAAGTGCAGTATATTCTTTTGGTCTGAAGTGCAAATAAAATCCACTAATTTGACGCAGTCTTATAACATAGAACTACGAAGTTTAATAAAATAAGCACTTCAAATATTGGTAGAAAAAATATTCAAAAGTTCGTGGTGCACGTATTAAATTCCTAACATGTAAACCAAAATTAACGGGCAAAAATGTCCGTCCATAAATAACGCATTCTGACATCGTAACAACTACCAAGTATGGTCTTGTGTATAATTAGTCTGAAGTCGACAAATCATGGTCTTCCTTTCGACATAAACGAAATCTATACATGTAAATAAAATTGAAATGTTTGTTATATTATTCCAAAAGAACAGCTTTTTACTAAATGCATATGAAAAAATATGCGATCTTGACATAAAAGAATCATTTTTCAATCAATTTTAATAATTTTCTCTGTCTGTCTGGCTGGCTGGACAGATTTTAACGGGACTTTCACTGGCAGGTGGCTAATGTTACAAGGAATTACTTAGTTCCCCGGGACACCCATAAAATTAACTCTACGCGGGTGAAACCGTGGGGCACAGCTAGTTATAATATATATTGTTGTCTCATATTAACGGGAGCTCATAAAATTTGGACACAATAGCCCATAAATATGTTCCATGTAATTATTATGAAAAATAGCTCGACTAGAGTACTAAACGTTTCCGGATAGTTTGAATTTAAATTAGATTGTTGTTTTGGGGCGAGTGGAATCAATTTGTAATTGACTGCTATCAAAGTGATTTAGGATACACGTTTGGGAAGTTTATGTATGTCCGAGCTAGTAAGTTATAGAATTGAATACAACCAGGTATTATATAGGAGGTGCTTTCGGGTTTATTCCTAATAATGTTTAGTTTAACTACGATGGGATTGGTGCAGTTAGTCTGTCAATTGAGCTACGTGTCCTAATTTTTCGAAGATATTATATAATTCTTTTAAACTTTTAAACTTGACTGACTCACTGACTACCTAAAGTATAACGACAGCAAAAATATGATTTATTTGCTACTAGCTGTGCCCCGCGGTTTCACCCGCGTAGATTTAGTTTTATCCTTATTGTTGCGGAGCCTTGAAATTTTTAATAAACAAAAGTAGCATAAATTACTAATACAGGATATTAATTACAATAATATCATATTCTACAAACAATCAGTAGTCAAAATACATTAATGAAAGTTACCGAGAGGACTTAGTGCGACATAGCGGCAACTTTCGCTAACTTTAGCAAAAATAAAGGAATTCCTAACTCCTTGCGCGAACAAAACAACTTGGAATACGACAAACAACCCGAATAATGTACCAATTTCTCTATATGTATATGTTATGTGACAGTTTTGTACACACGAGTTCATTGAGAGCAGAAATACATTTGCGTTTCAGTCTAAACAACATGTTTTGCTCAACATTAATTATCAAATTCTACATATATTCTCGAATTTGCATATCATCATATCATCATCTATATCATCTATCATCATCACGAAAACAAAAAAGTCTTCAAGATTACAGTTCTAAATGGAGCCTTGTGCACTAATGCCAAGTTTTAAAAATAAGAAAAATGATTTTTTTTTCAAAAAATTACGAAATCCATCCTTCTATTCTAATCTAAAGGTATTTACTTACGATTATATATGGGGAAGTGTCTGTCTGTTAGTTACATATTCACGGCAGAATCGCAAAACCGATTTGAATATTATGAATTTTTGAAATAGTTTTCACTTCACCTTATAGATTACTTAAAAAGTCACCACGCGACTGAACCTCGGCTGAAAGCTAGTACGTAATAAACAAACAAATTCTACTGAACATAAGGTTCATGTTCGCGTGAACACATCACAAGTGATTCACCTAATCTGCTTCAATTACCACGAGAAGCTGATAAGATGTTGTGAGATAGCGATAGATAGACGTAATTGAGACGGATCTCAATCAACCCCTTGCGTTAATCCAAGGGTTATTGCACGCCAGACAAGGGTAAGTGCAAACTGCACTGAGTCGCTAAGTTATAGCTTAAATTAAAAAAGTTTACTTACTCAAAAACGTTTAATTTAATTAGGGATTTTCAAAGAAAGCCTCGTTGACGTAGTGGTCGCGACTGTGGAACACGAAGTAATGGGTTCGATCCCCGTGTCGGGGAATATTTGTGGGTTTTCCTATCTGGTTTAGTGCCCGGTTAATGGCAAAAGGCTCGCCTCCTATTACATGGGACTTTAGCATACCTGGTGAAATGTATCTGTACACCACTGCCCAACGCTTCGGGGAATACAGGCGTGACATATGTACATTTATTGATGTATGTAGTGTCAAACTCCTAGATTAATACGCTGTGGGTTCAAAAAATCAATGTGTTACTAATAATTTTCGTATTTTCCAGGGTCCACACAATCTGACTAACGGTAAAATTCTTAAAAAATAAAGTTTTATCCAAGATACAACACAATAAAATTATCTAATAGTATCGACTGCATTGTATAAATAAATCAAATCAAATTAAACATTTTGTTTAGTAGTTAAGTCCTTGAATAATTACGGGCAAAAAAAATAAAAAAGCAATTCTTCAAAACTACAAAATTAAAAAACAATTAGAAAAAAGTAAATTGAATTAACACGCGATAGGAATTGCGAACACGTCAGTTGTAAAATTTTGAACGAAGAATTTGTTCGCTTTTTAAAAATTCAAAAGGTTACCTCTCATTGGTTTCACGGTACATTACTGTAGTGAGTTGATTAGTGAGTCATTGAGTATTAACCGGCCAAATTTGAATGTGCACTGACGTCATGTTGTATTTATGAAAATGCTTGCCGTTTCTAATGTGTGCATAATCGATTGCGGTAAATTGTGCGAACTTTTTATAGCCGTGACCAATCTGTGAGCGTTTCGCATAAATCGTATTCACCGAGAGCTTGGATTTTATGGTTAATACAATTTTGATTTAATTGCGTATTGTTTTTAATATGAACGTGCCGTTTTTGCAATTTAATCTGGAATTTATTTTGTTATTCGTAGTCGAATGTAATTACAGTTTTGAGCCAAATAGCGAAATAGTTATTCTTTTTCGCTTGTATCCGTTTTATTAAAGCCAAATTGCAAGCGAAATATAATGAAGTATATTTTTTTGTATGTTGATATTTTTTCATTTACTTATGAATTTTTATTTTGAATACTTATTTTGTATATTTTCACACCACGTGCTTTGCAGTGAAGGACAAAATCGTGATTGAACCTGAATATTAGAACCTGAGAAGTAATTTAAAGACGTATGTATAGTGCCTGAGACGACGATAGACTCACCATCAGTCACGTTGGCACTTAATCATCTTGTGTGAAAAGTGTGTGTTGTTATTTTACAACACGTCTGAATACCCCTTCGGGGATTATAGGCGTATGTACGTTTTTTGTACTTTGTTTGTTATAAATAAAGTTTCAATAGAATAAGCTACTCAAAGCTGCAACATGTCTGCTTATAATATGCATACTGACGATGCATTATTAATTAGTCTTTGTACAACGAAACCTCGCGTTTGAAAAAAAAGTTATGAAAAAGCAAACACGCATAGTTTTTTATGAGCTTTTCTGGTTATGCTGGTGTATTCATATTGTTTTGCATGGTGTAAAGCTTTGTAGATTGATGCGGACCAAGTTCCTAATAGTTCTTCGAAGTTAATCATATTCATCACCATCATCACCCTCCTGCCCTTATCCCATGTTATATGTGGTCGGCGCAATGTATTATTCTCTTCCATTTCTCTCTATCAGCCATCATATCTGTATTCTCTTCAATTCCATCTATCCATCGATTCTACGAGTAAATCCGATTATATGATATATTAAAATGTATCATTTATGAAGAAGAATTTGCGTCTACATTTAATTAAATAAAAATATCAATAAAAATATTTCATTTTAAACCTTATTAAAGAAGAAATTTATAATCTTATTTTTATGCGAAAAAAAGACATTCTTAAATGTGACTAAGCATCTGTCAGCTTTAAAGTTTCCTCGCTTGATATGACGCTGTCAAACCGGCTATCTGTCATTATAAAAAATGTAAATCTTATATATAAAAATGAATCCCCATTTCCTTTGGTCACGGCATCACGCATAAACGGCTGGATGGATTTTAACGGGACTTTCACTGGCAGATAGCTGATGTT
Organism: Watsonalla cultraria; assembly: GCA_964035505.1. Classification (NCBI taxonomy): domain Eukaryota; kingdom Metazoa; phylum Arthropoda; class Insecta; order Lepidoptera; family Drepanidae; genus Watsonalla; species Watsonalla cultraria. Next base: position 4,456,852 of record OZ037734.1, on the reverse strand, counting down.
TCAAGGAGTGTTTTGGGCTAATTTTATTTAAAAACACCCATGAAATGAACTCTACGCGGGTGAAACCGCGGGGCACACCTAGTAGTAGATAAATACTTTCAGCAGAAATTTACAACACGCAGAAACTTTACACTTGGCAGTACAATAAAGTAAAAACACAAAAATACTTTAAACAAGTAGCGAGCAGCGCAATCCAACATGCGCTCACGTCGGCCGTAAAGAGAGGTACGGTCCTCGGCTCCACTCGAGTTAATTAAACGTCTAAGTGACTCGGGAGGGCTTTAAGCGAATTATTAAAACGCTAAGGAACACTTATAAGAAGATTTCTCGCCTTGCTCTCTTTCTCAACTGTACTGAATTCCTCATTCAGTCTAAAAGTTAAGTCATAGGTGTGTTTTCTAGAAGGGTGTAATAGCACCCAATAGTTATCCATATACATATTACAAATGGATTTTGCTGAAATTGTAATAAAGATTTAACCCCAAGGACGGACAAAGGACACTCATTATGTGCACGAAGTCGTAGATAAGATATAATTTATAAATAATTAGGTGTTACAAGTGCCGTCACAACATAGGAGCGCTCAGCGATAACAAGTCAAAACCCTCAAAAGTCACAACTAGAACGATAAGTTTTAAATAGAACAACATGAGTATCAAGCACGCAATTAGTCTCCCTGCAATAGGGTTGAACTTTGGTCAAAAATAACGCCACGTGACACAAAAGCCAGGTTCTCCGATCACATTCAGTCACGTATGCCGTTAACCCAGCCCTGACAAACGCTTCGGCTTTACTAATTAACCCTGTAATTGCGCCATTACGATTTTATGCTTTAACTTTACGATGGCCAGAGTTGACCAACCGCTTTTCTACGTACTGTCACAAGAAAAGTATTCAGTGCTTGCTCGTTCGCGAGCGCTCTAATGAGTGCATCGCCTTATTTAATAGTTGACCTATCTTTGCATTGTTGGTAATTATTTACGTAATTATAATAATTAAAAAGTTTATCATTAATTACTAATATAATTGAGAAATTAAAAAAACCCCGACACAGGAAATACTCTAAAATGTACTAATTTAAGATTGATTTTTAAGAATCTCAGAAGGTGTCAGTCATGACTTATAAGGAGGTCAAAGAGATGGCACTGAATAGAGACAAACGGAGAGAGTTGCAGCGGTTACACCGACAAGAGTTAATGCTCTTAAATTCATGATGATGAATCTCTTTATGCTCATTTCTCTTTCTTGTTCTATCTTCAGACCCTGTCTTTCTATGATCCATCTATCTAATAGACAATTCTTCTAGACCCCTATTTTGGTCGGGACTTGAATAATAAACAGCTTTTCACCAAATGCATACAAAAATTATCATAAAATTATTTAAAAAAAAAAATTGTCTATCTCAGAAACAGCTGGACCGATTTCAACGGCCCTTTCACTGGCAGATAGCTGATTTAGTAAGGAATAACATACACTACAGATTACAATTTAAAATGCGTTCTGCAAAATAAAGCCAGCCGAAAAATTAAGTCTAAGCGGGCGAAACCGCAGGGCACAGCTAGTAGTATGTATGTATGTATGCAAGCACAAAAGCAGAATCACTCACACTTGGCTGACTATGTAACAAGTCGATCGACGCTACAACTTTTATTCTTGCTGCAATAACCGGTTATTGTAATATCCGTTTATTATTTTCATTATAACCCTTTGTGCTAATGGCTGTATGTGGGAATGGATAGAATATTCGCTTTACGAGCACCTGCGAGGTTAAGGGTTCTTGGATTTATCTAAAAGGGAATTTTAGATGTTCCCCCTGTTGTCTACACTGATATTATAAAGAGGAAAGATTAGTTTGTTTGTTTGCATTGAATAGGCTCCGAAACTACTTGACGGATCTTGAAAACTCTTTCAGCAATGGATAACTACATCATCAGCGAGTAACATAGGCTATTTTATCCGTGTACTCCCACGGGAACGGGAACTACGCGGGTGAAACCGCGTGACGTCCGCTAGTATTATAATCAAGAGGTAGGTTCAATTGGGTCTTTGGTTTAAAAGAAGCTCCATCTCTTCTGTGCTACGGATTTTAAAAGGGAAAGACATAGTTTTAGTCCAAGTTTAGTCTACATAAGTAAAGTTTGCGAGGTTCTAATATTATAAACAGGTAGCGTTTGTGACTTGTAGACAATCTTTGAATTTACTGAACCAATTTTGAAAGGTCTTTTACCAATAGAAAGCCGCGTTATTGTGTAAGTGTCAAAGACTAATATTAAACCAAAGAATAATTCTGAATGAATTCTGTATCGGGGCGGTTTACACGCGGGTGAAACCGCGGTAGTAATAAAACTATCCATCTTTCGAAGTCCGAGGGATATTCGAACGTTTCAAGGGCCGTTACCGGAACGAATGTGCGTCAACTCCTACTTACATCTTCAAAGTATTTCTAAAGTATAATATTGCAATACAATCGATCTACAAGTTGACACCAGTCTTCATTTTAGGCCAGTCTGAATGTATGCCCTAAACTTATAAGCTTAGTAATCGCAAAACACGATCGCCGACAGTATAATACCGACGACCTTAAAACCCTTGTATTACAATGTTCGACCACTGGGCATCCTTTTGGGAGGTGTCAAGTTACTTACAACTTTTTTACTAAATTAATACCATCGGGATGTTTCTCTTTCACTCCTCAACAAATGACGATTGAGTGAGGGAGACATCCGAGTAGAAATAAAATACCGATGTATTGCCACAATGTTTTGCGGTTAGCCCGTGTCCGTACGTAAAAAATGATTTTATTCTTATTGGCATCTGTCTGTTCGTATCTGTGTGAAAATGTTACACGGCTTTTGCTTTTTTTATTGCAAGTTTGAGGTTACAAAATGGATCAAACAAAAAATAAAACTTGTATGTCATGTCAGTGTTTAAAAACCTGTGTAACAAAAGGCAGGAGATTTTTTCGCCCTCTGTCTGTAGAGAAAGCGCCGTTGTTCCCGAATTGTACAGTGACTGATTCCTCAAATTATCTTTATCTATACAGTTAATAAAATTGAAGTGTCTGTTTGTAATTCCAAATTAACAGATTTTCTCTACTGTATATGCTCTACTCACATAAAAAAAATTATTATTCTCGGTCTGTTTGTTCCGGCTAATCTCCGACACAGCTGAACCGATTTAGAGAGAGCTTTCACTAGCATATAGCTAATGTGACAAGGTACTTTTATTTCCTACTTCTGCAAGGGTTTCCCGGGCCACCCTTGAAATTCTACTCTATTAAAGTCCACGTGGGTAAAAATGCGGGGCGCAGCTATAATAATACAAATCTGACGATTTTGTATGTTTGCTTCCCAAGAACTACTGGTCCGATATGAAAAAATACTTCAATGTCAAATAGCCTATTTTTTGAGGAAGGCAGACGGCTATATATCGTCACACTATGTAGTAAGTCGCGGGTTAAAGTTAGCGTTATTCCAAAATCGCGGGTAGAAGCTAGTTCCATTATAAATAGCGGATGCATCACTTGATCACTTTTGAACCAAACCGACCATTGTTCCGTCCTCGCCGGCGAGGCTCGTCGCGAACTCTACCGGGGCGCCCTTAGCTGTGTTGCTTAGTTTAAGTTTAAGCTCGGCTGGAGGCCCTTGGGTCTCGCCCTATAGTCCGGTTAAGCAGTGGAGGTATCCAAAAAAAAAAATTGATCACTTTTGAGTGGTAAGGATGCCCACACGAGTAAGGACATACAATTGAGCCGTGGCGAAGTAAATTCTGAGGAATATTTTCAAAACTACATTATATTAAACATAAGTAATCATAGCATTTGTTTTTAAACTGTACAATAAATTGTAGAGGCCTATAAAAAATATACGACAAGCAATAAATATCCCAATACAAAGCCGCGTCGGTACACTTGGCCGCAATATACCAAGTTTCGAATAACAATCGACTATAAACACAATGTGTATCGACAAGAAAACGCGTATTATTCAGTTGAGTGTACCAAAACTGGTCTAATGTTTAGTACTTCGATATGAAAATTGTCAAAACATATTTACAATATAACATATGTTAATCGTTACAAATCTAAAATGGTAATAGATATTCATCATCTCCCTGGCCTTTTCCCAAGTATTTTTGGGGTCGGAACTTGATTCACCCCGATGTGACAGATTTTTATACAAATTGACTGCCATCTAACCTTCGTAACCCCTTTTGCGAGGAAAATCGGTATTCTGGGTTAAACCAGTTGTGAGACTATCATAACCGACTCTCCGACTGTACTGTAACGATTGCCAAAGATGTTAAATTAGCCACCGGGACCGACCGCTTAACGTGCTCCCCGAGGCTCGGAAATTTAAGTTTAGAAAAATCTGATTACTTTGAATGAAGGTCCAAAAATCATTTCAAATGCTATAATACTATTTAAGTAAATAATTTAAAACTCCACAAGTACCAAAAAGGGCTCCGAATTACACGCTAAATTTAAACTCCAACTCGTAATGGGTACCACAATGCCACTGTTTGTACATCACTTGAATATTAATGTAAAAACATGTCATCTTATCAAAATTAAATTTGTTATGAAATTAAAAAAGGTCGCTGGGCAAAAAAGATAAAATTATAAACAAAAGAACGGTCTCCGTGGCTTCAGTTAGTGCTTTTGATATCAAGGTTCTGAAGTAGATCCCAATGATGTTATGCGGTGTGTAAGGTTTCCATATCTTCTTCAGGTAGGAGCAGAAGAACCATTCCATAGGATGTTGGGTAGTAATGCCACTAAATCCAAAGACTATATCACCGACACTTCAAATTCAAATTCAAAAATATCTTTATTTGATTCGACTTTTCGCAAAGTACTTTCAAATCGTCAGAACGACATGGTTATACAGGATTATACATGCTACCGCCAGGTTCGGAAGGTTGCTTTTACTGAGAACAACCTGGCAAGAAACTCGATAATTACTCTTTTCAAAAAATGTAAGTTATCAATTTTGAGTAGCACAATATAAATCATACAAATAATATAAGCCCGTGGACACACTATCATTATTATTATTCTAAGGACACTAAGTAAGTGTTTTTTTTTATGCCAATCATATAAGTTTTAAGGTTTTACCCTTACCATTGTAACCGCGACTAACATGTCGAATTCAATTCAGGCAATTAACGTGCATTTTATTTGAAAATCTTCAATGTCTCAAATTTCCAGTTATTAACATCGTTGTTCTATTAAGCGTGTGAAACGTTTAGTAATAAAACCGCTTACCATCAAAAGGATGTATAAACATGGAGGATATAAAACAATATACATACAGAGGTGATGTAATTTTCAACACCAACATTTCACCGAATATGATTAAGTGCCAACGTGACAGAGGGTGAGTCCATCGCCGTCTAAGGCACTATACATACGTCTTTGAATTATTTCTCAGACATATGCAGGTTTCTTCACGATGTTTTCCTTCACCGTAAAGCACGTGGTGTGAAAATGACTGTACATAAGTTTTTAGAAAAACTCATAGGTACAGGCCCCGCTGGGATTTGAACTTGCGTCGCTTGCGTAGCAGACGACTGCTCTAACCCCGAGGCCACCACGGCTCTAAAACAATATATACAACATTATTGCTGGTTCTTGTCGCTTATTTCCTAATCCCAATACCATAAACTGGATTTATTCATTTTAAATTGTCATGAAAAAAACTATAACAAAAGCTATCGATCGCAAGCAGTGACACTATGAAACAATATAACTTCCTTGGCCAACAACAAACATGGGGTTTGAAGTGGGTGTGTCCTTTACAAATTGAGAAAGTATAGCACGCGAGCACTCAATTTTAATAGAATTTCCTGTCAGAATTGATTGCTTGTCTATTGATAAAGGCGTATGTTAGCTACTGCGAAAATGTGCCTTTCTACAGTTCAGTTAGCTTGAAAAGAGTTCGTATTTAACACAATAGAGACGGAAATTAATAAGTAATTGACTGTTATCTATACCTACAATAGATATGTGATGATATGATAAAATTTAAGTGTCTGTTTGTAATTCCAAAATAACAGCTTTTCACTAAATGCATATTAAATTATATATAACCAATTTTTTATTTTTTCTCTGTCTGTCGGTCTGTCTGTTTGTTCCGGCTAATCTCCGACACGGCTGGACTGATTCTAACGGGAACTTCACTGACAAATAGCTTATTTTACAAGGAGAAACTTCGGCTACTATTATTTAAAAAAAAAACATTGGCGTTCCGAGGGCCACCCATGAAATTTACTCTACGCGGGTAAAGCCGTGAGGCACTGCTAGTTTACACTAAATACAGATGCCGTCACAAGTTTTAAGCGTTGACCTTATATAGTATTTTTATGAGTCTGTACGGCGCGACGCGAATAAAATAAATACGCAGCTTAGTTTTCCCCTCTATTTTCATTGTGCGCTCATAGTTCGTGACGACACTTTTACATATCTATATCTATATACATATCTTAACTTGGCAAAGGCTTGTGAATTTAAAACACGAAAACAATAGGATTCGTGTTAAACGTGTGTCGTATGTAAATGTTTCGCAATGTGGTCAATGTAGATTACACCTATGTATGTATGTATGGTACCTTTGGGCAGTTGTGTGGGTTTTGGTTGATATCTTAAGTGATGGGAGTAAGAAGGGCAATGCCCTTCGGCTTAAGATACGCCACTTTATTCATCGCATGTCAAATATGTTATCAATGTAAGAGATGGTACTTACATTCAAGTTTCCAAATGACGTAGGCGTATTCAGAACAAATCTATAGACACAGAATAGAGAATAAACGAAGGTATTATTAGAATCAGTCGAAAGCAATAACATATTATTGCAATACTTTCATGTCTTGTACTTATAACTAGCGGACGTCACACGGTTTCATCCGTGTAGTTCCCGTTCCCGTGGGAGTAGGGGTATAAAATATAGCCTATATTCATGAGTGCTAATGTAGCATTCAAATAGAGGAAGAATTTTTTAAATCGGTCTAGTACAATATACAATATAAAACATACAAATCTTTCTTCTATATAAGTAAAAAAATTTTGGGATATAGGAATTTTTGTTGCGAATCAAAAACAACATCAGGCAATATAGGCTACGCTACTATCTAACTTAAATGTATGAATTCTGAACAACAATCCAAAATAATTAACAAATTCTACCTCCAAGGAAGTAATTTCGTCAAGGATTCAACGATTGTCATAAATATTATCGACATTTTAATAGTCATTCGATTCCAAGTAGATTCGATATTTTCAAGTATCGAACATTTAATAATTATTAATATTTCTGCTTCTTTTTACGATAATATTAATTTATCGGCGAGCTTAATGATTATAAAATCAGAACGTATCAAATTGCCGATTCAAACGAGCGGAATCGAATTATGCTAAATTATCGACATTAAATATTAATTACTCGAATGATGTTCTCTGCTCGAATGATTTGACAGATTTGAAAATAGAACAGCATTGTTCGAATGTCGTTTGCATTTGAATTTGGTAAAATTATTATTTGAACTTTAATAATATTCTGGAACTTTTTGGAACAAAAACAGTAATGCAACTACAAATAAACTTAATGGTTTATAATTGTCCTAAAACGAATCAAGAACAAAACAATACCATATAAAGAAGGTTGATTTTAAACCCACTAATCATAGCATGGCTAAAAGGATTAGAAACAGTTGATGTCACCGTGTTAACATGATTAGCGTAAATTGCATTACGACATGAGGAAGTCGTAATAACAGGATATGTATAGTTACGAATGCTATGCGACTCTTAACCGACTTATGAATATAGAGGACCTCATTACAGTAGCGTTTTGGACATCACAATTGACAGTTGAACAGTACCTAGTGAAAGCTCTGTGGTTATATGACTATATGTTTTTTTAAGGTTTGATCAAAATTACTTTATAGGTGCGTCACAAATTCTCCTTGAATCAATATTAGTTGGGCAGATTAAGATCAGCAAAAAAATATTAGATATTAGCTTTTTCCAACCAAAGGTTGAATCTTAAGACCTCTTTTAAAGGAACCTTTTTGGACAAACAGACAAACACGTCAAGTGTCATTGCAGAGACAGCGAAGGAATTAGAAGCCCATGCATTAGGTTTTAATTTCTTCTGGACCACAGAATCAAATTACGAAATGTCCACCAGAAAGCTGCTTAAAACTTCCAGCCATGAAATTCTCAGATTGAATTCAAGTTTGACATCTTGTTCTTATTGTCGCAAATGCAAAGTAAACCCGAAAATTGGTCACGAACCAGCAAAATAAAACCGCGACATGTTACTGACAAATGTAAAGGACGCACGAAAAACTCCAACTACACGATTTAATGGATTTAACGACACACCAATACGGATAACGTTATTAAAGTACTCCTTAATATAAATAACGGAATGTCTTTAAGCCCCTGGATATGGTGTTTTGGGAATTTAAGACAAGTTATTGCAGTGGTCTGTTTGGTAGTTGACCCTTATGTTTCACAAATTGCTAACATTTGTGATTTTGGATATTTTGTGGTTATAAGTTCAGATAAGAATGAGACGTTCCAATTTTGTGAACAGTAATACTATGGTACGCAAGAATGTGACAATATTTTTGGGTATTTGCAGGGCTTACCCCAAAATTATTGATCGCCAAAATTTTTATGTCCACGTTAGGTTTTGGTCTGAGAACATAGGATTCTGGGCTATGCATTGGTCACTACTTGGTTGGTCAGTGTGACATTCAAGAGATAAGGAGGAGATCCTAGATTTGATTTCACTGTTGTAGAGTATTTTATCGAAATAAATCAAATTATTTTCTTCAAATTTAGACACGTAGAACCGCCATTAAACATCATCTTTAAAATGAGTAATAAATTAACTACCGTTTCCAAATCTTCATCAGCTTCTGCACTTTAGAACTTAGCATTAATTAAGTGAAATACAGGTCTTTACACATCTGTCGCTTCTTCTGAATTTGCCTTTATTGATTAAAGAATACTTTCACTTAAAAATTATAAAACTCATATGAATGTAAATGGTAGTCGACTTGATATAGACATTTTAATGCACGCTCCCATTTATTTAAATGTACTAGCGTCTCTTAATAGGCTATTTAGGCAGAGAGTCGCTAAAGACGTGTTTGTAATCGTAAATCCATCTGTAGTGATACCGGCTTTGGAGTGGGATGCCTCACAAATCACAATAAGCGTTCTTCATTATCCACATTTCACTCGACCGGGGCCAGCAGACTACATCTATCGGAATGCGCCTACAAAGCGTATCCATACTGAGTTACTAAGTCGCTACACTTTGCCCAACCGGCTCTCAAACCAGTCCGCCGCAGGCACCGACCACCATCAGACCCAGAACGGCACAACCACCAGTTGACTGACACTTTAATGCCACTGACGCGTTGTTCTTTCAAAAATTTTATTGCTTATAAGTAGCGTGTTGATGTTTTGTCCGTTCACACTTTGATACTGCCCACTGGGTATCTTTTGAATATTCAATTGCATCTTTATTCATGTTTTCAAATGTACAGTTACTTTTTTCAATAATTATAAAAGTAAATTTTTCCAAAATGTTCGTACTGGCGATTATCGCGCGACGTCAAGTGGCGTTTATGGCGAAGACGCGCGGACGAAATTCCAAGTAAAGCGTTGGGATATTTTAACTCTCGTATAAGCTATACAGTAATTACAGATGTGCCATCGAGGTAAATAGCCTGGTGTTCTCGCTCGCACGCACTCGCTCCTGTCATTCGCTCTTCGAAGTACACTTCATATTGTATACTGGCAACATTTGCGGTAGATCCTTTTGCAAGATTACCATTAGGCTATGCTAATAACTAATACACATCAATTTGTATAACGGCACCGGCCCAGACATTAGGATTGCCCACGGAACCTCCGAGCTTCTCATTTCTACGGCGATTATGTAACTTAATGTCTTTATCGTACTAGGATCGAGTTCGAAGCTGTAATAAATTAGAATTATGGAAAGAAATATTTGTTTAACAAAGCGTTACTTATATGTATTTGTCGCCGAAGTTGTAATTTGCCTAATGAGGTACTAAAAGTCGCATTTAGGTGGAATTCGCGTCATACGACTTGGGCAGGATTTATTCCGGTTGCGAATATGAAAGATGGGGCAACAAAAGCATGAGGTTTCTTCCATTTTTGTGAAAAATATACCCTGAAAAGGCATCGTAGGAAAGTAGTAATTACAAGTTCTCTCCGCCGTGAGCTATTGTCGAGCACAATGCGGAGGAATCTTTTTGTCCGCGCTATCGCCGGCTCGCACCCACTGAGCACTCAGGAAACATATTTCGTCTTCCACGTCTACTTTATTGACTAGTTTTGTTAAATTTAACCAACATTTGGGAAGAGTTGTGTTAGGCGAGATAATGTTTTGCAAGCATTCTTCCATTTGATTGTCAATATTTCGAGTATTTTCAATCATTGCGTTTGTGATTTCGTTTTCGTGATTTAAGTTTAAGGTTTCTTTATGACGATAGCTCCATAATCATCACTGCAATTTTTATCACAAACTAGTTATACCCCGCGGTTTCTACCAGTGACTCAATTTCATGTGTGGCTTTATTTCGCGGCACCCTCAGCCCTCGAAGTTGCCTTACTCCTTGAAAACACCAGCTATCTGCCAGTCACCGTTTAAATTTACAAGCAGACAGAGATTTTTTATTTAATTTAATGCAAGTACTTAGGTACCTACTTACCGTATATTCTTAAAAATGCATATAGTGAAAATCTGTTAATTTTGAATTACAAGCAGACACTTAAACTTTTCGTTTAATTATTAATCTGAAATCTGAATAGGTTGTATCGCTCTTCTATGTAACATTATCAGCCAACATCTCTGCATTGGCGCTTTTTCAGACGATCCGAAAATTAAATTGAAAAGTATTTCCAATGCTTAAACCTCATTAAAGTAAATAATTAAAAGAGTTCAGGTACATCCATCAACGATACGGAAGCGTGCAACATTTTGTTTTTGGATACTTCGCGAACTTTCTCGAACAATCCAGAAATAAGTTTTATTAACGTTTGTTGTTGTTTAATCATTGCTTGTAACGCTCAAGTTCCGAAGTAAATTCAGTAACGCGCCTGTTTTGGAGGGCTTCAAGCTGGTAGGCTTTTTTTAAAGTCCTTGATTTGTCCTTAAATCTATTTTATCCAATTCGTAAAAACAGGAAAAAAAATTTGCTATCAAATATTTTTTTGTAGAGAATGGCGGTTTATGAATTATTATTTCATACATAAATTACAATAACTTGACCTTTAATGACATGCTGTTAAACTAGCCGGGGGGGGTTGAGCAGTCACCTGCTACGCAAGCGACGCAAGTTCGAATCCCAGCGGCTTGCCTAATGAGTTTTTCTAAAATCTTTAGTGCAGTAATTTCACACCACTTGCTTTACGGTGAAGGAAAACATCGTATAGAAACATATGTCTGAGAAGCAATTCAAAGACGTATGTAGTGCCTAAGACGGCGATGGACTTACCGGAAGGACGCGATGTCACATTGGCACTCAATCATATTCGGTGAAATGTGGGTGTTGTAGTTACAACACCTCTTACCCCTTCGGGAACCCTTTTGGGATCGCGTGAGCATATTTATTTATTTTATATAAGCTAAATAAATAGTTGAAGTCATGTGCTTATTGTAATTAAAATCTAGTTAAATCCGAATAACATTTTGACCCGTTCAAGTGAACGCCTTAAAATGCTTTGAAATGATTGAAATCCAAGACAATAAACCCACAGCGAGACAGCTTCGTGGAAAATTGAAGTGCACATAAAGTAGACAAATACACATTACTAACTACGATGAATTAGTGAAACACAAATACGTATTAGCTCCATTTATACAATTTAAGACGCAAAAGCTAAAGTATTAGTTACAAGTAACAAGATATTATGAATTCTAGTAAAATGTTATTTGGTAAATGTCAGCTTGGCAAAAAATTAAGAATATTTTCGTCGTGAAATGAGTTAATAATCTAATAAAAAACAAATGACAAATTTACATGGCTCCATCATCAAACTTTTTTTGAATGCTGGCTGCAATTAAATTTAAATTTAAGAACAGCTTTTGAATGAATAATTCTAAATTCGAATTCGCAATTTCATAACAGAATTCTGCAAAATGTTGAAATAGTGTTGTGATTGTGTAGAGAACCTTCGGGTTTATCGATTTGAACACATCACCTGTTACGATGTTAATGGATTAGATAACACCAAAACAAACCTGGAGTTATTCCTAGAAATTAAAAATACACTGGCTTTAGTGTGCCTGGTTTAGTTTCAGTTGGAACTAAATTGATTTATAGCTAAATTCTACGGTCTATATTTACTAAGAAAATAGGTATCCGATCCGATTAAATAATGCCTTAATACTCCACTATTTACAATACGGTCATAAATAAGGATTCATGAATAAAATGTCAAGTTTTTTTAAATCTGTAATAGACCTAAATAAACTTATTTTTAAATGAGATATTTTCTGGTCTATGAATCGTCACATTCCGTTTTTTAGTAAGTTTTAGAGTTTCGTTTTTTGGCAAATTTTGCTGTCAACTTTAGCAATGATTTCAATTAGAAGAACATGAGCAATAATTTTTTTTTGCTTAATTTGATGGAACTTAGGACTACGATAGCATTATTTAAACCGTTCCAACTTTAACCACGTAATGTAAGCAATAAACAACCACACAAGCCGTAGATTATTTGAAGGTGGCAACATAAGATTAGCCGACCAAAGCGCGGAGTACGCCTGCATAATGTATTACGGCGCGGCTGAGCTAGTTCCCAAGTTGATCGAACGTCATCAGCTGTTGGTAAGTGCTGAAACATTAATTTCGTTCAAGAACACCCTCGGTAAATTCGTTTAAACACCCTCAGCGTAATTTACATCTTCTTATCTGCAATAACGCAGGGTTTTTTCCGAGGTTCCGTTGTTAAGGTAAACGGGGAAGTATTTTTAATGGAAGGTTTTTTTTTGTTTAGGCATTTAAAAGAAACATTGAAGTTATCTACGCAAGCGTAAAACACAGATATTTAAAAAATATTTCACTTTAAAGAAAGAACATCCCTCATTTTTTTATTCGGTTAAGGTCGTATATGATAGGTTTTTTGATATGCTAAAGCAATCCGATTGGTGTAGGTATGAAAGTATTTAAAATATACTTAAAATAGTTTCGGGTCCGTACATATGCCAAAACCCTTTGGGGATTCATCGATTCGTCTATTTTAATCATTTCTGTCTAAAAATAAAAAATAAAATGACGACACGGAAGTTTTTTTAAATTCAGTGGGCACATCCCTAGCCCGTCCCTGCTACGATATCAAAGGTGATAGATTTTAAAGGTGCTGTCACCTGCTCGGGCCCTGTTAATACATCAACGGTTTCTGTATAATATTGTCATATTCTATACACTCCACGTTTTTACCTACCACCATTAAGCAAAGTAGGAGGTAAATGAGAGATTTTTCAAAGTGTTTTTAGTGTGATACATCAATGCAATGGCCTTCTAGTGACCGAGAGCCGATGATAGATTCACTAATTATCACGATAATCTGTAGATACAGATGCCTTCACGAGTTATGAGCGGTCAGCAACAACAGTGAGGAACTAACAGCTTTTCACTAATGCATATGAAAGTACTAGCGGACATCACCCGCGTAGTTCCCGTTCTCATGGCGTACCTACTGCCATATAGCATTTGATCAGTGATAATGTAGCATTCAAATGGAGAAAGATTTTTTTTAATAAATTCGCTCAAGAAACGGGTGAAACCGCGAGGCAAAGTTAGTCACTTAATAAAAATTAAGACACGGACACAGATAACAAAAAAATCCTATTCAAATGCTAAACACCTTATTAAATAGAATCTATATGACAAACACGCAGGTTTTGCATAACAAACTAATTCGTTCAGTTAAACTATTACAAAAATACATGAGAGGGTAGGCAGGCACTCGGCAGGTATGCAGATTTGATATTTTATCATTCCTAGACACGAATGACACTCGTGTAAAAGCCTACTAACTAACTCATTTGCCTACCATAATTCTTTATGCACATTTATTGCTGTAAAGAGTGTTTTTTCTTTTGTTTTACAAGATATTTTACGATATGCTTTATGTCATGAATATTTTTGCATGAATATAATAAATTACAAGGAGAATTATATGTTGTGGGCGAAATAATAGAACGAGTATGTTAAAGATAAATAAATATCAAGTTACACCTAGAAACATCCTAGATTGATAAAAGTTCTAACTGCCAGTGTCGCGTGCAAACCAAAGGCCTTGGTTTCAAAGTGTAGTCCTATAAAAGAATAAAAAACAATATTTTATCGCAAATGGAACATTAGAAAATGGAAACTATCGATATTGGCCAATTCACTATTTAAATAAAAAAATATGTTATTCAAATATATATTTTTTTAAATCTTTATCTTAATTGAGAACACTTTTGAATAAAGAACAATTATCGAGTTCAGTTCCAATTTCGAATCGACTTTTTAATACCTCAATTGCATCGATTTTAAATCGAAACGACTCGAATAGATGTAACCTCGATATAACGTTACCCGTTAGACGCTTCGAATCGATCGAGTATTTAAAATTAAGCTTTAATTACTCTAATTACGGAGTCCCCGGGTATAGGAATAGCGGATTATTACTTGAATTTGATACAGAATAGATAAGTCCAAGTTATCATGTTTATTTTGTTCAATTGAGTACGTTTTCACCTTGCTTTTGGTAGCAGTGAAATAGCAATAATTTCAAATAGCCGATAAAAAAAATGAGTTTGAGGCCGGATTGTCTGTTGGACAATTGCTCTACCCGTGAAACCAAAAGTCGAGGGATTGATCCCCTAATTAGATTAATCGAATAATGCAAATTTGTATTGTAAGCTATAAAATTAGCTTTAGAACTAAATAAAAATGTTGAAAATTAGTTATGAGATTTAGTCATCACAGCGAATACACGACTTGAGATACTTTTTAATCCCGAGAAATACTTATAAGCTATTAAACTAATTCAATAATTAACACATCCCCACAAATACACGTTAATAATACAAAGAGAACTAATACTGAACGATTGTCGTTTTAAAAAAGAAAGCGACCCAGTGAGTCGAATTCAAAGCGTCACGGGACATAAAGAAAGAAAAAAAATTAAGTTCTTTTTTTAAACCAGCTACTCGACACGAGTTCATTTTGACGCGTATTAATGGTTGGCCGAGAGACATATGATGAGATAAATAGTCGTCAGTCATTAATGAGATAAAAACGTGACCGAACTTTTCCGTTATTCCTATGGTATTCCATTCTGCCGCGTTATTCACTAAGGTTTCTCAGCGTCGCACTCGTCGTCGAGTGTGGGTTTTAAAGATACGATATTGAATCTCTGTGTTTTATGTATCAACTAGCTGTGCCCCGTTTTATCCGCGTTGAGTTAGTTTCATAGGTTACCCGCGGAACCCTAATGATTTTTTTAAACAAAAGTAACCTAAGTTACTCCTTGTAAAATTATCTTTCTGCCAGTGAAAGTCTCATTAAAATCAGTGCAACCGTTTCGTAGATTAGCCGGAACAAACAGACAGAATAAAATAAAAAATTGGTATTTTCATGTCAGTACCGTATATATTTTCATATGCATTTAGTGAAAAGCTGTTATTATGGATTTACAAACAGACACTTAAATTTTATTTATCTGTATAGAAAATGATTTCCTATGATTGAAACTAAAGCTCGTCGTCGAGTGCGCCGCTGAGAAACCTTAGTGAATAACGCTGGAGTAATGATCCCATTGGGGTCGAATTTGGAACCTTTACGGACTCGAGGTGACAGGTTCTGTAAATAGATTCCAGATAAAAGAAGGGACGATATTTTAAAATGTATAATTTGTCTTAAAGTGGCACAACGACTTTCCTTTTGTTTACTTAAACTTCATTAAAAGTTTAGAAAGCAGACATAGACTTACTGAAATCAAAATCTAAGTTCAAGAACGATTTTAATTAAAAGAATACACTCAAAAAAGCTTTAACAAGATTGAAAAAACATTCCTTCTTTTAATTGCAAATCTATATTATCTATACAGATAAATAAAATAGATGTGTCTGTTTGTAATACCAAAATAACAGATTTTTACTAAATGCATATGAAAGTATACACGCTACTGACACTAAAAAACCAAATTTTAAAAATTTTCTGTCTGTCTGTCTGTTTGTTCCGGGTAATCTCCGAAACGGCTGGACCGATTTTAACGGGACTTTCACTGGCAGGTAGCTGATATATCAAGGAGTAACTTAGGCTACTTTTAATTATCAAAAATATTAGGGTTCCGCGACAATAAGGATGAAACTAAATCTACGCGGGTGAAACCGCAGGGCACAGATAGTTGAACTTATAACTTTAAAGGGAAAGTAATCCACTTTTGGTTTTTTCATTAATGTCACAAGGTCGGAAGAAAACCTCAATTTCGTGACAAAGTGCGTCGATTTAAAAGTAAAGACACGATTTCTTTTATTCCGAGTATAAAAAGTGTAGTACCATTGTGTGGCAAAATGGCCGTTGGTTTAGTGGCGATCGAGAATGCAGGTTTCAATGTTTTTACTGAGATTGCGTCGATGGTAAAGTATTGTAAAAGATGCAAATTACAACACAGCATTGGGAGTTTTGTGCGATTCGGCTCCCTTTTGGGAATGTTATATAATAATCACGAATTAGTTTTTAGTGCAGGGCCCTTAATTTTAAAATATTGTTGAAATGATAATGCTGGCAACCCAAGCTTTTTTTAATTTTTTTTATTCTGATTTATATTATTATTAATTTATATTTATTAAACAAAAATACACAAAAAAAATAACTTATTTATTTCTCACGTTGCTATCAAACAGAACACGAACATTCCAATATAATTCCCAGTATCCAGATGGGTCCAAAACACCAAACGGGCAAACTGTTTGACAAACAAAAAATGAACTGCAAAAACACAGGCAATATTTGAGTTGCACTTAATAGGAGAGAAAAAAACTTGCATCCGGTTGGTCCAAAAATGAAACCAAAGGACCAAATACGACCGAATAGGCGGCAACATGTAAACACTTCACAACACGACCGCTTCCTGGACGTAAAAAAAATAACCATAAACAAACCGCGCCGGCGGAAAAACGCGCCAATTTTTGACACATGACATTTGACATTAGTGACATGTTCATTTAATGCAGCGAAAAATAAACAAGAAAAGTACAGAGAAGAGCTAAAAACAGTAGGCCTAGACGTATCTCTCGCGCTTGCACTAATAGAAGCGAAGACAAAATGTATAGAAATTACATAAATCAGGCACCTGACATTATTTTGTCAATCTAATACTTTTTGTATCGTTTCTATAAGCGAAACGTGAGGATAATGTTACTTTGTCTACATACCCAGAAATGTATACTAGCGACAAATATTTCGCAAAACTTTATAAACAAATCGTGACGACAGAAATTAGCAAAAACATCCAACTGACACAAGAAAAGCTAATAACAGCCACAATACGATAAGGTCCGCCAGAATTCCATTAAAACGACACTGGCCCACCCATTGGACGGATTTTTTGTGCTCGTGCGCATAATTCCACCGAAACAGGTGGAGGCCATTTTGTCCGACAATACATGCTTTTATTGAAATTAAAACCGAATTAGAGAGATGATTGGTTAACCGCAACCCGTGCTTATGGTTCATTTTAATGGGTTTTGTTCTAGCTCGTGATTACTTTATTCTACTGCTAGTGAGGTCGATGACCGATTATGTAAGATTACTCTTGTTTACGTGAATGAAATTATTTCAAGATCAATTTGGATTACGATATTTTGAAAAAGATTTATCAAAAAAGCATGTAATATTTATATTCCGCTTGATGGTAAGTAGTTTGATGGGTCATCGCTCGTTCCCTCCGTGCCTCGAAGACCACGTTAAGCCGTCCCTCTAGGTTGCCAATTTAACATCTTTTCCTGTCAGTCCGATTCCTAAGAAGGTCTGACAGTCTCGAAAAAGGGATTACGAAGATCAGGTGATCAGCTGCAACGAATTGAATCAAGTGCCGACCCCAACCAAAAGGATGATGATAAGATCTTGACCAACACCAAGGTGTCACTCACCTAATAGAATCATATTAGTGCCTACAAAGTAAGAAACATAAGGGCTACACCCAAAATATCGCGCTAGCATAATGCCTCTACTGGTCCGCAAATACCTTATTAAATTCTTTGGAAGTCTTAGATCTTACTGGAGTTATTAATGAAACTTTTGCGAAGAAAGAACTTATTATCAATGGCGTCCACAAAGGGAATATAAGACATTAAATTTCTTACAATGCCGATGAGTTCTAGGGTTTTTCTGAAAACTATTCATTAAAAGTTAGCGCCCGTTCATTATAGCCGTTCAATGAAGTCTAGACTGCAGGTTGGAATCCTCTTAGCCGTTAAAAAGGTTTAAACAAAGCGATCATTTGATAACTTGTTTTCAAATAAGGCTTCTTTTAGTTCTTATAGGTATTTGGCCTCGAGCGAGTGCGAGATATTAAATTTCATCGATATATGAGTTTTATATAAGAGCCGTTGTGAGCGTGCGGTTTGAGTAGTCGCCAGCTGCTGCAAGCTACGCAAGTTCAAATCCCAGCAGGGCCTGTACCAAATATTTCTAAATATTCTCGTCACGGGTTTCACCCGCGTAGTTCTTGTTACCGTGAGAGTACGGATATAAAGTATAGCCTATATTAGGCAGTAATAATGTAGCATTCAAATGGTGAAATATTTTTTTAAATCGCTCCATAAATTTTTGAGCCAATCCGTTACAAACATACATACACGCTTTCCTCTTATTGCAGTCTGAGGGTTTAATCTCAGGGTCTGTACCAGTCTGAGGGTTCTCTTTAAAGGTGGGTAAGAATACAGCGGTTCGTATTCGCATATATCAGAGTAAACACGTTAACTCATCGTGTATTAAAAGACAGTATTTTATATCCGACACCCTTGGAAAACTGCCAGGACGTAATATTACGTTACTCAATAGTAAAATATACCCGTACTATTTGATCTCGATCACTGACACCTGATAATGGGGATGATAGTAGGACTTCATTTTCACCAAATTACAGTTTAACTTACTTGGTAACCTTTTTTTTGCTATTTTTTTGGTATTTATTTGTATGGCTTTACTAACTATACCCTGCGGCTTTACACGCGTAGACTTTATTTCACTGGTGCATTTAATCTTCGGAACTTTTTGTTTTTAAATAAATTTGCAGTAGCCTAAATTACTTCTTGTAACATCAGCTAACTGCCAGTAAAAGTCCCGTTAAAATCGTACTAGCCGTTTCAGAGATATTATGCCAGAACAGACAGACAGAAAAACAGCCTAGATATATTTTTTAATATATTTTTTTACGTATATAATATGTAGTTTAATGAAAAGCTGTTCTTTTGAAATTTCATACAGATATATGTATTATGTCCTTTTTATTGAGAAGAAGTTCTACCTTCCGAACCCGGCGGTAGCATGTATAATCCTGTATAATAATGTAATTCTGATGATTTGAAAGTACTTTGTAAAAAGTCTAATAAAATAAATATATTTAGAATTTTTTATAGGCTACAGATAGACAGACACACTTACCCCATACCAAAAACACACAACTAACAGTTTGTGAAATACCATGGTAAATCACTTGGGTAATTGCTTCGAATGCGAGAAGCGTAATTAAATTACTACACTAGAAACTCTGAGGGCTCGAGACGAGTTCGAAAATGTGCGTCCTTAGCTTTAACTTAATTGTGGTACAAGTTATCGACGGTTACTAGTTAAGTAACTAAGTAACGCTTACTTACTATAATTCACTTCGTCGTATTAGTCGGCGAAATTAACATTTAGTCTTATCGTGGTATTCACGAATTAATGTAAGGGATAGATGTCTGACATCGGTACGTCTGTCCCTGTCAGTGGTGTGGTTTAAGTAGTCGCCTGCAAGTGCTTCTGGGTTAAGCGGGTTCAAACCCACCGGTCTATCTTCACCGATTTCATCCGCGTAGATTTAGTTTCATGCTTTAGCTTATTACTCCTCAAAACATCAGCTATCTGCCAGTGAAAGTCCCGTTTAAATCGGCCCAAGCGTTTCAGAGATTTTCAGTTTCAGAGAGAACAAACAGACAGACAGAGACCATTTTTTTAAATTAGTTTTTTTATGTCAGTACATATAAGTAATAGTTTCATATTACGCTTTTAGTGAAAAGCTTTTGTTAATCTATACAGATAAATAAAATTGAAGTATCTGTTTGTAATTCCGAAATTACAGCTTTTCACTAAATGCATATGAAAGTATACATGCTACTGTCACTAAAAAACCAAGTTTTAATTTTTTTTTCTCTGTCTGTCTGTCTGTCTGTTTGTTCCGGGTAATCTCTGAAACGGCTGGACGGATTTTAAGAGGACTTTCATTGGCAGGTAGCTGATATTTCAAGGAGTAACTTAGGCCACTTTTATTTATTAAAAATATTAGGGTTCCGCGACAATAAGGAAGAAACTAAATCTACGCGGGTGAAACCGCGGGGCACAGCTAGTAAAATATAAATTTTTGCTCTGTCTCTACGTCTGTCTGTCTGTTTGTTCCATGTAATCTCTGAAACGGCTATATGAGAAGTCTTTGAGAGAAGATCTGTTAAAGTGGCAAATCAGCTTCCAAGGCCTTTAAGGTCTGTTTTATATATGTTTAACAGAGAGTTTGTCTGTGTATCTAACTTATTATGTCAAGATCCTAAGATGACGTGAAATAATGCCGTAGTGTCCCTTAGGATTAAGGGCATCTAAGTGGGTTGGGGCTATTAATCTGGCTGACCAGTTGACAAACGCAAACGATACAGACTTAGTACTGAAGCTAAGAAAATTCTTGTATAAAAGGCCTTTATTTAAAGGCCTGCGAAGGACAAATAACGAAATCCTACTAATCTATACAGATAAATAAAATTGAAGTGTCTGTTTGTAATTCCAAAATAACAGCTTTTCACTAAATGCATATGAAAGTATACACGCTACTGATACTGAAAAACTAATTTTTTGAAATTTTTCTCTGTCTGTCTGTCTGTTGGTTACAGGTAAACTCTGAAACAGCTGGACCGATTTTAACGAGACTTTCACTGGCAGGTAGCTGATGTTTCAAGGAGTAACTTAGGCTACTTTTATTTATTCAAAATATTAGGGTTCCGCGACAATAAGGATGAAACTAAATCTACGCTGGCCTACGTCCTTCTCAATTGAAAAGATATATTGTTTTTCTACAGTGTGACAGTGACAGACTTATACACGTCATATACATCAGTCTCATAATAGGAGTTAAACTACTATGGCAAAAATAAGTCATCTGTACATTCTCTAATTTTCCATCATTTATTGACCGATGGATTTGATGAGGGAAAATGTAGTTTAATTTTTTACCTTCCAGATATATTTTCACCTTTATA
The DNA here is from genome assembly GCA_964035505.1 of Watsonalla cultraria. Taxonomy (NCBI): domain Eukaryota; kingdom Metazoa; phylum Arthropoda; class Insecta; order Lepidoptera; family Drepanidae; genus Watsonalla; species Watsonalla cultraria. Next base: position 4,435,301 of record OZ037734.1, on the reverse strand, counting down.
AGATATGTTTAAACCACGTAATTCATCCTTAGCACCCAGAGACGAGACTTAAAACCGGGATTTGTCAGTAAATAACAGACTTAAACAAATCCTATTACCCTAGGCCCGGCTTACAAGGGATTCTTTTTGCAGAAACGCAAATACCGGTGTCGCTATGTGCCGCTGGATGGAACAGTCAACTCAGTTTACAAATTTTTAACAAGTAAACTAAGTAGGTATTTTTCTTCAGAATTTGACGTAACGTGACTTTGGTATTTTGTACTTGAAAGAGCAGTGGTAGCCTTGGTTTTTGAGTAGTCGCCTGGTATGCAAGCGACGCAAGTTCGAATCCCAGCTTGTACCAAATAGTTTTTCCTTAAAACTTATGTTCAGTTATTTCACACCAGATGCTGTGCGGTGAAGGAAAACATCGTGAGGAAACCTGCATATGGCTGAGAAGAAATTCAAAGACGTATAGTGCCTGAGAAGGTAATTACGTATATGTAATAAACATAATATTATCACCAGATTGTTTTACAAACATTCGCTAATCGACTACTAATGAAAACGTCTCAGTTATAAAGAAACGTTTAGCTGAACTTATAACAATCTTAAATACTTTTGAAAACTTCGAAAACAAGTACAATTTATACTTAAACTTGAACCAATGACAAAGTATAATGCATTTACAGTCAAAAGTAAAAAAAATAAGAATGTAATCTAAGTATTCCGCGCCACAAACTCCAAGTTAACGTAAGTACAAGTTAAGCACAACATTAAACTCTCGTTAAACCTAGCTTAAGCATTTCGTTTTCAGTCCCACCTCACCCTTCAGTGTTTAAGTGCTAAACATTTGACAGCCTCACTAAGTTTGTACTCGTTAAGTAGCTAAGTAATTTGAGGACTGGCAACATTCATTCCAACGTGTTTAGTCGTAACCTATTTGATGCTAACTTTTACCTACCTGCTTCAAAAAAAAGCATGTTTCAATCCAGAAGAATTCGTATGCCATACATCCAAATATGTTAAGGAATTAAAATAGATTTTTTAATTTATAGATTGAATTTTTTTTGCCTGATACGGCGATGGACTTACCCTCTGTTACGTTGACACTTAATCATATTGGGTGAAAAGTCGGTGTTGTCACAACTCCTCTGTTTCATCACTTCGGGGACCCTTCTGGGATCCATTAATCAATACTATGAATCAAGTATCTTTATTCGGATACTTTTTATCAAAATAGTATAATATTTTTTGAAAAGAGTAATCCTTGAGTTTCTTGCCGGGATCTTCTCAGTAAAAGCGAACTTTGCCGAACCTGGCAGTAGCATTTATAATCACAGAGTCATGTCATTCTGACGATTTGAAAGTCCTTTGTTAAGTCCAATCTAATAAAGATATTTTTGAGTTATTATTAGTTAGATTCTAGGTCGATAACCTGTGAGCTTTTGTAGCAATTTGGTCTAAGATACTTACTACAACTAACTTTGGTAGAGTCCATTAGAAAATGTTGTTTCTGAAGTTTCTAGACTTCTAATTATATAATGAGATTTATCTTTATCTGTGTGTTAAATAAGGTTAGTCTACAGGCATACAGTCTGACGATGAACGGTTACCGTCATAATGACCTAGCCGTGGTGGTCATCAGGGTTGAGTAGTCGCCTGCTACGCAAGCTACGCAAGATCGAATTCCAGCAGGCTTGAACAAATAAGTTTTTCTAAAAACGTATGTGGGGTAATTTCACACCACGTCGTCCTGGATTCGATCCTCGGGTCGGACAAAGTGGCTCACTCTCTATTACATGGGACTTAAATATAACTGGCAAAATGTGGGTGTACTTTAAGTACACTTCTGCCTACCCCTTTGGGGAATACATGCGTGATTGTATGTATAAAGAAAAAGAATTATTTTCAGTTGAATCACCAAATGGCGATTACCAAAAGAACCGTAACTAATCGCCAAGTAGGTACATCCCTAGGGGGAGAGCCGGGCTCAGTTGTTAAACTTAGCCCCACACTATTAGCTGCGCGAATGTTTTTCGCCAGTGTTGCCAACTTATTCTTTGCTGAAAGTTTTCCAATAAACGAGTTTTTTTTCGGAATTCCCCTCCTATTTATAGTTTAGTGGGCACTGCGAAGTAATTCAAGTATTGACAAGGTGTCTTGCGGGGAGGGTATTGTTGAAAATTGATAATAATGTGTTTTCTACGTCATTGTCTAAAGGAAAAAAAAGGAAAAAAAATCTAAAGGAAAGATTTAAGTAGGAGAGAGATGACGGGTATTTTCTATCGGAGAAAAGTCGATACAGAGAGAACAAGAAAGTCTGTCAAAAATTGTCTGAAGATTGAACTGTGGTGTGTTAAGCTTTAATATCTAGACTGCAGTCTCTTAACTGATTGTGTGATTAAAATTTTTTTATTTACTTGCAATGTATTTCTGCCTGGGAGGAATCTTGCAACTGAATTTCAAATCAATCCTTAACCACTTGAGCTGAAATTTGGCAGAAATGTCAATCGTCTGTTAAATCCCGATTTAGTAACTATAAACTACAAAGAAAGACAGGACACAAATAATGAAACAAATTGTAGTTAGATTCACGTCTACGTTACACGAGACTTTTATGCGAAAATAAGGTCTGAATTGGGACAAATTAGAAACGCCATCAAAAACAGATGATATTTTTTTTTTTTTTTATTTTTTATTATTCAAAAAGACACAAACAGTCAATAAGAAACAAAATAAGACTTAAGATAGTTAATTATATGACAAACAGTGTCCAAAGATACAAACAAATTTCAAAGACAGTAAAAAAAAGAAAAATTAAGAAAAATTTGGTGCTAAATTATAACTAATTATTTTCTAAATATTTCAACAATAGGTACTTATTAAGTGTATACATAATTAAGAATATGAGACTTAAACTTACTGAGTGAGGTGTGGAATATATCTGTATCAACAAAATATTTGTTAAAAGTGCTACAGGTACGTGGGACAAAACTATTATTACCATAATTGGTATTAAATGTAGGTACATGAAATAAGTTTCTGTGGCGAGAACCATCCCTAGGGCAGCGTAAGGTTAACTTTTACAATAAGTAAATACTATCAATTGAATTATGCAATATTTTATATAATAACATTTGGTCACGAACTAATCTTCTAGATTTTAATGACGATATACCTGAACTTGAATTACTAAATCTATAATGGAGATGTTTGAGAAATTTATTTTGTATTCTCTCTAGTTGTTCAACATATAGAAAGTATTGAGGATTCCATGCAGTAGATGCATATTCGAGAATAGATCTCACAAAAGAATAATATAATGTCATTAGTGTGACTTCATTCTTGAACGGCTTAGTCACCCGAAGCACGAAGCCAAGCATTTTATAAGCCTTGCTACATATATTAGCAATATGAGCTTTTAATAATAATTTTTCATCCAATATTACCCCTAGGTCTCTCACCTCCGATACACGCTTGATTGGAGAATTATTAAAAGAATATGAAAAATTTATTTTATTAATGGTTTTCCGAGTAAATGAAATTACGTGACATTTATTGATGTTTAACTGAAGCATGTTTGCCGAGCAATAATTCCATACCCGATCTAGGTCTTCTTGAAAACAAATGGAGTCATTAATAGAAGATATCGCTCGAAATATCTTGTTGTCATCGGCGTAAAGAAGAAAATTTGAGTTTTTAAAATTATAAGAGATATCATTTATGAATATATTGAATAGGAGAGGACCGAGATGAGAACCCTGAGGCACCCCAGACGTAACAGGAACGAATGATGACTGGAATCCCCGAACTGTCACACACTGACTACGATTTCTTAAATAAGACTCGATCCATCGCAGTAGGCTGCCGTGTATACCGAAATCTTCTAACTTATGTATCAATATATAATGCGAAATCTTATCAAAAGCTTTAGAATAGTCAGTATACACGACATCCACTTGTAAGCCCGAGTCCATGGCTGACATAACAAAATCTAGAAACTCACAGAGGTTGCTTTCGGTTGAACGTTTAGGTATAAATCCGTGCTGTTGCGAGATTATACTAGGCCGTATCGATGGCATTATAAGGTCACAAACAATCTTTTCGAAGACTTTAGGAATGACAGATAATTTGGATATGGGACGATAATTTATAACGTTATGCCTATCACCACACTTAAATACCGGGACCACGAATGATTTCTTCCATTCATCTGGAAATATACCACTATCAAGAGATTGTTTAAATATAAGAAATAATGGAATAGATAGCTGTGCGGAACATTTTTTCAAAAATAGTGGTGGAATGCCGTCAGGGCCGGGGCTCTTGGTTGTGTCAAGATTCGAAAGATATTTTTCTACAATTTTTTGGGATAAACTATAGCTAGACAGAGTAATAACATTATTATTATAACATTGAGTATGAATTGGGTATGAGGTATTGGAAAGAGTTGGTTCAAATACTGATCTAAAGTGTTCATTAAATAAGTCTGCCATTCTTTGGCCATCAGTAGTACTATCTTCCGCTAAGAATATTGAATCAGGGACATCATTTACGCAGTGTTTCGATTTAACAAACTTCCAGAAATCTTTGGGATTTTTATTGATGTTGTTTTCGGAGGAAGTTATATAGTTATATAAGCATTTGACTTCAACCTTCTTTTGTCGCTTCCTCAAAAAGGAAAACATCTCATAGTCATCAATTCTCCCATAAATCTTCCACTTACGGTGAGCTTTATCTTTTTCTCTTAAAATTTTGATAAGTGCTTTATTATAATAAACTGGATATTTTTTACTATTGTACTGAACTTTCTTAGGGATATGGTTTTGAATTATTTCATTAATAATGCCATAAAATTCTAGTGTACATTGATTGACACATTTCCCAAAAAAGGTATTTTCCCAATTTATTGAGGAGAGATAACTATTGATAAGGTCATAGTTAGCTAGATGAAATTTCAATGAAACACGAGGTGGGCAGCGTAGAGATAGAAGAGGGGTAATAGCAGTGGTTAAACCTAAAGCCGGATGATGAGCGTCTTCGGGTATTAAAGGTGTCAAACATCTGTTCACCTTGCAGGTTATGTTTGAAATTACAAGATCCAGGATTCGGTCATTGGTATTTACTATCTGATTATATTGAGAAAAACCTGTGATGTTCAGAAAATCATTTAAGTTGGACACGAGCATATCAATATTCGGATTGATAAGATCAACATATTGATTATCTGAAGTGCCACACCATATCGCCTTAGAAATATTGAAATCTCCAATTATGAGCACATGATCCTCCGGTTTCTCTAAAACCATGTCGGAAACATGGTCGAAGAATGTTTGCATCGAATTGATTTGATTGCATCCATGAGGAAAATATACGCAAAATAGGTGAAACTTATTGCAATTATTATTAAAAATTGAAGAAACGCAGACATGTACAGCTTCGGCATCTACAAAGCTGGGCAAGTCAGATTTAGTACTATCCAATGATATTGAGAAGCTTTTATTTAAGGCAATTAAAACACCACCACCCAACTTATTGTGGCGCACTTCATACGGGCGATCGAATCTATAAACACAATATCTGTCATCAAAAAGTTCAGGATTAAAAATACTTGGTAGTAACCAGGTTTCGGTAATAAATATAATATCATAATCAGAGTTAACCACCGATACAAAAAAATCATTTGTTTTAGTACGTAGACCTCTGGCATTCTGATAGTATATATTTAGGATATGTCTAGACTCCGGTTCGAATTATTATAATTATACTAGAACAATACAGCAAAATTCTCGAATATAAAGGGCTATAAGATAGCTGCCAACAATGTATATAATCCATACCACGCACCAAACATAAACAGTACAATATACTATAAACATATTCAAAATAAATAATAAAATATACAACGAAATAATCAGCATAGGTGGCACCATAACAAACAGACTCCCTACATCGAATTAATATGTTTGTGATAATTACATATAATAAAGACCGTCTTATATTAGATTTGAAAACTACACCTAATAGATCAGCAAGCAAATAATTTAAATAATGTGCATATAAAAACATAACAACAATAATTAGGAAATCGCGTTCTACAGAGCAACAGAAAACCCCAAAATAAAACAAATGAAACGGTCGGAGAAACGATATTGTTATGTCTTTAAATGACTTTAACATCACCGGGAAATATAATATTCTGCAAAAGGATGCTATATTTATCAACTCACTCAATAACATACTAAAACAATATAGTCTAACGATTAATGTGCACTTAACACAGTATTTCACGTAATAATATAATATACTTATAAAGAAATATCGGTAGGTAGGAAGTAAAAAGTGAACGCTTAACAAACAAAATACCTTAAATATACAAGCAATAGTATAACTAAAGATCTTTACTATAAGTGTTATTTTAGTCCAGCGATTGAGACTCAATTCAATAGGTGCAATAAAATAAAAGATAAGAGAACAAAGGACCAGCGGAATGTCAGCGATACTCAATATGCGGCCCGCTGGGTTGAACACATCTTTAAAAACGAACTCAATCAGAGGATAAGTACACAAGTTATGTATTTTACAAAAAGTATTTAGAACAATCAATAGTAAGTAAAGTGTATCTAACATATTTTGAAGAGATCTTTTTCGTTTTTTATGGTAATAACTGGTGAGGTATCGTTTTTTCGTACAAAAATTTTACAATGTCTGACCCAAACATATTGAAATTGTTTATCCTTACCTAGACCTTTAGCTTTGGAGAGTAGATTTTTATTGGATACAGTAAGATGATCATTTACATAAAACTTTGAGTCCCCGGAGAATCCCAATGCACTTATATTTGTAGATTTATCCTTTCGACACGAAGCTATGAAATCTTCTTTAACATAACGACAGTGGAAGGATATTATAATTGGCTTGGGCTTACTAGGTTGACGCGTAGGTATCCTCGCTATGTAATTTATTTGGTTTTTTACGATTGGGTATCCAACAGCAACTCCTATTTTCTCCGCAACATCAAAGAGGTTTTCATTCTGCTTTTGGGGAATCCCGACGACTTCTGCATTATTGACTCTAGACCACTGGTCCCTCTCCAGCAAGTCTTCGGAGATTCTTGTAACTTCACACTGGATATCAGGTATTTCATGAATTTTACCTTCTAAATTCTCGATCCTTAAATCCAAGGATGTAACTTTTTCGGAGAACTTATTAATCGTGTCGTGGGCCATTGACAAAGAAGCCTGGAGATTTTCGATCTCAGATTTTATAATTTTCACATCATCAACTGATTGTGGGATAGGAGCTAGCATTGTGGTAATCTTCAGAAGCTGCCCGTGTAGTCCCTCTAGAGAGATCGTAGGGCTGGCGCACACTCCACCGATGTTAGGTGATAATGATTTAGACTTACATTCTGGACAGCGCCAAGCTGTTTTACGGTCACCAAGTCTTCGGTATCCAAGCTCTGTAATACCCGAGCACTTAAAATCAAAGTGGCGATCACACGTACCACAGTGGGTACCATCCGTAAACTGCGAATTGCAACTAGGACAAGAAAACATACTTGTTTTTCGTAATTTAATTTAAATGAATTTGCGGGCACCAGTTGAGAGTTCCTGACAGGAGTTAAATAACTAAATATTGTATTTGCACACTAGTGACTCGAACGACGTATCGACGACGACTTATGTTTATTTTTATTAGCGTCCTAGTATAATATTGTATACTATCTATATCTATACATCTATACAGATAAATAAAATTGAAGTGTCTGTTTGTAATTCCAAAATAACAGCTTTTCACTAAATTCATATGAAAGTATACACGCTACTGACACTAAAAAACCAGGTTTTAAAATTTTTCTCTGTATGTCTGTCTGTTTGTTCCGGGTAATCTTTGAAACAGCTGGACTGATTTTAACGGGACTTTCACTGGCAGGTAGCTGATGTTTCAAGGAATAACTTAAACTACATTTATTTATTAAAAATATTAGGATTCCGCGAAAATAAGGATGAAACTAGATCTACGCGAGTAAACCGCGGGGCACAGCTAGTACACAATATAATACTAATGCTGTTCCATTATTCTGATATAACAATTAAACTAGGATCAAACAAAATTTATTGAAAGTATCGATTTTACAATAAATATTCCGAATTCAAATGGGAGAGCATAATGACAGAAATTAATTTGCATTATACATGTCGCCTTCTGTAACGAATGATTTCCCATGAGCCTGTATCGATATTAATCACCAATTGAATCGATACGACACAAATCCGATTTGTAATTCGCATCGACAATACGTCAAATTAATAAAATCATTGGCTACTTATCTATTCAATTTGATTCGATTTCGATTTCGATTCGAAATTAATCGCATTAACAATAAATTTGATTCCGTATTTATGTAAATTTTATTTCGTACTAAAAGAATAATGTGCTTGCTAGTAAGATGATGAATGGTGAGTCTATCGCCGTCTTAGGCACTAAACATACGTCTTTGAATTGCTTCTCACGCAGTTGATGCAGGTTTCCTAACGATGTTTTCCTTCACCGTAAAGCCATGGTGTGAAATCACTGTAGGTACATATTTTTTGACAAAATCATTGTGACTTGGTTTTGTGTGATTTGTGCTTGGCTTACGTAGAAGGCGACTGCTAAAACTCCTCATATATTCCCCAGTCAAGCATTCAGTCAAAGCGCTTTATTAGCGGGCAATAACGACTTAAACATGCAATATATTTCATACTCTCATTATGTTTATTGTACAGGAGAGCGATCATAAATCGGTTTTCAATTATTACTGGCCTGAAGGGCCGACCGGCGCGTCTTATGCTAACTTATTGACTGATGAGAGAAAAAAAACGCGTTTAAGTACCCCTTTTTAGCAGCTACACCACGAACGGAAAGCTTGTGCTAAAAACATTTTGTTTTAATGAGGCATTTTTGTTGTTTTATTTCGGAACAAACCAACGAGACTGATTGTAATTAGTTATAAATACTAAGGTATAAACAGACCACCCACTATAATGCTTAGGCTGCATGACCTGTGGTGGTCATCTGTGGGGGCTGGTCATCTCAAGCTACAAAATTATACGTAGTACCAACTTTTAGTTTTTATATTTTTTATCGACTTTTGTGCACTAGGATTGCATCCATGGGCTTATTGTTTTGTGATGTACATTGTACTAGCGGACGTCACGCGGTTTTCGCCGCGTAGTTCCCGTTCCTGTGGGAGCACGGGGATAAAATATAGCCTATGTTACTCAGGGTGAAAGTAGCTTTTCAACAGTAAAATAATTTTTGAAATCGGCACAGTTGTTTTTGAGTTTATTAATTACAAACATACACACAAAAATACAAGTCTCTTTATGTAGTGTAGATGTAGACTATTTCATCTGCGCAGTATTTGTCATATCGTTATATTTTGGTCAATTCACATAATATCTTTATAAATAACTAGCTGACCCGACAGACGTTGCCCTGTCTTAATCATGAGAATGCAGCACATATTCTGTCAATTCTATGTCAAACGTCCTAAGGTTACATCAAAAAGTTTTTATTGTCCAAAGCGCTAAGGGTAGATTTAAGAAGAAAGAAACAATTTGATATGTATTTTTAAATTTTTAAATTTTCCACGCAATTTTCTTAGTTTTTTGTTTTAAAGAACCATCTCCTGACAATAACGAACACAACAAAAAAATACTATTGAAATCGTTCCAGCCGTTCACCCGTGATGTTGTGACCAAGGAAAATGGGGATTCATTTTTATATATTACGAGAGCCTATAGTCGTTGCGCGTTCAAAAGTAGCTATGTGTTTTATTCACTTTAGGAGACGCAAAAAATGATTTTCTCGTAATATGGACCTAGTATTAAAAAAAATATTCATACTACTGATACATATAACAAATTTACATAGTTTTTATTAGCTTAATGTTGGATAGGTATTATTATTTATACTGACAAAATTAAACAATATTGGAAATTTTGATACAAAGTTCACGAAATACACATAGCGACTTTTGCACGTGCAACGACGCTATGTGCTATTCTAATGTATATTAAAATCCATGCATAATCTATACAGATAAATAAAATTGAAGTGTCTGTTTGTAAATCCAAAATAACAGTTTTTCACTAAATGCATCTGAAAGTATACACTCTACTGACACTAAAAAACCAAATTATAAAATTTTTCTCTGTCTGTCTGTCCGTCTGTTTGTCTGTCTATCTGTCTGTTTGTTCCAGGTAATCTCCGAAACGGCTGGACCGATTTTAACGGGACTTTCACTGGCAGGTAGGTGATGTTTCAAGGAGTAACTTAGGCTACTTTTATTTCTTAAAAATATTAGGGTTCCGCGACAATAAGGATGAAACTACATCTACGCGGGAGAAACCGCGGGGCACAGCTAGTGTATATTAAAATCCATGCATAATATTACATAAACTTTCACGTTTAAAATAATAGTAGGAAGTACTAGCTCGTGCCAACAAAGAAGTAATTATAATCCTAATTAATTATATTGTTGACAAATAATGTTGGGAAACCACTGAAGATAATTCCATCAAAACATACCGTTTTACTCCCAAAGTGAACAGCACTTTATAAGTCTTCATTTTCCGTACCTGTAACCAAAACAATAACAATTTCAACAAGACGATAGCTAAGGGTGGGTTGCATCAACCAACTTTAATAATAACAAACATGTTGGAATACCTACAAAAAAATAAATTGCACCGTTTGAAAACTGTCAGATTACATCATAACTTTTACTTGTTATACGTATACTTCTCTAGTTAAAGTTAAAGCTTACTGCCAGTGACCCTGATGAATATGTCAACCTTTAGACATTAAGGCTTGTTTACACCAAAATAGTAATCTATACAGCTATATCTATATACATCTATACAGATAAATAAAATTGAAGTGTCTGTTTGTAATTCCAAAATTACTTTTCACTAAATGCATATGAAAGTATATACGCTAATGACACTAAAAAACCAAGTTTTAAAACTTTTCTCTGTCTGTCTGTCTGTTTGTTCCGGGTAATCTCTGAATCGGCTGGACCGATTTTAACGGGACTTTCACTGGCAGGTAGCTGATGTTTCAAGGAGTAACTGACTTTTATTTATTTAAAATATTAGGCTTCCGCGACAAGAAGGATGGAACTAAATCTACGCGGGTGAAACCGCGGGACACAGCTAGTACTTAATACCTAACGCTTAAATATAATTAAACGTTAGCGGTAACTATGACTTTCGTTTTGACTGCGGTTAGCTGATCTGAAATTCTAGATTATGATGGACTCAGATCATCAGGGAATCTGTCAGGATGACCTGAAGAAGATGGCAGGCAATCTGGACTTTTAACAAAGCACTTTCAAATCGTCAGAGTGACACAATTCACAGGATTATACATGCTACCGCCAGGTTCGGAAGGTTGCTTTTACTGAGAAGAACACACATTATAACATTACGTAAAATAATGCTTAGTTTAGGTAAAGTTTGCGGTTGTTGCCGTTTTTACTACATCTCGCTACTAAACTATTTTAATATAGCACAACTGCAGTATTAGGCGCCGCGCACACTTGTACGTTACAGGTTTATATTCAACACAAATCTATACATCTATACAGATAAATAAAATTGAAGTGTCCGTTTGTAATTCCAAAATAACAGCTTTTCACTAAATGCATATGAAAGTATACACGCTACTGAAACTAAAAACCCAAGTTTAAAAAAATTTCTCTGTCTGTCTGTTTGTTCCGGGTAATCTCTGAAACGGCTGGATGGATGTTAACGGGACTTTCACTGGTAGGTAGCTGATGTTTCAAGGAGTAATTTAGGCTACTATTATGTATCAAAAATATTAGGGTTCCGCGACAATAAGTATGAAACTAAATCTACGCGGGTGAAACCGCGGGGCACAGCTAGTAAAAAATAAAATTGCTATATGTAGGAATGATAATACCAGAAAATTTACAGTGAAATTAATTCAGTCGTGCAGGGGCCTTACCATGAGCTCTTATTGCCATGATAGATTCACTCATTTTTGAGACAGATGTATGTGCCGTGTATACATCTGTCATTGTCGCACAACTGAATTATCATTGCAATAAGAGCTCATGGTTGAGCCCCAGGTCTGCCTAAACAAAATAACATTCTCTCGCGCTTGTGCTATTAGAAACGATACAAAATGTATCGAAATGACATAAATCAGTCAAGTGACATATGTAATTTCCGTACATTTTACATCGTTTCTAAGGCGAAGCATGAGGATAATATTACATGTATGTAGACCCTGTTAGAATACTGTTTAAGCTTCTTGACACTTAAAAACCTTTCGTTGTTATGAATAGAATGAGAGTAATCATAATTATTTGCTTCTATTTTCAAATTAAAACCAATATTATGAGTAATTTTAAGTTTAAAAGTGTTGCCAGTACGCACAAGGTTTAACAGACCAAACACCGCATCAAATTAAGGCAATGTTTTTCCACTGCAAGATTTATAGCAACACTTAGCTAAGAACACTTAAAAATCTCACTTAACTTACGGCACTGGTGTTAGCGAAGAAAAATAACAGTATATTAGTTATAGTGAGGCTAAACACGTAATTATAGAGTTTGGGCGGAGAAGTAATATATTATTTAGTGAACAAGATGGGGATTAGTGGCCTTGGGGTTAGAGCAGTTGCCTGCTACGCTAGCGATGCAAGTTCGAATACCAATGAGCTTTTCTAAAAAAACTTATGTGCAGTGATTTCGCACCACATGCTTTACGGTGAAGGAAAACATCTGAGGAAACCTGCATGTCTGAGAAGTAATTCAAAGGCGTATGAAAAGTGCCTGAGACGTCGATCACGTTGTCACGTTGGCACTTAATCATTTTCGGCGAAAAGTGGGTGTTGTTATTACAACACCTCTGCCTGCCGCTTCGGGGAAAATAGCCGTGAGCATATTATTTATCACTATTTTTGGCAATAAGTAAACTTGGATGGAAAGCATACAAGACAAAGTTTTAACTACATAAGAGACTGTCTCTTGTCTATACATCTATACAGATAAATAAAATTGAAGTGTCTGTTTGTAATTCCAAAATTAAAGCTTTTAACTAAATGCAAATGAAAGTATACACGCTACTGACACTAAAAAACCAAGTTTTAAATTTTTTCTCTGCCTGTCTGTTTGTTCCGGGTAATGTCTGAAAGGGCTGGACGGATTTTAACGGGACTTTCACCGGTAGGTAGCTGATGTTTCAAGGAGTAACTACGTAGTGTAAGTAGGCTACTTTTAGTTATGAAAAATATTAGGGTTCCGCGACACTAAGGATGAAACTAAATCTACGCGGGTGAAATCGCGGGGCACAGCTAGTTTTGAATAAAACATTTCTATTACTCCTTTATAACATTTAGCCACAAGCTGCATACAATACCTTTGTTTAAACAGTCGTGCTAAAAGAAAAGTAAATTCAAGTAAGAAAAAGCTAAGGTGCTTAATTAATTTAACTCTCTAACGGGGCGGCTCTCGCTATTGTCTTTTATCTAAGATTACCTTTGCTTTCTGCTTGCTCTTTAAACTCATTTTAAACTTTGAATTAAACCTAGTTTAAATAGTGACTAAAGGTGTTAGGATATTGACACTGTCATCTTTATATACCTTATTAAAAAGGGTTTTAAAATAAAAGCAATCCGTTAAAGTGCAAGCATAAAGAAAAGTAAAATACATTAACGTATATTTTACATCGCTTTAAAAATAGTATACATACTATTCGACTCAAATAACAACATACATACATACGCTCACGCCTGTATTCCCCTAAGGGGTAGGCAGAGGGTGCGTCTATCGCCGTCTCAGGCACTACACATACATCATTGAATTACTTCTCAGACATATGCGGGTTTCCTCACGATGTTTTCTTTCACGGTGTGTAATCTCTGCACATAAGTTTTTAGAAAAACTAATTGGTAAAATATCAAATTAAAAAATATCTTTTCATTCGCTAATATTTTAATTCAAATCCCGTTCAATTAAGATGAAAATGTATTCAATAAATGCATCATTAAAGATAAAATATAATTAAAATAACCTTTTAAGAGATTAACAGTAGCTCGCGACGAGCAACTCCTGAATAATGGACACTTTGAGGACATAATTACGGTTTTAAACTTATAAAATCCACTTGAAACCACTTGGCATATTCGATGAGCTTTTATATTTTTAATTCCTTGTCAATTACTGCAGTAAAAAATGCATACGGCAGGCCGTCTCCCATACTCCGCATGTAATGAAATGTACGTGATGCCAGCTGAGTTTCTTGCCGGTTCTTCTCAGACGGCTAGTGTCCGAACCAGAGGTAAATTCGTTGACATTCATAGTGCCTCACCAGGGCCTAAACTGAATAAATATAATTTTCATTCAACACTTTCGTGGATAATCACCCTGAATGTGATTTGTCTGCAGATGATTGGAAGAATATATTGTCTGTTTGGAGTTTTGTGAAGAGACTGCATGAAAGCGGTTCCTTTTTCCTTGTAATTCAAGTGAATGATTTCATGACGGCTACATATAGCTCATTGAATAAATAGATTTATGTTGTTTAGTGTATATTATGTAAAAAAGAGGAGCTCGTGGCACAGTTGCTATCACGCATATCATTCGATCAGCGAAGTTAAGCAACCATACGCCTAGCCAGTAGTGGGATGGGTGACCGCCCGAGTTCCCTCCGTGCCTCGGAGAGCACGTTAAGCTGTCGGTCCCGGTTGCCAATTTAACATCTTTGGCAATCGTTACAGGTCAGTCGGAGGCCTAAAAATAATCTGACAACTGGTTTAACCCAGATCACAGATTTTCCTCCTAAATGTGGTTGCGAAGGTCAGATGGCAGTCGCTTCGTATAAAAATCAGGTGATCAGCCACATCGGGTTGAATCAAGTGCCGACCCCAACAATGTATGGGATAAGGCCAGGGAGATGGAGTGTATATTATGTAATTGGACACTATCACCTTAGGTGAACCTGTAATGATAGTAAATAGTAGATAGTATGTAAATAAATAAATAAATGTTACAACTGAAATTAGCAACACTTGATCTGAGATACCCATACGCGCGTGTTCGTGATATTTTATCCTCATCTCCACCTATTTAGAAAGCCGTCCTTCTGTTTTATGATTGCAGTATATCTGTCAATTTCCAGACAGAAATTCGGAGGTGGAGTCGTTAAGGCGAAGCGATACGATTTCCGGAATTAAGTAAACGGAATTACGGAAAGATACGGCGTGTCGTTGATAAGGCATCGGAGTTTAAATATTCACGGCAGTACTGTCTAGTTATTTAATCTGGAGTCCAATTCATTTGAATTAATATATGTCTCTGTGAATATATGTCATGCGGAACAAGGATATTTGCCAGAGAACCAGAGTCACCGACATAGCTCTTAAGATTTGCAAGTTGAAGTGCCTGCCCATTGCAGGCCACATCGCTCGTAGAACTGATAACCGATGGGGAAGAAAAGTTCTCGAGTGGCGACCACGGACCGGAAGACGCAGCGTAGGCAGGCCTCCCACTAGGTGGACCGACGACATCGTGAGAGTCGCGGGCAACCGATGGATGCAAATAGCGCATTGTCGTTCGGCGTGGCGGTCCAAGGGGGAGGCCTATGTTCAGCAGTGGACGTCTTCCGGCTGATGATGATGATGATGATGATGATGAATATATGTCTATCTTTTATATTAAATTCACATTTGCAGTTAAACTGTCAAAATTGAGATCAAAAATATCTGTTCAAATTAGACTTGTTATAAAGTATTTTCAAATCATCAGAAGGACACAGAAGTAATTTAACACAGGACTATAAATGTTACAACTGGGTTTAGAAGGTTGCTATTAATGAAAAGAATCCGACAAGAAACTCAAAAATTACTATTTTCAAAAATACGGTTACAATTTTAAATGGCTACTATATTTATTATCTTATGCATAAGTCCATGGACACAGATCAAAAACTGAAATACTAAAAATAAAATATGGGTAAAAATGTTATATCTTTAATTTCCCAAAAAGGTAGGCAGAAGTGTTACAGCACCTAATTTTCACCGAAAATAATGGGCGACGTTACAGATGGTGAGTCCATCGAGTACTTTAATCATATGCCTTTGAATTACTTCTCAGACATATGCAGGTTTCCCCACGATGTTATCTTTCATGGTGTAACATCATTGGTAGATACAGGCCAGTGAGATCAAACCTTGCGATAGAAGCGCCTACTCAAACCATTCGACCACAACGGCCTTGTGTAAATGTTCCATTAATTTGCGGTTACATCAGAAACGTCTACATTTAACGCCATTCCGGAATAATTACGAACAAAGTTACTTCTAACTGGGTCAAAATACGCGCATTACACTTCGCCTTAACATTAAAAATACAATTAGTGTTGCTCATATACCTAACATATTTGGCTTTATGCTAATGTGGCTAAGCTTTTACTTGCTCTCAACGAGATATATGACGTAATCGTGTTTTAGGGTACCGTGATGTACGGAAAATGCCATCCCAGAAGGATTTCCAAAGTGGTAAGCAGAGGTGTTGGAACAACACACACATTTCAGCGAAAATGATGAAGTCTGAGGCATAAATATCTTGGAATTACTTCTCAGACATATGCAGGTTTGCTCACGATGTGTTCCTTCACCGTAAAGCACGTGGGGTTAAGTTACTGCACTGAAGTTTTCAGGAAAACTCACTGGTACAGGCCGGTAGGTTTTGAACTTGCGTCGCTAGAGTAGCAAGCGGTTGATGAAGCGCGCGACCACGGCTCTTAATACGCGACGCTTAACCAAATTTAAATGACATGGAAAAGTATTATTTTGTGTAGTTTATAAAAAAATCGTTTCCTTACAAAGAATTTCCTACATTTAAAACAAAATATAATCACATATTTATTTATTTACACGTTACTAGCTTGCGCCGGCAACTTCACAACTGTCTGGGCCCCAACCATGAGCTCTTATTGCAATGATAATTCAGTTGTGCGACAGTGACAGATATATACACGTTACATACATCTGTCTCATAAATGAGTGAAACTATAATGGCAATAAGAGCTCATGGTAAGGCCCCTGAACAGAAAGCATTCCTTGTCACATAAAATGCAAAAACTTATAGTATCCAGTGAAATTATTGTCAACGGCTATCTAAAAAGCGAGTCGCACTTAGCATAAAACTTTATACACATATGTTAATTCAAAGATAAAGCCATATAAACTATCCGTGTCCAATAACGACATACAATTATGATACTTGACTAGCGATAAGCGACGGGTTTACGTGCAAAAATGAACTTTGAAGACAAGGAATTCTTTGCAAGCCTTTTTGCCGTAAGATAAGCTAAGTGGCGAAAATGGATCGAAGCTATTTATGAATAAAAATAAAATAAATTTACAAATCCATTTATGTTTGTAGATCTAGTCTGATACATCTATACAGATAAATAAAATTGAATTTCCGTTTGTAATTCCAAAATAACAGCTTTTTACTTAATGTATGTGAAAGTATATACTGTACTGACATACAGTACGAAACGGCTGGACCGATGTTAACGGGCCTAAACTGGTAGATAGCTAATGTTCCAAGAAGTAACTTTGGCTATATCTAACTGCTTATATCTTTGATGGCATAGCCAAGTAGGGTAGGACTACATCTATAAATATTGGTATTTATCGATACACGAATATTCAACAAAAATGTCTTTGAATGTAGCGGCCAGCTAAAATACCATCTATACAGATAAATAAAATTGAAGTGTCTGTTTGTAATACCAAAATAACAGCTTTTCACTAAATGCATATGAAAGTATACACGCTACTGACACTAAAAACCAAGTTTTAAATTTTTTCTCTGTCTGTCTGTCCGTCTGTCTGTCTGTCTGTCCGTCTGTCTGTCTGTCTGTCTGTTTGTTCCGGGTAATCTCTGAAACGGCTGGATGGATAACGGGACCTTCACTGGCAGTTAGCTGATGTATCAAGGAGTAACTTAGGCTAGTTTTATTTATCAAAAATATATGGAATCCGCGACAATAAGGATGAAACTCAATCTACGCGGGTGAAACCGCGGGGCACAGCTAGTTCCAAATATAAAAGAACGCCTAGAATTTCTGTATTTTCAGAACTTAAGAGCTGTAATATAAACGTTTGATAATAAGTACCTCCTATTACCGACTTGAATATGGTTCATTTAATATTTCAGGTATTGTAAAATACATATAAACGTACCTATAGGTATATATATACTCACGCCTGTATCCCATGGGGGTAGGCAGAGACTACTGAGGGCTTAGTGTGAGTTTATACTGCCGCCGACACAAGTCATGGCGTCGACGTAAACGTAGATTTGTATAGGATCGGAACAGCGCCTCTGTCGACCTAAAGATGACACTATTGTGAACCAAAACAAATCTGCGTTTACGTCGACGCGATGAATTGTGACGGCGATTTTAAGAAAACTCGCACTAGGCACTCTGTGCGCCATATACTACGAACCTTAGATACAGTCACTTAAATTTTATTTAGCCGTCTAGATGTTGATGATGAGATAGATATTGATTGGTTTAAAAGAGAAATGTACAACCAAGTATAAGTTATAACTCGACTAAGTAAGACTGTGCACCTATAACAATGTATTTAAGCACTGTTTGAAGCAGGTCGTATAAATTCAGGGTTCCTCAGAAAGCACGTTAACTTTACCGGGAAATCTTGGACACCGAGGTTTTGTGTACTGTGACCATGAGTTGCGCGAAGTATAAATAATAATTAATAATTTCTTTTATTATTATTATTAATTTTTTTGCAAATCTGGTACAGGTAAGTACATAATACTGTGAAATACAGTGATTATCATAGTAATGAAATGTATTTAGAAATTTGCTATTTTTCAGAATGCCTAATGATACAAAAAACATTTTTATGGATATCGTGACTTTCAGATTGCTGACGTAACAAAGAGCAATAAATGCTATATCAATTTTAAGAAGAAATTAGGGGTACGCGAATAAACCATCTATAAAGTAAATATAAAGTCTGCGCGGGTGAAACCGCGGGACACAGCTAAATAAATTCCTATTCGTCCAAAGTTTGTGAAAGTTTGAATAACGAATATCGATCGTTAACCTTTAACCAACGGCTTGTGTGTAAAAGTCCAAAACAATTCTGAACTAGTTTTAGTTTTTTCAATATACACGCCGAAAATACGATATTAGCAAAAGAAAAACAATCAAGCTGGGAGTTTTGGAATGAACTACTAATAAACTCAAATATCAGAGCCTTTTGGTAATGTGAAAAGTTTAGCTCCCAATTTATAATCTCTCTCAACTCTTTACATGCATTAAGCAGTATAAAATATTCACTTTTATACTTATATAATATTATTATATTTTTTATTTGCATAGTCTTCCTACAGACCTAGACAAAGTAACATTCCCTCGCGCTTGCGCTAATAGAAACGATACAAAATGTATGGAAATGACATAAATCAGTCACGTGATATGTGTCATTCCCGTACATTTTGTATCGTCTTTAAGAGCAAAGCGTATAAACGCTGAAATAACAAGGGAGTCATTGCCATGATACTCGTAGTTTCACTCATTTATGAGACAGATATATGTGGCGTGTATACATCTGTCACTGTCGCACAACTGAATTAACATTGCAACAAGAGCTCATGGTTGGGCCCCTGTACGTAATCTTAATAATAATAATATAATGTTTTGGAGATTACCACACAGCGCCATCTAGTCCAATACTAAGCAAAGCATTTACGAGTATAATATGTAAATACTTTTTTTGTAAATAAATATTTATAACTAGCTGTTTCACCCGCGTAGATTAATTTCATCCTTATTGTCTCGGAACCCTAATACTTTTAATAAATAAAAGCAGCCTAAGTTACTCCTTCTACCATCTATCTACCAGTGAAAGTCCCGTTAAAATCCGTCCAGCCGTTTCAGAGATTACCCGGAACAAACAAACAGACAGACAGAGAAAAAAAATTATAACTTGGTTTTTTAGTGTCAGTAGCGTGTATACTTTCATGTGCATTTAGTGAAGAGCTGTAATTTTGGAATTACAAACAGACACTTCAATTTTATTTATCTGTATAGATTCATAGCAAAAATGTAACCTATGTCCGCAGAAAACCACGGTCACCATACCTCTAGTGTCGTGATGAGCAAAGTTTCCTTATGTCAACGCCTTACCAGCGTAGTTGTTCGTAAACAAATATTTGTGTGCTCATCTGATACTTGGCATCGGATCTCAACTGGATTACAGCCGTGTTATTCGCTAAGGTTTCTCAACGTCACACTCGCCGTCGAGTGTCGGTTTTAAAGATACGAAATTGAACCTTATCCTCTATGTATTATGTACCAATTTCCTATGATTGAACCCAACGCTCGTTGTCGTCGCTGAGAAACCTTTCACAGTTTTTTCAGTTCACCAGCGAACTTCAAAGATCTTTAAAAGGATATGTTTAAAGCAATAAACAGCTTTTATTGCTCATTCTGTTTGACAATCAAAGACTTCTACTAAGAAAATGGACAAATGCTTACGCCATCCCAGGGTCTTCGTAGGGATATGCATAGCTGTTACAAAAAGCACTTTTCACCAATGATACATGGTGAGTCCATCGCGCCATCCCAGGCTGTGATGTCACGAGCTATGAGCGCCGAACTTGAATACGCAATACTTGAACAAGGCTCCCCAAAGGGTATCTATGAGATATTTTCATTGAACAGAGCCTGAACTGTCTCAGAAAAAAAATCTACATTCACATGTGAACCCACAAATTCGAAGCAAATACTTAACCACACGTGCCGCACACGACTAAAAAGCATGTATACTTTGTCGTATTTCCTATAACAATCATTATAATGTGTCTATTAGTGCGCAGGAGTTTCACACGAGACCGAATTAAAAACGCATCAGAAACGTATTACGCTAACACCTCGCCACCTTTACGTGTCAAATCCCTAAATGCAGTCCAATTTAAACCTTAACTCTTTAAAATAAGGCTTAATACTCCTCCAAGTTGGAGGAATTTTCAAACTAGTAATTCTTATTGTTAAATGATTTTGAACTTTAAAGTGTAAATTCAAAGATGCTTTTCCTATGTGAATGTGGTCCGGAAATGCGCTCAAAGTCGGGATAAACAGGTTTCGGTCGTTTTTGTGAAGGGAACCGTTATTTAAAGGGATTCTTCGATAATGCTTTATTCATTTCGGACCTTACGTTGTGATATGGTTTATTAAGACAACGTCTCAATTCTTTTAGATCAGCATTAATTATCGTGTAGCATTTCTTAAAGCTATCTCTATTTGAAATTACTGTAAAATTGGTTCATCGGTGAAGAGATAGCAGACAGTAACAACTTAATATGATTAATAATATATAAATAATATTCTACTATTTATAATTCTAATATTAACCAGTCCTTATCTAAGCTTATTTTATGGGTACTAGACAGCGAATAGGTATAATATTTATATACTTTTTTTGGAAGTATATACTTATAGTACATACCAAAGACCCAGACTGAAGGCTCATCACATTAAATGTTTGACCTGACGCGGAATGGATCCCGCGACACCTAGTGTAGCAATCAAGTCTTTTAAACACTACACCAATGTAATTTCTACTAAAGTGGCTGCGGTAATCGCTTACCATGGTTACCATCGGCTGTACGCTAGTTAGCTTTCTGTTGTATAAAAGCGTACCGTAAATGAAAATGAAAAATATTTATTCAGTTTAGGCCCTGGTAAGGCACTTATGAAAGTCGAGAATTTACCACCGGTTCGGAAACTAGCCTTCTGAGAAGAACCGGCAAGAAACTCAGCCAGCGTAAGTAGATACGATCACAAACAGGCAGTGTCCTTGAGAGCTGCGCAAGCGCAATTTGGTTAATGACTTACCTGAAACAAAAAAGAAAAACATTGAATATCTATAGTTCTATACACCTATACAGATAAATAAAATTGAAGTGTCTGTATGTAATTAAAAAATTACACCTTTTGACTAAATGCACTTGAGAATAGAGAAACAACTTATTTCAAAAACAATCACTGTCTCGTTTGTTGCGGCAGAAACGGCTGGATTGATTTTAACGGGACTTTCTCTGGCAGATATCTGAGATAGCTGATGTTCACATTTTCCTCGGTCTGGGTCTAGGTCCCAAATGTTTGATCCGGCTAATCTCCAAAACTGCTGGACCAATTTAAAGAGACTTTCACTAGCAGATAGCTAATTTTTCAAGGAGTTACTTAGGCTACTTTTATTTAGAAAAAACATGTCTAACAATCTACGCAGGTGAACCGCGGGGCGCAGCTAGTTATTATATAAATAAAGTACTCTATTCACAGTCAATACACCGGATAATGTCTGTCTCGTGAGTAGACAGATTTGTGGTCTAGACGAAAGTAATCACGAATAATTACTTAAAGACGAACGGATTTCCAGATACTGAGTTGACCTTATTATTTGCTTAACAAACAACGAGAAATTGTATCCCTTTAGTAGAGGAGAAATCTATACATCTATGTATCTATATCTATACATACAGATCAAATTATATTATACACTAGCTGTGCCCCGCGGTTTCACCCGCGTAGATTTTAATTTCAATTTAATGTATTTTAAAAATCTAAGTAGTACTCCTTGTAACATTAGCTATCCGCCAGTGAAAGTTCCGTTAAAATCCGTCCAGCCGTTTCGTAGATTACCCGGAATAAACAGACGGACGGACAGAAAAAATTAAACCTTGGTTTTTTAGTGTCGGTAGCGTGTAAACTTTCATATGCATTCAGTGAAAAGCAGTTATTAATATTGTTACAAAGAACATACACTTAGCAGTAACAACACAAAAGACGATCTTAACGTAGTGTCAAATTAAATCACAATCTCCCTCCGTCAGCCAGATGTCAATTGAGCCAATCAACGAGCCGACTCGGCCGAGTCGAGTCGTTTGACAATCAACTGACAGGTACAGTCGGATACACTGGTTAACTGTCACTTTGACAGGTGATGTGATCAGCCTTAGTTAGTTTCCGCATACGAATCGAGTTCGAATCCTAAAAAATATTAAGTAATAGCTTCTGTCCGCGACTTCGTCCGCGTGGGATAGTTACACCAACTTTAACCCGCAATTGGTCTTAGCGTGCAACGATTTTTTCAAATCGGACCAGTAGTTCATGAGATTCGCCCGTTCAAGCAAACTGACAAACAAACTCTTCAGCTTTATGTATTAGTATACATTCAGAGGTTTAACATTGTTCTTAACTCGTGACAGGACCTGTATCCAGTACATCTGTACAGCGCCTCCAAGCGGTGACGTGAAGAACTAAAATATGTAATTCTAATATTGTCGGAGACGCTAGCGAGTGTAGATTAAGTAAACGGTGGCATACTCGTGATAGGGGTACTGTACCTTCAGGTCATCGTTTCACTCACAGATGTGTCATGGATATCTATTATATTCAATTCAATCAGGTGCTGCTTGTGGGGGCTGGTCACCTCAAGCTACGGATTTAGATATAAGTAGAACTACTAGACTTTTCTTTATATTAATTTTTATCGACATTTGTGCATTGGAACTGTGTCCATGGGCTTACATTTCTCAAGTGATTTACTTTGCTTTTTAAAATTTTATAATATTTTTGAAAAGAGTAATTACTGAGTTTCTTGCCAGGTTCTTCTCAGTAAAAGCAACCTTCCGAACCTGGCGGTAGCATATATAATCCTGTATAACCATGTCGTTCTGACGATTTGAAAGTACTTTGTAAAAAGTCTAATCGAATAAAGATATTTTTGACTTTGACTTTGACAATTCAAATCTTTAACCTCCAGTAATTCCACGAACGCAAATCCTTATCAAAATAATATCGATTATAACGACCCCTAACGAGATAAGAGAAAGGTAAACAAAAACAAATGGTATATATCGTATCACATATTTCTTACGTAATATTATTATGTAACTTGGCTGATAATGACCTCGTGAACTTGATATAGGTTTAAAAGTTCCTATGTAGCACGCGAATCTGATAATAATTACTTAGATTTAACCCAGAAAGATTGACAGAAAACTATTGCTAGATGACAAAAAATATTTTCGTTCACCACACTGGGGCCATGAACTCTTATTGCGATCGTAGTTCCACTGTGTGACAGTGGCAGAGTTATACATGTCACATACTGTCTCACGCATGATAAGATATAAACTGCCTGTTAAGAGTTAAGGAGGGCCCGTGTTTGTTAGCGCAGTAATGTTACAAATACAACATTTCTACAGATTATAATCTAATCTTAAACAAATATTTTTTTAATAATAATTTATTGAGCATACAATAGAAACTGTTCTAAAGATTTTTATTAATTTTGAATTAAAGACAAGGTTTAAATTTAAATGAATAACCCATTTTTATCAAAACGAATTTTTTTTTTAAATATTTGGCAGCGCCTTCTATCGCCATATTACTTATACTTTTTCATGTGTAAATAAAGTACAGTTATAAATATAAAATACATCCACGCAACCCTGTGTCTGATAAGACGTGATAAGACGATCCTTAAGTGTGTCCTATTGCCCCTGATAAGATAAGGACGCTGGACCACACAGAGACAACGAGCTCATATTCTCTGTGGCTTATTGAAGTTATTTATAATCTACTTGACGGAAATAGGTGTTGGTTTCGATGATATGGAAAACAATAAATTATAAGACAGTTTAACATTTTACTTTACCAGGGATTTCTAACTTTTATTTAACGATCTTTGATTTAACGAACTTTTTTGAGCCCACTGGTCCTCCAATATTCGTCCCTTAGAGTAAAAGTTGTAGATTCAGCCCCAATATAGGTGCCCCTTGGTCCCCCGGGAGGAGAACAGTCTAAACTAATATTATTAAGAGGAAAGATTTTTTGTTTGTTTGTTTGCATTGAATAGGCTCCGCAACTACTTGACTGATCTTGAAAATTCTTTCAGCAATGGATAGCTACATCATCAGCGAGCAACATAGGCTATATTTTATCCCCGTACTCCTAAGGGAACGGGAACTACGCGAGTGAAACCGCATTTCGTCCGCTAGTTATTAATATATTGTAAGGTACCCTCTCGTCTCCTGGTATAAAAGTTACGCTATGATACCGACATTAGTGGAGTGGGCACTGGGTGCAAATTTCAGGGGACAAGTGGTTCCCGACCCACTTTTTTACTGTTAAGGTACGTTTACATTGTGCTCCCTTTTAAGCTTTCTTTTGGCCCGTTCTTACACTCGCGACTTCACTCGCGTGGTATATATGTATGTAAATGAAGGTTACTTCATTTAAAGACTCCTTTTTGTTTTCATATTTTAAGTTGTTGTTTTACTTTAAAAATAATTTAATTTTTTTCATGACAGAAGCTGTCATATTATTAATGTAAAGAATATAATGTGTAATTAATGTTTTATTATAATAATTATCTAAATTTGTTGGTAACAGCATAATATTGTTGTTTCTCTTTTTATAGGTAAGTTGTTTATTTTTAGTTTTTAAGTTATTTAATGTAAGATATGTGTGCTGTTATGTGTTGTAATAA
The DNA here is from genome assembly GCA_964035505.1 of Watsonalla cultraria. NCBI lineage: Eukaryota > Metazoa > Arthropoda > Insecta > Lepidoptera > Drepanidae > Watsonalla > Watsonalla cultraria. The sequence continues at coordinate 4,409,696 of OZ037734.1, read as the reverse complement.
ATTTCTCTTTTTATAGAGCAACATAAGTTGGTTTGTTACCATATTATATGTATACCATATAGGCTAATTCCGTCCTGAGCTGAGCCCCGCACTTATAGAAATATCGAAAGCATTTTCTTCCTAATCACTTTACAAAAAAATATTCAGCTTTATTACTTAGTATCATTTATAATTAACATTTTCATGCGCCTTTCTTGAAACTCACAAAGAACGCAACCTCCAAGCTACATGCCTTTAGGAACAACATTTTAGGTTGTGCATTGATTGAAGTCAGTCAGTCAGGACTTTGAAGTAGATTCTTTAAACGCTACGTACATTTATCAAAACAAAATGTAAGTCAGGATTAAGCAACTTATAAAGTATTATAGAAAAATGGTAACAATACGTAAGCGGGTCAGGCGGAGAGAGTATGCGCAGTGTTCGGTGTGTTTGCTTAGTAGATTGGGGATTATGGTCTGTTCCCGCATCGCGTATACTCCGCTGCGAAAATATGAGATGGCTTGTACGTCGGTGGTGGAAAATATAAATATTTTGCTAATATATTTTTGAAGTAAATATTTTTGTGGAGGAGCTTTTTGTTCGTAACTGTTGTGACAAAAATTAGATTATTCTTACAACAAACAAATTGCGTGTTATTTTTCATTTAAATTTAAACAAAATTAGATAAACGGTCACCCGTGAAAATATATAGATAGGAACCCAAAAATTTTTAAGATTAAAGTACAAACGATTTAAAAAAAAATTTCTTGCTTCCTTACGCCAATAATTTGGCATGCAATATGCAACAAAATATACATACTTACTTAATTGAATATCAACCATAATAATCTATACAGATAAATAAAATTGAAGTGTCTGTTTGTAATTCCAAAATTACAGCTTTTCACTAATGCATATGAAAGTATACACGCTACTGACACTAAAAAACCAAGTTTTAAAATTTTTCTCTGTCTGTCTGTCTGTTTGTTCCGGGTAATCTCTGAAACGGCTGGACGGATTTTAACGGGACTTTCACTGGTAGGTAGCTGGTGTTTCAAGGAGTAACTTTTATTTATCAAAAATATTAGGTTTCCGCGACAATAAGGATGAAACTAAATCTACGCGGGTGAAACCGCGGGGCACAGCTAGTTATTAAATAAAATATTATTTAAACGCTTAATTATAATTAACCATCACTGATTGCACGTTTAGGGAAACGATATTTAAAACGTATTTTTACTCTATTGGTTGTATACGTACCAATTTGACAGTGACCAGACATGTTTGTGACCGACTGTACCGGCAAAAAATGTTCGAGCAAGCTTAAACAAGCCGATGATTTGTTTACGATGTTTGTTTAGGTAGTGTGAAATGGATATACAAACACGGTTCACTATTTTGATGCACTCTTAGTCACCATATTGTCGTATCACAAACAAATACTGTTGTTGGACGAAATCTAGGAAGACCAAAGCTAAGATAATAAAATCGACGAATTTTGTTAAGTAAGGAAAACATCGTGAGGTAACCTATGCATATGTCTAAGAAGTAATTCAATGATAAAATTCAAGACGTATGTATAGTGCCTGAGACGGCGACAGACTCACCATCTGTCAAGTTGGCACTTAATCATATTCAGTGAAAAATGAGTGTTGTTAACACCTCTGCCTACATTTTCGGGGATTATAGGCGTGAGCATATGTGTGTATGTATGTAATTCAAAGACGTATGTATAGTGCCTGAGACGGCGATAGAATCACCATCTTCGGTGAAAAGTGGATGTTGTTATTACAACACCTCTGCCTACCTCTTCGGGGAATACAGGCGTGAGCATATTGTATTTCAAACCATCATATTTGGGACACGATAAAGATAGAAAAAAAATGTAAAGCGCAATATTTGCGCGGTAACAAAAATCAATCTACAAAAAGCACTCTTCATATTGAGACAACACCTCACGAAATCGGCTTCAGCTGAAATATATTGTTCAGTAAAACATCGAACAATGCGACATTGTGTCGACACCGTAATTTGCTAAGTGCTCGAGAAGATGGACGCATATGGGTCTCTAGTTTTTCACAATCTATATCTATCTATACATAAGCTCACGCCTGTATTCCCCGAAGGGGTAGGCAGAGGTGTTGTAGTTTTCAACACCCACATTGGCCAACGTGACGTATAGGCCTCGCTGGGATTCGAGCTTGCGTCGCTTGTCTAGTAGGCGACTGCTCTAACCCCGAGGCCACTACGGCTCTTTATCTATCTATATCTATACATACAGAGATACGGACACATAAATACAATGATCTGATGGTAAGGCCCCTGAACTCAATAATGAGTACAATTTTAAAACAAACTTGATTAAATATCAACGGAAGTATTTTAGAAGGCCATAAATTCTAAGGGTTTGCATTAAAAGCGGCAATTGACGGAAAGCCTCCACAACCCGGACGGACAACGAAGGACTAAAATAAAATCTTACAAGAAGACTGGCTCACGCACGCATACAGACACTTAGGAGTCTCGCTATTAAGTCACTAAATGAAAGTTCGAATATGAAAAATCTAAATTATATCCAGCTAAAATCTAAAGAAAAGTGAACTTCGGTGGTCTGCCTACCCCCATGGGATAGAAGCGTGAGCAAATGTAAATAAATAATACATTATGAAAACTAATAAAATAAAATGTTGATTAGCAAGGACGCTTGTACAGGACCAGAAACTCGTTTTTTTACATGTTCAAAATATGTTTACAATTTTGATCAGAGACAAAGACAATAATAACTATGATAATGTTAACAATTCATGGTCCAAGATTCGTACGCGTACTTCTGTTTGAACGCGACTCTTCACTGCAGAAAGTCGCCCTTCTGTTCCATTTCTATTTCGTGTACCTAACAATTCCATCAAAATATTAGTGTTGAAGTACGTCACACCTCGTTCCATGGCTTTTAGCGAACAGATAGGTATTTCCCAAGATATTTTACGATGAACATAAATAGGGAATGCTTGCCTGTTCTAATACAATATCTTTGCAGCTCTGTAAGTTTAATAGGATACTAGCGGACGTCACGCGGTTTCATCCGCATAGTTCCCGTTCCCGTGGGAGTACGGGGATAAAATATAGCCTATGTTATTCGCTGATGATGTAGCTATCCATGCTGAAAGAAATTTCAAGATCGGTCACGTAGTTTCGGAGCCTATTCAATGTAAACAAACAAACAATCAAATCTTTCGTCTTTATGATATGTATAATATCTTATATATATATATATATATACACATATATATATTCAGGTAAGTCAAGCAAGCTTTGGATAGTTGCGACAAATCGTAACCGACGTTAATTGCACCGAACATTTGGCAATTTTTCATCAAAACAAAAAAATCATAGTCCCGATTTACTGAAAGCACAGTATAAGCCGCTGGTCCTAGAGACATGGCACTTGGAGGGTGTGACCTCGGTAAGTGTAGGTATATACTAAAAAGGGTGCTCGTAAATTCGATTATGAATACTACCAATAAAACTTTGGAACTATTTAAATATACAGTTAATATGCCTTGAGGTTGTAGAATTAACAACAAAAACTACTTAGTAACAATTTTTCCCGTTTTTTCCACAATTTCCATTGATGCTTCGGTTCTATTGGTCGCAGCGTGTCATAAAGCCTTTCTAGATGTTCAAACCAATAAGTAAATAGTTAGAATAAAAAACCAAATATTCATTTATAAAATCTTTGGATACATTTCTGGTGTGACTTGTAACATTGATAGATCCTGGATCGAGACATGAAACATGTTTTAAGGCAAACAGATAACAATACCAAAAGGACCGCCTCAAAGAATTTCATTTCAATAAAACAGCTGCCCAGGAAATGCCGAATAAATATTCCAACACAACATACTTAAAGTTTCAATTGAGCTATCGAAATTCGGCCGCTTTCGAGCCAAAAACGCACCGACGGACTCCCATAAAAAACTGCTGGATTGACACTAGCCCATAAGTTAGCCGTGCCTACCCACTTCCAAACATGTCGCTTTAAAGAAAAATATATACCGAACGCCAGCTCGCCTTTGCCATGAAATCTCGGAATCAATTCTCACGGGAAAAAATCTATAGCATACTTTTACATAGAAGGAAAATGCAGGTGCAATTTTGTATTTTGAAGGCTGGACTGGTTAAAACAAATCCAAACCTCTTTTTGTCACCCGATATTGTGTCAAATTGAAGCTCCAAGCTCCGAAACTACATTTGACGTTTATTTAGAAAATATTTGTGTTTATCTCTTTCATCATCTCCCTGGCCTTTTCCCATACATTGTTGGGGTCGGCACTTGATTCAACCCGATGTGGCCGATCACCTGATTTTTATACGAAGCGACTGCCATCTGACCTTCGCAACCCCATTTTAGGAGGAAATCTGTGATCTGGGTTAAACCAGTTGTCAGATTATTTTTAGGCCTCCGACTGACCTGTAACGATTGCCAAAGATGATAAATTGGCAACCGGGACCGACGGCTTAACGTGCTCTCCGAGGCACGGAGGGAACTCGGGCGGTCACCCATCCAACTACTGGCTAGGCGTATGGTTGCTTAACTTCGCTGATCGAATGATATGCGCAATAGCAACTGTGCCACGAGCTCCTCCTTGTGTTTATCTCTTTCATTCGTTTAATAGAATCTTACTCTAAAGTTATGCTAAGCTATGCCCAGTTTCGTTACGCGTCACGCTTAGATTTTCAGCAAGTTTTTCATACTTCAAGCAAAAAATCTGGTCACAGCTCATATCATGAGCTCAAAGGACAAGGCGATTATTAACCTTACCGTCTCCATTAAAGAAAAATTGGTATTATATATTTGGCATTTTGGGGTTCACCAACTGGACATATGTGTTCAGTGTGTTGTGTCTAGTTGGTGAATAATCAGCATAGCCTGACTTTACGAATGATGAAAGCGGACCTTCTGTAAACTCTGTATTCTGTGGCGTGGCCTCCTTAAAACTAAGAGGGAGAGGGTAGAGGGGGGCGTAAGCGATTTGTAAGAGTCGATGAAAGCTCTTCAGATACAGTCAGGGTTGTCAACAGCTTAATGGAAATACGCGTTATTTTTACAAACTCCGTTGAGCAGGTTACTTAATTTTGGCTTAGTTCGATAAGTGGTTGGATTAGATGTTTTTTCGTAACGCGTACGTGCGTGGTTATACACGTTTGTCATGGATCAGGCTGGGTAATTGATTCTGTGCTGTTGATTGTTTTCGGATCACGTTCATAGGGAGAGCCGTAGAGTGTATTACACAATATACAGACGTATACATGTGCCAAAGTGCCAACTTAATTTTGAACTTAAATATTTTTATGCATGTTTACATTTTAATTCTTAAATATACGGATTACGGATCGAAAATACGTCTCGCCTCGTATTTTTACTTTTCCTAAACATTGTAATTATTTTGAAAATATTATAAGTAAGTACTTAAGTAATTGTAAGTTTTTCGTGTTTAGTCGTTTTATAGATTAACCGGAACAAACAGACATAGAAGAGAGAAAAAATTAAAATTGTTTTTATTTTATGCAAGTACTGTATATACTTGCACACAATATGCATTTAGCAGACACTTCAATTTTATTTATCTTTATTATATAGAACTAGTTGTGCCCCGCGGTTTCACCCGCGCAGACTTTAGTGTGTTATATGACGACTTTGTTCAGGTTTCAAAAGAACGGTATAAAGTATTCTATGTCCTTCTCCTGGTTCTAAGTTACCTACCCACTAATTTTCAGCCAAAACTAACACGACTTTCTTTTATATATATACAATTATACAACAATCGTATAATGCAAAATGTTATCATAATTTTCAATACATTCTAACGATGGTTTTAAAACTTTTATTTAATTTTTAATAGAACTTTTGACCCGAAATCTAAAGCAATGGAATTATATAAAAACCAATAACGAAAGTAGATGATTAAATAGTATACATCCTACACTTTCCTAGCTATCAACAATGTCGACTAATCCAATGAGTCACAAAGGGTCGTATTATTTAGGTGAAGGTTCAAGGATATTTTATAGGGCTTATTTAAATCTCATTTTGTGGTATTTTTGTCCGTTATTCAAACTCAACTCATGATGCATGATAACATCTATTGGTTATTTGATAACATTGAAAGAGAATGGTTAAATAATGATAGATAAGCAAGGCATTGCTTTGATTGTGACGTGGATTAGAGTTTGATTGTAATGTTATTATAACCCTCATTTTTGCTCCGTCAGGTAAAAATATTAAAAGACAGTGTTGAAAAGGTATATGGTTTGTTCCCTCGGAGGTGGTACCAGGGTCCTTAAAAATATTTATTTATAACAAAATCCACAGCTCTTAAATAAAACAAAACAATCTTGAATATAACAGCCAACAATAAATTTACTATATATTCATATTATTATACATTAAATCCCTACTAATATTATAAATGCGAAAGTAACTCTGTCTGTCTGTTACGCTTTCCTGTTTAAAAACCTCTCAACCGATTTTGATGAAATTTGGGACAGACTATCTTTAGACCCTGAGAAAGGACATAGGCTACCTTTTAGTTTTTTTTAATATTAGGTATCCGCGACCATAAGGATGAAACTAAATCTACGCGGGTGAAACCGCGGTGCACAGCTAGTGTTATATAATTTTGAGAAGCAGAAGATAATGCATTGTAATTTGCAAATTGTATTTGCTTATACATGTTCACGTCTGTATTCCCCGAAGGGTTAGGTACAGGTGTACTTATATAGTACACTCACATTTATGTATAGATCCTATGTAATAAGGTGCGAGCTTATTGCCATTAATCGATTGATACCCAGGACCTCGTAATCATTAGACCAACGAGGCAGTTTTTACCTCATTATTTCATTGTTTAGTCCGAATTTAATTCCCCAATATTCATCATTGGAGTCGAAACATATTTTCGTATCATGATAATCACTGCTTTCAAAAGTTTCAAATTAAGTAAGTGTTATTAGGACTAAATAAAAATAATATACTTAAGTTTGGGCACCGAACCTGCGAATTTGTATAGGTTGGCAGCCCTAATAAAGCGACAAGAGGCAAAGATGTGCTACACTGCGGCTGCAGAATTTCCACTCCAAAGTTCATCCAACCCACTCATTAAACGATAACTGCATTCCGTGACGTCACGTTCCTATACACCCCGTTACAAGTTCCTATTTACCCCATTTTTATAAGATGAAGATTTCAAATCTATTTATGACATCGCTTTCGTAACCTTACACCTTCCTAATGCGGTAGGCAGAGGTATTAAATTGAACACCCAATTTTTTTGATTTTGGTACCAACCTAAATGGTGAATCCATCAATTAATTCATTACACATCATCATCATCTCCCTGGCCTTATCCCATACATTGTTGGGGTCGGCACTTGATTCAACCCGATGTGGCCGATCACCTGATTTTTATACGAAGCGACTGCCATCTGACCTTCGCAACCCCATTTTAGGAGGAAATCTGTGATCTGGGTTATAAACCAGTTGTCAGATTTTATTATTAGGCGTCCGACTGACCTGTAACGATTACCAAAGATGTTAAATTGGCAACCGTGACCGATGGCTTAACGTGCTCTCCGAGGCACGGAGGGAACTCGGGCGGTCACCCATCCAACTACTGGCTAGGCGTATGGTTGCTTAAATTCGCTGATCGAATGATATGCGCAATAGCAACTGTGCCACGAGCTCCTCATTACACATTACACATATCAGATCATAATTTAAGTAAGCAACTAATCGAGCGATTAATCTAAGTAAGTATCCGTATTCTAAACTAAACTCTTTCTACTGTCTACTAATGTAGTAATTTATATTAAGTAAGTAAGATGTTATGAAACTATTTTAAGTTTTTCATTGACAACTAGGTGGTAAATAGTTGATAAAGTACTCACGACCGAGCATTTCACGGTATTTACCGAAAGCTCACAAAATTAGCGAGTGATTGTCAAATAATAACATCCGCTGTCAAATGAATGAAGTGAGGAACCACATGATAACTTGTTACTAGAGTCGTAAATAAATGGAGCGAAAGTTTTTATCTTTGATAATTTTGTTAGAATGTAACACGCTGTTCCATTAATACAGTGTGAAAATGATTACTTCATAATTAAAGAGATAAAATTTAATATAAATCAACTCGACACGTTAAAACATTAAAATATTTTAGAATCTCTAAATCATACAAACTCGTAAACTGTCAAACGCTTACAAACATGTCATCTATGACAAAATACGGCTGAAGTATTTAAAAAAGGAACACCGTTTTATGTGGCACGATAGTTCTATTTAAAACACGACGTATTTCAAAAGTGTAGTAGTAAGATGTCATTTCGACATTTGAATCGCTCTCCTTTTCTCGGCTGGGTATTAATTACAAAGCTGGAACCACACTCGCCGACTGTAAAACTATTAACGGGGTAGATTTGAACAGTTTGAAATAGTTTCGTTGGCTCACCGCCAGAGGCGCTGTGCTTGCTCGTGATAGACCTCTGGATTTGACGTAGTTACAAACAAAAATAATAAACAAGTCTCTAATTTATTTACGGATTTCAGTTGAAATTTTATCGGTTTTGAGTCAGATTAGAAGTGACGTGTCGTTTTATGGACAGTATCGGCGTTTATGTTCTTGATTGGCAATTATTATTCTGATGGCGTTTTTGCGATTCGCGAGCGGTTCAATTCGATTGGGGGATAATTACGCCGATTTATTGAGGGGTCAATAGGTAAACACGTTCATATTTTACTGCCACGATATTTTGAGTCATATTTTTAATGGGTATTAGAAAATTGAGAGAATTTTGGTGTACAACGAATTTAGTCTTTATAATTAAACACCGCACCACTTTAAATTAAATTGTAGCCTCACATGTGATAAGCATTGATGACTAGTCGAAGTAAACCTATCGTATCATTTGCACCACAACAATTACCCAGAAAATAAGGTACACAGAATACACGGACGAGTGACCCTAGTATTGTAAACCTTAAGTAATAACATACACGGAATAAAGCCACCTGGGTGAAAACGCTTGCACAGCTTACTGCGAATAATATTAGAATACTATATTTTCAGCAAAGTCAAGACGAAGTCGGCATCCCTAGTACCAAACTAAACTTACTAACTATTACAATAGCAACACATAAACTTGACACTAACAAGTCGAGTAAATTGTACCCAATTGCCCCGAGACAAAAATGTATAATTTTCCATATTACCCCACTTTTGTCAGACTACGTAGTTTACTTGGGCTCTCAACCACAAGAGCCCAACTGCCTAGAGAAATCTCAAAGAACCTTTGGGAAAAAGTTCTTTATTGTTGGTACTTTAGTACTTAGTTGGGTCAGTACTTCGAAAGTGCTAGGTTTCGGAAGTGGTAATTATGTAGTCAATGAAAAAGGGTCTTTTGGGACAAGTTTCTTAGGGCTGTTCGTTAAATGTTATACTTTTTCGGGGCAGTTAGTTTTCGTACGAGGAACTTTAGTCATTTCGTTTATTATTTATTTACTTATACCCTCGTCTTTCTTACGAGAGGTTCTCGAGTACTTACGAGCTTGTTCGATTCAAAATAAAAATAAGTGTAGACTAGCCTGGGGTATTGTTCACTGGCGACTTAACTGCAAGTTTTTTTTAAATATCAATTATTTTAACCTTACCATGAGCTCTTATTGCCATGATAGTTTCACACATTTATGAGACAGATGTATGTGATGTGTATACATCTGTCACTTTCGCACAACTGAATTATCATTGCAATAAGAGCTCATGGTTAGGTTAAAAAAAATGATATTTAAAAAAATCTTGCATTAAGTCGCCAGTGAACAATACCCCAGGTTAGTCTACACTTAATTTTATTTTAAATCCAGGTGACGTCACTAGCTATGAGCGCTCAACAAAAATAGTGGGGTAGCTGCGCATGTATTTCATTCGCGTCGCGAATTACAAACAGACACTTCAATTTTATTTATCTGTATAGATTTAAAAGATTAAGACAAAAAAACAAGCACTCAAACTACGTTCCTAAATCAAAGTTACTTGCTTAGTACGTAAGTGTTTGTAGTATTCTTAAGAACAAAAAAATCTCGATCCACTTAAGTAAACAGAAGAGAAACAATAAAAGTAACAGTAAGTCCTTATCAACTAAGCACACAGGCACTATAGTTTATTGTCCAGTGACGTCATACAAGTCTTAGATACGAGTACCTTATGGCTCATAGACGTGACAGGGAAAGCGATAAAGGAGAATAGTTTTTCTTAGACAATGCCAAGACAAGAGTCACAGTATAAATATAAGAATTATAAGCAGTAAGGAATCAAGGAATATTTTTGAAATAAGAACGTTTGCTCCATTGGGCGAGAGTGTTTTAATCTTAAAGATTTGAAAATTTTTCCTTTTATTTGTCAAAATAATGTAGATTTGTCATTTTGAAATCTTGAAAAGTGTCTGTAAAACACGTGAATGACGTATACGCGCTTCTGAGTGAGTGCTAATTTCCTACATGTTGTATTGTATTGTAGTTTATATTTAAACTTTGTCGCATACTTTTCTTACAATCATGACCTACATGGACTCTCACGGGGTAACATTTAAATCTCACGGGGTGAAAATAAACGATATTTTACTCGACATACACAGAAACTTTAATTCCAAATATTTTTTTATTAGAATCATCCTTTAGTTACAAACTAGCTGTGCCCTGCGGTTTCACCCGCGTAGATTTAGTTTCATCCTTGTTGTCGCGGAACCCTAATATTTTTAATAAAAGTAGCCTAAGTTACTCCTTGAAACATCAGCTACCTACCAGTGAAAGTCCCGTTAAAATCCGTCCAGCCGTTTCGGAGATTACCCGGAACAAACAGATAGACAGACAGACAGGCGGAGAAACATTTTAAAACTTAGTTTTTCAGTGTCAGTAGCGTGTATACTTTCATATGCATTTAGTGAATAGCTGTAATTTTTTAATTACTTACAAACAGACACTTCAATTTTATTTATCTGTATAGATGAGTAAAGTGTTTGTGACCAATTGTGTCAAAAGCCTGTTATAGGAAAACCACTAAATCGAGTTTGCTGTAATTTGGAATAAGTTAACTTTAAACCACAGTATTAAAATATATAATTTTGCGGGCGAAGACACTGGTAAAAGCTAGTTATAACATGTCCAAAATTCCCCCTTTAAAATCTGAAGAGCACTTCATTCTAAATCTGGAGTGCCGACCAAATTGGCGGGCGCGGCGGACGCGCACTGAAATTCAGCAAACCGCTTGATTATAATTTCAAGGTACCAGATGGTCCGATTTTTGCCCGCTACCCTCCGAGGTCATATACTGTGATTAAATACAATTTGGACCCGCCCAGAGCCCTCCAGAACATCCGGGAAGCCTAGCGACTTCCGGTGCCCGACTTCCGGTAGGATACCGCGCTTATATCGTACTTTTTCCAAGTACTAACCGAGTGGCCTTTTGTCCCTTTTTAAACAATAAAGGACTTTATATATAATATACTGTGGTTCATAATTGAAAGAGTAAAAATACAGTTGATATAGTGTAGATAAGGTTTTGTATTTTACTTCCACAAATTCCAGAATTTACCGTACATCTAGCTGAAAAGAAGATTTAAAATGATACCTAATTATAATGTGTAATGTGTATAAAGTATACCTAAGTATAAGCATGATTTTTTAACTCGTCGTGTGCGACAGATGTATAATGGCGTATTTAAGTCTGTCACTGTCAGTATAAATGTCATTGCAATAAGAGCTCATGGTAACTCTCGATCGTTTAATTAACCAAAACTATTTTTGACGCGTTCTAAAAGTGATAAAAACAGATAAAATAAGTGGTTATATAGCTTTTACAATATATACAGATTCAGAGTCTGTTTGTAATTCCAAAAATAACAGCTTTTCACTAAATGCATATGAAAGTATACACGCTACTGACACTAAAAAACCAAGTTTTAAATTTTTTCTCTGTCTGTCTGTTTGTTCCGGGTAATCTCTGAAACGGCTGGACCGATTTTAACGGGACTTTCACTGGCAGGTAGCTGATGTTTCAAAGTAACTTAGGCTACTTTTATTTATTAAAAATATCAGGGTTCCGCGACAATAAGGATGAAACTAAATCTACGCGGGTGAAACTGCGGGGCACAGCTAGTAAAACATAAGGTTTATTTACGTGTTTCTAAATTGCAACTTAGGCCCTACCATCACCGATTTAAACAGAGCGAATTAAGAACTTCTGAGCTTTGACGTTTAATTTATGTACCGTAACATTAAACGTCGAAGCTAAGAAGTTCTTAATACGCGCTGCTTAAACGATCATAGCCCCTTTGACAGTTACAAATGACGTCACGATTAGTTTCATTCTCACTTTCATGTATACTGTAAACAGGTAAAAACGTTTGAAATCAACAATTCACTAAGTTACCAGTACACAAAGTGCAGATTGATTAACGAACCAAAGATTACAAAAACTCGTTTACCCCACTGTTGTTTCTTGTCTGTCATTGTGTAAGCAGATAAACTACAAACATACCTTTGCACTCCTAAAACACAAATATATCCCTTAAATACAGCGTTTAAGTCTCAAATTACAATGGCACAGCTCTTCCCGAGAGCAAGGGACAACTTGGTCGCCCAACAACCCAATTTCAGGATGGTAATCAAACTATTTCCGACTTTATGTCAAGGTCGGTGATGTTAATATTGATTGTGGAATACCAACAGTGGCTGGGTGGAATTGAGATCTAGGTAACAAAATATATGAAGAGGATTTGTTTTTGAAACGTTCTGTCGACGGACATTTAAGTGCAAGGAATACAATGGCGCATGTCCGAAACGAATATGACTAGAGACTAGCTGTGCCTTGCGGTTTTACCCACGCAGACTTAATTTCATAGATGGTTTCCAACCCAATCAAAAAAAAAATTAAAACTAGCCTTAGTAACTTATGTGGAAACATTAGCTATCTGACAGTGAAGGTCCAGCCGTTTCGGAGATTTGCCGGAACAAACAGACAGACAGAGACAATTTTCACAAATTGATTTTCCTTGTCTGTTTCGTGTACACTTTCATATGCATTTAGTGAAAAGCTGTCACTTTGGAATTATAAACAGACACTTCAATTTTACACATACATATGCTCACGGCTGTATTCCCCGAAGGGGTAGGCAGAGGTGTTGTAATAACAACACCCACATTTCACCGAATATGATTAATTGTCAACGTCAAAGGGTGAGTCCATCGCCGTCTCAGGCACTATACATACGTCTTTGAATGATTTCTCAGACATATGCAGGTTTCCTCGAGATGTTTTCCTTCACCGTAAAGCACGTGTTGTGGAATCACAGTACATAAGTTTTAGAAAAACTCATAGGTACAGGCCCCGCTGGGATTCGAACTTGCGTCGCTTGCGGAGCAGGTGACTGCTCTAAACCCAAGGCCACCACGGCTCTTCAATTTTATTTATATGTATATGTATGTATAGATGTATAATGTCGACACTATGTCTAAGGGATGAGAGATTTACAAACCATACAACATTTGTTTACAGATTGGTTAAATCAATAGTGTGGAGAGACAAATGCCGCCATATTTGGAGGGTACTTAAAAAGCAGATGTTGGGAATCAAAACAGAATTATTTATGAACACAATTTCCGATTGGGTTTCGAACTTTGAATATTTACGTATAAGTTCACCGCACTAATTGGTATCGTTCTACCCTCTTACCGAAGAATCTACACAGATAAATACAATTGAAGTGTCTGTTTGTAATTCCAAAATAACAGCTTTTTAATAAATACATACATGACAGTAGGTATATACGGTATTGACATGAAAAAAACATTATTTTGAAATTTTGTCAGTCTTGTTTGTTCCGGCTAATATCAGAAACTACTGGACCGATTTTTGCAGGACTTTCACTGGCAGAGTAACTTAGGCTAATTTTAATTGGGTTCCCCGTTGGGTTACCCTTGAAATTAAATTTACGCTGGCACCGCAGGGCACAGCTAGTTTGTTAATATCTTGTTACAAACGTTCACCACAAAACGTTTAGATGGAAACAGGTTCAGTTTCAGAGAAATCAAGGCTTAGAACTTAGACAAAACACTTGTGTAATGAACTGTTCAAGTGGAACTACTTTGAACACGAACAATATCTTACCTATTTTGAACTTATGTAACGTGAATTAACATGTCAAGTCATCATCTCTCTGGCCTTATCCCATACATTGTTAGGGTCGGCACTTGATTCAACCCGATGTGGCTGATCACCTGATTTTTTTACGAAGCGACTGCCATCTGACCTTCGCAACCCCATTTAGGAGGAAAATCTGTGATCTAGGTTAAACCAGTTGTCAGATTATTTTTAGGCCTCCGACTGACCTGTAACGATTGCCAAAGTTGTTAAATTGGCAACCGGGACCGACGGCTTAACGTGCTCTCCGAGGCACGGAGGGAACTCGGACGGTCACCCATCCAACTACTGGCTAGGCGTATGGTTGCTTAACTTCGCTGATCGAATGATATGCGCAATAGCAACTGTGCCACGAGCTCCTCTGAATTTACATGTCAAGTACGTCAAATTGTAACTTAGCGTGTTTTTGATTTCGCAAGCTATTGCAAAGGGACAAAGAGCAGTACCAGAGCAGTACCAGCAGTGTCACAGGGGGAGGCCTATACCCAGCAGTGGGTGCATGTGGGCTGAATATGATGATGATGATGATGATGAAGCTATTGCAAATGCATATTACAGAAAGTACAGTATAGAATAAGGTTTGTATACCGTTATCTTCACATATTCAATCTTACGGATTTTGCTCTTGACTAGACATTAGAAATTTTTTTACAAAAAGAAGTAAAACCGCCTTCAAAAAGAGAACATTTTTATTATGTGAAATAAATAACTTACTTTTGAAGTTGGTGTTTGGCACCAAGTTTTTTTTATGTCGGTTAATTATACGAGCTTTAACTCTCAAAAAATAGCTTTCGTTTCAAACATTTCACCTTTTACAATCGTATGAAAATTTTAGACTGTGTTTTAGTTTAACTTCATCTGTTTAACTATTTGAACCCGTCTTAAATAGATACAACTGGGGCCGGCTTAGTAGAAGTTCTAGGATTTAACTTTTTGTCTCAAGGAGTCAAGATATTACTATTTTCCCTTTACATTGCATTTCGAATGGATATAACTAACGAAATTATAAAGATGTTTGTCACGAATAGACTCAAAAAGTACTGACTCGATTTTAAAAATTCTTTCACCATTTGAATGCTACATTATCACTGATTAATATAGGCTATATTTTATCTCCGTACCGCCACGAGAACGGGAACTACGCGGGTAAAACCGCGTGACGTCCGCTAGTACTATATAGTAGTATATGTGGACACAAATTTATAAAAAATGCGAATCGCTCCAACAATCCTACTTACAAATATTTCGGCTAAAATACCTTAGAATTGAATAAACAAAAACAAAATTTCAATTTGCCCCGTTCACCCTCCGACGGCCGAAGAGGCTCTCGTATCCCGAGTACCTCAATCCCTCTTTGATCGACTTCTCAACTTAATCCCTAGTTTCGGACGTAGTCTAGTCACATCTGAACCTTAAATTACCATACTACTAATAGTTTACTTGAATGTGGCTGGCGAAGCATGATAGATGTTGAGTGTGAAGAACTTCGATTTTTAGATGATCAGTTTCATTGACTGCTGTAATTTTGGTACTTATCTTCTTCTAAATATATATAATTCAAAGGTGACTGACTGACATCGTGATCTATCAACGCACAGCCCAAACCACTGGACGGATCGGGCTGAAATTTGGCATGCAGGTAGATGTTATGACGTAGACATCCGTTAAGAAAGGATTTTGATTAATTCTACCCCCAAGGGAATAAAATAGGGGATGAAAGTTTATATGAAACTAAATTTACGCGGGTGAAATCGCGGGGCATGGCTAGTAAATCATAACAAAGTCGCCGGTAAAACCTATTTTTTAAACTGATATTCAATCAATGTAATATGTAGTAGCTTTTCTGAATAAACTTGCCATGTATATCAATAACCTCGTTGATCAATCTCACGCCCACTGAGAACTAACACGACCTGCGTAACGCAGATGAACGGACGCATTTAAAGAAGAATAAATCAAGTTATTACGAAATCAGACCGGGGAAAATCGGGACATTGGCTGTTAAACTTAATACGTGGTAGGTACATAACGATAACTGTACCATCGACAGTCGGTAACGACACATAAAAGTATAGCGTTGCTTGCGTAGCGACATAAAACCGAGCAGTATTGGATATCGGGGTATAAAAGAGGAATATCGTAAAATGGCAACTTATAAAATTGATATAGGATGGACTCCTAGCTCTGGGGATGCGCTTGTCTGCCAATTACTTGGCGTTAAGTGATAAATATGTTACTATAACAAATACATATATCGGGGAAATATGTCAGGCTGATTGACAGAACTGACAGCTGACGATGACAACAGAATGTGACATTTTCCTGATTTTGAACATCGAACGACGTTACACCCTATTAGCTCCAAAGTACGAGCACTTTAAATTCAATCGTCTAAGCGGGAACGTTCTGCATTTTAGCTGTTAATTGAATTTCGAATAACACGTGAGGCGTCCATTTTTCCAAAGCTATCTAACCCACCAATTATCGTCGGCTCCATCCGAGCCGGCTCATACTCATTACAATTCCATTAACAAAAAGCAGGGTTACCCAAGAGTTTCGTGGCGTTCTGGGATAGCCAACCTTTAACCCGCGGTGTTGTGGGCGTGCCACCGCTGCCATTGTAGCACTCCTGAGCTATTTCAAGTGTCAAATTAATGATCCGAAACACTGAGGCGCTAGCTGCGACCTAGTTTTCGCTTCACGATGTTTTTTATTGAATGGTACAAGTTATTAAGCGTGCTTTAAGTACGATCATAATTATTCAATTAGGCACTTCTGGGCAGTAACTGGTAATCAAGTGAATGTAAATATATCCATTTGCATCAGTACTTAGTACAAATTGGATTGAAAGGTAGAGAGTCATTGTTTGTACCTTCCGTACCTACTCGTATTCTTAGGCTACTAATAATTAAGCAAGTTTAAGAATTACAACAATATGATAGATAAAGATATTATAGTCAATGTATTACAAGAATGTTGGTGGTTACATAAATAATCTATTCCTCATCTTGAAGATAAAATGTTGACTTCACAATTTGTTTCCATTCAAAATCAAAGCACCTATTATTTAACACTTTAGGCCACAAATAATCGAGCATCATGGCTTCATCTTTCAAATCTCACGACTCGAACACATGGCTCGAATTGTGTGTGTAGATGGTACACGGATAATCTAATCGTTACAATACCTGAACTTTACACGTTACGTTACGAATTCGAATACCGAGATGTTAAGTCCGTTGCTTGTTGAATAATGGGCATATATTAAATGGCTACATTGGCGACTAGACTATTCGAATTTCGAAAGTAACGTGTTTATACAATAAGTTTCGTAGCAGGCATTTTAGGGTTGAGTTGCAAGTTTCTTTTTAATTTAAAATTTGGAATGCATTTGAATTTTATGAAATTTGAATAAACGGAGAACTTCTTTTGAATTTAAAAAAATGTGCATGCATATTATGACGAACATTTACTTGTGGGGGGGATCATGTGCGAGTGATCATGCTCATCCCCAGCAAAGGGAAGATCTTCCAGCCAGGCGGGTGTCATGCCTGGGGAAAGCCGGCTCCAACTGTTCTAGTTGGAAACTTGTATATATACTGCAATGCGCTTGAAAACTCTTATGGCGCGATTTAGGTTCGTGTATTTGTACTCAAACTTCGCATTTGTTAGCGAGTAGCGCCATCTATGAGCGAGTGGAGTAACGCTGCTACATACTTTTAAATAAAAAAAATGTGTGCATGCATGCATATTGTGACGCATTTTAAACAAAGTGACACAGTGCATGCATATGGCCAACAATGCTTCATCAAACCCTACTACGAACTTATAATCAATGCAGTCTTAATAAGGAATACTTATTTAAATGGTTACGCGCATCGAATTGGAATGCACTCGTCGTCGCGGGTCGGTTTTAAAGATACGAAATTGAACCTTATCCTCTATGTATCATGTATCAATTTCCTATGATTGAAACCAACGCTCGTCGACGAGTTCGACGCTGTTTGACAATTTTTGAAGATTGCAACCAGGACATTGCTGTAATGAGCGTATTTTTTTTGATTTGGAAATGAAAGAATTAAAATTACGTGGTTTTGATCATACATACATGCCTGTATTCCCTGAAGGGGTAGGCAGAGGTGTTGTATTAACAACACCCACTTTTCACAGAAGACGATTAAGTACCAACGTGACAGATTGCGAGTCTATCACCGTCTCAGGCACTATACATACGTCTTTGAATTAAATAACTTCTCAGACATGTGTAATGTACGTGGTGTGAAATCACTCATATCAGTTTTTATAACTCATTGGTACAGGCCCCGCTGGGTTTCGAACTTGCTCAAACCCCTGCAACCACGGCTACAGCAATATTAATTTCGTTTGTATTTTTCACGTAAGCAACACTGACTTCCAGCCTGACATTGAGATGTCATCATCATCTCCCTGGCCTCATCCCATATATTTGGGGTCAGCACTTGATTCAACCCGATGTGGCTGATCACCTGATTTTTATACGAAGCGACTGCCATCTGACCTTCGTAACCCTTTTTTGATTCGAGGAAAATCGGCAATCTGGGTAAAACCAGTTGTCAGACTTTCTTAGGCCTCTGACTGACCTGTAACGATTGCCAAAGATGTTAAATTGGCAACCGGGACCGACGGCTTAACGTGCTCTCCGAGGTACGGAGGGAACTCGGGCGGTCACCCATCCAACTACTGGCTAGGCGTATGGTTGCTTAACTTTGCTGATCGCATCATATGCGCAATAGCAACAGTGCCACGAGCCCCTCTTGAGATGTCAAAGGGATCAAAATCGATCACAGAGTTCACCTCTAACTGCAAATTGAATTCGGAATTTAAGAACAGGTGGCTATTTTGACGTATCCGATCCATCTGCACAAGACATGACCGAGCACGTCCGACCTAAATTCTAAATCTGCCCTGCTTCCCCAACTAGAGATTACGACACATTTCAATTAGATACAGCCGTATTATTCACGAAGGTTCCTCAGTGTCGCACTCGTCGTCGAGTGTCGGTTTTAAAGATACGACATTGAAGCTTATCCTCTATGTATTATGTATCAATTTCCTATGATTGTAACTAGACATGCTACGAATATGCGGCTACTATTCGGTATTCGGCTTATTCGGCCACTTTTTTTAGTATTCGGTATTAGGCCGCATAATACGTACTATTCGGCCGAATATAGAATACTTACCAATTTATGGACAAAAAAGACACATCAGATTACGTACCCAAGATTTGTATTTATTAACAGATTACAATACTTTCTTAAATAAAATTCATCAGTGGTAAGTTATTATGGACATAAACAAGCTTTTCAGCATTTGATGGTAGCAAACGATTACGCTTTTCGTCGTAAATGATACCAGCTTCAGAAAACAACCTCTTACTATACACGCTATTCCCGGGAGAAGAAAGATAAACTTTAGCAAATTTCGAGAGGTTCTTGTCTTATTATTGTGTACGCGACAAGCTTATACTTTGTGCCGAATATTCGGAGGCCGAATATTCGACGCTTCGGCCGACAGTGTTGCACAAGGTTCTTGTCTTATTATTGTGTACGCGACAAGCTTATACTTTGTGCCGAATATTCGGAGGCCGAATATTCGACGCTTCGGCCGACAGTGTTGCACAATATTCGGTATTCAGTATTCGGCCAAATCACTATTCGTGGCAACACTATTTGGAACCAACGCTCGTCGTCGAGTTCGACGCTGAGAAACCTTAGTGAATAACGCGGCAGGTAGGTAGTGTAGGTACGTATCGATACTGTATGTGTGTATTCTGTTGTCAGATCAAACACTCGCCTTGTGTGTGCTAGGGCGTATTTGTATTGGTAATATTGGTATATAAGGTTCGATCGTGCGTCAATTTCGCCTTTTTGTTGTTGACGATGTCGATAATGAAGTACTTTATAAAGTACATTGTTTAAGTGCCGTGGTGGCTGTGGGGTTTGACCATTAGCCTGCTACACTTGCGACGCAAGTTTGAATCACAGCAGCCTGTAGTTAAGTAAATAAAAATAATACAGAGCCAGATTTATAAAAGGACTACTGCGCATTCAAAGACAGCGCTCATTACTCGTGACGGCACCTGTACATCTTCGTAATTCGCCAATCGCAATACGTTTAAATGTTTCTTATATTGCTAGCAGTATTATTCCACTGAACAATACCGCCAGCGTTGGAGTGTCAACCCTAGTAAGCCTTCAGACAGGTACGATGGGATAATGGGACCTCTCGTTCAATATTCGGAACTCTCTCCCTCCTGACAATGACGACACCGTTGGTGTAGTGGTTAGTATACCTGACTGCTACACTAGATGTCGCGGGTTCCATTCCCGCGTTAGGACCAACATTTTATGTGATAAGCATTTGTCAACACAAGCTTTGCTTAGTTTGGGACTATATGGCGCGTCCGAACATTATTATTACAGAGTATTGCAGTCAAACAATGCTCCCGTAAAGTATTATGTACTTTGGTGAGTAAGGTCGCCTGTGCTCCATGGAGAGTAGTGAAGGCACTATGCTTACAGTGGAACCCAGTCGACTTTCATTAGCTGCCACTAAGAGTGTTCATCACCACGACTTGTTGCTTACCATCAAAAACGTAAGATTGTATTCCACTCCCTAGAATCTTCATCTTCAAAGAGAACTATGGTTATAGCAAAGAGGTCATTAACACCCTGCAGATTTCAACTGTCCTTATCTCACTAACACGTATCTTTGTGTGCGTTTGCGCAATGTTCGTTGCGAATTGACTATAAAAGATTTACGCCTTACTAAAGACGACGGCATACTATTGTACTTATTTGCTTTGGCAGATGTCGAGTTGTATAACGTACAGACCTTTCATGGCAGATATTTTTACACCAATGAGATAAAGTTCTGTTAAAATCTAAAAGTGAATTTAAAAGCCTATCATTGAATTTTAATTTATTATCATTTCATTCAGCATTACATAAATATTATTGTATAAAAAAAATAAAGATGTTGGCATTTTAGGGTTAAGTTGTCCACCCCGGTCACAGACAAAAGAATAGACAGAGAGGCAACTTCATCGTTTAAATTTTACACGGTTTTTTATACCCTGCAAAGAATCACACACAAAACACTACGTACAATCAAGTAATTTAATCTCATAGTAATAAAATGAAAAATTCTTTAATTAACATTACTCAACATAAGAATGGTGATGTACATTTTAAATTGCTCTCAAGTTATTACCATAAATACTATATTACAAAGTCAAGAATTAATGTTACACCGCGAGTTATCTAACAGAATACATAAATACCTACGAACCCATTATCTTTATAATAGAAACCTCTTTCGTGTGAAATATACATAGCGAAATGTAGTTTAGTTAATATTCATTGTATCTCTAGCCGTTTTTAAGAACGCATTAGGTCTATCAGGGGCCAATAAGGAACTTCTTAGCTTTGACGTTTAATTTTACGGTACCACAATGCAACGTCAAAGCTCAGAAGTTCTTAATACGCTCTGCTTCAACCGATGACGATAGGCAGACTTCAGGTCTAAGAAAAAGTTCTGAGGCCTATCCATGTGTTATTATAATAATAATAATTATAAACTTTATATATAAGCCAGTATTATAATATCCTGAACACTGAATTCAGTCGCTAAAATACAATCTATAGGTATTGTTGTTGCCAATAGTCGACACTAAAGTTACTTACTAAGCAGAAAAACTTAAGCTTTCCGAAAATAAATGCTTGTGAGTTGCGACCATCGGTTAGTAAAGGTTGCCGGACAATAGTGGCGCCCGCCTCTGTAAACTGACGCCGAGTCAGCTGTGAGAGCGGCAGCCATATTGGATTTTTTATTTTTTTAACTGCAGGAACCAAAAATGCCTTCGACTATGGTCTATTATGCCGATGCGTTCCGTTTCAAAAAGTAAACATGCAAAAAGATTTGTCTTATTATTTTTTAATTAATATACTCTTATACAGATCATAAAAGTATCTGTGTCTGTATGACGCGAATAAGAGGAGGTTAATCGCTGATATTTTAGCTGAGCGCTCATAACTCGTGCCAACACCGTGTAATCTTTGAAATAAATATTAATAATTACAGATTTTAATATTTATTTCAAAGTCACACACAGGCGGAGGCTTGGTTTGGGTGCGTAATTTTCTAACACTTATTTAACATTAAACATTCTTTAAACAAAAGAAAATAATTGCCTGGTGAAAATTTCTTCAGTTTGTTTCAATTCAATCAAAACAAGTAGCACGTGCGCTCTAAAATATAGATGATAAATCAACGTCGGGGTCCGCGCGCAAAGCCTCTATAAAGCGCAAAAACCAAAACGTTAAAATTGGCAAAAATCCGCGCGGGCCCAGCAACAATTGCCGCGCGAATTACACCAGAAAACTTTTTTAATAACGTTCACAGATTCAATCTCAATCGAAAAATCCGTAACAAAAACCTCTACACAACACAACAGTAAGAAAAATGTATAAACATGTCAGGGGACTGGGTACAGGTAGGTACGCCATTTTTTATTGAATCGAACACCTATGCCCGAAAGGGATGCCCGCAGAGCTCCCCTACCTTTTCAAGCGCGGACCGCAGGCTGCAAGCGGGACGCACGTTCACCCGACCCACTCCCGCACCGATGCATTCATGAGCACAAAGAATAAGCAGTAATAAAGACGTGACATTCGTGCAGATGGTTGATAAAACTTAATACTTGGCAGTTTGTTCGCTCTTCGACTATTAAAAGGCATGGAACAGATACGATGTTACACGCTCTTTAGTTCTCGAGACTCATGAAAACGTTAAAGGAAATGGTCCTCGGAAAGGTCGTACATTGCTTCCATGTTCGTGGTATCGGCGAGCTTTTTTACTTTTGCTATTGGCGCGAAATTGGAGGGAAAAGAAAATGGCAAACATTGAATGTCTCAATTTAACTCGGAGGCAGAGGAACAGAGGTTGATTGCGTTTAAAGTATTCCGAATACTTCGACATAGTGTCCAAATAAAGAGTGCAATTATGTTAAACGAGCCTAATTTTTATCATCGGCCCGGTCGTGCCAGTCCAATGTTTTTGAATGACAAATGATCCCTTGATCCATCTGGCTTGGCTTTCTCGACCGCATAGTTTAGTTCTCTCCTTTAAATTAATGAAAGAGACTTCCGATATATCTTACTCGACGAAAAGGAAACGTTTGGGCTCCCATTTTTACCTGATGTTATTACCAGCGTTGACAGTGGTATTACAAGGGTCGCAAAAGTGCGACACTTTGAAATATCCCGTCCAATGTATTGTATTCTTACGATATTAATAGGATTTTAGGAATGACTGCGTATTACAGCACAGTTCGAGAGTATTGTGACTCCGAACATTTAAAACTAAAGCGATAAAGTCTGGGATAAATTGCAAAGAGTATACAGTAGAAAGAAATCTCTGGATAACGCCGCACGGTCTCTTACTTTTGATGACACAAAACTTCCTAAATGAGTTCCCGAAAAATAACCTTAAGTCGATTTGGGAGTCATACAAAACTCGTAAAACCCTAGCGATAGTCTTGACTCACCACCGTTCCTTAATCTGACATTATTTAACGATCGTGTCGCTGCTATCGTTACATTTCTCCTTCGACAAGCAAATCTAACAAAATTTATAAAGGGAAAAGTCGCTTCGTTGCAAATTTTTGCCGTTAGCGAATTCGTTGGGTTGTTACATTAGAATTTTTGGTGTGGGCAAACTCGTAAAGCGGCGTAACGCAAAATCGATCGTTTGTTTAGCTGATTGCTAGATTGGAAAGCTCGCTGTGCTCTTTGTAATCTCGCCGGCTTATTCCAACACAAATATTTCGCGGATGACGATTTACTACAACTTTACGTACATTCTTCTGCAGGTCTGTATTGTACGTTGATTGACTGAGACTAGTATACATTCTAAGTTCAGATACATGTTCATTTCATAGCAAAGTTTCAAGTGGAGACCTAGCGGCGACCGAAATTATTTCCAAGGCAAGCGTTCGAGACAATAAAATAGCATTCTTATAACCATTCCAGCCCGGGGCTACCCCGTAATGTTGCTTCCTTACGCACTCCTGCCAAGTCTGGGTGCTGTATAACAATAAAATGTTGCAAAACTTCCAAGATTACTGTTCCTAACAACTCCAGGTAGGTAAGTTAATGCACCGACGGATAACACGGCTATTATGTAGTTGTTTTGCACTGAGAAACCGTGTTCTCACTACCCAGACGTGTATTTAGCAAGCGTAATGACCTAAACATATCATCAAATCCAAGAACCCTAGCTGATCCTATGAAATGTTGAAATGTAATTGAAAGGTTTTCGTTTGGTAAGGATTGCTATTCGATAGATAATCAAGTGATCTCAATCAATTTTAAAGGATTGATAAATAGCTGACAGAAAATCTCAATTTGCAGAGCTTCAGAAGAAATGTAAGTAGATTTGGAATTCAATGTGGGTAATTTAACGTTTGAAGGTTTGAATACGAATCCGACATCAAAAAGCAGAAGCCAACTAAAAAACTAAAAGCTTTTACTACGTCAGCCATAGTTTACTTGATTACTTTACTAAATACAATCTTGTCTTGTTTACGGCTGTTTTGACACGGAAGGACAAACTTGGATCGAATACAGTTTAGGAATTCTTGAAATGACTCGTTTATAAATACAGAAGATAATGTTACGGGAATGTTTACATTGGATGCTTTCGTGACAGTGTATAACGTGGTGAATGAAAGGTGCTTACAAACAATCGTGTTATTTGTTTAATATTTTGCTAATTCAGATTCATATTACATATGCTCACACCTGTATTCCACGAAGGGG
Source organism: Watsonalla cultraria (assembly GCA_964035505.1). Classification (NCBI taxonomy): domain Eukaryota; kingdom Metazoa; phylum Arthropoda; class Insecta; order Lepidoptera; family Drepanidae; genus Watsonalla; species Watsonalla cultraria. Next base: position 4,384,603 of record OZ037734.1, on the reverse strand, counting down.
TGAGCAGAGGTGTTCAGTTATTTTGTGGAAAAGAAGGCGAGCCTTTTGCCACCGGTTAGTATACAGCTACTAACTCAGACTTTTGATCTGGGATCGAAATCAGGATCTCGTGTTCCGCGGTAGCATTTACCACTAGACCGAGGAGAGTGTCAGATTTATATTATATTTGAGAGTCTCCTGTCAATTGTCAGGTGAAGAGAGCAGTATCAGTATATTAAAACGTAATCACTGTGCGACCCTTCTGACGTCCCTATAATAAATTATCTATCTATCTGATACCTTTGGAGTAAAAATAACTTATCCGATTTCGCAGAAATTTTAAAACGAGATGTCGTTAGCCCTCAGGGCGGTCATGGGATACTTAAAAATTATAAAATTCATTACGCAGACGACGTTGCTGTTAAAAGCTAGTAAGCACAAACAAAAGGCGCTTCGAAGTGCTGAGTGTGCTTTTAAAGCTAATGAAAAGTGTGTTTTCAGAGAACTACTTAATTGGAAACGTTAATATTACTTCAGAGTGAAGTCAGATATTTATAATAACATTGTATTTGGTATCTAATGTTACCTTAAAATTACGAGGCACTCTAGACAGTGGTATATCTATAATTACTGATGGTTAAGTAAAGGTTCTTCAGCTTCATAAGATGTAGAAAGCCTGTTACTCACACTCTACCACTTTAGATTCTAGTAAACATGTAAAAACTAATCTTATTACTCGAAGCATATGGTTTGAAATTAAATAACCAACAACATTATTTTCCTTGGAAACATTCAACGAGAAAAGCATAGTTTTAGTAATGAGAGTTGTGACTCAAGCAAGACATTCGTCATTAGTCCGTTGAAAAATGGCTTTTGTCCATTATCTGATAAATACAATAGGAGTTGACATCGGGCTGATTACTCGGTCTGTAAGAGCATTTTTACATCCATTTTCGTCGTAATGAGGGATTTTTGGGTATTTAGGTCGCAGCTCATCACTATTCAAGGCACTCAGCGACTGTGACCTCGTAACTCTGTCGGTCAGTTGTCTTCAAGTTTTCTGCTTGAAAAGCTTGAATAATAAAGTCGGGTAATCGTGTTAGCTAGAGGAATTTGGAGATTTATTCCCAGAGAGGTCTGTTACACTCGAATGACGGACGTAAAACTGAAGATCAAAATGAAAAAGTTCAGAAACTAGATCCTTAGTATATTTAACCTATGTGATTTGAACTTTATGTTCCAGACTTGTGCTGGAAGTTTATTGACTTCGCGTTGTATCATCTTTACTATCGGCAAGTAGGTATTATAATGTATATTTCATGTGATGAATATTAAATAGTGAGGGTTTAGTTGAAAATTTAAAGCTCTGTTCATTTACTTAACACTTAAGAAGAACTCAAAAGTATCTTTATTTGATTAGATTTTTAACAAAGTACTTTCAAATCGTCAGAACGACATGATTACACAGGATTATCCTTGCTACCACCAGGTTCGGAAGGTAGTTTTTCTCTTTAATTATTCATATCCGTTGACAAAAAAAGGGATTACTTAAAGCAAAATGCTTGGTAGGTCAATTTACCTAGATTAGTCTATAAAGTACTTAGGGTAAGTAAATTTTTACTGCACGCGTAGGCACAAATCCGATCTCGCGTGCGACCCTTCTGCGAATTACATAATCAATGACTAACAGTAATTTTCGTCAGCCGCTGTCACACTAACAATGCTATGTCAAATGTAATTAATCTGAGATCAACCGAGACATAAGTCATATCGTAGGCTGACCAGTAACGGTACTTGGGTATTTTTTACTGTCGATAAGTTGATGGTTCGCTTAGATTGGTGGCTTGTTTTAAAGTAAGGTCAGATTAATGTTGATGCGTAAGTAACCGGTAAATGGACGAGAGAAGCGGTTTTAGTCATACCGAAATTTTGTTGTAGGCCGTTATAGTATAAAAATGTACATCTACAATAATATTAAAATGAGAAAAGATTTGATTGTTTGTTTGCATTGAATAGGCTCCGAAACTACTTGACCGATCTTGAAAATTCTTTCAGCAATGGATAGCTACAGCATCAGCGAGTAACATAGGCTATATTTTATCCCCGTACTTCCACGGGAACGGGAACTATGCGACATCCAGGTGACGTCCGCTAGTAAGTAAATAAGGTAGAAATATGAATATGTTAAACCTTTGAGTTCGGTCTAGGTACTTATATGTATAAGCATATCTTTAAAAAAGCAAGGAAGTTAATTTGCGTTTTTCTTATGACAAAATAATTACTTAACTCAATTCGGCGATACTATCGCAATAGGAAAAAACACATCTAATTGAATGGCAGTAGTATAACAAAAAAGCTAGTTTTTAATTAGAAACCAACATGGTACCCAAAATTATATCAATCTTCACATCTAAATTAAGCACCGTATTTCCTTCTGTTGACTAAAACATCCGTAAAATACGTCATTGAATTAGATTAATTCAAAATGCAGAATAAACAACAAAATGTCTATATTTATATATTTATGTTAGTTACTTACATGAAAGATACAAAATAATCTTAATTATAATGTAATTCTATCATTGTTGGAATAATTTCATGTCTGTATGTTAAAGCTATATTGAGTATTTAGACTGAATGTTATTTTAATTTCGTATTTTATATTCTGTTTTTTGTATTTTCATGTGTCATTTTTGTATTGAATGTTTATCCTTTAACTAATTGTTCTTCTTTTATTAGTGTAATTGGCTATTTGCCGTTCTAATTATTATCAATAAATAAATAATAGTACTAAAATGCATCGTTTCACGCACGGGATAGAATGGAACGCGCTTCGTTTTTCCCTAGTCAATTAGTCCACGGCGGCACTCCATACAGCCTACGCGACACATGTCAACATCTGTTCGACAACTACCGATGTGACACGCACGTTTCCGGACTTACTAGAGATTTTTTACGCGGTAAATTAACACTGAGGGCGTACTCAAAAAACCGATGGTACACGTGCTAACGTGAACAATAAATCTATATGTATACAGATCAATAATATTGAAGTGTCTGTTTGTAATTACAAAATAACAGCTGTTTACTAAATGCATGTGAAAGTATATACGATGTTGACATAAAAATACAAATTTAATTTTTTTCTCCGTCTGTCTGTTTGTTCCGGGTAATCCCCGAAACGGCTGGACAGATTTTAACGGGACATTCACTGGCAGGTAGCCAGTGATGTTACAAGGAGTAACTTAGGCTACTTTTAAATTAACTCTACGCGGGTGAAACCGCAGGGCACAGCTAGTCAGTAGATAAAAACGTATGTAATCTTAGTTGTTCCATCGCTTTTGAAAGTTTAACTAATAAAACGTACCTATAACTATTCAAATCCACAAGTTTATCTTGCATACCGCCATCAATATATTTATGATTCACTTTACGACTAAATCAACCGTTTCATCTTGTAAACGTAACCCTTAAATTGTCTATAAAATTATGCGATCCGACTTAGGTATTCAAATTTGGATAATAAAACAGAATTCTGAGGCTTACATTGTTTTCCAACGTGATTAAGTCGATTTACATGTTAGTTTCACGATAAACACATGTCAGTTTCTTAAATACCCGTCTAAGCAATCTTCAAACTAAACCTTACTTACCTACCTACCATGCTAAAAGTATTGTTTAAAATGATAACATGATTTTATTGGATCTGGAACGCATCTTGTATTTGACAGCTACTTTTTGACGGATAGACATTTAAAAAGAAAAATAATGCAATTTGGACTTAATTAAGAAAAGAAGTTATTCGTTACTCGTTGTAACTAAATATGACAGTTTTGAATAAATAGGAACATGCAGTTTGGTATCTAATTATATAACAAGAAGATTTTTAAATGACACCGGTAAATATTTCAGTAATTAACAAAAAACCAGAGAGGTAAATACGTGTTTTAGGAAAACCTACCTACGTATGATTTGTATCACAGACAAGCTAATAAAATTTTTATTGTCACTAAAAAGTAGGTATATGGTTTAATAAAACTCTTAATTTTATATGACATGCTTGTGTAATAGGCCTGGCCTATTCATAACATTTAAGAAGTGGTTATTTTGTAAATAAAAGCAGTAGGTAAGTAGTGTTATTTGTGTAACAACATAAAATTCGTGAACAAAATTGTTTTGATTGATGTTTTAGTAAAAAATCGCTAACAAAACGCATCTATTATATCGTTTTGTATAATAACAAGTTATTTCACCTAAGAATGCTTGTTTTGCCACAACTAACGCCATCTCGTGACTTATTTTATAGGGGTGTCTTGTAACTTGAATTTGCGGGTGAAATTTGAAATCTTTAAGCTAATTGTTTATTTACTTACAATATAAAAAAAATATCGAATTTATGCTTATAACAGTATACATATTGAATTTGTATATGTTAACCTACCCTGCGTACCATTTTGTTGGAAGGCTAATTCTCTTTTCGAATTTTGAATATTTTTTGTGTGGGTACCTGCTAACTAGTTCGTTTATTTTGCTGAACCTACCTATTGTCCTTATATGCCTAAATGGTTGTGATTCAATATTAAAATTCAACAAACAACACATCTAAGTTATATTTAAAGTTATTATTCCTCAGCTTTACTCAATATAAGACAGTTATAAACACAAATTATAATCGAATCGTCGAAAGCCCAAGTTATCAAAAGATCGTTAGTAGCCGCGGGAGCAACCGGCTAGGCATACCGTTATAGGAGCCTTCTAATTAATATTCGCCCACTCGCGGCGGGACTCGAACCCGTTCTCAAGCATGTTCAGTGCACACCACACTGCACGCCGCTTGCATCTACAATGCAAATCCACAAACACCATCCACAGTCTGCGATTCAATATCGACGTTACAACGCAACGTTCTTACCATACGAAACGAATGGAGACTATCGATTTAAGTGTACACGACCCTCGTAGAAAGAATTCCTTACAACAATGAGCCGGTGTAACAATAAATACCTTAATGATATCCCGAGATCGAAGAGAAACGGCGTCCGGCAGCAGGCGGTACCCGTCCCAATGTTTTCAACATAAATCCACTAAAACATCTCGTGCAGGCAACATCACAATAATGAAATGGCACAATCTCACACGTTCACTATTACAATACGAATCCACAGCACTGGTTTGGTTTGGGTACAAAAGATGTTTTTCGTAACACACCGCGGCGGTACTCCTGCGACGGGACAACCGACACGCTCAGTGGCCGGGCGAGAACTGACTGAACTGGTTTTGGAGGCGGGGTCGCGGGGAGGGGGTGGCTACGACCGTCCGTCAGGAGGACGGGTGCGTTTGGATCGGTTTTATGAAAATATTTCGTGAGTAATGCACGTGTTATGTCGGCGAGTGCGTCGGCCAGAGCCTCGGATCTTTGATTGAAGCGTACGATGCGATAGGTAAGACAATAAGTAACAAGAGTTGTCGCCGTGGACGCCCGCGCCAGGGCAACATGGGCCTTTGTCTCAGCCCACGCTTCCACTCGATAGAGCGAGCTTTCCCGGGCTTACTGCACTTTGCAATTCTATCTGCAATCAAATTTACAACGAATCGCTACTTGTTTGATACTGCATTCTTTATTGTTCTGATATTGCGCCGATATTGACAGTATGCCTGCAGAGATACCTGCATTAGATTACAGTTATTACTCCAGGGCATTCGATATTAGTTCGATCATTATGAGAAACATCTAAGCGTGTTTCACCTTTCTATTTTACCATTCACATAGCAAAAACTAAATTTAAACGTGCTTAAACCCAACCACTTGTAATGAATTTAAATAAGGCACAAAAGGAAAGAACTGATACCTTTTTGCAAAACATCTGGTTGATCTCATCTTCATAGGCCCAATCTGTCATGAGTCAATATGTCAAAGCGTATTAAGAACTTTTGAGCTTTGACGTTTCACTTCGGTACCGTAAAATTCCACGTCAAAGTTGAGAAGTTCTTAATACGCGCTGCTAAAACGATTATAGTAGGGCCCCTGGTCTGCCTACCACATCGAGGATGTTTTCGAGAAGGTGTGAAGAAAGAGCCGTAGTGGCCATGGGGTCAGTCGCCTGGTACGCAAGCGACGCAATTTTGAACCCCAACGGGTCCTGTACTACTAAAAGAGAGTAGAGTATTTATAAAAACTTCTGTGCAGTGATTTCACGCCACATGCTTTACGGTGAAGGAAAACATCGTGAGGAAGCCTGCATATGTCTGAGGAGTAATAAAGGCGTATGTATAGTGCCTGAGACGGCGATAGACTCACTGTCACGTTGGCACTTAATCTTCAGTGAAAAGTGGGTGTTGTTTTTACAACACCTCTGCCTACCCTTTCGGGGGCATATGGATGTGTGGAGATAAAAAAAGTATTCACATAAGTAAGGCTATTTTTCCAGTTCATGTACAATATTCGCCGTCAACGCGAAGGCTAATGGATATGAAAATAAAACTCCGTATTGGTAAAATTTTGTAACTTTATTTTACTGAAATATTCAATAACACAGACTGAAGGTTTCTGATTGAATTGCAGAAGATACATAATAAACCATGCGTTCTGTTATGTAAGCTCTCATACATCTGAAATTGCGTATTTCCGGGAGTCATGGCATTATTAATAAGTTTATTACGATGTTATTGTTCGTTATTAAGTATCCCGTTTACTGGTATTCAGTTCGCTTTGTTATTTCCGAACCTTAATGATGACAAGGTTACCTGGAATAGTATTCAATATGTTTACAGGCAAATTTAATCGAAGTGTCTGTTTGTAATTCAAAATTAACGGACTTTCACTAAATGATATACGGTACGATACTACAAAAAACGATTGATATAAATTTATATATGTGTCTGTTTGTTCCGGCTAATCTCCGAAACGGCTGGACTGATTTTAACGGTAGTTTCACTGCTGGATAACTAAAGTTGCAATGAGTTACTTAGGTTACTTTTAAGTTATAAAAAAATATTAGGGTTCCGCGGGCCACCCACGAAATGTCTACGCAGGTTAAGATAAGATTTAATATCTTTACAGATAAATAAAATGGAAGTGTCTGTTTCTAATTTCTAATTAAAGGATTTACACTAAATGCGTATGAAAGTAACTGTGCTTATAAAAAAAAACAAATTAAAAAAAAATTTCTCTGTCTGGATTTACGATGAAGGAAAACATCGTGAGAAAACATGCAAAATTGATTACTTACTGATGTGTCTGAGATAAATATCTCATATATAAATGTATGTATATGTATGTATGTGCTTGCTGATAGTAAATCATATCCTAGATAATTCAAATGTATATGTTATGAAAGAAAATAGTGTACAGTAATTTGTCTGTCAAGTTAACTTTAATCTCTTTAGAAAACAGAAAGCGAAGAATCTGTTTCGGAAATTCCAGTGATTTACCAAGCACAAGAAAAATAAACATTTTTATTCCTGCGTGTTTGAACTGCAAAGGCGTTTATCTCTTGAATTCCGTGAAATGACCTGTTTTAACCCCATAAACAGGATAGCGAATATACCCCTGAAATGTAGCTACCGCAATCCACCCAAATCTTTGTCATCAAAGAAGATATTTCTATAAAAACGCATTTTCCGAATTGCGGTGCGTCCCTTTGAAGTTAATCCTGGATTGAACATTATAGGAGATTCGTTTTGATGTAGGTAGGTATATAATTTAATATTGATACAGCTAGATTACTATGAGCTGTGGGTCTCGTAGGCTTTCGTTGCGAAGTGTATAGGAGATAGGGGTCATTGTACTTGGTGTGCACACTAGCGCCACGCGGCCTGGAGTACAATTACGCACCTGGCGCGGTTCAAGTGACGTAAGTCGCGACGACATCAAGTGGTTCGAAGTTTGACAATTGAATTTCGTTCGTTTTTCGTTTTGTTCATTCGATGCAAATTAAAGGTTTTTACGTACATTTAATTGTGATATCTAACTCCGCTCACACACGGTCGGAAATTGGAAAATTATATTTTTAGCAAAAGACCAATGATTATAATCAAGCTGATTAACAACGGAATTTTCCTTTATTTTAGCAAAATAGTAGGTACTTTTAATGACCGTTATTCGGTTGGGCACTTCGATATATCCTCAAATGGATCACAAAATAAACCTACCTACTCGTATACTGAGTAGGACAACCTCCGATCTGGATAACCAGAAGGTAGGCAAGGAATGTTTGACATTAACAAGAGAACAGCTTGCCTGATAATCAGCTCAGCTAATCCATGAATGGTTGCAACACCAAAGTGACCGCCAAATGCCAGCTCTGGGGACCTTTACACATCTCTGCTTTTGTAGCAGCGTTTCTCCACTCGCTACATAGATGGCGCTACTCGCTAACAAATGCGAAGTCATAGTACAAAGACACGGGAACCTAAATCGCGCAATAAGAGATTTAAAGCGCACTGCAGTATATATACAAGTTTTCAACAAGAACAATTGGAGCCGCGGTTCCCCGGACATGACACCCGCCTGGCTGGAAGATCTTCCTTTTGCTGAGGATGAGCATGATCACTGGCCCTCACCACACTATCATACTTATTTGAATGGGATATTTCAAACAAGAGCTCCCGTTTTGCCCCACTTTTAAATGTTTGTAAAATGACAACTAAACCATGTTAATTAATAAAACCAAAATCATTTAGATCTGTAACCGTGAAATTTCAATCAAAATGGTGTGGTTTAATTGGCAAATGTGATCACACACAGATTACTGCGTGGCTGGTTTAAGCTGTAAGTGTGTTAACTTTCGGAATTTATACAAGGACGATGTTAAGTTTACTGCGATATTAAGATGGAACGAACTGGGTAGGTAGTTCTTGGTACCTGCAAACTTAGATATTGTAAATTCGTATTAAAACGATGTATTTTAGGTTTAGTTTAATACTAGCTGTGCCCCGCGGTATTACCCGCGTAGATTTAGTTTCATCCTTATTGTCGCGGAACCCTAACATTTTAAATAAATAAAAGTAGCCTAAGTTACTCCTTGAAACATCAGCTACCTGCCAGTGAAAGTCCCGTTAAAATCGGTCCAGCCGTTTCAGAGATTACCCGGAACAGACAGACAGACAGACAGACAGACAGAGAAAAATTTTAAAACTTGGTTTTTCAGTGTTAGTAGCGTGTATACTATCATATGCATTTAGTGAAAAGCTGTTATTTTGGAATTACAAACAGACACTTCAATTTTATTTATCTGTATAGATAATTTAGACAATTGGTCATTTTTGCGATAACGTAATTTAACTGAAACCTAATTTCGTCATCACTTCCACTTCAAATAGTAAAACTAAAATTAATTTTCGTATTGTTTTTCCCAATACAAGGTAGTATTGCCTAATTGCTGAGTATTCTTAAACAGTGCAAAGTGAATATCTCATAGGTACAATATAATGTTTCAAGACTTTCGGGTTCTATTTATAACTAGCTGTGCCCCACGGTTTCACGCGGTCCGGGAACTTTAATATTATTAATAAATAAAAGTTAGGCTAAGTTACTCCTTGAAACATCAACTACCTACCAGTGAAAGTCCCGTTAAAATCCGTCCAGCCGTTTCAGAGATTACCCGGAACAAACAGACAGAGAAAAATGTTAAAAAGTTGGTTTTTTTGTGTCAGTAACGTGTATACTTTCATATGCATTTAGTGAAAAGCTGTAATTTTGTGATTACAAACTGTATGTATAGAAGATTTATGAAAATAGGATAGCTAACCTAACCTAACTGCGTATGTAGATAACTGCAGATATATTTATTCGCGCTCGCTGCACACTAAACCCAAAAAAATACTACTTACTACTTCAAATTCAGCGCTCATAACTCATGACAGCACCTATAGCTAGATAAATACTTGTGTAATGACTTAGTAGCTACCTATATTGGGTAAGTATATCTTTTGTGTGTGTGTGGGCACAAAGGATAGTACATTTGGCACGGGGAGCAGTTTCTTTGTCACCCTGGCAACCTTGAACACATGAATTTGGCCATTAACATTACTCTCCACTCTAGCTAGACACTGAATAATATTTCTCACGCAATTTTGTATAGTCGACCGTATTTTTTCGGAGCTTTATTAGACGCTGGTTATTATAGTTACTATCAGAGTACCCGGAGTCCCCCCTGAGCACGGATGATGGCCACCGGGGGGGTTTTAGTGCGGTAAAAATCCCACATACCCCGATCTGCCTCTCCCAGGGCGGTCGGGGATCTTTTAAAGGTACCCCCCTCGTCAATAAAAAAAAAAGTAACTGGCTTTTTCGGATAACTTTGTTTTATGTTTGTATCTACAGATGCAGTCACGAGATTAGGGCGCTTAGCAAAATTTGCGCATGTGTTTACACGCATTTGCGCCATACAACTGCGCATTTAAGGTTAGCGTTTCGTCGATAAACGAAAATCTCTTTTCAAAATTCTAGCAAAGTCGGTGAAGCTGCGATAAGGCAGCGAATGAGAAGACAGACCAGTTATCTGTCAGATTTGATCCATGCCTACTAGCGATTAGTTATTATTTAGTAGTTATTAGGATGTAAGTAAAGTCAAGCTTCCATCCGCAGTTTCGCTTGCCTGGTACTTTCACCCTTTTAGTGATGGAATTTCTTTCTATTCAGTAGGTATTCTCCTGCAAAATGACCTTCATTCATCGACACTGAACAATCAGATGTGTGGTTTATGCAATGCTGACTGTACTTACATAATTTGGTAGTGTTTGGCACAGACATAACCTTCCATGACTGACTAGTCAAGTGTACTCTGTACTCAGTCTAACGTAAAATAATGGCTGAATAACAAATAACTTAGATGGCTAAAGAAAATGGGTATATCTAATCTATCAAGTATGTAACTTGTACATCATATATACATACTAGCTGTGCCCCGCAGTTTCACTCGCGTAGATTTAGTTTCATCGTTATTGTCGCGGAACCCTCCTATTTTTAATAATTAAAAGTTATTTTATTAAGTTACTTCTTGAAACATCAGCTACCTGCCAGTGAAAGTCCCGTTAAAATCGGTCCAGCCGTTTCAGAGATTACCTGGAACAAACAGACAGACAGACAGACAGAAGGATACACAGACAGAGAAAATAATTAAAACTTGGTTTTTTAGTGTCAGTAGCGTGTATACTTTCATAGGCATATAATAAAGTCTGTACCGACGATAGTCGGTGTGGTTATCGAATAAAGACTGGTTGTGTTTTTTTGAAAGGACAGAAATGTATTTATAATATTATTTAAAAGCTAACAACATAATAAACTCAACATAAACTTATATCTTACCTGAAAGGACAGAAAAAACAACATTTAAAGTCTTTAATTATCTCTATAGAATATTTCACAAAATTTTCATTTATAAATGTCATTAGCGACAGTTTGTCATCAGTGACATTTTCCTATTCTAAATTCTTAAAAATAAATTAAATCATAAAACCATGTAAAGAGTTTTCTTTACATGCATTTAGTGAAAAGTTATTTTGGAATTACAAACAGATACTTCAATTTTATTTATCTGTATAGATCTGTATAGATGCAAACGCTTATATGCCCCGAACTGCTGCGATGATAAGATATGGATGAGATGTTGTAATAACAACACCCACTTTACACATTGTCTATTGCTGTCTCAGACACTATACATACGTCTTTGAATTACTTTTCAGATATATGCAGGTTTCCTCGCGATGTTATCTTTCATCGTAAAGCACGTGGTGTGAAATCACTGCACATAAGTTTTTAGAAAAAATATTCGTATAGCCCTGCTGGGACTCAAACTTGCAAAAAAATAATCATCATAATCATTTCAACACATAAAAAATATATACGGTCCTTTTGAGAAACCACCTCCTTTTTTTAAGTCGGTTGAAAATGACAAAAATATTGATTTGAATAAGTGATGAAAACAGCTACCTAGATTTTTTTACTTACTACCTTATTAAAATCGCCGTCACAAGTGATCGCGTCGACGTAAACGCAGATTTGTATGGGCTCACAATAGTGTCATCTTTAGGCCGACAGAGGCGCTGTTCCGATCCTATACATATCTGCGTTTTTGTCGACACGGTGACTTGTGACGGCGGCAGTGAAAAGCTCGCACTAGGCCCTCTGATCGACTACCAGGAATAACCCTTCTGCTGCCCCCGCGGCGGTGGTGTATTCTCCACGATAATAAAAAAAAAATAACAAAAGGCCCTCTGATCGGCTACCCATTTCTCCCCCTCAACCCTCCCCCCACAGGCATGTCTCTAATGGAGTCCTGAAGGACCAAACATAAGAGAAATTATAAAAGACCAAATTTACACCTACACATTTTCTTCCACTTAATTCTCGCTATTATTTATTAACGTTCTACAACCTAGTATTCCTGTATTCCTTCTACGAACCTATCCTGTAGGACAAGACGTCTGGGTGCATCTGGAAGGCGTCCAGAAACTCCATTCAGTTAGTAGCACTTGAATTAATCAATTGTTTTAATCCGCTTCTCAGCACAGCTGTTGACCGCTCGGTAACTTTTAGGGAGAGATCATATTGGGAGGGAAAGCGATACATTTTAATATAAAGATTTTAAAATTAACCTACTTGGCTTATAATTTTGTGTTAATTGTGAATTAATAAATATTATTATTTACGTATGCACTAAAGATCGCGCCCTGGCTTCGCTTTGGGTGATGATTTTTTAAGACTAATTACCAAATGTTAACTTTTGTCTATTTTATATAAATATATAATGGATTTTTTAGCTATGCAACTCATTGGAATTCCACTCCTAAATGTTAGTAACAAATCTGTATCAAGATCCGTAACGTAGTTTAGTTTAGGAGAAAGTTGCGTTCAAACAGACAAAATAATATCGTATGAAAATGGCCACTTCACGTAAACGATTCCAGTACCTCGAGTATTGGTTTAAACATGTTTTAAGGTTGACAATATCGATTGTGAATACTCATTTTCTATGGGAACGTAAAACTTCCTACTTTTGCCACTAGAGGCGCTTTTATATTTGGGATACCTACAGGAATCTCGAGCGTAGGACAAATTTAACGTAAGTTTTCTGAGCTCCCCAGTAACATAATAGTTTCGGAAGGTTTTCTGTATTATAGAACATGTGATTGAGTAGACATATTGATTACCAACGAACAAAATAACGAAAATAATATGTGAGAAAAATATCATGTATGTTATCTTTCACGTTATTACCGAGCTGTTATACTTTCCTAGTAAAGTAATGACAATAAGCCTACTAATATAATAATCTCGACACAAAGGATCACACTCAGATTACCTCATTATGATCGTGTCGCTACTACGAGTACATTCGGTGATATTCAGTGACACAATATTCAAGGTTAACCAAAGGTTACTTCAGAGTGCTACCGCCCACGAGTTCTTTTATCTGAGTGGTACATATTTTAATGAAATAGTTCATGGGAGGTAGTAAACTTGGATAGGGTTTGTTGAAAAATAAATCAAACCTACCTATTTAATTGATAACTGATTGATTGACATTCCTTTTTGTAATGTAAACGGTAGTGTCATAAAGGTGGTCTAGTGTGGGGTACTAAAGTATGAGGAGATCTGAAGGTTTGCGAAGACAAAGAACGGTACACGAAACGAAAAGTTCGGTTACCGAAGCATTAGGAACTACCGCAATCATTATGCAGACTACTGACTGCACACTATTGTGTGGGTGCTCTCATTGGCCCAGCCACTAAAAAGTGTGAAAACAATAGGTGCCAACTGCCTTCACTCATTCTTTGGTGACTGGTGTCAGTTTAATTTTTTGTTAAAAATTATAAAAAAATATAATGTCCGACACGGATTAAATCGCTCCCGCTGCCGCCTATCCAACGTGTCCACACCCAATCCTTAAGATCTATTTATCGCTGAGCACGTGTTAGTTTATTTGACATAAATTGCATTCTAAATTGCTCTTTAGTATTGAAATAGGGACATATTTACCAGCCCTTTGATCGATGGAATGTCCGAATGAGCACTTAAAATATTCAGCTCTTTGTTCGAACGTTGCAGAGTGTTGTAGCGAAATTATTCATTCAGATAAGTAAATATGGAAGGGTTTGGTCAGCATTTTGTAATGCTTTCGATTACCTGATTGGTAATCGTTTATGACTAACGAGGTAGCTACTATTATCTGCGGTCTAGTTATTAGTCTGAATTATTCTATAAATAAATTATTCTACAAAGGTAGCAAACACCAACAATCGGGGGAAGTTAGCGTTAGCCCAAAGTGACAATTTCACGATGCAGTCGCGGGCAGAAGCTAGTTTTCTATTTTATAAGAAATGCTCTGCAGGAGTCGCTTACCATCAGATAGGCTGTAGGTACCATTGTTTGCCATGTTTTAAGAATAAAAAAAACTTTGACACACAGACTGGCCCTCAATATAATGTGCAACGAGTGAAATATGAAAAACATTCTATTCAGCTCAGGCCCTTGTCTGCACTATGAACGTCGAAGAACAGACCACCGGTTCGGATACTGGCCGCCTGAGAAGAACCGGCAAAAAAACTCAAGTAAAGTCGGCAAGTAAACTAGAATATTCTCCTAGCAAGTGTAACATTGCACCCTATACCATCTTTGAAATACACACGCATTTGTATGTAAACTATTGACTTGAAGGAATTAAAACATAATCATATAAATGTTAATTAAACTGAACAGCTTGCTAAAGTAAAATGAAACATAATACGTAGGAATAAACACAATTTTACACTGATCATAAAATATAAGTTTGCGCGTCATAAGATTTTCTTTGGTTTTAGTTTACAAGCCAATAAAAATACTAACATACCGTGTTTGTGTCTAACTTCACCAACATCATGTGTAAGTTTTGCATTCTTATGAGTTAGCATACCTATGTACTTATCTATACAGATAAGTAAAATTGAAGTGTCTGTTTGTAATTCCAAAATAACAGCTTTTCACTAAATGCATATGAAAGTATACACGCTACTGACACTAAAAAACCAAGTTTTATAATTTTGTTCTGTCTGTCTGTCTGTCTGTTTGTTCCGTGTAATCTCCGAAACGGCTGGACGGATTTAACGGGACTTTCACTGGCAGGTAGCTGATGTTTCAAGGAGTAACTTAGGCTACGCGACAATAAGGATGAAACTAAATCTACGCGGGTGAAACCGCAGGGCACAGCTAATCTACACTAATATTATAAACAGGAAATATTTTATTGTTTGTTTGTTTGCATTGAATGGGCTCCGAAACTACTTTACCTCTTTCAGCAATGGATAGTTACATCATCAGCGAGTAACATAGGCTATATTTTATCCCCGTACTCCCACGGGAACGGGAACTACGCGGGTGAAATCGCGTAACGTCCGCTAGTATGTAACATGCTGGCTATTTAAAAATCACAAAAACAAAATGACACGAATTTTATTAGGTACTTACCTAGTACATCTCATCTCATGTCCTCAAAATCTGAGATGAAAAAAATTGCCTATATAAGACCATCTTCTAAAAAAATTGCAGCTCCATTCTTTCGCAGAAAGGTTCCATGGCAACCGCTTACCATCAGGTGGTAAAATTGTTTTCAGAGAACTATTCATTCTGGCACACCATAGTCCTAAGTACGTGAGGAAAAACACTTGCACCCAGCAAAAGCGACGAGGGTGCCACTTATGATCGTTTAAGCAAAGCGTATTAAGAACTTCTGAGCTTTGACGTTTCATTCTAGTACCGTGAAATTAAACCTCAAATCTAAGAATTTCTAAATACGTTCTGCTTAAACCGATTATGGTAGGTCCCCAGGCAGTGGCGTGCATTGCATATAAGCAGGTAAGCAGAAGTTACAATTTGTGATCACTGAATACACTCGTGTCGTGTGTGTGTGTGTGTGATTATGTTCGTATGGGTACCTTTACCAAGACGTACATACCTATGCCGCGTCACATAGGTATGTACTTAACCTGCCTACCTACCTACTTGTTGTTTATGCCTACCCTCTGAAAATCCAATGCGAGCCCCTGTCCCCAGAAGTCTAATGTAACCTTACCACAGGAATGTAAAGCGCAGTGGCATTCAGCTGCTATAGTAGCCGTCGCGAATTATGAGTGCTGACCTTAATTGCATAGTAGTAATTCTATGAATCTGTACCTGTCTGTCTCCCACTAGAGACTGGTAACGACAATTCTGTATCTCATGTAAGGCATCAATTCCATACACTCTCATCTAATTAATAGATATCCCTCTAGGTACACCTTCTCCATTTAGCAAGACAGAACGCAATCCTGGTTAGAAATTTGAGTCACATAATCTAGACATCAGGATTGAAGTCACACGTATCACAATAATTCGTGCTCAATTAAAACCATTTGATACCGACTCTTGGAGTACTCTTAGCACGGACGATTATGTCGACGACATATTTGTCGCGTGGTTCGCACAATTAAATCAAGCGCGTCGCTCAATGCTTCTGTGAGACGACGCTGATAGATATGATGACGACAAAAGTTGCACGACTAATAAGTGTGGTTTCGGTTAGTGACTGCTAAGGGTAGAATGAATTTGGTGCGATATACAAATACATGTGCAGTTCTCCTAAATAATTTCGCTGATCGCTCGATACTTGTGACGGCAGGCAATCCAAATTTCCAATTCAATTGGCAGTCAAATGACAAATTACGTTTGACGGTTTTCTGGACACGCATAATTCCAAACTTAGTACATATTTTTGAGAGATTAAAGACATCCTAACAAAGTAATTAAGAGTGCCTTTAATTTTGAGAGATGTGTCACTATAGTCTTGCGAGGAATTTTAAGTTGTGCCTCCGATATTCATATTCATCTACACTAATATTATAAAGAGGAAAATTTTTGTCAAAAGTCTTGTGTTAATACCATGCTAGGTGGCTGCAATAAGACACCAGTAAATTCTGAATTCTAATGCATGCATATTGTGTTAGCGATGGTACGGAATGAGATTGTAGACATTTCATAATTAATTCCTATATCTTTTGATTTCAATATTTGCAACGTTACTTTAGAAAAGTCGAATTTAGATTATATTTGGCATATAAGGATAACTAAACCCTTGTGAAAAGACTAAGGGTGGGTTGCGCAATAATAGTTGTTAAAACTAAAGTCAGAGACAAATTTGACGATAACAGTAGCACTCACTTTACCTTTGACTGCGGAATGCGTTGCACCAAATTACGCCGTCAATTAACAATTTTTGCTGTCGGTTTTATTTTTAGTATGCGTTAAAGTAATGACAACAACTGATAATTTAAATTAAAAAATATATGCTAATACCATCCCTGAAGGGTACCCGAAGGGTTAAGCAGAGGTGTTGAAACAACACACTTTACACCGAAGATGATTAAGTGCCAACGTGTCAGAGAGTGAGTCAGTCCATCGCAGTCTTAGTCGCCATACATACGTCTTTGAATTACTTCTCAGACATATACCCGTTTCTTCACGATCTTTTCCTTCAACGTGGGGTGAAATTACTGCACTTACTTAAGTTTTAAGAAAAGCTCATTGGTCTGGCCTGTGCCAGTGAGATTCGAACTTGCGTCGCTTGCTAGCAGGCGGCTGAAACCCCACGGCCACAACGGCTCTTAACTTAATGATTCAGAACTCAACTGAATTGTCAGGGAGTATTTGAGGAGTCAGGTACGTAGAGCATGAGGGCAAGGGCGACACAAAGGATCCCAAGGGTCGACGTAACCCCAATATTGCCATAACACAAGATAAGATACTGAATGATAATTTTACAAAGGTTTAATACTTTACTGCCTGAACAGCACTTATATTTAAACTTTACTAACAATTTGTTTTAACTAAAGCTAGTTTGTGCAACCCTTATCTGGTGTCACGAGAATGTATTCAACACGGACTTGGTTGTTGTCAGAACCTAAGTGAGATGTTTTCAATGAGTTATTACGGTAACTTCATAAGTCCTTCGACTTTATGAACTCAGATTGTATAATATCATCATTAATACTTTTTTTAACTTTTGCCCTTTTCAAGTAAACTTCAACTGACTTCAAGGTACCAGAACATGGTACTAGAGACTTTTATAAATTTTAATTAAATGCCAGCTTTAAAGAAACATTGCGTTGGTTCCCAGTTTAAGATGCCATTATTTATATGCCGTGGTAGCCGTGGGTTTCAGGAATCCCAAAGGCCTGTAGAAATGAGTGTTTCTAAAAACTTAAAAGCAGTGATTTCACACCACGAGTTTTACGGTGAAGGACAGCGGTAACGTATTCTTCACGATATTTTTCTGCATGCTGTTTGAGAAGTAATACAAAGACAAAAGTAAAAAAAAGGTATTTGATTTATTTATGACTAGCTGTTCCCCGCGGTTTAACCCGAAAATTTAAGTAGCCTAGTTACTCCTTGTAGTATCAGCTGCCAGACAAACTCCCGTTAGAATCGGTCCAGCCATTTCGGAGATTAACTGGAATAAACCGACAAACAGAGAAAAAGAATTGATTTCAAAGTCAAAGTCAAAAATATCTTTATTCGATTAGACTTTTTACAAAGCACTTTCAAATCGTCAGTTTTATGTAAGTACCTTATAATACCTATAATACTGTCATATGCATTTAGTGAAAAGCCGTTTTGTTTGGAATAACAAACATACACTTCAATTTTATTTATCCGTATAGGTTTTATTGGCATACTTCTTTTGTTACGAATAATCTAACTCATCGACCAAGGACACATGTATTTAGTTATTTATGATATTTTTTGCGACTGTCTGTCTGACGTCGGACGGAATCTGCAGTTTTTGTGATGTAATCAGCTTAATTAGTTGATCCTTTAGTTGCGTTATTAGATAAAGGATTGTAAGTGTAGCTAAGTTATTTAAAGCTGCCAACATGTTGGATTTCAAATATTTTTTTCTTGAAAACATTTTACGTGGTGAAAATGAAAATTCTTTGACGTTTGTATATTCTTAACCTAATTTACATCAAGTGATTAGCGAACGAAAATTTGAGAGTGATGAAAACAAAACAATATGATTTCCGTTCGTTTGCGAAGTCTATAGGTCCAGGGGGCCAACCAGGAGCTCTTATTGCAATGATAGTTCAGCTGTGCCATAGTGACAGACGTATACACGTCATTATACATCTGTGTCACAATATGAGTCAAACTATCATGGCAACAAGAGCTCTGGGCGCCCCAGGACTTCGTGTTTCGCGTAGCGTTTGCGACCACCAGACGTAGGCCTAGACAAAGTAACAAGAGGAATTGCACAGCGCGTCCTAGCGGTGACGTGAAGAACTAAAATATCTCATACAAATATTGCGAGGGAGGGACGCTAGCGAGTATAGATTACGAAACGGTGATAATAGACAAAATGTATGGAAATTACATATACTCGTATCAGTCACGTGACATATGTCATTCCCGTACATGGTGTATCGTTTCTACTAGCGAAGCGTGAGGTTAATGTTACTTTGTCTACAGACCCTAGCAGTCGATACTAATACGTACAATAAATATAACAATATACCCAGCATTATCATGACAAACATGACCTTAATTTTTATCAATGCCTGCACAAACACCACGCAAACAACAAACAGACAGAACGTGGGAAATTTTGATAAGGAAGATCAAACAAACATCTTAGTTTTGGACTAGGTACCGATCATAAGGCATTTGGGCTATAATGAGGGGATTTTGATTCGTATCAAATTTTGATACAAAGAAATAAAAAAAAAAAAAAAAAAACAGACTTATAAAATTGACGTGTCTGTTTGTGATTTCAGATTAACAGCTTTTCACTAAATGCATATGAAAGTAATGTACTGATAAGAAAGGGTGACCGCCTGAGTTCCCTCCGTGCCTCGGAGGGCACGTTAGGCCTTCGTTCTCGGTTGGCAATTTAATATCTTTAGCAATCGTTACAGGTCAGTCGGAGGCCTAAGAGAGTTTGACAATTGGTTTAAACCGAATTACCTCGTAAAAGGTGCTGCGAAGGTAAGCGACAGTCGCTTCGTATAATCAGGTGCTAAGCCACATGGGTTGAATCTAATGCCATCCCCAACAATGTATGGGATAAGGCCAGGGAGATGATGGTTAAGTTATCCAATCCTTGTAGGAATTAAATTGATGAAGACAAGAAACAATCAGCACTGACTGTGCTAAGGATTGTAAAACGATCGTAAACAGGAATACCTGGATGATTGCCTTTACACGTTAATTATTACTTCCTGTTATAAAATATAACAACATAATCGAACCTGCCTCGTTATTCACCAAGGTTACTCAACGTCGAACTCGACGACGAGTTTTGGTTTTAATCTTAGGAAATAGATACATAATGCATATTGGATAAAGTTCAATTTCGTATGTTCAAAACCGACACTAGACGAATGCGACGCTGAGAAACCTTAGTGAATAACACGGCTGCATCTAACGAACAAGGAAACGTAAGTTCGAATAACCTTCAGCGCATCGTTTATGTTCTCAAATAGCCTTTAAGTTTAAAGATTAATGAAGGTGCAGAGTGGAAAATCAATTCATAATTTGTAATAAGTTTGGGACACCAAGGGTGGGTTGCACGATGATTTTTCATATGACAAATTTAGCTGTCAGAGTTATATTTTATATGTGATTTATTTAGCTATGTCAGTTAAATATTAATTAAATTCATGACATCAAAGGATGTCATGATTGAGAATTTTATAATGGTGCATCTATTTATTTGCCTACCTAGTAAGTACTTTATCAATTTGTAACGGGTAAAACTGTTGGTGTAATCCACCTTAATATTATAATATGCAGCAGATATAAAGCCGTGTAAGGTCTTTAAACTAATGATGCGCTATTCAACAATATACGGGGCACGAGGATATCATGCTAATCTCTAAAGAAGATCTTCCTACCAGGCGGATGTTTTGCACGAGGATAGGTACGCGGCTCCAACTGTTCTAGTTGAAAAATTGTTTATGTACTAAGAAAACTTCCATAGCGCGACTTGTGATTAAGAATTATTATAGCGCCATCTATGTAGCGAGAGGACAAACTTTGCAACAAATGAATTACAAACGTATGGTCATTCTGCGAGTAGCTTATCTATGTTCAAGTTTTTTGCCGTATCGAAATGCCGTATTATATATTATATCGTTTTTGTTCAAGTCATTGCATAGGCCGGCTCTTGTTACTGTAGTTGTAATGTTCATCTGGTTGGTACTTGTTCCTGAGAGTTCCTGAGAGTATGAGTGGAGAGGAATGACTTGTTGCAGGTAAATAGTATATTTCTATATTGTAAGCTTAATTTTTAAATTAAGTTGGCTGGAGTACTATAACATATAGAATATGTTGATTAAATTTCGTAAATATCTTAGAAATTTTATACCTTTGCTCACGCAGGTATTCCCCGAATACAGGCATGTTAATAATAGGGTAGGCAGAGGTGTTGTATTAACAATACTCACTTTTCACCGAAGATGATTAAGTCCCAACGTGACAGATGGTGCGTCTATCGCCACGTCAGGCTACATATACGTCTTTAAATTACTTCTCAGACATATGCAGGTTCCCTCGCAATGTTTTCATTCACCGTAAAGCACGTGGTGTGAAATCACTGTACATAAGATTTACTCATTGGTACAGGCCTCGTTCGAATACGAACTTGTTCTACCACAGCTTCAATAAATAATATTTGAAATATATATACACATACTTATTAACTCCATAGCTAAACTTACCCCTTTTATAAAATTAAACGCTGCAAGACCTTTTCAATTACATCACAGTAACCAGTAACTTAATTCCCAAGTTAAATAACTTACCGTCCTTCCTCAAGATAAAGTCGTAAGTTTTAATTTGCTTAGAAATATATACCAGTCTTATAGCATAAATCTTTAGTGTCCTAGATTCCTAGCCTCGTCGTGTTTGTCCTACGGTTTGCTCGAGGGGGAAATTGCAAAAAATGTAAGACACTTTGAAGACAGAAAGAAGTCTCTGTTTGCTTTTAAAATGCTGTTGGCCTCAGGGCTTGGAAAACCTTTTAAATGTCAAATATTTGATAGTATTATTTACAAAAGGGAGATACGCTATTACTGTATTTGAACAAGGCGCCTAGTGTCACTGCTTAGTAATAATATAAATTTAACTAGCTGTGCCCTGCGGTTTCACCCGCGAAGATTTAGTTTCGTGCTTTACATCACGGAACCCTAATATATTTTCTGAATAAAAGTAGCCTAAGTTACTCCTTGAAACATCAGCTACCTACCAGTGAAAGTCCCGTTCAAATCGGTCCAGCCATTTCAGAGATTACCCGAAACAAACAGACAGACAGACAGACAGACAGACAGAGAAAAAAATTATAACTTGGTTTTTAGTGTCGGTAGCGTGTATACTTTCAGATGCATTTTGTGAAAAACTGTTATTTAGGATTTACAAACAAACACTTCATTCTTATTTATCTGTATAGACCAGCCTTTTTCTAGGAACTTTCCACTTTCCTACCAACTTGGAAACCTTACTTGATACAGCTCAGAATTAATTAACTTTCTCTTTACCGAGTCAATAATAGAGTTTATGAATGGCAAGCCTACATACAAACTTACAAACCTCTTTTATGGTATTAGTATAGATTGTATATTATCATTTGTGTTGAGAATGTGGCTAATTCCTGCGGCTCATTTATTATAAGGCACCTTTGTGGTGTTGTCATATCAGTTACATGAACCATGGATGTAGGAAGCTGAGAGGATGAGGTATCTATATAATATTACAAGTGAACGTGCCGTTAGGAGTTTATTTGAGCCCTGGGGCCTTACCATGAGCTCTTATTGCCATGATAGTTTCACTCATTTATGAGACAGATGTATGGGACGTGCATACATCTGTCACTGTCGCACAACTGAATTAACATTGCAATAAGAGCTCATGGTTGGGGCCCTGTATGAAGCGAGCAAACAAACATATGCGCAGTTAAGCCCACTGGTATTGCCGAGCGCTTGAAACTCGTGGCGGCGTGAAACCTGTACCTGAGTGCCAAGTGCGAGTTTTGTTTAAATCGCCATCACAAGTCAACGCGTTGACGTAAACGCAGATTTGTATGGGCTCACAATAGTGTCATCTTTAGGCCGACAGAGGCGCTGTTCCGATCACTTACGATCTCACTTGAGTGCGACAGAGACAACGCTCTACGAAGCCGAACGTAGCCGATTATTTCTGCCTGGAGTCGATGTGCAATATTAATCGACGGGCACTAGATAAAATGCGAAGAAAAAGAGATAGAGAAAAAGTAGGCTTTCGGTTTAAACCTCTGTTCACAATCGAGTGAACCTATTCTAGTTTTGTAATTCTGCGGTGAGTAAGGTTCCTATAAGTAGGCAGATCAAGGTTTGTTCTGATGCTGTTCTGCAATCTATAAAAATCTTGGGAAATTGGATGATCTAAATAAAAGCAACCGACGGTTTATATAATCCTGTGGCAGCATGTATAATGCTGTTTTAATGACGATGGTCCATTTTAAAGTACTTTGTAAAAAGTTTGATACATTAAAGTAATTTTTGAATTGGATTGAATTTCAGTTGATGGATGAAATAACATAAAAAATACGATCAAGAAACACGTTCAAATATTACTGACTCCATGAAGATCCAGTTCCGGTCAGTCCCCGGTATACGATACGAATGATTAATCGATACATCGAGACATCGCCGATCATCGACTAGTCACGCTTTCCACGTGGGAGACTCGTTTGTACGATTTTTATATCGATTCACTTCGCTTTAAATTAATAAATGGTTCACGACTTGCGTTGGACGGTATCAATAGGTATCAAGGTTTTATTTATTTCATTCAATTATTTTTCTTTGAACTGTGACTTCTTTGATCTTGACTTGAAAAAAAGTGCAGAAAATGAAAAAAAAACAAGTTCTTTTTTTGAAATTTATTCTAAAAAAGAACTTGTCCCAAATCGGTGTCTCTCGGGATCGTGCCAATAAGGCTGGCAGCATTGCCACGTTGAATAGCAATGCTGATTCTCTGAGCGAGAAAAGCCCCAGCTCTCTTGTCACGAGAGGCTTCTACCAGACGACATGCAACCTCGTTGAAAATAATTATATTGCAGACTATTCATAGCCCTTTTTGAAGAAATATTTATTACATAATTCATGTTCTAAGGTTCAAAGTTCTAAAATGATAATGTAGACTCAATGGAATAATTAAAAATCAATCTAGCACAAACCTAAATCGTTCAAATATTTATTTGAAGTGTGAAACTGTGGTACAATATCGGAATAGTTCTTGGAATCCAAAACTAATAAAAGGCCCACAAGTAATGGATTGAATCGGTGAGAATTCACTTGAAAAAGTCATTTTACACCGAACGATGTCAATTGACACAATTATTGCATTATTTTATATTTTACAAACGCGTGACTGTGATCGGTGGGGCGAAACGCAGGCCAAAAATAATGCTTTCTGCTTTCACACCGCCGGTGTATTCGACCCGCGGTGCGAATCGACGTACACTCCATTCTGCCACTGCAGCCGTCCATAAGTTTGTAATTGTTCCAGATAATATCTGAAGCGGTTGGACATTCACTGACAGGTAGTTGACGTTACAAGGAGTATCACAAATTAGCATCATCTCCCTGGCCTTATCCCATACATTGTTGGGGTCGGCACTTGATTCACCCTGATGTGGCTGATCACCTGATTTTTATACGAAGCGACTGCCATCTGACCTTCATAACCCCTTTTACGAGGAGTATCAGTACCTAATCTGGGTTGAACCAGTTAATAGACTCTTAGGCTTCCGACTGACCGCAACGATCGTCAAAGATGTTAAATTGGCAAACGGGACTGACGGCTTAACGTGCTCTCCAAGGCAAGGAGGCAACTCGGGCGGTCACCCATCCAACTACTAGCTTGGGTTGCTTAACTTAGCAACTGTACCACGAGCTCTTGGTTACTCAAATAAGCATGATTAATTAAAAAAAAAACATTTAGTTAGACCTAATATTTCTATTCTCGGTGTAAAGAGCCCTTAAAGGCAGGTTGACAATCTTAAGGTCCCAATGTCGTAAATAACTATAGACCGTTCACCTTGGTAACCTTTCGACCTGTCAGGTTAAGCACAACACACTCAGACAAGTAAATATCATTATACTAACCAAACACCGCACGTTATCTAATTATTACCTATACTTACTTACTTAATGGGTTCTGTGCTCCAAGTATAAGTTGACACGATCAAACGGCTACGTTTGAATCTTGCGTTTAAACGTAGCTCAAAATGTGTTGATACTTTGAGGCGGGTTGTGGTTGGGTTGAATACCCAAGATGGCGATCAACACATTCGGAGCCACACAACACATTATATAAATATTTTCACTATTAACATCTTCTATACAGATATACAGATAAATAAAATTGAAGAGTCTGTTTGTAATTCAAAAATTACAGCTTTTCACTAAATGCATATGAAAGCAAACACGCTACTGACACTGAAAAATCAAGTTTTATAATTTTTCTCTGTCTGTCTGTCTGTCCGTCTGTCTGGTAATAATAATGGTATAATGTCGGATAATCTCTGAAACGGCTGGATGGATTTTAACGGGACTTTCACTGGCAGGTAGTTGATGTTTCAAGGAGTAACTTAGGCTACTTTTATTTATTAAAAATATTAGGGTTCCGGGACAATAAGGATAAAAACTAAATCTACGCGGGTGAAACCGCGGGGCACAGCTAGTTTTTTTTATAAATACAGATTTATATGAATAGTATTTTGTTGTAATTTAAAATGTCTAAAGTTTGTAAAAAGATTTCTAGTTTTTTTAATATTTTTCTTAAACTATGTATTCTTAAATTTGATCGAACGCGAACAATGATATGGTGGTAATTTGATCGAACGCGAACAATGATATGGTGGTAATTTGATCGAACGCGAACAATGATATGGTGGTAATTTGATCGAACGCGAACAATGATATGGTGGTAATTTGATCGAACGCGAACAATGATATGGTGGTAATTTGATCGAACGCGAACAATGATATGGTGGTAATTTGATCGAACGCGAACAATGATATGGTGGTAATTTGATCGAACGCGAACAATGATATGGTGGTAATTTGATCGAACGCGAACAATGATATGGTGGTAATTTGATCGAACGCGAACAATGATATGGTGGTAATTTGATCGAACGCGAACAATGATATGGTGGTAATTTGATCGAACGCGAACAATGATATGGTGGTAATTTGATCGAACGCGAACAATGATATGGTGGTAATTTGATCGAACGCGAACAATGATATGGTGGTAATTTGATCGAACGCGAACAATGATATGGTGGTAATTTGATCGAACGCGAACAATGATATGGTGGTAATTTGATCGAACGCGAACAATGATATGGTGGTAATTTGATCGAACGCGAACAATGATATGGTGGTAATTTGATCGAACGCGAACAATGATATGGTGGTAATTTGATCGAACGCGAACAATGATATGGTGGTAATTTGATCGAACGCGAACAATGATATGGTGGTAATTTGATCGAACGCGAACAATGATATGGTGGTAATTTGATCGAACGCGAACAATGATATGGTGGTAATTTGATCGAACGCGAACAATGATATGGTGGTAATTTGATCGAACGCGAACAATGATATGGTGGTAATTTGATCGAACGCGAACAATGATATGGTGGTAATTTGATCGAACGCGAACAATGATATGGTGGTAATTTGATCGAACGCGAACAATGATATGGTGGTAATTTGATCGAACGCGAACAATGATATGGTGGTAATTTGATCGAACGCGAACAATGATATGGTGGTAATTTGATCGAACGCGAACAATGATATGGTGGTAATTTGATCGAACGCGAACAATGATATGGTGGTAATTTGATCGAACGCGAACAATGATATGGTGGTAATTTGATCGAACGCGAACAATGATATGGTGGTAATTTGATCGAACGCGAACAATGATATGGTGGTAATTTGATCGAACGCGAACAATGATATGGTGGTAATTTGATCGAACGCGAACAATGATATGGTGGTAATTTGATCGAACGCGAACAATGATATGGTGGTAATTTGATCGAACGCGAACAATGATATGGTGGTAATTTGATCGAACGCGAACAATGATATGGTGGTAATTTGATCGAACGCGAACAATGATATGGTGGTAATTTGATCGAACGCGAACAATGATATGGTGGTAATTTGATCGAACGCGAACAATGATATGGTGGTAATTTTAGCAATATTCCTAAACGCATCACTTTTTCATCATCCAGGTATTCATATCTACAATAATCGCTTATCATCATCAATTAAGTATGATCAAACACTAAAGTGTATAACTATCATCATTAGAAATCAGATAGTCCACCACCTATATCATCCACCGATGTGACTAATTACCTAATGATATCGTAACTCTAGCCTATAATAATATTTGGACATAGTTGCTTGAAGTTCAGTGTGCCAACTACTGGTGAACACCGAAAAAGTTATTCATTATGATGAGATACAATATACCCCAAGTACTTTGTTAAAGATATTTTCTGATTTTGAGCTTTTAATAACACCCCTGTTTACGCCTTCAGGGGAACATAGAATGCAGGGGATGTAGAAGAAACCCAGAAACCCTTCTGGGAAGGTGACAACATAATTTTTTTTATCAGCTTGTAAATATCGGCCTTGCACTACTGTACTGTTACTGTACTTTAGCGATAATTCAAAAGGTGGCCGGAGTCCCCCTCTGTAAGCTGAAACCTGGTTGTCAGTATTAATACAGTTACGAGCACATACAGGTCGATGACCGAGTAACAAGGCATTTTTTCAGACGCGATAAACTAATACCTTCAAGCCAAGGGTCCCTGAAAAGGTACTACAGTGGACGTTGTATATTTCACTGAAGATATTTATACGTCCGGGCCATATCTATATAGATAAACTGATATTAAATACAAACTTAACAAGCAGTTAGGAACCAGGGAACGAATCGTTCCAAACGATACACGGTAATACAAACTTATAAGTTCACTTATTCACAAACTGTTTCATCATCATTTTAATCTAACGTTAAAGTACTCTTTCACTTCTTAATTAAATTATTATAGCCCAGAACTTGTCTACTGTAACAGCATTATTGGTGGCAGCCATTAAATCCTCCTGCGTGCAGCTGGTGGGGCACGCATGGCACGGTATAAGGTGGGACATAGTTTGGGGTGCAGCGCACACACATCCTATGTTGGTGTCACCAGTGATACCCGATGGGGTTTCACTGATGACACCAACATAGGATGCCATTTTTTTTTCTTTTCCGTGGGAAATCCGTCATGGATACGCCAACCGCCGCGGGGGCAGCGGAAGGGATATGCCGGACTCATACCGGCTAAAACCCACGGGTGTTCCTTCTCGTCGCTTTAACAGGGGGGGGGGGACGTGCGATCGCGTTAACATAGGATGCCTAGTGCGAGTTCTTCACTGCCGCCGTCACAACACATCGCGTCGACGTAAACGCACATTTGTATGGGCTCACAATAGTATCATCTTTAGGCCGACAGAGGCGCTGTTCCGATCCTATACAAATCTGCGTTTACGTCAACGCGGTGACTTGTGACGGCGGCAGTGAGGAACTCGCACTAGGCCCTCTGACCATGTCATCCTTGCTCCGACCAACGAGAGACCGAAGTCTATAGTATTTTTTTATCTACAATGTCTCTCTATTAGCCATCATATCTCATGTATCCTTTGCTAATAATCAAATTATGGGATGAAATGTGGGTGTACCTGTCTTTTACTTTTATTGAGAAGGTAAAGAATGAAGAAGATACTATGAAATTATTAATGACCTAGAAATGTTTGTTGAAAATGTATTTTGTGGCATAATATAAATTACCTATGTAGACTGATAGGAGTATAAATAATAGAGCTTAAGTGGTCTTTTCTCAATTTAATGATACGTAAGTGAGTTTTGATGTGTCATCGCGGCTTAATAAATTTTCGGGATGAAAAATACTTTTTTCTTTAGAAGGTTAGCCCAAGGCTGGGTCTGTTTTGTAATTAGATAGTCTGTCTGAGCTGAGGCTTTATCACGGATCAAATTCCAACCATCAACATCTAGGCTTATCCCATACATTGTAGGGGTCGACACTCGCTTCAACCAGATATGGCTGTTCACCTTGTTTCTACATAAACAAGAAAAATACGTTTATTTTCAGAGTAGGGTTAAAACTAAACAGAAAAAAAATTTAATTAAATAAAAATCAAAAAACAAAAGACGGAAGAAAAAGACAAATTCTATGGTATATAATAGGTGGGATCAAGAGAAGTTCTGTAGGCAAAGTAATTGCACGGTGTGCTGAGGTGGTGGATTCGAGTCTCGCCACGTCTTCGTAACCCTTCTAAGAACTTAGAATATAAACAGGTGTGTCATGCTTAAAAAAGGTTCTTTATGTTATATGACGGTAAGAAGTCGTATTAAATACTAGCTGTGCCCCGCGGTTTCACCCGCGTAGATTTAGTTTCATGCTTCATGTCGCGGAACCCTTATATTTTTAATAAATAAAAGTAGCCTAAGTTACTCCTTGAAACATCAGCTACCTGCCTGTGAAAGTCCTGTTAAAATCGGTTCAGCCGTTTCAGAGATTACCCGGAACAATCAGACAGACAGAGAAATTTTTTTAAGTTTGGTTTTTCAGTGTCTGTGGCGTGTACACTTTCATTTGCATTTAGTGAAAAGCTGTTATTTTGGAATTACAAACAGACACTAAAATTTTATTTATCTGTAATAGATAATAGATTTTCTCCCCCTCTCTCCTTTCTCCTCCCCAAAGACAGCTCAGAAGATTATAGCTTAATTAATATAAGCCGACAAGTGTGCACTCTCGAAGGTGACATCAAAAAGCGTGTATTTTGAAGGTAGCAGGAAAATAGCTCGGGAAATATGCAGAGCGCGTCCCGTGAGTAAATATTGTGACCACGTGTGCGCGCGTGACGGATACAGCGTTGGGGTACTGAGAGCTGAGCTTTGCTATGTCAAGAGATGAAATAGGTAACTTTATTTTCATTTCTTCTTTTGTAAGAAGTCCAGAAGGTAAAGGCAGAAACTTTAGAATACACAATAATATCCGTCTGAAGATAAGACAGAAGAGCGTTTTCCTAGTGGCGTTCAATACTATTCCCATATTGTACCACAATTTTTTTCTCGATAACGTCTTCTGAAGGAATTTCTAGCCATTGGCATAATTTCACACTTTATTTATTATTTAATAGCTTATTTTCTTGACGAGTTTTGTACCCACTCGCAAAATTTACCTTGGCTTTGACGTTCCATTTTTGTACCGTAAAATTAAACTCTTAAGCAGTTCTTAATGCACGCTGCTTAAACGATTATAGTTGGCCCCCAGGCGGGCCTACCATCATAGGGTCTAAGCAGAGCGTATCAAGAAGTTCTTTTGTGATACCAAAATTAAACGTCAAAGCTACATACATACCTGTTGTAATTTTCAACACTTACATTTCACCGAATATGATTAAGTGCCAACGTGACAGAGGGTGAGTCCATCGCCGACTCAGGCACTATACATACGTCTTTGAATTATTTCTCAGACATATGCAGGTTTCTTCACGATGTTTTCCTTCACTGTAAACCACGTGGTGTGAAAATCACTGTATATAAGTTTTTAGAAAAAGTCATAGGTACAGGCCCGGCTGGGATTCGAAATTTTCTTTTCTTTTTCACGTCAAAGCTAAGAAATCAGTAAGACATCACTGCTATATCGATGGTAGTAGGCCCTCATTTTAAGGTTTTTCACAAAGCTTCTTAGAGACCTTATCTAATGAATAACGTCTTTTAGAGCTTAGCATTATGTGTAGAGCAGCTTAAATAATAATAAAGCAATAACGTCACACGCACGCGTTCCATCTCGTTACGTTAAACTGTTTCTGTTAACTTTAAATAGTCCAATCCATCGGCCCGCGTGTACTATACTTTATATTTGACGTTAACTTATTTACTTAGACTTTTGAGTGCTAACCGCAGAATAATGAGAGATTTTAGGAATAATTATCTGTTTTTAAGTAAGCCTTGACTATTTGAATGTACTCCGTTCTTTTTTAACCAAATTCAAATAAAGGAGGTTACTCAATTCGACCGTATTAATATTTTTTTATATGTTTGTTCGCGGATAACTTCGTCGTTTATTTTATTTTTATTTTATTTATTTTCTTTATTAGGTTCACCAACAATTGTCTACACTACAGACTACTCTAGTAACATAGGTTTATATTTAATAGGCGAACACCGCATGTACTATAAAATAAAACAGTAAATTTTTTTTTTTAAACATAGTTGAACAAGGTAATATTCAAATAATAATAATAATACATTAACTAGAATTATGAACTATGAACTGATTTTGATATTTTTTTTTCTTGTAAAGGAGATATTCCTAATATTTGCGCAGTATTTGACTTATCTCTATATTTTGGACAATTCACACAATATATTTTCGCCTTTGTGTTATTCAGATATATAAGCTAGGTTACGTAAAGTTTCTTGAATGCCCGTGCAATTTTATATAATTTTATTTATTTTATATTTTATTTATTTTATATTTTAAATAATTTTTGACGTTTTTTTTTTGTAATTATCATTATTTATTGTGTAATGAAATGTACATGATGCTAGCTAAGTTTTTTTGCCGGTTCTTCTCAGAAGGCTAGTTTCCGAACCGGTGGTAAATTCCTCGACATTCATAAGTGCCTTACCAGGGCCTAAACTGAATAAATCATTTTCATTTTTTTCATTCTTGTTGTTAAGTAAAGTAACAAACATCCACAAATACAAACTTTCGCGTTTATAATATTAGGAGGATATTAATGTAGTTTTGTAAAGAACAAAGCTTGTGGCTTTAATTATATCTGGGTTTCAGATAAGTAATTATTTCAAGTGATATCGATTCTAAGTAATTTGGACAAGGAGCAGAGCACCAAGTCTAAGTAAAAATCCTATGGGATGAAAATTTCGCCCGTTCTAAGCAAAATTGAGTGTAACTTTGACAAATTATTATGAAACTTTACGCAAGTTCTTGAAGTAACTATCGTGGACTTTCTGACCTCAGACTTACAGTAATTATGTTATAATTAAAATCTTAATGTTAACTAACTAAAACTAATATTTAATCTTGCTTTAAGCTTGATTTTAGTTATAATAGAAGAAGTAAGAACTTAATTTTCACATACATATGCTCAGACTTGTATTCCCCGAAGGGGTAGGCAGAGGTGTTGTAATAACAACACTCACTTTTCACCTAAGATGATAAAGTGACCACGTGACAGATGGTGAGTCCATCACCGTCTCAGGCACTAACCGCACGTTTTTTAAATACTTCTCAGACATATGCGGGTTTCCTCACGATGATTTCCTTCACCGCAAAGCACGTGGTGTGAAATCAGAAAAACTCTTTGGTAGAGGCCCGCTGGCATTCGAACTTGCGTCGCTTGGGTAGCAGGCGAGCCACACTGCCGTCACGGCTCTACTAAACTTATATCGGCCTCTTTACGGTACCTGTAACGCCTCTGCCTACCCAGAGACCTTCCTGGGGAGACTTGAAAATATATGACACCCTAACATTATTTACTTCTCAGGGTTCCGTGCCCAAACGGTAAAACAGGACCCTAAGACTCCGCTGTCTGTCTGTCTGTCCGTTTGTCACCAGGCTGGATCTCATGAACCGTGATAGTTAGACAGTTGAAATTTAATGGATTACGTATTTCTGTTGACGCTATAGCAAGAATTCTATACATCTATACAGATAAATAAAATTGAAGTGTCTGTTTGTAAATCCAAAATAACAGCTTTTCACTAAATGCATATGAAAGTATACACGCTACTGACACTAAAAAACATAGATTTAAATTTTTTCTCTGTCTGTCTGTTTTGTTCCGGGTAATCTCTGAAACGGCTGGACCGATTTTAACGGGACTTTCACTGGCAGGTAGCTGATGTTCCAAGGGGTAACTTAGGCTACTTTTATTTATTAAAAATATTAGGGTTCCGCGACAATAAGGATGAAACTAAATCTATGCGGGCACAGCTAGTACTAAATAACAAAATAAGTATTTTTTATAGATAGTGGAACCTTCGTACGCAAGTCTGACTCGCACTTGGCCGTTCTTTTTCCTGATCTTAGTAATTCTGACTAACTCATCTTTGAGTAGTAACTTCCTAACATAAAGTACAACATGTTAGTTTTATCGTCCTAAGGGCCGTAGGGTCATCGCACTTCACACCCTCGATAGTAAAATGTGATCAACTTTTATAGCTTGTTTACTTTAATTGATGACCCTACGTATGTATTACACTTACTTATTGATCGTTTTCTGTATGTACGTTGCATTTAATTACTTATTTAATTGGTAAAATTTATGTCAAACTAGCTATGCCCCGCGATTTCACCCGCGGAGAAATAATTTCTGGGGTGGCGTTATTTCGCGATACCCTATTTTAGTAAATACAACTAGCCTTAGTTTTTCTTTGAAATATTTGCTATC
Organism: Watsonalla cultraria; assembly: GCA_964035505.1. Taxonomy (NCBI): domain Eukaryota; kingdom Metazoa; phylum Arthropoda; class Insecta; order Lepidoptera; family Drepanidae; genus Watsonalla; species Watsonalla cultraria. Next base: position 4,351,045 of record OZ037734.1, on the reverse strand, counting down.
TGCCAGTGAAAGTCCCGTTAAAATCAGTCCAGGGGATTGGAGATTAGCCGGAAAAAACAAACAGACAGATAGGAAGATACAAAACTTTAAAAAAATTTCATGTGTGTACTGTGTAGGTATTTCATATTTTAAATGACAAGCACATACTTAAATTTAATTTATTCGTATAGATTGTCATAATTCTCACGTTTCTTGCCAATATAATTAGTGCGAATCATCCAATAATCCGCAATTTTTAATAGAGATTGTATTTATCCTAAGGACACTTCGATAATAGGGTACTTCTACAATCAGTACAATACAGACGAAGTCGCAGGTAAATATAGTGTCAGTATAAGAGTACGCTGTAAATAAATGAAGAGAAGAAAACAGAACAACCCGTACCTCTAAATAAACAGAACCAAAATTGTAATTAGGTTCGTCTCTTAATTAAAACACTGTGTTTAATTTAATTAAACTTGAGTTTGGGACTAAGATAAATTGGTACCTAGACATTGCCTAGGTAATTGTTTGAGAGACATATTTTATCTAGGACTTGCAGTGAACGGGTTTTATTACAAAATACATGAATATTTGAAATTGAATTCAAAATTAATTGATTCATTTAAGATTGTTTTGTGGTTAAAATGTTTCAAATTGAAATTCAAATAGGTTTAAAATAAAATAAAATAAAAATAAAGCTACCTAAGTAATTCTTTATAACATCAGCTATCTACCAGTGTGTGAAAGTCCCGACAAACGAGGTCTTACCGTTTCGGATTAGCCGAAACAAATAAACAAAAAAAAATAAAAAAAATATTCCTATGTCTATACCAAATCGAATTGCAATCGGAATAAAGCTGTTAGTTAACATTACAAAAAAAACGTTGATTAAGAAGAACGAAAGAGAGATCATTCTTAAAGTAGAAGGAGAGTTAGGAAGACCTAAGATAATAAAGAAGGGGTTCTTCTTCTTATCGTGTCGATTTAAATTGTTGTAGCCCAGGGGCTCAACCATGAGCTCTTATTGCAATGTTAATTCAGTTGTGCGACAGTGACAGATGTATGCACGTCACATACATCTGTCTCATAAATGAGTGAAACTATCATGGCAATAAGAGCTCATGGTAAGGCCCCAGAACTTGGCTACTTCAACAGCATTATTGATGGCAGCCATAACAAGGGGTTACAGAGATGGCACTGGATAGAGAAACATTCAGCAGTAAGGAATCTATGCCATATTTTAACCAACTTCAAAAAAATAAGGTTACCAATTCGACTGTACGTTTTTTTTGAAGTAAGAACGTTTGATCCATCGAGGTTAACAATCTCAAATATTAAAAAAAATACTTTTTCATTTATTATGAAAATAATGTAGATTTCGTGTTTTGAAGATTTGAAAAATCGTTCGATAACGTTATTACTTCTATTCCTCTTGTTTTCTCGTAGAAACGCACGTTTGTGTGAGTTTCATCTCAAATGCTTTGTTCTTAGATTCCGAACTGTTTGTAAAGCTTATAAATATAAACTTTACAAACAGTGACTAGAGACACTGAATGATAAATTTAAAACACATGTTAACTCTATTCTGATGAAGAAAGCTTATTACACAATTTGGATGACATAAATGATAAAGACATATGGAATTAAAACTCTGCACAAGTAGCTCCTGGCAATGACATGGTATGCAAACATGTTATGTAAATCATTTGGTATTGTTTCTACTTTTTTAATTATTATTTTTTACACATACATGCTGATACAATTTTCACGATTGTGAATAATTTTATACGAATTTTATTGTAATAGATCATTATTTACTATGTAATGAAATGTACATGATGCCAGCTGAGTATCTTGCCGCTTTTCTCAGAAGGCTAGTTTCCGAAACGGTGATCAATTCTTCGACATTCATAAGTGCCTTACCAGGGCCTAAACTGAATCAATCATTTTCATTTGAATACTACCAGACTTGAGTCGATACTCACTGTAGTGTCAAATAGATACGGCTAAGGTTATCACTTTTTGGACCTGTCATAGGGCAACTTAATCACCGTACAAGGTACACGTGTTTATCAAGTTTCCACTCCAGAGAAAAGGGATGAACAATTTTCCACGTACTTGATTAAATTTTAAGCGCTGTCCCTATATGAGTCTTCAAATATAGCTAATTGAGTTAACCGGCCACCCGTTGGTACGCTCCCAGCGCCTATTTATATCTTTTTGCACTTTACGTTTGAATTTAAAATTAATTAAACGCAGCCCTACGTTGGTGGCAACCCTGCTCAACGACTGTCGACTGCACAGGGCTGGATTTAGGGGAAATTAAGATGACCTATTTTTACGTACGGGTTACCCATGTGACATAAAAGAGGGATGAAACATATGTAAGTCGGTTAGTAAAATAAATAAATATGATTAATTGCCAAAGTGACAGATGGTGAGTCTAATGCTGTCTCAGGCACTATACATACGTCTTTGATTTACTTCTCAGACATTTCCTTACAATGTTTTCCTTCACCGTAATGCACGTGGTGTGAAATCACTGTACATAAGTGTTTTTTAGAAAATATCATTGGTACCTACCTACAGACCCCGCTGAGATTCAAACTTGCGACGCTTGCTAACAGGCGACTGCTAAACCCCACGGCCACCACGTCTCTATAGATAGATTGATTGCAATAACTCTGCTACAAATGATTACTTACTTTTTGGGAAATTTGATTGACCTACTTACCCCAAGCCCACCCCTGGTTTCTGATACGGAATGCCGGCCATTAGACCGCGAAATTAGCCACGCAACCTCTACATAATGCTAATTGTTATTATTGCTCCACCTGGCGGTATGCCACGTATGTGCTACCCAAGTAAAGCTGGGTACATTACACCGGCTGTAACTTACGATGTACCTGTCAAAATGACATATTTCAAAGTGGTATGTCATCTGTCAAAGTCATAAGTCAAAATGTGACAAATCGGGTTCAAATTTGAGTCCGTAGGCAGATAGTATTTGTGTTATTCACTAAGGTTTCTTAGCGTCGAACTCGACGACGAGCGTTGGTTTCAATCATAGGAAATTGCTACTTTTATTTATTCAACACGGGACATAGTTCGTATCAAATAAAGTGTAAGCAAACCGCCTCTAGTGCACCCCCAGCTTTACAACAGGTATGCGCCACTGGTGTTATGTCAACTATTTACGCGGTTACAATTTGTGGATGTTCTAATTGGATCTTTTGATAATACACGATATTATAATTTGGTATATTACACGAAATATATACGTTTTAACTGTGTGAAACATTTGCGTGAAACGCTTGTTTGTGATGTGGGGAAATATGGACGTTTCAATTATAAATGGATGATGTTTACGTTTATTCGCAAAAGGACAGATTCTCAAAGAGATAGATTTTCAAAACGACTGATTCACATATGTACTAATTCTCAAAACAACAGATTCACATATGGATATATTCTCAAAAGGACAGATTCACATATGATCATAGTCTCAGAAAGACAAATACACATATGGACAGAGGAATGATTTGATTGTTTTTTGTTTGTTTGTTTGCATTGAATAGGCTCCGAAACTACTTGACCGATCTTGAAAATTCTTTCAGCAATGGATAGCTACATCATCAACGGCATAGCAACATAGGCTATTTTATCTCCGTACTCCCACGGGAACGGGAACTACGTGGGTAAAACCGCGTGACGTCCGCTAGTAATGGTATAAAGTGCATTTCAGTATGGTCCTAAAATATTAGTTATTATGCCAAAAATAATTTAGTCTCAATATAGATTGGAAGTCACCGCACTGTGATTCTCATAAGATTTCATATTTTTTACAATTTCACGAAATTTTTATTTCATTAAATTTTTTAGCTGTAAAAAGTAAACAAAATTTTCGTGCAGTTCATAAAAAAAACTATTTGGCAAAAAACCTATTCCCTACTTACCTTAATAACTTCTATTCTGGATCCGACAGCATCTGATCATCCAACTTATTATTCGAATACCTGTAACGAAAACCACAGGATATAACACCAGTCCGCTCAATCATGAGGCAGACAATGGATTCCCAGCCTATAGGGATAATAAAGTATTGAAAACATCGGGAAAACTCCAATCAATATCTGTTCCCAAATCCCGCGGGATAAACGCCGATGCGAGTTGCGATGTACCTATAAAAGTATCAGCCAAAATTGATAATCGATCTTACGTTTTTCTGATAGGAAACATAAGGCACATTATGGCATGCATTATTATTTTAATGTATCTATTGTATGTACATAATGCGAAAAAAAAAAAAAAACCCTAATGTGTTGGATGAAAATATCACTTTTAGATCTATATCTTCAGATAATTAAAATTGATGTGTCTGTTTGTAATTCCAAAATCACAGCTTTTTAGTAAATTCATATTTTTAAAAAATTTCTCTGTCTGTCTCTGTTTGTTCCGGATAATCTCCGAAACGGCTGGACCGATTTTAACGGGACTTTCATTGGCAGGCAGCCAGGCTACATTTATTTTAAAAAAAGTATAAGGATTCCGCGAGACACACATGAAATGAACTCTACGCGGGTGAAATCGCGGGGCAAAACAAGTTATAATTAAAATCGAGTATACGTTTCTAAACCTGTAGGCTACAGCTACTTTACACAAAACAGCTTGTAATATATTTTTCCGCTTGACTCGACGAGAAACAATCGAACTTGTAACCGACAATAAAAAAAGAACTAATTGTATTTTACGACTTCATTTAACACCAAACGAGCCGAGACGGTCCGTATTACTAAACTGTGGTAAACCAACAATTCTTATTCCACTGTCGTTTTTAATAAACACTCACAGACTAAATTAGGTATCGTTATTCAAATATATCTGTTATATCGTTTAGTTAAAATTAATTTTCCAATTTTATCAGCTTTCTGTTAATAACTTGCAATGTACGCAACTGAATTTTGAATCAGAAATGTAGTAACACGTTTTTTTGAATGATAATGCATGCTACGCTATGTGACATCACTCTAGTTCCAAAATGGCAGATCATCCAAGATGGCGGACTGGTAATTTTTTATGTAGTATCGCCTTATGGTTGTCAAATGCAAGGGTTTGCTGAGAACACAAAAAATTATGTTTTTCTTTGATTTATACGAAATGTTCAAAGAGCTCGTTTATTGTTTTTTTAAAGTTGAAGTTACTTGATGTTCATGTTGATGAGAACTTTACACTTAGATAGGATTTTGCATTAAGCCTCTGAAAAGGTGTTTGATACCGAGTTTGATGCTACAGTTGGAACCATTTTCAAAAGTAAGTAAGTAATTTATGTAACATGATTTTATTTTTCTCTTTGTGAATGTGCTTTTCTTTTTTATTTTTTTTTAATAGATATAGCTTTTGTTACAACAAGGTTGCAAACAACTTGATGACATTCATAACTAATATTTACTGGACACGGTTCGAACCCAGTACTTTGACATATCGAGTTAAGAACACCACTAGTAACCTAGCCAGCCGCAGGGCAACACTATAATAAAACTCGCGTAATTTTTCTCTAGTGTAATACTACCTTTAAATACTATAAGTTCAAGCACATAATAAATAATAGTAAGTACTACGTTTTAGCTGCATACTGCATAAAAAATATACAGAAGGTCAGTTCACATACAACTTATGAACTTATTTCAGTAAGTATAAGTTTGTACATGTTCAAACGTTGTCGACATTCAAATGCATTCTTGATTCATCGAAAAATGATCAAAATTTTTGGGCTACTAGCTTGATAAATGACGTTCAATGAGTGTTCCAACTGCCAAGTGGCCCCTAATATTGAATATTTTTTTATTTGCAAAAATGCAAGGTTTGTTCGCTTGATCGCGTCAAAACCTATACTTGAGGTACATGGTACAAATAGTAATCACGAACTGAATCCATATCGGTTTTGAAGAAACAACTAAAATTCATTGAATATTTATTTTTTCCAATCAGTACCAGAACACATATTGAAACTTTAAACAAAACACGTGCGTTTCCCCATTGACCCCCTAGATCCTCGCACTCATGCATCTATGTGTGCGAGTGTCGACTCTTGACTTTTAGGAAGTCGTCCTGCTGTTACCTTTCAGTAGTGAGCTACATAGTCAAGATAGAAAACAGAGGGACAAGTGTTATCACGTGATAAATTACTGCTTTACCGCTGTGAAGTACTCAGAGTGGAAAGCTGCTGTTTTATTGTCGACGCTCACTGCAGCTTTCTGCTTAAACAAATTGATGGGAAAGCTTTTTAACTACTAAGATTTTTTGCTGACGGTTGAAAAGCACACTGTAATTTTCCCGTAACTTAGTTCACCTTATTTTTAAAGTATTAGTAGTAGCACCCTATGCTCTTTCTTGGGATCAAAGCTATCTTGGCGATCAATAGATGTCGCCACACGTCACTACTAAAACTACCTATTAAAAACTTGAAACTATTTCTACCTCGTCTGAAACTGATAGGGCACTTGATATCATGAAAATCCTTTAACAAAGTATACAACTTTCGATTAAAAACCAATTATGAAAGCCTGTAGCACATGGAAGGATCCGATTCTTATACCTCTTCAGTTTCCGCAGCTAGGCTAGTATTTTCCCACTAAAAAATAATTATTCGATCCAAGGTGCCGTTGGGGTCGGCAGCCGGTCTCAAAAGACCCCGTCTCCCAGCCTGGTGTTAAGCGGCTGTTGCAGGCTGTAAACGATTACAGCACAAGAGAATGTCTCTACAGAGCTTATACTCATTGGAATCCTCTTTTCACAAGGAGAGACCCAGTAAGCCCAACGAATTTAGAAATAGTGTGCCACGAATTAAGGTGAGATATTTGTACATCCAGAAAGCCCCTAACCGTTCTTTCATGAGCATCTGTTAAGGATATGCAGCGGAGGGGTTATGTCTGACCCACACCGACTAAACTCCACGGTGTTCCTCCTGGTCACTGTGTGGGGGGGTTCACGTGATATCTCTTCACATGCTTCACCCTCCCAGGGACTAGCCTTTCAAGCCACTCCTTACGATACCAGGCTGAACTCAGCTTGTACTTTATCACTTCTGTACGAGGAACTTGACATGATGATAAACATAAGAAGCGTTTAGTTACAAAATCTAAAATGTCTTTAGACAACAAAGCTACAGTAAACCTTTGAATTCAATCAACACAAAGCGAAGCCCTAGTGTGGATTGGCTTAAATTACTTTTGCTCAGATTGTGTTACGTTCCGTTTATTTCACGATTCAAGTCTTATAAGCGATTCTCATTACTCTCCATAATAAACTTTGAGAAACACAAGTGTAGACCGTCATAGAGTAGAGAACTGCAGATATGCCACGGCTATAAGATGGGATACCTAACAACAAGAAGGTCACTATGAAACGTAGACTTACGCCTTTCTATGTATAAGGGTCCCGTACAACACCTACTTTTCTCCAAATATACAGAGTGATGTTTTAGGAACTCATATCAAAGTAGGCGACTTCTTGATCAATGGTATTTTTTATATTGTAAAGGTGGCAAACAAATATGTGCAGTTCGCCTGATAGTAAGCGGCTACTAGAAACCATTTACGCATGTAAAACCAAGAATGTCATTCGCACAACATTCTTAGTGAATAAAATAATAAGTACCTGGATAACCGAGGTAAAGGTATAAAACAGATAGATAGATATATAAATAATATTTGGACATGCGCGATGGCAAGTGGTTAATCGCGATTGTTTCAAATGTTCAACCATCTCGATGTATCACGATCATCAGAGACGATGCTTGCCGTCGCAGTAGTCGCCACTTATCGAACACGGCAAAATGCATAGCGTCGGCCGACGATCGGTTCCATTCGGTTTGATTCGGCACGCCTCGGACCAATCGCTTGCATTAAAACAATCGAAAACTTCATTGAGTCGATGGTAAATTTGGAGGACTCCGATTGTTGCGATTATTGAAACATCTCACAATCGTACATCGCTACTGCTCAATGAAGCACTCTATGGCAACATTATTTGTCCCCCGTCGGGCAGCTCCGAATTTCGAACTGAAAATCCCGTTATATTCTACCTCTTATAATGGTGGATGTTAAAAACGGTAACGCAAAAAATCTGGAAACGAATGATAATAGATATATCGATCGACCGTGACGGTTGTAACGGTGTACCGTGTAAGTAGAATTTACTTGCAGCTTGTACTTGCAAGTGTGGTGATATTGTGTCACGATGAATTGTATTGCAAGTAATTAATAATTATTTACTTTGTAATGAAATGTACATGATGCCAGCTGAGTTTCTTCTTCTTTCTGATAAACTTTCAGAAGGCTCTTATAACGGCACCTGTATACTGGCGCCATGAGTTTTGAGCGCTGGCCTTGAATGCGAAGTAGTTATTCTTCAGCGTGATCAAATACATGAGCAGTTCTTCCTTTCAGTATTCGCGGCGGCACTTGAAAGTACGTAAGTAGTCATTTCTGCGCGTAACTATTCTATGAGTTTGTATCGAGTTAGCAAGTCTGGGGTCATCAGTTATTCAATGGAGACCGACGGCGACTCCAAGTTTCGGTTCAGATCACGACTGAAGTGTTTTAGTTAATTATGTAAATGTTCTCACACTTATCTAGGAATTCGATTAATACCTAAAAATATACTCGAATTGAACCATGGTGGCAATTAATTGGTGAGTTCTTCCAAAGTATATTGTCGATTTTTAAAATTAAATATGATTATATCATATCTCGCGAAAAATCGACAACCGCTGGAGTAAGCGTGTTCTTGAGTGGAGATCGCGACTCGGCAAACGTAGTGTAGGACGCCCTCCGGCCAGGTGGGATGACGATCTGCGGAATACTGCAAGCAGATGCTGGATGCGGCAAGCTAAAGACAGGGCGCTATGGCACTCATTAGGGGAGACCTATGTCCAGCAGTGGACAAACATAGGTTGTAGATAGAACTACAGTCACTTGACGTTTGTTCGTATCAAATAAGGAATAATTAAATAATCAAGTTTAATTTAATTGCCCAAGTATTTGCAAATCATATTAATCTAAGACGTCCCCCGAATCCAACTAATATAACTTGTTTTTGTCAGATGAGTTATTCAATATTACATACATACATATGCTCACGCCTGTATTCTCCGAAGGGGTAGGCAGAGGTGTTGTAATTTTCAACACCCACATTTCACCGAATATGATTAAATGCCAACGTGACAGAGGGTGAGTCCGTCGCCGTCTCAGGCACTATCCATACGTCTTTGAATTATTTCTCAGACATATGCAGGGTTTCCTCACGATGTTTACCTTCACCGTAAAGCTCGTGGTGTGAGATCACTGTACATACGTTTTTAGAAAATCTCATAGGTACAGGCCCCGCTGGGATTCGAATTTGCGTCGCTTGCGTAGCAGACGACTGCTATAACCCCGAGGCCACCACGGCTTTTCAATATTATACATATTGAGGTGATTTCTAAATGTTTTATAGGTCTAGACTTATTAAGTGTGTATTTCTATTTTATACATTATATAGATTTTTTCTAGCTAGCGACATTTGTGATGAACTAAGGATACATTTAAAAAATATAAATCAACAATTCATCTAAATCTGTTAAAGAATTCAAAAGAGGAATAAATAAACTAAACACGAGAGAAACCAAAAAAGCAATATACTTATTTAGTTCTTTTTTGGGCACTTGTGTAAAAAAGGTGAGCTTAGTATATATTACAAAAATAAAAGCTATTTAGTCGAGATAATAACATAGCAAGGTAGTCTGTATGACCACAAACAAGAAACCACAACATGGCGACCACAGATGGTGGTCGACTCCAGACGGTCGGGGACTATGACCTCTTATTGCCATAATAGTTAGACTTTATGACAGTGACAGATTTATACACGTCATATAAATCTGTCTCGTGCGATGAGTCGAATTAGCATACAATAATAAGCTCATGGTAAGATCTCAGTGGCAAGTAAGATTTGAAAATTAAACTTAAAAAAGGTTATATGAAATTAACCTATTTTTTTATAATATGTTTTTTTAAACACGCTTTTAATAAAAAGTCGTATTAATAAAGTGAAAATATTGTGTTCCTTAGCAAGCATCATTTCTTTTCATACGCATTTAATGGAAGTTCAGAAAACATAATTAGTCCACCATCTTGGATAATCCGCCATGTTTGATATCAGAATGACGTCACACAACTAAGCATGCATTGCGTGTATACCAAATTTCAGCTCAATCGTTTAATGATAACTGATTTAAAATTAATTTGTGAGATTCCATCCAGACGAACATACATACATTGCAAGTTAAAAAAAGATTATCAAATCGATGAATATAGTGAAAAAATATTAATAGCTTTTCAGGAAGCCTGGAATCTAAAGAAATACTTTATAAAAAGCGATTTGTTTGAAGGGGTCAAGACTCAAGTTTACAAGATCAACTTTGATTGAATGACTTATTCAGAAACTTGATCAAAAGCTTACAGCTTCCGAAATTCTCAGAAACAAATAACAACAAATCAGGTTGTTTTGCTAACGATAATAATAGGAATGAATGCATCAAATCACACAAATAATGAGTACGTACTACAGTGCGTAATTACCGTAGGTAATTGAGGGTGCGATTCTTTTAATCTCTGCCACAATACAGTTTGATAAACAGTACGCTATCTGCAAAAAAACGTTTGACAGGAGTTCTCTTGGGTCATCGTCATCTCACTGGTTTTGCTACATGTATTATTGGGGTCGGAACTTGATCACCTGATTTTTATACAAAGCGACTGCCATCTGAACTTCGTAACCCCTTTAACGGGGAAAATAGGTAATCTGGGTTAAACCAGTTGTGAGAATATCTAATGCCAACTGAGCCTTAATTTTATATTATATTAATTTTATAAATAAAAGCCAAAGTTAACCCTTTCTTTGTTAGCTATCTGCCAGTCCTAAAAAAATCGGTCCAGCCGTTTCAGATTAGCCGGAACAAACAGACAGACAGACGCATTTAGTGAAAAACTGTTAATTTGGAATTTTAAACAGACACTCAATTGTATCTATCTGTCTAGAAATAGCTAAAATAATAGAAGGAGAATTCAAGCATCTCATCATGGTTGGGGAAGTTCAATCAATGTTGTTTGAAGTACTGCTAATGTTGTTATACTATGATGTCATAGTAAAGGAGAATTTTAATTTGATTGTGGATTCGCATTCAGGCTCCGTTCACGAGAGGTCGTCAACGCCGACCTTTCAATTCTAATTATAGGACATTGACAGAGATAAAACGAAGGTAAACATTAGCGGTAGCTGTAACCCAAGTTATACATATCGTTCTGTTTCAACGTTGACGAATTATGTTGCGTATTATGTTGATTAAAATGTGTTGAATGTTGATACTTTTTCAGAGGTTATTAAAGTTATGATTGAAATTCAAAGATGACGGATTAACATACTCAACGAAAGCTTTAAATGAGTAATTTAGGAGTCTGTCTCTGTCTGTCTATATGGCGCGACGCGAATAATATACATGCGCTGTTATCCCCACTATTCTTTATTATATTATATTATCGCTGAGCGCTTATAATTCATGACGGCACCTGCACGTTTAATATTTTATATTGTTGAAACGAACAAGAAACCTGGGAGTTTCTTGGCGGTTCTTCACAAAAGGCAAATTTCCGCACCGTTGGTAATTTTCGACGTTTATAAGTGCCTTACCAGGGCCTAAACATAATAAATAATTTTAACTTACTCGTATAATAGGGATACAGAACTAATGCGTCGTACGTACGTCTACGAGGGATGGAGAGCATTCGGGCGGTCACCCATCCAACAGCCTGGGTTGCTTAACTTCGCTGACTGAACGATACGATATACGTCGCAGTAACTGCGCTATTAACCCCTTGTTATTTTATACCTACCCCGTATAATAATTTAACATGCTAATGAATTGTTAAGTTATATTTGATTGCGCAGGTGGTGGCTTTAATTAAAGCAATGTTTATATAAATTACTTGGCTTTCGTAATTAATGTGTTGTGAATTTGAGAATAAAATTATGTTATCTGGACTCTGGACGGCTGCTATGAATGCTCGCTACATGATTTCTGGCATTTATTAATCGCTAGAGAGAAAGGTTGAGTATAAAGCAATTAACGAAAGATTACTGTATACCTTTACCTACTACACCATATTGTCTAATTTTAAATAAGTACTTCGGAAATCTCTCAATATTCTCTCTCAACGAGAGATAAGTAAGATTTCAAAGATCATGCTTAATCTTTTTTCTTTGAAAATAATCATCAATCAATAATCTTGGTTACCTGACTGCTACACTAGGTGTCGCGGGTTGGATGTTGCACTGATTCGGGATCAGGGGCCTTACCATGAGCTCTTATTGCCATGATAGTTTCACTTATGAGACTCTGTCACTGTCGCACAACTGAATTATCATTGCAATAAGAGCTCGTAGCTGATGAGCATTTTGTCCTTACTTTGTGTTTGGTATGGACAATATTTACCAAAAAACTATATATAAGTAAGTAAGTGTCCCTTGCCTGGTACCATAGAAGAAGCTTTGATTAATTTGGAATTAGGTGGCGCTGTGTGATACATACATACATATGCTCACGCCTTTATCCTATGGGGGTAGGTAGAAACTGTCGTGTGATAATATTTATTGATTGAGGAATGTAATTGGATCTTGACAATAAATCAGTTAACACAGCCTTTAATACTTTGTACATACAAAGCTGAAAGGAAACCAAAATTGGCCAAAGAATTATGCGCATAAGTTGTATATATTTGTTGAAAACTTAACTGACCCACAAAGGGATAGCGAAGAAAATGTGAATTCGTCTTTTGTAATGCCCTATAAATAAACATACGGACACGTTACGGAGCCTGCAGACTGGCCTGGTCTTCTTTCGTTTTATACCCTCTTAAAATGGCACGTGTATGAATTATGGGTACTTGATGCATTATAAAGGGGTCAGATGTTATAATTTACGGGGTTAGTATGAACATTTAATAATTTAGTAGATTGTTAGGATTAAAACATCGACGAATTTAGTTGTGTTTATTAGCATGGCTCGAAACGTGTTGGTTAAGCATCTTTGAAACTCAACCACATCCCGTTTCCAAAAAAGTATAAAGATATTGGTGTCACACTAATAAGCAACTAGATTCGTCGACATTGAAACAGAAATTAATGAAAATCTATACAGATAAATATAATTGAAGCGTCTGTTTGTAATTCCATATAAACAGCTTTTCACTGAATGCATATGAAAGTATATGGGGGACTTCCATCATAAAAACCATTTTTTTCTCTGCCTGTCTGTCTGTTCCCTCTAATTCCTGAAACGGCGGGACTGATTTTACCGGGACTTTCATTCGGGTTCCACGAAATTAAGTCTACGCAGGTGAAAATGGTACAGCTAGTTTTAAATATACATATACCATTGCATTTGATAGAAAGCGGATCAAAATAAATATTAGTTATTTATTTGGGTGTTAGAGCTCGTGGCACAGTTGCTGTTGCGCATATCATTCGATCAGCGAAGTTAAGCAACCGTACGCCTAACCAGTAGTTAGATGGGTGACCGTCCGAGTTCCCTCCGTGCCTCGGAGAGCACGTTAAGCCGTCGGTCCCGGTTGCGAATTTAACATCTTTGGCGATCGTTACAGGTTAGTCGGAGGCGTAAAAATTATCTGACAACTGGTTTAACCCAGATCACAGATTTTCCTCCTAAATGGGGTTGCGAAGGTCAGATGGCAGTCGCTTCGTATAAAAATCAGGTGATCAGCCACATCGGGTTGAATCAGTTGCCGACCCCCACAATGTATGGGATAAGGCCAGTGAGATGATTTGGGTGTTAGAGAAACTGCATTAGTGAATTCAATAATTCAAGAAGATGCCTCCTTGGCTATTTGGCAAAGGCGATCGAAATAGACATCAGGCGGGTATACTCGATACAGACGTGTGATGTGACTAATATACAGACAGAGTTGGAAGGCTTAAGTGCTTCGTATAATATGTATAACTGATAGTAACGTACGCTGTAAGCTTTATTTACGCTTATATTTTTACCCCAGTCTTTATGCACTCTTCATGCATGGGGTTGCCATACATGAAGAGTGCATAAAGATGCATGAATGTAGAAAAAGTCGAATGGTGTATCGGATTGTAATATTTGGCGAACAGTGGTCTCTGTCTACCCGTATGGAATACAGGCGTGAGGATATAAATAGATATATAATACGTATATTATGTCACTAACGTGCCGAAATTGTGTTAAAGTTGCTAGAAATCTAGCCTCTGTCCTCAGTTGCTCTCCAGTTTTTCTCCTTCATATTTGACCAGTGGCATAGGGAACATTATCTATATCTATACAGATAAATAAAATTGAAGTGTCTATTTGTAATTCCAAAATTACAGCTTTTCACTAAATGCATATGAAAGTATACACGATACTGACTTAAAAAACCAAGTTTTAAAATTTTTCTCCGTCTGTCTGTCTGACTGTCTGTTTGTTCCGGGTAATCTCTGAAACGGCTGGATGGATTTTGATGGGACTTTCACTGGTAGGTAGCCGATGTTACAAGGAGTAACTAAGGCTACTTTTATTTATCAAAAATATTAGGGTTCCGCGACAATAAGGATGAAACTAAATCTACGTGGGTGAAACCGCGGGGCACAGCTAGTTAATATTTAATAATATAATTGGAAATATAAGTCACTTTTCAAACTAGCCCCGTATATTTTTGATTTTCACGTCGTAAATTCATGACGATTTCCCATCAATCACCAGCCAGTGTAAGGGTTCTCTTACGGACCTTCTCAGAATGGCTTATTGATGTAGTGAGCCCTTAACAACGGCGCAGCTGTGCCGGAGTGGTACAGATAAAAAATACCAACCCTCACGTACAGACGAACATTTTTCTAACACACAACAAAAACGACTGGAAATGTGTCTAAAATTACTGCGTATTGTGATACTCGCAGTGTTTACGTTCTCAACTTCTCATGCTACCTATGATTGGTTAAATCTATACAGATAAATAAAATTTAAGTGTCTGTTTGTAATTTCAAAAGAACAGCTTTTGATTAAATGCACATGAAAGTATACGCGGTACTGACATGAAATAACCATTTTTTTAATTTTTCTGTCTGTCTGTTTGTTCCGGCTAATCTCCGAAACGGCTGGACCGATTTTAACTGGTGAAAACGCGGGGCATAGCTAATACATCTATACAAAGTCCTGACTGACTGAAAGCCTTAGGTCTGAGAGACATGAAATTTGGAGGATGTGTTCTTGGTGAAGTACATGTATTCATGCCAGCCTCATATCATTCTAGAATTACTTTAACGGACCTCTTCCGTGTCATACACATTCATCAATGTCTTCATATATATGAGACCTCATTAATTTATCGTAAGAGGGGAATTAGCCGGATCTCCTGTTCAAAATTTGGGATTTTACCTACATCTTAAGATCGCAAACGAGCAATTACTAACTACCTAACTACCCTAACGAACTACCTAAGGTTATATTGTGTTCATGTGGTAGGCAAGTTCAGCAGTGCTGTTTAGGTAAAAGGGTTGATTAGGTGTTAATGTCACAGATGGTGAGTCCATCGCCAACTCAGGGACTATAATGGTACTAATGAAATCTCAGAATGCAGGTGCTCATGATGTTTTTAATCACGAAACAAAAACAAAAATTGTAACAGCAATTGCTTATAAAGCGACTTTAAAAAACTAGAGGTTCTCAATTCAACTACCTATATGTTATTTTCGGAAAAAAAAATTATTTTAGGGCGATACAATTGGAGCTTGCGTCACTTGCGTTACAAACAAGTTAATGCAAACCACTCGGCCAGCACGGCTTTAGTCCTTTAGTATACTCTACTTTAAATATTTCTAGGTACCTATTTAAATTATGGATGGAACAGATCAAAGGGCGGAAGCTGCAAACTTGTCAATTTATCTGAACAACACTCGAGTGCGCGTCATTAATTCAAGAGGCTGAAGGGTCCAGACGCTAGACTTTCAGACTAGTTTTATACTCAATAGCGTATCTATAAGATAGTAGTTATTAGCCTGCCTCGTCTGCTTGGAATGAGTTTAGTCGAAGAAAGTAGCCTAAGCATAAGATATCGTACCTGTAAAACTTTAATGAGTAATAATAGTGATCTACTGAATTTCGGTTACGGCAGCTAATCTCAACGGGGATCAGCCATCTGCGCAGGAAATATTATAGTGCACAAGTATGTGCACTCTTTATTCCCTCACTCTCATACTCCGATGGGACGGCAATCCGACACGACCGGAGAGAGATAAGGGCAGAGTTTAAAAAAAAAAAAAAAAAAAATGAATCCCCATTTCCCTTGGTCACGACATCACGGGTGAACGGCTGGACCGATTTCGATATTTTTTTTTTGTGTACCATATTAAATTCTTTCTTTCTTCTTAAATCTAACCTTAGCGCTTTGGACAATAAAAACTTTTTGATGTAACCTTATGACGTTGGACATAGAATTGACAGAATGTGTGCTGCGTTCTCATAATTAAGACAGGACAACGTCTGTTGGGTCAGCTAGTACAATATAAATTTCAAAAAATATACTCTCATATCTTGTTACGCCCTTTGAAATACCTGTTATAATTTCTACATTGTGCGTGTGAGAAATATACGAAGAATGTCACCAAGCAAAAGACGTCATAAAACACACAAGGACACATTTAGTACACAATTCAAGTTTTAACTCCCACCAAAGCTGTCCTTATGAAATTACCTAACATTAAGGCAATTTGGGGTAAAATGCCTCATAGTCTAAGGCAACACAAAACATCTGCCTCGCGTTAAGAACAATGTATGACATCAATATGCCAGTCAGTGGAGCACTTACCCTATTTCAGGCGAACCACACAAACATGTATCTCTCCCTGTCTTACACACTGTAATATATATATTCACATCTCACTCTATGGTTGGGTAAAAGTTTTTCCGGACCGTTACTCGAACCGCGAAAATGAGTTGAATATATTTAGCGACAAATGAAATCATTTGCTTTGATCTACATATTAGATAGGGGGCATTAGAAAGGCTCGTGTTGTGTATAGAGCCTTATTATGTAGAACAATAGAGAATGAAGTATGCTTTTCGTGACCAAGTCCCTATGTAAGACGAGAAATGGTTAACATAAATTATACCCACCACGAGCTTTACGGTGAAGGAAAACATCGTGACACTTATATGTCTGAGAAGTAATTCAAAGACGTATGTATAGTGCCTGAGACGGCGATAGACTCACCATCTGTCACGTTGGCACTTCATCATTGTTGAAAACTACTTTGTACAGAATTAAGTTTAAATGACATGATAGGTGTTTTCATAGACGTATGCGCAGGTTGCCTCATTACGTTTTCTTTTACCCTAAAGCTCTTGGTATTACAAATAAAAGGAATTATTAAAAAATTGCGCATTCCGAGGACCGCTTAGACGACTTAAACCATACAGCTATACACAGTGCCCCAAGTTTAGGTCTTGACAATTGAAGGTCGTCGCTTGACCTTGCGTTTAGACCTTTTTTTTAGTATGGAGACGTAAAACTTCCTACACTTGCCGCTTGGGGCGCTTTTGAACGTCCCCATACAAAAAGAGGAAAATACGCAGGCGATATCATTAACGTAAACCATGTTAAATCCTAATTACTTAGTTCGACTTTTTCACTGCCGCCGTCACAAGTTACCGCGTTGACGTAAACGCAGATTTGTATAGGATCGAAATAGCGCCATCTGTCGGCCTACAGGTGGTGACAGCGATTTTCAGGAAATTCGCACTTTGGGGTAGAGCTCATTACCCAAAATACATAAAATACGTACACCATTAATTGATGGATGTCTATTGGTCAGTTCGAACTCCAGGAGAGACTGCGGTTGGTGGAACGACAGGTATTAATGACGTCATCGCTCAACGGCCCAATCCCCGCTCGCGCCGTTTAAACAGATTTCAGTTTCGAGTTTAGTTCCAAATTCAAATTTGTAACGTGCCAGTTACTCGATTGTTCTGCAGTGTTTTGAATTTACTTGTTTAATGAACAGCTTAGTATTAATTTCAGGTGCATTTATATATTTATTTATGTGGATAAAGACATATTTATATTTTAATAAATGTACAAGTTTCAAGTGACCACTAGTGACCTTGGGGTTTGAGCAGTCGCCTGCTACGCATGACAATTAGTACAATGATTTCACACCATGTACTTTACGGTGAAGGAAAACATAGTAAGGAAACCTGAATATGTCTCAGAAGTAATTCAAAGACGTATGTGACGGTTATAGACTCACCATCTGTCACGTTGGTACATAATCATCTTCGGTGAAAAATGGGTGGTTATTACCACACCTCTGCCTACCCCTTCGGGGAACACAGGGCATACGTATGACTGAATCTTAATGGAGCAATCCTTACAAAAAACACGATTTTCGGATTAATTAGGTACCTTTTTAATAATACCTTTGCCTAGATCAGGGGCCCAACCATGAGCTCTTATTGCAATGTTAATTCAGTTGTGCGACAGTGACAGATGTATGCACGTCACATACATCTGTCTCATAAATGAGTGAAACTATCATGGCATTGGCTCATGGTAAGGCCCCAGAAAAACACTGAGGTTGAAGCCTGTTTCAGAAAACAAAAAAAAATAAAAAAACTCCTTTCGTGTCGAATATCAAAGGACGATTCACAAACAGTTTCGTTCAATAAATATGAGCACCTCAGACGCAAATAAAAATTCCAATTTTATAACCCCTATCCAGTTATTCTTTTGGTAAATTTAAACAAATTCAAATATAGAATTATTTACGGCAGCCAATATAACAACTGACTGGTTAGTTGCATATTGATGACGTCATCACTCCACCGGCCAATCAGCGCTAATACTGATGAATCGCCGTTCCACGTTCAAGCTTCAATGAATTTTGTATTTGCTTTCGAAATGTTAGCGTGTAATGATATTATTTGTCAGTTTGTCGTTTTAATGTCAAATTGTTGACATTGTTTGTGGATACACCTAAATATCGTGGCTACATTTAATGTATTGTATATACACATAATAACGTGTTGAAGTTTGCCTTCTAAGAAGTACAGTATACATTACACTATACTAATACATAAAGCTGAAAAGTGTGTTTGCTTGAACGCGCTAATCTCAGGAACTACTGGTCATATTTGAAAACTTATTACAGTGTTATACAGCTCATTTATTGAGGAAAGCTATAGGCTATAAATCATCACGCTACGTAAATGAAGTCCTGGGTTAAAGTTAGCGTGAGCCCAAAGTCACTATTCCACGCGGACAAGACGGACAAGACGCGTAGAAGTTAGTATTAATATAAACTCACTACAGGAAATATTGTATTTTGACGGTAAATACAGGAGTAAATTTTTAGAGACTTCACGAGTGGCAACCCTCATGCTCGATTGAGTAAACGTTCTTATTAAAAAAATGGTCTAGGTTCCATGCTGCTTAGTAAGTTCATATTTATACTATGTCAGACAGAAGGGTCTCCGGGGCAGGTGGAAGGATCATAGCAACTCAACTTCTCAACAGATACCAACATGGTGATGAGATGATATATAGTCATCTCTCAACTTCTCAACAGATCATGGTGATGAGATGATATAGTCCCTGAGATGGTTCAGGCAATACGTCTATGAATTTCTTTGCAGATATATGCAGGTGTCCCTATAGTTCCTGACCATAAAGCTCGTGTGTCATCGCTTTCAAACCTTTACCAATGTTTCAATTTCACTTAACCTACAAAAAAATACTTAGCACTAAGAAAAAACAAGTTGTAGTGAAGTCAATTAGATAGACTATGTTTTTTCAGTCTAGACACAATTTGATTTATTCGTCCATTTTACAGGATGCGAGCTGTACATAAAAATTATTTAACAAGCTTCTCCCTTTGCAAAACATAAAAGAAGTTATCCCCTACTATGGAACTCTTAAACTAACGCATCATTCTACGAGTTTCTGTCGGGGGCCTACTCGTACCCTAATCGGCTTAAGCAGGGCGTATTAAGAACTTCTGAGCTTTGACGTTTCATTTTGGTACCGTAAAATTAAACGTCAAAGCTAAGTTCTTAATACGCGCTGCTTAAATGACAATAGTTTCCCAGGTTGACGTTTAAAATTGATTTGGACTTGATTCAAATAGTGCAGCGATGTCACACCACGAGCTACAACACGTGTTACGAGCCACGGCTCTCCACGAGACTGTTGAGAGCCGTGGTGGCCTCGAGGTTTAAGAGGTCGCTTGTTATTCGAGCGACGCAAGTTCGAATCCCAGTGGGGCCTGTATCAATGAATTTTTCTAAGAAAATTATGTGCTGTGATTTTACACGTGCTTTACGGTGAAGGAAAATATTGTGAGGAAACAGCATATGCCTGAGACGTATTCAATGACGTATGTATAGAGCCTGAGACGGCGATGGACTCACCCACTGTCGCGTTGGCACTAAATCATATTCTGTGCAAAGTGGGTGTTATTGTCCAACACCGCTACCTACCCCTTCGGGGAATACAGGTGTGTATGTATGTATCATGAGATCATATTTGGCTTCATGTTCGCGACTCTATGAAGGGAATAAAATACATGTGCAGCTACTCCCACTTCTTCCGCTGAGAGCTCATAATTTGCGTGTTAGCTTCACCAGGTAATCATCATCATCATCATCATCATCATCAGCCGGAAGACGTCCACTGCTGAACATAGGCCTCCCCCTCCCACCAGGTAATGCGCAGCGTAAATCGAATAGCGGATATGGCTCGCTTCATTCGCAATCTCCGGTTGTCCGATGGCAATTCACTTAGTATGGAAAATGATGCCCTGCTAGGTAATTTGTAGAACTAATAAAATTGAAATGACATAATGTGCACTAAATATAAGGTTGATTTTTTAAACGCATTTGGAAACTGGTATGCGAAAAAAAGTAAAATTGTTCAAAAAAGTTACTAAATGCTATATACATACATAATATGCACAATACGCCTGCGTTCCTAAAGGGGTAGGCAGAGTTTAAATCCAATGTTATAGGGGGAGTCTATTGACCATTACACGGACACTTTAGAAAACCACTTTCCCTGATCCGGGCATCGACATCAGCCTCGCTATTCACTAAGGTTTCTCAGCGTAGCACTCGTCGTCGAGTGTCGGTTTTAAAGATACGAAATTGAACCTTATCCTCTATGTCGAGTTCGACGCTGAGAAACCTTAGTGAATAGCGCGGGACCTCGTGTTCCGCAGTAGCGTTTACAATATTTAGACCAACGAGACAGCAAATTAATCTTATATATAAAAATCAATCCCCATTTCCCTTGGTCACGGCATCACGCGTGAACGGCTGGACCGATTCTACCGGGACTTTTACTGGCAGTGTATAACACAAATTAGGCCTGGGAGCCAGGATCAGTCGGAGCAGACCTTGGGTGGTTGGAATGAAACTCCGTAACTTGGGCAGTCCTGGTTTATTGGTTCGACCACTATTGGTTTGTTAACTTGACGACACTGATATTGGTTTGAGTACTTGACTTCTACAATCACACATTGAAATATATACGTCAATAAAAGAGTATCTCTACATCGAGATGTAGAATAATACAGCGCCATCTTTTGAGAAGATGGCTAACTACTTACACATAAAACTACGTTAAACATTCCGCCCACTAAGACCAAATTAAAATAATTTTGGTCTTCAAAAAGACAAAGGTAATCAAAAAACAATAGGTATTTCGTTCATTAGGGTACACGAAAACTATAGTATATAGTTGGTAACAGAACACAAAACTAACACATAGAAAAGTTTCCAATTAAACTAAAGGTAAAATTTATCATAGATATCACACCGCCCACTGTGAGTTTTCTTGAATTTACAGATAGCTCGTTGTAATTAAAAGGTGAAATAAGCAAAAATTCAAGGTGACATACCGCCCACCATGAAATGACATACAACCAAACTTAAAAACAAAACAGGTTAAACATACAAATTAAACAAATGGTAAATATTCACAATAAACAATGGTTAGGAAACTAGATTAGGTATAAATTCAACACACAGTAATTATAATGGTGAACAATAATAACAACAAGTAAGATTTTAAACTCCACAAGAAAATGGTAAAACAATAAGTAAAAAAATATATGCCACCACACTACCAAGCAACATCGTGATGGAGACTACGAAGTTCTCTGTGACTCTGAAACAATCGTTACGAAAAAGCTTCCCAGATTTTAGTTTTAAACATGTACGTCCTATTGATATCATGAAGGCATTTAAATCGCTTAATATTAAAAATACGGAGGACTTATGGGGACTCTCAATTAAAAGTATCCAATCTATTATAATAACGATTGCTCCCGCATTAGCTTCTATTTTCAATTTATGTATAGATCAAGGTATATTTCCTGATATTATGAAATATAGCAAAGTAATACCGATATTTAAAGCAGGCTCTAAAGAAGATCCTTCTGATTATAGACCTATATCGATTCTTCCCGCGCTTAGCAAAATATTTGAAAAAATTCTGCTTAATCAGATGTTAGCTCACTTTAACGTACATAACATCTTGCACGATCACCAATTTGGCTTCACTAAAGGTAGATCAACAACGGACGCGGCAGCAAAATTAATAAAACACATTTTTGAGGCTTGGGAGGGCGCCTATGACGCAGTAGGAGTCTTCTGTGACCTTTCTAAAGCTTTTGACTGTGTGGATCATCGTACGCTACTTCTTAAGCTAAACTATTATGGAATTCGCGGAAATGCTCTCGACCTTTTATCCTCGTACCTATCAAATCGTCATCAGAAAGTTGGCGTCGGTGGTGTAACATCCAAGGGGTCAATAATCAAAACAGGCGTGCCGCAAGGCTCCATACTAGGCCCATTCCTGTTTCTAGCGTATATCAATGACCTACCACTTGTTGTAGAAAATATCTGTGATATTGTTCTATTTGCAGATGATACATCTTTAGTTTTCAAAGTGAGTAGAAAAGACAACGATCTTAAGGCACTAAATGAAACTCTAACATCTGTTTCAAAATGGTTTGATGCCAATAATCTCGTTTTAAATTCTAAAAAAACAAAATGTATCCGATTTTCACCACCTAATACATCGCAAATAGATACAAATATATCATTAGTTGGGAGTCAATTGGAGTTGGTCGAAAGCACAGTATTCTTAGGTCTTACCTTAGATTCAAAATTACAATGGGGCGCCCATATTGAAGCATTGTCAAAAAAGCTTAGTTCAGCTGCGTTTGCGGTTAGAAAAATTAAACAAATGACGGATATTGATACTGCTAGATTAGTCTACTACGCTTACTTTCATAGTGTCATGTCATATGGCGTATTGTTATGGGGTTCCGCAACAGACTTAGATTCAATTTTTATACTTCAAAAGAGAGCCATCAAGGCAATATACTCGCTGGACCCCCGAGATTCTCTTAGAGATAAATTTAAAGAAATAAATATTCTCACCCTACCGTCACTGTACATTTATGAGAATTTGCTATACATGAAAAAAAATATTCATCTATTCAATTTAAACTCGGACATTCATTCAATTTCAACACGAAATAAACACAAAATTGTAGCTCCTAGATTCAGGTTAGCAAAGGTAAATAAATCATTCATGGGGAATTGTGTTCGTTTCTACAATAAAATCCCACAGTCAATAAACGCGTTAAATTATGATAAATTTAAGACACACATTAAAACTGTACTGATGAAGAAAGCTTATTATACAATTTCGGATTACATAAATGATAAAGACATATGGAATTAAAACTCTGCACAAGTAGCTCCTGCCAATGACATGGTATGCAAACATGATATGTAAATCATTTGGTATTGTTTTTACGTTTTTAATTATTATTTTTTACACATGCATGCTGATACAATTTTCACTATTGTGAATAATTTATGATGTTTTTTTTTTTGTAATTATTATTATTTTACTGTGTAATGAAATGTACATGATGCCAGCTGAGTTTCTTGCCGGTTCTTCTCAGAAGGCTAGTTTCCGAACCGGTGGTAGATTCCTCGACGTTCATAAGTGCCTTACCAGGGCCTAAACTGAATAAATCATTTTCATTTTCATTTTCATTTTCATTTTCACTGTCTCATCAAAATTGGTTCAGTGGTTTTAAATCTCCATTTGTCTCTATGCGAAAATGAGTGAAATGATTGATTTTTCATTCTTGATCCAACAAGGCCCTGACTACATTTCCCTCCCCGTGGTTTCTCAGCTCGAATAGTTGCCAGCAGTGCTTGACTGCTGGTTTTCTCCCCAGACGAAAAGCAAACCATTGATGATGGCTTTGATAAAGGAACCCCGCTTTTCTTTGGTGACCCGATTTGTGGCTTGTTGGTAGTATGTTTGGGATGCAGTAAGGTGTGGTGTCGACGATTGCATGAGCGGCATGAGGTAATGTTTTGACACTGCTCGGCAGAATGGCTACTACCAAGACAGTTGAAGCATAGTTTGTTACGCTCAACAAATCTACGCCGAGTTGGTATATCTGTTACTATAAACTTTTTACAATGCACAACGCGGTGACTTCCATTACAATATTTACATAGGTTCCGGATAGCAATAAAGGTGTTAAGCCTTTGAGGGTTTTGACTTGGGTTGGAACTGGATCTCGTATCAACTAATTCAAACGCACGATATCTATTGGTAATGAAATCCTTAAATTGAGCAAAGTTTGGTAATTCGTTTGAATTGTTGACTGCTTGTAATTCCCATTGCCTTCTAGATTCTGGATCCAATCGCAACGAAAGCATATAAATGATAAATATATCCCATGTCGATATATCTATCCCTAAACTCTGAAGTGCGCCTAAACATTCCGAAGTGGTGTCAATTAAATCCCTTAAACTTGATGCGGTATTAGAAATTGGAGTCTGGTTAAAAAGTCGTTTAAGAATACATTGACATAAAAACCGTTTGTTGTTATAGCGTTCTTCAAGCATAGCCCAACATCTTTGGTAATTTTCAGAAGCTATGTTGATATGTCTTACCAACTGTTCGGCTTCTCCCGTGAGAAGGCCTTTTAGGTATTGCATTTTTTGTGCATCGTCAATAGGAGCCGTATGCACAAGTGATATAAATAAATCCCGGAAGGTAGTCCATTCGCTATAAAGTCCAGAAAATGTTGGTATGATAATCTTTGGTAGTTTGAAATGTATATTCGAAAAGGAATTTTTGTTACTGTCCGAAACCATTTTAGCCTTAATTTTGAGGATGCATTTAAAATCAATGAAAAGTTCTTCCGCCGAGCTGTACACATCATCTGAGTAATATGAGGATGATTTCAAAACCCCCAATTCAACGGACTCCATAATTGTTTTGTGATTTTCCGTGAATTGACCCCATAATAGCTCGAGTTGCTCTAGCCTACTCTCAACATATTCTAAAGTAATGCGATCCATTGGCAATTTTTCGAAATTATTGAATGATTTGGCAATTCTTTCCCGAATGTCATCCTGAGCGAAACTTAAAGAATCCATTTTGACACTTGAAACCTAAATTAGAAAATAAAATCCAAATTCCAAATATAAAAGTCAACTAAATTCGTAAATTGTTCTAAGTGTTTTGAATTTTAAATAATTTTGAAAATCGAGCATAGATTCCCCGTTTGAACCAAATTCGCAAAATATCCTAAGTCCTAAATACAGCTAAATTATTTTAAGTTGAATTTACCTACAGAATAAAGTTCAATTTTGCTTAATATTCCCTGACTCTACTAACGCACTGACGTCACTGTCAACTCGTCCCTGGCCGCTGACGTCACTGCCGACTCGTGCTTGACCGATGACGTCACAGCCGACTCCCGCTTGCCTCGTTGTCCTCGATGATGCTGCGCCTCCTGTCGCCGCCAACCGCACCCCTCCTGGTGTTGTCGATGGCTGCACCCCGCCTGGTGCTTGATCAGGAGTGCCGCCGCTCCTGGTGGTCTTCAGAGCAGCACCCCTCCTGGTGCTGCTGCTTAGGACTGCGCCCCCATGACAGGTAGCCCTCCTGCTACTGTCAGTCCGCAGTGCTGCTCCGGCGCCAATGAGCACCCCGCCTGGTGCTGATCAGCAGCTTGCCCTGAACTCTCAGGCTTCCCAAAGATGGTACACCGGAAGGATCCGGCTCGAAGGACCAAAATTTGTATAACACAAATTAGGCCTGGGAGCCAGGATCAGTCGGAGCAGACCTTGGGTGGTTGGAATGAAACTCCGTAACTTGGGCAGTCCTGGTTTATTGGTTCGACCACTATTGGTTTGTTAACTTGACGACACTGATATTGGTTTGAGTACTTGACTTCTACAATCACACATTGAAATATATACGTCAATAAAAGAGTATCTCTACATCGAGATGTAGAATAATACAGCGCCATCTTTTGAGAAGATGGCTAACTACTTACACATAAAACTACGTTAAACAGGCAGATAGGTGAAGTTTCAAGAAGTGTTTTAGGCATATTTTATTTAAAAAAAAAAGAATGAAACTAAATCTACGCGGGTGAAACCGCGAGGCACAGCTAGTTATAAATATATATTTTTTTTATATTAAAAAAAAAAATTGTTTAAAATTCGATTTCATTTTCAAATTCTAAAACAAAAGGTAGTTCCAATGTGGAACAGTCACACTGGCGTCTCGCCAGCTACTATACATCTCCATTAACGCTTTCAATGAACGCTTGTAATGCAAAAAACTTTATTTGCCGGCAATGTACTTAAAACGCGGATAAATCGTATTACGCGGGAGACTCGCGTAAATTAATTTCACTGTTGCGTTGATGTATCTGAGGATTCAGAGGCAATTGGATTATGGGCGCCATTATTTTTATTTTTTAAATTAAGATTGGATTACCTAATGGATTGTGTTGAAGAGCCGTATCATTGCGTTGAGAACTTGTGACGCTGTTGTCGTATAGAGGCTCGTTAAAACGTGACTTTTAGATGGAAATTATATTCCATTCTTTTATTTTTCTAGCCCAGCAGTGAGACAGGACGGGCTATATTAGATTAGATTGTTTTTCAAGCCTTTTATGTTTGCATATTCATAATGGGATGTACTTTAACGTATGCTTTACGTTGGCCAAGTGCGTGTCGGACTTCGACCATTGTATATAAAAACGGCCAAATAAATCATGTTTGTTGTATATTAACCCCCCTAAATATTTTTTTATTCTGTTTTTTAGTATTTGTTGTTAGTAATAGCGGTTCATGAAAGACAGCAAGGTGACAAACAGACAGACGTACAGCGAAATCTTAGTAATAAGGACCCGTTTTTAGTTCACAATTTTTTTCAAAGATAGGCTAGGCTATTCACTCTAAGTAAGTAATCGCTTATCATCCAGACCAATGAGGAATGACTACATTTCGGCAATTTTTGTTACAACCATTTTATTAGAGTTATGGAGTCCAATTTATCTCCATAAAAGGCTAGAACTATCATAGTATTACAACTAACATCAGTAAAAATAAATTTGTGTCCCTTTGGGCATAAATCTGACCCCTGCTTGGCACCCTAGGTCCTCGATTTAAACCGGTAGGGCCGCACTAATGGGGTTGCCAAATTACCCATCTATTTAATTTCCCGAATGGGTAAACGAATTAGGCTGGCAACTCTGAAAGGAATTAAATTTTCGTCGCTTGACTCATTGTGTTACCGGTTGGACGGTCACGTGATGTTTTTTATTACATTAATATAAAATATACACGGTAATGCTTTTGTCCTTTTCCACATTTACGGGAAAACAGGTCACATGAAACAATATAATACAAGGGAGAATAAAAACTGCTGTGAGGAATTGAGGAGGAGTACTTTGAAAAAATAATTTATATTTGGGTACTCCTTCGAAGACCCTTTTAGCCTAGGAGAGTATAGAGAAGTAGAAAGAGTATAAGAGTTCTTAAAACAAGAGCCGTATTGGGCGTGGGAAATTTCATAATGGGAGCAGAGCTTTTCTAAAAAACTTTAGTGCTGTTTTTTCACACCACCAGCTTAACAGTGAAGGAAAACATCCTGACGAAACCTGCATATGTCTGAGAAGTAATTCAAAGTCATATGTATAGTGCCTGAGACGGCGATGGACTCACCATCGTCACGTTGGCACTTAATCATCTTTGGTGAAATGTGGCTGTTGTTATTTACAACACCTCTGCTCACCCCTTCGGGGACCCTGGGATGGACGCATATTTTTTTAAACAAAATTACCATGTCGTTAAGTAAGGACCTGAGAAACAATATCACGATAAGATCACCTTTTGTCACCACATTGAGAGAGTTTTATTAAAAATTAAAACTAGCTAAGCCTACGATTCCCAGTATATAAATTAATGTCTTAAGTGGCTATCTATTGGTAAAATAATTTTCAAAATCGGAAGAATAAATCTCAGGAAGATTACCCCCCACAACCTCATCTCACACTCTTAATAATATATGTGTGTGTATGTACATTATTGTACTTACTGAGCTACTTTATTAAGTATACCTACATAAGCATAATATTGTGTAGTTAAAAGAGTCCTTTACAAACTTCTTCCATTTAAATGACCGCGAATTGCATTTAGCTATTCATTAATTACATTTGACTCGCAATTTTCCCCAAAAATGGATATTCATGAAGTAAAAAAGATAACTCCCCCTTAAGCCCGGTTGAATTAAAATTTAACGCCTTCTAAACTGATATAAATGGTTTCTGACGCGCCCCTTATACCCGCGGATTAAAAATATATTTTAAACAAATCCAAGATATTGGTACAAAGTGAATCGACTATTTCCACCCCCATACATAGTACACTTGTATAAACAGTACACCAATTGACTAATGTAAGTTACATTAAAGACTAGCTGTTCCCTGCGGTTTCACCCGCTTAGATTTAGTTTCATCCTTATTGCCGCGGAACCCTAATATTTAAAAAAACAAAAGTAAACAGTAACCCAAGTTACTCTTTGAGACATCAGCTACCTGCCAGTGAAAGTCCCGTTAAAATTGGTCCAGCCGTTTCAGACAACCCGGAATAAACAGACAGAAAGACAGAGAAAAAATTTTAAACATGGTTTTTAGTATCAGTAGCGTGTATATTTTTATATGCATTTAGTGAAAAGCTGTTATTTTGGAATTACAAACAGACACTTCCATTTTATTTATCTGTATAGATGTATAGATATAGATTTGAATGATGCTTGAGACGCCTTTGGAACATCTTGATTGGACCATAAGGCATACGAATTGATCAGCTTTAAGATGATCTAGAGCAATATACTAATGGTAGCTAAAATCAGACGTAGTATTTTTCGTTAGTGTCTAGCGGTTTTAAGTGTATTATAACGTTCGTCACCAGGGGGTTATTCCAATCTTGTCGTCCTTACCTTGCTCCTAAATTCTACACAATCATTCGATTCACACGACTGCATTTTTGGTCTGGTCGCAAACGCTACTGCAGAACACGAGGTACTGGGTTCGATCCTCAGGTCGGGCAAAGTGTTATTGGATTTTTCCTTCTGCAATTTCCCAGGTTCGCCTATTGCATGAAACTTAATCAAAACTGGTTAAACGTGGGTGAACTATAAATACACCTCTGTCTACCCCTTCGGGGAGTACAGGCGTGAGCTCATGCATGTATGTTGATAGAGCTTTCGATTGTTGTACTGTTCATTCTCTTGTATTATGTAACATGCAACCGCGGGTACAATCCAATTTGTGCGCTGACATTACAGAATTTTGCATGGAATTGTACGTATGGTAAATAATATATTCTTTTTACTTCTCTCTATACAACACAAATATGGGCAGACGTGGTTTGTGCTATCGTGATTTGTCCAACCAGTTATTGCATCTAGTTCCACCTATTTCATCATCTCCCTGGCCTTATCCCATGTATTTGGGGTCAGCACTTGATTCAACCCGATGTGGCTGATCACCTGATTTTTATACGAAGCGACTGCCATCTGACCTTCGTAACCCCTTTTTGTCAGACTTTCTTAGGCCTCTGACTGACCTGTAACGATTGCCAAAGATATTAAATTGGCAACCGGGACCGACGGCTTAACGTGCTCTCCGAGGCACTAGTTCCACTTATTTGAATTTTTAAAAGCAATTTTTCCTTGATTTGTGCTATAAGACGTTGCTTTGTACGAAATTTCTGAGCTTTGCAAGTGTCAAAAATGTGCAGTATAAACTATAGGCTGCATCTTTCGATCGAGTTGACTAAGAAGTTTTATTTTACAGTTACAAGGGACAGGTGACCTGGGTATTTGATATACATTTCAGCTTGATATCTGTACGCGTTTCTGAGAAAAAGGGTCATGACAGACAGACAGACGGACAACCGTTTTTCCTTTTGAGATACGGAATCCGAAAAATCAGGTTAAATTTACACCTAAACTCATAGTAGCCAAAGGTGACCTTTTATTAAAATTCTCGTAAAATTATTTCTAATATAGCCTCATCCTTTTCTTAATGGCCTCTTGAATCTTAAAAATGACACCTAAACGTCTTTTATTGCTAGTGAAGCACTTACAAGATAATATCTTACCTAGCAATTTTATTGTCGAGTGATGGTACAATGCGGTACCAGAAAAATGTACCATTTTTGTATAGTGATTTATAACTTACCTGAGCCATGCAGTTTCCCTCGCGTAAAAAACCCTACCACTCCTAAATTTATTTGTTTTTACTATTATTATTATTTTGCATTTTTAATAGAGAAAAGCGAGAAAAAAAAAACTCTTTACTCATCTTCTTTGTGCTGTAATTATAGAAAGAATAAAACACTGTCTGATTGTTCAACTGAAACTGTTTGATTAAGTATATATAAACTCTATATAATTGGAATATGTAAGGGACTCTATAAAAAATAAGGATTTGCATACAAATTTTACCCCCTATATGACCCCTTTAGAGGTTGATTTAACGATATTTCTAAAAGAAATGGATTTTTTTTAATTTTGAACCCCAGTCGAAAAAAAATTACATTTTGCCTTCAGAGATGGAATAAATAAAAATAAGTTATAGTGCGCCTCTATTCACAAAGACTTCTATATCGCAAGGTTGCTTCTAAAATTATAATTTTACTAGCTGTGCGCTGCCGTTTCACCCGCGTAGATTTAGTTTCTTGCTCCATGTCGCGGAACCCAATATTTTCAATAAATAAAAGTAGCCTAAGTTACTCCTTGAAACATCAGCTACTTGCCAGTGAAGGTCCCGTTAATATCGGTCCACCCGTTTCAGACAGACAGTCTGTAGCATGTATAGTTTCATATGCATTTAGTGAAAAGTTATTATTTTGGAATTACAAGCACACACTTCAATTTTATTTATCTGTATAGATATAGATATAGATACAATAATTATTGTTGGTACATTTTAGTACCAAGCAACTGTTATCCTTACAACATCCCTACGGCGAAGGGTCAGCCTAAAACTCACCCCACTCTGCCTCAAGGGGCATTGTAATACGGATTGTGGAAAAAATGAACTTCTATAACGCCGCATTTAGATGGAAATTTCGGGAGGATATGAATTTTCATACTTAAATTTCATTGTTCGTTTCAGAATCTTAGGTTTGAAGGAGGTTTTAGACTTATATAATTGCTTTTAAGTTCTTTCTTAAGTATAAGTATTATTTTAGGTGGTGAGTTGTTTTGCTATTGAACTGTCAGCAGAAAGCTAACTTTTCATGCTGGTTTTTCCTGAAATTCATATATCTATACATCTATACAGATAAATAAAATTGAAGTGTCTGTTTGTAACTGCAAAATAACAGTTTTTCACTGAATGCATATGAAAGTATACACAGCACTGACACAAAAAAACAAATTTTTTAAAATTTTCTCTGTCTGACTGTTCGTCTGTCTGTCTGTCTGTTTGTTCCGGGTAATCTCCGAAACGGCTGGACGGATTCTAACGGGACTTTCACTGACGCACAGCTAATGTTACAAGGAGTAACTTAAGCTACTTAGATTTAAAAAAAAACATTAGGGATCCGCAGGCAACCATGAAATTAAAATATTAAAATCTACGCGGGTGAAACTGCGGGGCACAGCTAGTCTTTATATATAAAATTGAATCCTCATTTCCCTTGGTCACGGCATCACGCGTAAACGGCTGGATGGAATTTAACGGGACTTTCACTGGTAGATATTTCAAGGAGTGTTTTAGGCTAATTATATTTAAAAAAAGCAGCATGAAATTAAATCTACGCGGGTGAAACCGCGGGGCACAGCTAGTGTTTCATAAAATCATAACACCATAATATTTGCCATACGACTCGGTAATAAGAGCTTGTAGGTAGGCCATTACTTGCCCTAATTAACTAATTTATCACCATCCTTACCCAAACTACTTTATCGTCGACTAATCTTTCCTAATTTCTTAATCAAGTATGCAACGAACCTGTCTTTTTGTTTGCTTGACAATTGATTAGATTTAAAAGAGTTTAGAATTTTACACCATGTAGTGTGTATTCCTATGATATTTATTCCGAATAAGGTTATATTGAACTAGAAAAAAAAGAGCCGATGGTGGCCTTGGGGTTTAAGCAGTCGTCTGCTACGCAAGTTCGAATCCCAGCGGGGCCTGCTCCAATGAGTTTTTTTAAAAACTTATGTGCAGTGATTTCACACCACGTGATTTACGGTGAAGGAAAACAGAGAAAACCTGCACATGTCTGAGAAGTAATTCAAAGACGTATGTATAGTGCCTGAGACGGCGACAGACTTACTATCTGTCACGTTGGCACTTAATCATATTCGGTTAAATGTGGTGTTGAAAACGACAACCTCTGCCTACCCCTTCCGGGAATACAGGCGTGAGCATATGTATGTAAAACTAGAAAAATATCAAAAGTGTGCCCACACCCACATTTCGCCCATGTTCAAGTCATATGTCATAAGTGGCGAGTTTATACTGCCATTAACCAGGCACTAATCCAGACTCCGGGCTATTACCGGGATATTACAGATGGAAAAAGCCAATAACACTTTGCCCGGGGTCCGAAATCAGGACCTCTTTCCGCAGTAGCGCTTGCCACCTCGACTAGGGTCCGAACCCAGGACCTCGTGTAGCTTTTGAATTTGATAATTATAAGTGTTTACCCCAAGGACGAGACATTCGATTATGTAGACGAACATGCGGGTAAAATGCTACTTGTTTTATAATGAAGACTAGCTGTGCCTGCTGTGAATTAGGTTTATACAAACTTACATCCCCTATTTTATCTCCTTGGGGGTAGAATCAATCAAAATCCTTTCTAAGCGAATACCAACGTCATATCAATTACCTGCATGCTAAATTTCAGCCCGATCCGTCCAGTGGTTTCGGCTGTGCGTTGATAGATAGATAGTCACTATGTCAGTAAGTCAGTCACTTTTGAGTTATATATATTTAGATGGTGTCTGAAATGTAATTCCGCACCGAAACCAGTAATTTGTGTTTTTATCTCAATTCCTTTAATTAGAGGCCGCAACTGCCCCAAATAAGGGGTAGGATTATTTGAACCAATTATTTAAAATTAAGCAGATTATCACAGGATTGCTGAATTTTGAATAAAGTAATTAAAATTGTGGCCACTGCGTATAATCCTTTATAGATTATGTTATTAACAGGGCTGCAGGTTGCCGTCACGAGTTTTGAGCGCACAGCGTAAATAGTAGGGGTAACTGAACATGTATTTTGTTTGTACTCGGGGCAAAAAAACCCAAAAAATTACTGTTGTGCATTCAAGACCAGCGCTCAAAATTCGTCACAGCCTACGCGGGCAAAACCGCGAGGCACAGCCAGTAAGTCATAAATAACACATACAATATGCTCACGCCTGTATTCCCCGAAGGGGTAGGCAGAGATGTTGTAATAACAACACCCACTTTTCACCGAAGATGATTAAGTGCCAACGTGACAGATGGTGAGTCTATCGCCAACTCACGCACTATACATACGCTTTTGAATTACTTCTGAGACATACGCAGGCTTCCTCACGATGTTTTCCTTCACCGTAAAGCACGTGGTGTGAAATCCCTCACATAAGTTTTTCGAAAACTCATTGGTACAGGCCCAAAATAAAATGTTATCTAATTGCATTAAACTTTAATAGGAAGCTTTCACTCAAAGGTTACATGTCATCTTTCGAGCAGTACACTTCAAAGCTGAGCAATCCACATGCAACTAAGATTAAATAGGACTATTATATTATTCTTGTATGTCTTATCTGAGGAGCTATTACAGTTGCATTATTGGGAACTAAAAGCTACAAACAGATACAATAATTATTAATAAATATTATTTACTAGCTGTGCCCCGCGGTTTCACCCGCGTAGATTTTAATTTCATGTGTTGCCCGCAGATCTCTACTGTTTTTCAAAGTAGCCTAAGTTACTCCTTGTACCATTAGCTATCCGTCACTGAAAGTCCCGTTAAAATCCGTCCAGCCGTTTCGGAGATTACCCGGAACAAACAGACAGACAGACAGACAGACAGACAGACGGACAGACAGACAGACAGAGACAAAAATTAAAACTTAGTTTTTCAGTGTCAGTAGCGTGTACACTTTCATATGCATTTTATGAAAAGCTGTTATTTTGGAATTACAAACAGACACTTCAATTTTATTTATCTGTATAGATGTATAGATGTAGGTCAGATACAGTAAGCTATACGAGTATTTAAGTTTATAAGAATACTAGCGGACGCCACACGGTTTCACCCGTGTTCATTCCCGTGGGAGTACGGGGATAAAATATAGCCTATGTTACTCGCTGATGATGTAGCTAACCATTTCTGAAATAATTTCCAAGATTCCCGGTCAAGTAGTTTCGGAGCCTATTCAATGGAAACAAACAAACAATCTTTCCTCTTAATAATGTTAGTGTGGATTGACTGTGCCCGGCAAACGTTGTATAGCTATTATTTTTTTGGGTGTCACTTTCATACAAATTTGATCATACAAAACCGTTTCGGAGGAATTTGGAGCAAATACCGTGACATGAGAATTTTATATATTAAACTAGCTGTGCGCCGCGGTTTCACCCGCGTAGATTTAGTTTCATCCTTATTGTCGCGGAACCCTAATATTTTTAATAAAAGGTAGCCTATTTCCTTTCTCAGAGTCTAAAGATTGTCTGTGCCAAATTTCATCAAAATCGGTTGAGAGGTTTAAGCGGGAAAGCGTAACAGACAGACAGAGTTACTTTCGAATTTATAATATTAGTAGGGATACTTACATAAGGGTGCCAGAAGGGGTAGGTAGGTGTCACAATGCCCATTTTCACCAAAGCTAATATGCTGTGTTAGTGGTAAGCCGGTTTTGGTCTTAGTTCTTCACATTATTCTCTTCACTGCAAAGCTCGTGTAACAAAACGCAAAGATTTAAAGGAAATTATTTCCATTCCTGAATGTTCAACTAGGACTATTTTACCAACTCCTGGTATTCCTTCGTTGGCACAGGTATCAGAACACCAACTAACCACCAAATAATTAATAAGCTGCCGATGGTAAAGGCTGAAGTTGCACTCTTACACAAGATCTCCAATTTAATCCTTAAACTCTCCAAATTTCACAGTCAAATTAAAGAGTGATCTACATTATTATTGACTGAGCAATTATTGGTTTTAATTGCGCTATTAATAGATTTATATTTTCCATGATACTCGTACTTTCCCGTTCACGGCGGATTGGGGTTATTCGAACCAATCGTTTGGAAATGTTAAATTATTAATTAATTTATAAGTCGTATGAAGATATGCATCCATTAAATTTAATATTCCATAGATTAATGATGAGTTCGTACAGATTATTAATTTCATGTTATTCTGTTTATAAATAGATTAAGCTGTTATTAAAATAGCTTGCAAAATTACATTCTTTGTTCGGTGCAGGCGCTCGCTTCGGTAGTATGTGCCTTACAAAAACTACAGACAAACTTCTGACAAGACAAGACAGACTGACAAGAAGTTCTGGGAAGATGAGATTTATTATTATTGCCTTTCCAGAAGTTCTGTAGTCCTAGACAATGTAACATTCTCTCGCGCTTGCGCTAATAGAAACGATACAAAATGTATGGAAATGACATAAATCAATCACGTGACATATGCCATTCCCATACATTTTCTATCGCTTCTAATAGCGAAGCGTGAAGTTAATATTACTTGTAGACAAAGTCCTGGGAAGATGGGATTAATCTCTCTTCTTGGCGCTGCATTGGCTCCTCAGTCCATCCCCTGTCAGGCGAACCTACACAGGTACGTCTTTGAATTGCTTCTCATAAACGCTGCGCCAGGAAGGGATATAAATCCCATCTTCCCAGGGCTTGTAGACAAAGTAACATTTGTCACGTGATTGATTTATGTCATTTCCATACATTTTGTATCGTTTCTATTAGCGCAAGCGCTAGATAATGTTACATTGTCTAAACCTACAGAACTTCCGGAAAGACATTGCTTTAAGTCACGAGTTATATGAAGGTACTAGCTGTGCCCTGTGGTTTCACCCGCGTAGATTTAGTTTCATCCTTAGTGTCGCGGAACCCTAATATTTTAAATAAATAAAAGTAGCTTAAGTTACTCCTTATAACATCAGCTACCTGCCAAAATCCCGTTAAAATCAGTCCAGCCGTTTCAGAGATTACCCGGAACAAACAGATAGACAGACAGAGAAAAATTTTAAACTTGCTTTTTTAGTGTCAGTAGCGTGTATAATTTCATATGCATTTAGTGAAAAGCTGTTATTTTGGAATTACAAACAGACACTTTAATTTTATTTATCTGTATAGATATATTTGAGTTAATGTATTTGTTTGTGTGTGATAGTAAGAGTAACGAATGCTTTGACGTTAATGTATTTAGTGAAGCTGAAGGCAGCGTTAATAGTCCCTGACAGGATCCCGGAACCCATCTTGTATGCAAAAGGCACAAGAGGGCAATTAGCTGCGTCGCCGCACTCCAGTGGGCCTTGTGTGAATGCTGCATTGCAAAGCTTGTATCGAGATATGGACACAGTAAGTACACACGATTGTATGTATATTCAAACAAACATCTATACATCTATACATACAGATAAATAAAATTGAGGTGTCTGTTTGTAATTCCAAAATTGCAGCTTTTCACTAAATGCATAATGAAATTATACACGCTACTAACACTAAAAACCCAAGTTTTAAAATGTTTCTCTGTCTGTCTGTTTGTTCCGGGACTTTCACTGACGGATAGCTAATGTTACAAGGATCCGCGGGGAATCATGAAATTAAAATCTACGCGGGTGAAATCGCGGGGCACAGATAGTAAATAAATAAATTAGCGTAGTCAAAAAGTGCCATTTCGCACTACTTATACAAAACAAACTGACAAAATCAGTTTAAACTAAATACATGAGTGTTGAACAAACGAGTGTCGCTTGTGTTGATTTGTTCCCGTTTGTTCAATTAAAGTAAACACGCTTTTTACTGGATCAACTGCATTCAAAGGGTTTATTTGGTTGGCAAACTATGTGGGTTGTGTTAACTGATATATTTACTTTATTATTTACAAATTAATCTATACATCTATATCTATACAGATAAATAAAATTTTAGTGTCTGTTTGTTATTCTAAACAGCTTTTCACTAAATGCATTTGAAAGTATACACGCTACTGATGCTGAAAAAACAAGATTTAAATTGTCTGTCTGTCTGTTTGTTCCGGGGTAATCTCTGAAACGGCTGGACCGATTTTAACGGGACTTTCACTGGCAGGTAGCTGATTTTTCAAGGAGTAACATAGGCTACTTTCATTAATCAAAAATATTATATATTATATATTAGGGTTTCGCGACATGAAGCATGACACTAATTCTACGCGAGAGTAACCGCGGGGCACAGCTAGTAGCATAATAAAATATTAGAACGATAGGGGCAGAATCCGTCGAATACAGACAAAGGCAGAGCGCCCCAAGCATAAGTATTGACACGTTTTTACGTTGACGATATCGCATGCGTATTTTCCTCATTTTGTATGGCTTAAAAAGCGCCCCAAGCGGCGAGTGTAGGTAGTTAGTAGTACGTCCCCATTGAAAAAAGCGCAAAACGACGTTCGGACGTGTCGAAAATACTTGGGGTACTAACCCGCATGTAACACCGAGTTCTATTTGTGTAGTCAAAGTCAAAAGACAAAAATATCTTCATTCGATTAGACTTTTTACAAAGTAAGTAGTGACATAAATATACAGGATTATACATGTTACCGCCAGGTTCGGAAGGTTGCTTTTACTGAGAAGAACCTGGCAAGAAACTCAGTAATTACTCTTTTCAAAAATATTATCCAATTTTAAAAACACAAATTAATTCACTTGAAAAATATAAGCCCATGGACACAGTTCCAATGCACAAATGTCGATAAAAATTAACATAACGAAAAGTCCAGTAGTTCTACTTATATCTAAATGCGTAGCTTGAGATGACAGTCAATACGAATGAGCCAAAAATACATGTGTTACCTGAAACAAAACTTATTTTCAGCAACTTCAATATTAAAGCATTCCATATAGCATCAAATATGCACAGGGTACAATGGACCGACCGACACACTAGCGAGGGCTCTGATTATATTCGCCTTTTCGCATAATATACCGGGATTAAATGTAATTTTAAATTTAGATGCGAGATAAGCTGACTTTTTTTTCGTTGGATCGTTATCTTAGGGTCAAGTTAGGAATTGCAGCGAGGACGGCATTATGAATCCTGGACACGTTCCAATCTATACAGATAAATAAAATTGAAGTGTCTGTTTGTAATTCCAAAATAACAGCTTTTCACTAAATGCGTTTGAAAGTACACACGCTACTGGCACAAAAAACCAAGTTTTAATTTTTTTCTCTGTCTGTCTGTCTGTTTGTTCCGGGTAATCTCTGAAACGGCTGGACCAATTTCAACGGGACTTTCACTGGCAGGTAGCTGTTGTTTCAAGGAGCAACTAAGGCTACTTCTATTTATTAAAAATATCAGAATTAAGCATGAAACTAAATCAACGCGGGTGAAACCGCAGGGCACAGCTAGTTACAAAATATGTAGTTCCTGAGATATGGACTCACCATCTGCAATCTCTGCTAAGCTTTGTTTGAAAATGGATGTTCCTAATAGTAGAAGCATAAGTATCCTGGTGGACAAATATCCCCTTATTAGAAAACATAGAATGAGATGTCTTTGGTTTAAAAGTCTCATCTCTGATAAAGGATATTATATCAATACTTTATTACACAGCACCATTAAGCTCAAAACTAATTAAAGCCAACAGATGATTTTAAATATTTATTAGAATTATAAAAAATTTAGTTAGTGTATAGGACTTTCAACCAAGAACCCCATTTTTTCCTTACCATATGAACCTAGTAACACGCAATAACCGAATCTCTTATAAACGGAATACTGGGGATCTTCGGGTGTTGGCTTCTGGATGCTTTAACTCCATCAGAGTAGGTGTTGTGTTTGGTCACCATCCATCATCATTCACCCTATTCAATTTATCAATAAAAAATTTCATAAGGCAGGCTGTACGCGACTGATATACATACGTGTATGATAATAGTTATTAAGTACTAGAAAACTCTTTGACGGTTGTATATCCTTAAACAGCTTTGATTAAATTACGAAAAATTTTGTTCGATTAACACAAAGCGATGCTGACTCGAGTTCATAGCGATACAAATTATAAGCAGGTAATTGGCAGTCATATGCTACACTAAAAGCAGGCTACGCTTATTCGTCACCTTTGTGGCATAAAAAGGACAGAAATACAGGAATCGCAGAGTTAAGGGTAAGAATTCCATGTCTTTCGCCGCTGTGTATAACTTCACATTCATTTATCAAAGTCAAGTGGTGGATTTATTAGTATTTATGGGCTCGGCCCACCGACCTCACACCTAGGTGTAGCTTTTTATAAACATTGGAGGTGAAACAATACGGTATTATGTATTGCTTAATCCATGCAAAAATATATTATGCTCACGCTTCTTACGGCCGCTTTAAATAACCTATCAAAGTTTACAGAAAATGAAAATGATTTATTCAGTTTAGGCCCTGGTAAGGCACTTATGAATTTCGAGGAATTTACCACCGGTTCGGAAACTAGCCTTCTGAGAAGAACCGGCAAGAAACTCAGCTGGCATCATATACATTTAATTACACAGTAAACAATGATAATTGCAATAAAAAACATTTAAAATTATTCACAATAGTGATGGATGACAGATGGATACTATCTCCACTTGCATGTCAGACTAGCTGTGCCCCGCAGCTTTACCGAGGTGACTCACAGAACCCTAATGTTTCATTAATGTAGCCTAAATTTCTCCTTGAATATTTATTATCTGCCAATGAAAGTCCCGCTAAAATCGGTCCAACCGTTTCTGAGACTAGCCAGAACAAGCAAACAGAAGCTGTTATTTCAGAATTACAAACAGTTACTTACTTCAATTTTATTTTGCTGTATGTATGCATGGTATTGATTACGCATTCAAGGTCGGCGCTCAGAACTGGCGATGGCAGCTGTACCTGGTTTAGACTTCGTAAAATGGGTCTATTCGGTAGCTCGCCTTTAGCTATGTATATTCCGATACTGGTAAAGCACTGTCATGGCCGACAAAACATAATTTCAAACTCCGTGCTCTAAGCGTTTCAGTTGGTTGGTCACTGAAGCCTTTCAAGGGTGACGTCAGCACGACTGACGTCATATGCGTTTGACAGCTTTGTACAATGTAACGAAACGCGCATGCTTTATAATTTATTTTAAACGAATTTGTGAATATATTTCGTATTTTTTCACAAACAAGCTTCTGCCTGCGACTTGACGTGGCATAGTTACTTTGGGCTAACGCTAACTTAAACCCTAGGTCAAGGTCTTAGTATGATCATATAGCCTTCTTCGATAAATGAACTATCTAACACTAAAATAATTTTCCAACTAAGTCGCGAGCTGTAGCTAGTATCTATACACCTATATAGGTAAATAAAATTGTAGTTTCTGTTTGTAATTTTAAATTAACAGCTTTTCACTAAATGCATTTTATGAAAATATAAACGGTATTCCTTTTTAATTATTTTTCTCAGTCTGTCTGTTTGTTCAGGCTAATCTCCGAAACGGCTGGACTGATTTTAACGGTATCTTCACTGGCAAATAGCTGTAGGCATAAGGAGTAACTTAGGCTACTCTTATTAAAAAAACATAAATGAACATAAAATCATAACGTGGGTAAAACTGTGACAACCAGCGAGTTACAAATAAAAATTTGGTTAGTACCCATAGCCTTTATCTTTTCCAATGCCCTAGAAATCAATCAATCGTATTAATGTCCAACTTCAGAGAGTGAAACTTTATGAGTTATGCCTTCTGAGGTCGTATGTTGGAAGTTTTTATTAATGTTTGGCCTACTTGCTATGCAGTGGATTAGATTTACCAATTACATATAATTACAAACTAGCTTTTAAAAGCTACCTCATTAATAGTGTTTTTATATAAAAGTAGCCTATGTTACTCCTTGTAACATCATCCATCTGCTAGTGAAAGTTGCGTTGAAATAGATCTAGCCGCTTTAGAGATTAGTCGGAACAAACTGAGACAACAGAAGGACAGCGAAAATATTTTTTGTTTATGTACACCTATTTCGTAATTTTATTGAAAATCTGTTGATTTGGGATTACAAACAGACACTTCTTTTTTCTTTTTCTCTTTAGTTGTACCTTTTAGATCTAAGTTAAAAGTATATAATAATTATGTAAAACTAATTCATAAGTGAAAATAAACAGACACTTAATTTTATTGATCTGTACAGATGTATATATGTGTCTGTACACTCCTACCTGGACTTGACGTAAGTGTACCTTAAAAATAATGTATTTACATTTTAGCGTGGCTCAAAATATGTTGATACTTTTTCGGAGGTGTGGTTGAAAGTCAAAAAGGGCGGATCAACACATTTTGAGCCACGCTAAAACGCAAGGTCAACCGACGACGTTTGAACATTTACAAACCTACACTTGGGGTACAGGGGTCCCCAACCGTAGGTCGGGTGAAGGGCGAGAGTGCGGCCGACAGTTTTACAGCCCTGCCTAAAGTATTGCACATTTATTTGGCACGCACCATTGTATAGCCGAATTTCTC
Organism: Watsonalla cultraria; assembly: GCA_964035505.1. Classification (NCBI taxonomy): domain Eukaryota; kingdom Metazoa; phylum Arthropoda; class Insecta; order Lepidoptera; family Drepanidae; genus Watsonalla; species Watsonalla cultraria. The sequence continues at coordinate 4,308,860 of OZ037734.1, read as the reverse complement.
TCGCACCGGTGATATCTTGTATTGAACCGGTCAAATACACACACAAGGAATCCATGTGTGTGTATTTAAACGTGTTTTCTACCTTTCGTTATCACCTGTGATTGTTTAGAGTTTTTTGTGGATTTCATCGCAAATTTTTTCGAACGCCATGACAACCCTGCCAAAACAATTAATGCAATTTTTAGGAGTTTCCAAAAGGTTCCCGGAGTGACAGAGGTGTTACACCCATTCTACACCGAAGATAATTAGGTGTAGGGTCTATACCTTCTCTTCTCTAATATGTCTTTAACGTTTCTTCACCGTGAATCTAAGTGGTAATTTCTTCGACTTCCATAAGTGCCGTTCAAGGGCCCTAGCATTTAATTTTAATTATCAAAAAAGTTATATTGAAGCCTTAGTAAATATATTTTTGAACAAAAACTCAGTAAACAGAACGCTAAGATTTGAACTGGCATTTGCAGTTGCAAAGATCACGAAGACATTCTCATCATGTACACTCTATTTTTCTTGGTAATGAGAATAACTCTACCCTTTTACCAGACTAGTAATGCTTGATAATGTTAATATAGTTACTTGGTAATTCTAATCTATATAGTTCATTGAATGTTCTGTGTTCGAGAATAACATTAGTAACAAGCTAATTACAGACTCCCACACAATACCAGGGTATCAGACACACACGAAATCCCACATTACCGGGATCGCAGTGAACTGAATATGAAAAAATAAAACGGTGGGATAAATCATTCACAGGCCAACGCACCGCCACAATATAAATATTAACATAAGGTTAGCTCCCATTGCACGCACACAGAATACTACGAGAGTCTCGCTGCCAACATAAGGAAGAGAAGAAATGAAAAGGGAAGGGGTTCCGAATGGTAACAACATCAAAATTCACCGAAGAGTCATCTTGAAGAGGCATCACCCTGACAGATGGTGAAATCATAACGTCTTTAAAATTCATCTGTGACATAACCAAATTTCCTCACATTGTTTTGACGATAAATGATAACACACCCGTTCGACACAAGATTTAAGCATCGCCTCAACTCAACGAGATCGGTGTTATTTGTATGAAACCTCCTTTTCCATCACAAATTTATCAGCGTCGCAGTTACATTGCTGAAGTTCTTAGATGCTACAGACCGGTGAGATTGGAACTTGCATCGTTTAAGTATATAGTAATCAGTATCGTAATTAAATACGCTATATATTTGAGTCTGCTTTATTTTTGTATTTACATAATTACTATTTTATTTACAATCCAATCGAAAACATAAAATCTATTCTGACATATTCTGTCAAGTCGATATTCGAAATATTATATATTATATTTTATTTTTCGAAATTTTATAGCCCCTGTTCAAACCACTTATCTACGATGACCCTTAAGATAGATTGTAAAGTTACTAGTAGAATTATCCAGATTTGATAAAAAACCTCCAATAGAGAGCTGTCCATCTGCTACCTTTTTTTTTGTCACTGCTATCTCCATCCCTCTCTGAAGGTCCTTCTCCCTCAAGGACAGCCTCCGTCCTTGCCGAGATTTATCATCCCATTGGCCTAATGTACTATGCCTAGGGAATTGTATGACGGTACGTAGATACTATCTGAGTTTGAGGTGAGAATGAATGTTTGCTCTCTTCATTTCGTTTGTCACTTTGCTCTCTAATTCGACTCTAAAATCCATGTACCAATTTATAAAATTGGATATTGAATTCCTGTGCCAGTAGACAAAAGTTCGAAGAGTTCTTATACTGCAAGTCCTGAACTTCCACATGCGCACAACAGTACAGGGGTCCAACCATGAGCTCTTATTGCAATTATAATTCAGTTGTGCGACAGTGACAGCTGTATACACGTCGCTTACATCTGTCTCATAAATGAGTGAAACTATCAGGGCAATAAGAGCTCAATGTAAGGCCCCAGTTGTCTTATGAATCATTTGCCTGAATGAGGTACCATTCTTTAAAGACGCAAATTTTTCATAGCTAACGGATATACACAAGAAGAAGATGAAATTCCTATACCAAGCCAAAAAAAAAATGGCTCATCCTAATGCAAGTCCCGAGTACCTAGTGCGAGTTGTCTCAAAATAGTCATCACAGGTCATCGCGTTGACGTAAACGCAGATTTGTATGGGTTGAAAATATGTGAGCCGATAGAGGGCACTGGTGACTTGTGAAGGCGGCAGTGAAACTTCCACATGAACACAGCAACAAAACTACTGTGGTACAGTTCCATTTGCCTGTATGAAGAGATTTAAGAAGCTAACAGATGCACAGTGCACCTAATGGCAAGCGTTTACGGCAGTCTAAGAAAGCTTGGAACGCCAGAGTGGCATAAACACATTGCCTACCTAACAAATGATGGAATCACTGTAAGACGAAAAGACACCCACTATAGATAGCACAACGAAATGTTAACATAAGTATGTGAATAATTATGAAGCGAATGATTAACTCGTTGGTCTAGTGGTCGCAAACACTACTGCTGAACATGAGGTCCTGGGTTGGATCCGGGGCAAAGTAATAATAGTTCGAAGTCTGAATTAGCGACCGTTTAATGGCTCGCACCCTATTACATGTTTCTGAAACATAACTGGTGAAATGTGGATGTACTATAAGTACATCTCTGCCTACGCCTTCGAGGAAGACTGGACCTCGTGTTCCGCAGTAGCGTTTGTCACCACTAAACCATCGAGGCTCTATAAATATAGATTACTTAAACAAACAGTGCCATTAATTTAACAAATGACAGTAGCAGCTTCAATGCAATAATTATCCCAACCAAAACGATTCCAAGAAAGTCTTTACGAATATAAATTAGCCCCTAAGTCAAGTGCATAAAGTTCACAATTAAATAACAATAGAGTGTAGCCAAAAACCCCGCTGACAATAGTTGATGAAATCCGAAACAACGGTTTGAAAGTACCAATCTAAGATGAGCCGTAACAAATGGATATATTTGCCTTTTAAGTTCCTCAAATAGAAGGGGTCAGGGAGGAGTGGGGGGTCAGGTAAGACCAGTCAGATGACCACCCGGGGCGACCTCCCAGCTGGATGGCAGACACTGAGTCACCATCAAAGGAAACTTTATAAATACCGATAAAAATAATCATGTGGGAATCACAACTTGGCCTCTAAAATGACCTGTGGTTTGTTAAAGGAGTTTTATTAGCGACTAATTAGAGACGCCTTTTTCAGCTGAAAGATGTAAACCTTTTCATAAACTGGGGCCTAACCATGAGCTCTTATTTCAATGATATTGTAGGTGTGTGACAGGGACAGATGTATACACGTCAAATACATCTCTCTTAGTAAGAGTAAAACTATCATGCCAATAAGAGCTTATAGTAAGGCGCCTGTTTTAATTTATAAAAAGGTTTTGATGAATTAATTTAAGTATTGATGTGTCTGTCTTCAACTTATGCAATTCAACCAAAATACATAGAGGATTAGATTCAATTTCGTATGTTTAAAATCGACACTGAAAGACGAGTGCCGCGCTGGAAACCTTAGTAAAATAATAATTGTGTGCATAAATACATCTGCGATGGATAAGTTACAATTGGAATTATCAGGCTAGAAGTCGTTAATTTAACATTTATCAGTTGAATGAAATGCTTCTGATGTAACTCACACGAAACTAGTGTTTTCAAATTGCATTGAAGGTGTAAGCAAGATGGCGTCAAGCTATTTAATGTCGGGTCACGGCATTAGAGCCAGCGTCACGCAACATTATCCCCTACTATTTACTAACATTGCAACACTTTGAAATCGTTTTCAGCTGCTATTTATAAAATAACAGCTCTGTCCCGCGGTTTCACCCACGTAGACTAAATCTGAGGGATTTCGTTTCCCGGGAACTAAATTTTATCTATACAGATAAATATAATTGAAGTGTCTGTTTGTAATTCCAAAATAACAGCTTTTCAATAAATGCGTATGAAAGGATACACGCTACTGACACTATAAAAAACGAGTTTTAGAATTTTTCTGTCCGTCTGTCTGTTTGTTCCGGGCAATCTCTGAAACGGCTGGACGGATTTTAACGGGACTTTTACTGGCAAGTAGCTGATGTTTCAAGGAGTAACTTAGGCTACGTTTATTTATTAAAAATATTAGGATTCCAAGGATGAAACTAAATCTACGCGGAAGAAAACGGCGGGGCACAGCTAGTTTTCTAATATAAGTAGTCTCACTTCTTGTAACATAAACTATCTGCCAGTGAAAGACTCATTTCAGAATCTAGCCGAAACAGATAGACAGACAGACATTTTTTAATGTAAGGTACCATTAATACCATCATTTGCATTTAGTGAAAAGCTGTTAATTTGGAATAATTTGGAATTAAAGAGAAAATCTTCTATTTAAAGTTTTATTTAAAAATTATTGAAAGAGTAAGAACGGATTTTATTGAATATCCTACAACCATTCTCGCCAGGAACTAATTATTTAAATCCCATATACTTAATCAGTTAGGCAACTGGGAAAACCCAACAGATTTTTTCCCGACCCGGGGATAGAACCCGCAGCTTTGCGACCACTAGACCAACAAGGCAGTCTATCAGAGGCAGTCGTAAGATACTGTCTTTTGCTAATAAAAAAAATAATAAAAGCCACAGTTAAAGAAAACTCAGCGACCCAACATAGGGGCCCCATCGATTGACTCGTTTCTAAGAATACCAATTGAAACATTACAATTTTAATGCGATAGTCTATCTAGGCTACTGACTGCGGCTTCACTGGGACTACGCCCTAAATAAAACAATGTTTTCGATAACACGCGATACTGCAAGTTTGATAAACTTTAATACGAACGGTAGTTTCATAGTGTTATTACTATTGCGTTTCCCTTTCTATGAATTTGAACAATACTTCTGTTTGTACTAACTAATATGCACTATAGCACTGTTAAATGGTGTAATTCCATACCACGTGCTTTACGATAAAGGAAAACATCGTGAAGAGACCTGGAAGGATGTCCGAGATGTAAGTTCAAACATTATATTGTTTGAGACGGCAAAGAACTCACCATCTGTCACGTCGGTACTTAAACTTATCTTCGGTGAAAAGTGGGTTATTTAAATACACAGTGTCCCTACTATTTTAGCTCAGCGCTCATAGCTTGTGGCGGCCCCTTTACCTAACATCAAATTGCCTTCACTGTAAAGTTTCTGGTGTGACACGTAGAAAAACTAATGTGATCAGATAGACCAGTCAGAGTTGTTCTAGAATTAGTTTCCCACGTGTTTTTTCCAAGCAATTATAGAATAGGTTTCTTACATGGAATAAAAGATTTCGAGAGACATGTGTGATATGCCCAATAACCGCTTACCAACAAGTCGTGCGTTTACCAGTCTGATGGTATAAAAATTAATTAAGGGCTCATTACATACAATGTATCTGAGATCATTAGAGCTAGTGTTTGCTACTCGCTTGGTTTACGATTGCAGAATAATAGGCCCCTTAAAAACGAACAGCTTTGATTTTACAAGCTAGTGATGTGCGTGTGAATGTATCGATATTTGACTGAAAATTAAATACTTGAAGCCGCTCCATTTAAAACGATGTCAGCCGATCATATCTAATGTAATATAAGTCATATTTTCTAGGGCAAAAGCGTCTCTCCCCAATCCCAGTTGGAAAAACTCCTCTAATAATTGTTGTTGAAGGCTTTGAAATCATCCCACCATCTGCATTTAGGCGTAACGTGCATATAAGTGTGTAACTACGGAATATGACCTACGTTCTTTATGGTATTTTTACATGCATCCACATTTAAAAGGTTTTGCGTGCAGCCGAGTAAAAAGCGTAGTTTACCATAACCTATCGATGGCGCGTAAATGTTACTTGTCTATCTATGGTTGAATTGTCATGATGGAGTTAAGATAGAAAATAAAAAGCTGAGTTATATAAAGAAGTACTTAAAAGTATGTTGAATATCTTGGCCCAAATCGGTATCTCGAGATTGTGTAAATTAGGTACTGAGATTCCATTCGTGGTGATAATGTGTAAATTGTCCACCTATTGTCTTACTCATAACTGAGTTTTTGTATTAACATTTTTTACGATACAATTTTATCGATATTTCTATAAAAGTCACTTCCCCTCTAGCTCTCAATTGAGTCATTAGTACAACACCCTTACATTCCCTTCTTTGTTGGTACGAGCAATTTCCTCGTAAAATTATTATAAATGAATATATAAATTATCTGCACGTTTATATACGTACTTTAAAAATAATTTTGCATTTCTTATAAAAGCATTCGTTTATAAAAGCGGTGGCTCTCTGGTTATGATCTAGTATGTTTCCGACAATGATTGATTGAAAACGACAGAATTAAATCCGTTCTATGTTATACAATAGAATACTTGTTTATTTGGTACTTAAAAGATGTAATTACAAAGATTAATAATCAGAATAAAAAAAAGGAAAATATTCCCATATGACACAAAAAGGCTTCAGGTGGATTTATCCCGAAGATGATTAAGTGCCAACGTGACAGAGAATGAGTACATCGCGTATCAGGCACTATATATACGTCTTTGATTTACTTCTCAGACATATGCAGCTTTCTTCACGATGTCTTCCTTCACCTTGGCGGTGAAGGAAAGCACGTGGGGTGAAATCAGGCACATAAGTTATTAGAAAAACTGATTGGTGCAGGCCACTGAGATTCGAACTTGCGTCGCTTGCGTAACAGGCGACTGCTCAAACCACCATGACCACCACGGTTCTTACCTCCATAATTATGTGCTTACACGACAAGAAAGTCTTGATTTCTCAGTAATAATGACAGAAAGAACTGTGCCCGAAGCTATTTATAAAATTGTTTGAAAGCATTGAAGATTACAAGACAGAAATAAAATTCTAAATAGAAAAATTCTTGCAGAATTTTTTGCTCGTATTAAATTTAATATTGAGTGATGTCATAGTGGATGGACGTGAGGCCTTGACCTTATAAAGTGGACCCAAGGAATGCTGTAATATGCCCCAATGGTCCTGAATTAGAAATGGTCAGCGTTTTCATTTTCATAGGAATGAGTGTTGAGCGTTGGTCGGAATTTTAATCCGCTTAGGATATTAGGATCACGCACGTGTACGATATCCGATGAACTACATTTTGTTTGTAAAACAATGGTGTCGTCTTACAGCCTGGTGGTTATTGTAGCTGAAGTAATCAATAATACATTTTCTTTTAAAAAAGTAATTTCTAAGATTCTAGCTGGATTCAAAGTCAAAGTCAAAAATATCTTTATTCGATTAGACTTTTTACAAAGTACTTTCAAATCGTCAGAACGACATGGATTATACATGCTACTGCCAGGTTCGGAAGGTTGCTTTTACTGAGAAGATGCTGACAAGAAACTCAGTAATTACTCTTTTAAAAAAATATTATACAATTTTTAAAAACAAAGTAAATCACTTGAGAAATGTAAGCCCATGGACACAGTTCCAATGCACAAATGTCAATTCTTCTCGATAAAAACAACCTAACGATATGAAAGAACGCCATCCCAGAATTGTTCCCGATGGAGTAAGCAGAGATGTTGTAACAACAAAACCCACCATTCACGGAATATGATTATGAGCCAACGTGACAGAGGGATCCAACGCCGTCTCAGGCACTATATATCTTCGAATTACTTCTCAGACATATGCAGGTTTCCTTCACCGAAAAGCACGTGGTATGAAATCACTGCAAATAAGTTTCTTAGAAAATCTCATTGGTACAGGCCCCGCTGGGATTTGAATTTCGTCGCTGGCGTAGCAGGCGACTGCTCAAACCCAAAGGCTACCACGACTCTCTTGAAAATACCATATTAAACAAAGGCTAATGACATAAAAACATTTTGAATTTTGTAATTTTCAACGTTATGCCGTTCTGATCCCCTTTAATGATCCACCGGTGGATCAATTTTAATTTATATTAATTTTCTATGCCGTTCTGATCCACCCTGTCATTTCGATGAGTGCTTAATATACTTTTACATCGACGAGTTGAGGTTGAATTTAGAATTTTAAGGCTATGGAAATAAAATTTAGAATTGTATACTGTATATTATAACCCCAAGCGGTATACAAGAGTTACATTTAAAAAGTAATCTACCACCTGAATTACCGCTTCCAGCCTTCGACGCTAGGTGTCTGGAATTAGAGAGACTCGCCACTTTTATATTTCCATTTGGAGAAAATCCATTGTAACCTAACGTTTCCGAGCCAGACGATTTCAATTACCGCTTTCAACAAGCTAGGTGTGTGGTGCAGAAGCTTCTTTATATTTGCGAGTTTGTAGCTGTTTTGCAGTTCATGATGATAAGGCAGTGCTGTGATAGGTGTTGCTTATTGCTTAAGAATTTAAAGAAAGATCTGCAAAGGGGGGTTTTCAGTGTTTAACACCATGTGTTTTATATGGTCTTTTAAGCAGTGCGTATTAAGAACTTCCTAGCTTTGACGTTTAATTTTACGGCAACAAAATGAAACTTCAATACTTAGAAGTTCTTAATACGCTCTGCTTAAGATGGTAGGAACCAGGACTGCAGTGCGCCCACATAAAATATGTTGTTCGCATACATTCAATTCATCATCTCCCTGGCTTTATCCCATACATTGTTGGGGTTGGCATTTGAATCAACCCGAAGTGACTAATCAGCCGATTTTTATAAGACGGGACTGCCATCAGACCGTTGTAACCCCGTTTACGAGGATGGTAATCTGGGTTAAACTAGTTGTCAGGCTATCTTAGGCCTCTGCAACGATTTCCAAAGATGTTGAATTGGCATCCGGGACCCTGCTCTTGTGCTCTCCGAGGCACTGAGGGAGCTCGGACGGTCACCCATCCAGCTAATGGATTGAGTTTGCGTTACTTATCTTCGCTAATCGAATGATATGCGCAATAGCAACTGCCAGGAGCAAATCAATTTAGATATGTTATGTTTCGCATTATTGTTCTGGTTGTCCCTAAATTAATTTCGTTAGCAGAGCATGTAATATGTACTGCAACATTCAGTTCTGGACATTTCTCGTGCTTAGTAAAAATACTGCTAGAATCTATTTCTTACATTCTAAAAACCCCTTTTAGAAAGGAGTGATGCTCTAATTAAGATTACCTAAACTGCAATAGTTTAACAACAAATTTCTCTAGCAAATAGACTGAAGAGTAAGACTAAGATTTACAGTTGTTATTATCTGAACCAATCTAAATTACTAGGTTTTTTGCACAATTGATATAAGCTCAATCGAACCGTAAAATAAACATCTGGGAATTTACTCATCCGTGAATAAATACTCTAAATGTAGGCTAATGAAATCCTATCTTGTTAAAACGAGTGATCAAGAAATAACTGCTCTACCGTTCTGCTATGTTATTCTTAAAAAATCTGTCAATGTATATCTATACATATTAATAAAATTTAAGTGTCTGTTTGTAATTACAAATTAACAGAAACAGTGCTGTGATTGCTTGACGGAGACGGAAAATATCGTGAGGAGACCTGCTTATGTCTGAGAAGTAATTCTAAGATGTATGTACGGTACCTGAGACGGCGATAGACTCACCATCTGTCACATTGGTACTTAACCATCTTCCTAACCAGCCCCGCGGTTTCACTCGCGTAGTGGTAGTTTAGTTTTTTTTGAAAATAAATATAGCCTATGTTACTCCTTCTAACAATAGCAAGGTCCAGACGTTTCGGAGATTACACGGAACAAACAGACAGACAGATAAAAAATGTTTAATTGTTTTTTTTGTGTCATTATCGTATGTATTTCCATAAACATTTACTGAAAAGCTGTTATTTTGGAATTACAAACAGACACTTCAATTTTATTTATCTGTATAGATATATAGATAAATAAGCCGTCTATTTTCAGTTTATAGTGACATAAAGTAAAGCTGACTCCACGTTATTGTTGCGGTAAGGAACGGTGTCCGATATCAAAGCTCGCTACATAAATGATACTACGAAATGAACTACCTACTGAATATTAATCCTGTAAAGTTATGCTATTTTAGTTGACTGATATTTAGAAATATTATTTTAAGAAAGCCCACACAGTTATTAATAGAAGATATTTTAATATATGCAGATATACGTCTATATCTGAACAGATAAATAAAATTGAAGTGTTTGTTTTTAATTCCAGCTTTAAATAAATACATATGATAATATCACGTTACATATATAAAAAAGAACATCTGACTATCTGTCTGTCTGTCTGTTTGCTGCGGTTAATCTCTGAAATGGCTAGACCGAATTTAACTGAACTTTCACTGGCTGATGTTATACGGTTGTTATAAGGTACTTGGGTACTATTACTATTTTATTTAAAAAAAATAAGTATACGCGAGTGAACCCGCAGGATACAGCTAGTTTTCACTAATATTAAAGACTAACTTCCACCAGCGGCTGCTCCTGCGTGCCACTGAGATAAAATATAATCTATAAAAAGGAAAGTGTCTTAATCCGTCTGTAGCCTTTTCACGGGTAAACAGCTCAACCAATTTTGATGAAATTTTAATCATGTAGAGACAAAGGGTACTTAAACAGTTAAGTGTTAAAAGCGTAAAAGCTAATAGACATTAATATATTTGCAATACTGACGTATACACGTTTCCTTCAGTCATTTTCGTAGCTATAAAGAGAATCGATACGAATCGTTTCCTCTGTCTACAGGGGAGTAATATTTGTTTTCCTATTTTCATGTGAAACGTCTGCAGCCAGAGCAATCAACGCTTAGTTTATGATGAGAGATGCATCGTGACACACGGATCGGTATGCTGACGAGTAATTATAATATGCAGTAATTTCACCCAACATTATTTACGGTGAAGGAAAACATCTGCATATGTCTGAGAAGTAGTTCAAAGACGTATGTATAGTGCATGAGACGGCGATGGACTCACCTTCTGTCACGTTGGCATTTAATCACATTTGGTGAAATGTGGGTGTTGTTACAACACTTCTGTTTACCCCTTCGGAGACCCTTTTGGGATGGCGTGAGCAATTTTGTAATATATCCTATGTTACTCGCTGATGGTGTAGCTATCCATTGCTGAAAGAATTTTCAAGATCGGTCAAGTAGTTTCGGTGCCTATTCAATGCAAACAAACAAACAAAAAATCAAATCTTTATAATATGAGTGTAGATAAATATATTTTATAATAAAGCCGCCGCACTATGGTCCCGTGTGTCCGCGTCCGTTCAAACCCCTCACAATACGTTATTGCCGCAGTCTCAGACGGGACACTCAGGTACACCCTGTATACGCCATTGTTCCCGCCGCCCGTGCCTTTTTAAAAGCACAACAAAGCCACAAGGCATGCAAGCCCACTCTCTGATAGACACTGAAATTATACAGGTTGTGGTATTTTTATAAAATTTTTCATTTGGATACAAAATGGTGAAGGAAAACATAATGAGGAAACCTGCGTATGTCTGAGAAGTAATTCAAAGTATGTATAGTGCCTGAGACGGCGATAGACGCACCATCTATCACTTGCTACTTAATCCTCTTCGGTGAAATGTGGGTGTTGTTACAACATCGCTGCCAACCCCTTCCCTTGTATGAATACACCTAGATTCTGCTCACAGCTTCGTTTACGACTTACCCAGCGTTTAAATCACAGAACCCAAAAAAACAGGGACAAAAATGTAGGATAAAATGCACTAGAAGTAGAATATCATCCAGGTATAAAAATCAAATTGCTGACTTATCGCAAAGCTAGTGAAACTGACAGATTTAATATATCAATTATCGTATAATTTTGCCTATACTATCCTGCTGAATCCTGAGCCTAGAAGCATGAAATTTGGAGATTGTAAGTTCTTGGTAAGATAGAGGTGTACTACTAAAGGGTTCCCAGAAATTCTACCCCTAAGGGGGTTAAATGGCAGTTGAAAGTTTGTATGTGATAACTTACTGCTAACTTAAGCTTTTTATTTACTTACAATGTATGTTTGTCTGGGCGCAATCATGCAACTGAATTTTAAATCTAAATTTGGTATATACGCTTATTTTGGTTGACAATGCAAGATTAGCTATGTAACGTCTTTCCAATTTCCAATATGGCGGATCATCCAAGATGGCGGATTAGTTATTTTTTCTGCACTCATCATCACCTGGGATGTACCTGATAATGTTTGTAAATAATCCCATTGGCACTGTACTTTTGCTACAGTTAATTAATCTTAATTTTGCTTTGACTGGCTGGAATTTGCCATGCTCACATATATTTGTACTATATTTTTAGTTTTTATTTTTGACAATTGAGCATTAGAACTGTGTCCATGGGCTTATAGTTGCTTGAACAATTTATTTTGTATTTTTAAAACTGTATAATATTCTTTAAAAGAGTAATTACTGAGTTTCTTGCCAGGTTCTTCTCAGTAAAATCAACCTTCCGAACCTGGCGGTAGCATGTATAATCCTGTGTAATTGTGTCATTCTGACGATTTGAAAGTACTTTGTATGAAGTCTAATCGAATAAAGATATATTTGATTGATTGACCATCATTCTCCTGCCCTTATCCCATGTTATTTGGGGTCGGCGCAATGTGTTCTTCACTTCCATTTCTCTTTATCAGCCGTCATATATGTATTTACTCCCATTCTAGCGATATCATCTTTCACACAATCTATCCATTATTTTTTCTGCGCTATGGGTAGTCAAATGAAGGAATCCTGAAGAGAAATCAATTTTTTTTTTAATTATGATAAATATTCATGTAAGTTGGTTTTTAAAAGTTTTTAAACAGGAATAGCTTACTGGTATTAAAAAAATGTCCCCACCCTGTACATAGAACAATATGCTAAGTGCAGCTTTGTGCATCATTTGGATATGAGCGCGTGTGATGTTATTTGCCTTTAATTACAGTCTAGGGATATAGGGACTGAGGGAAATTGTGTTTGAGGATCTGTCTGTGTGTAAGTAAGTAGTGGTGGTACGGTACCTAGTTGTCTGATGAGTGTGAATACTGGTTAGAATCTCGGTCGGTATGAATGTTTTCTTTAAATACACTTCAAGTGTATAAAGATATATAACTGCCTCGTTGGTCGCGTGGTTAGTAAGTTAGCCTGCCGATCACTAGGTCCCGGATTCGATTCACTCCGGTCGTGTCGGATTGCCGTCCCATCGGAGTATGAGAGTGAGGGAATAAAGAGTGCATCTGTGTTTGCGTACTTAAATACTTGTGCACTATAATATTTCCTGCGTGGATGGCTAATCCCCGATGAGATAAGCCGCCATAACCGAAATTCTATAGGAGATTGATTATTATTGATCAGGAAGATATGACTGTATATGACGCGAAAGAAATATGCAAGGATCTTTTATACGGCGAGCTGTAGTCTCTGCCTACCCCCATAGGATACAGGCTGCAACATCTTAAAGCCCCCAGAAGCGTCTATGAAGGTAGGCAGGAAGAAGCAGAGATGGTACTCTCAGGCACTATCAATACATCTTTGAGAGAGATTTGTACATGTGTCTTCCTGTTTTTCTTCATCGCAAAGCTAGTGAAATGAAAATATAAACAGGCAGGTGAGAATTGCGATTTGAACTTCGGCCACCAGAAATAGATAGATACCATTTGCTTTCTTCGTGTCTGCCTTCAGGTGCAACATACCGGTCAAATTCATAACTCTTCTTTTTGATTCACCGTAGTCGAGTTAAAATAGTGCAAAATATGCCAGCATTCAAGACCAGCGCTCAAACCTCGTGACGGAACCCGTACCCAATACTCAAACTTCACAAACTCATCACTGGAATTTGAAACTTGCAAAACCAACATTACGAAGTCACTGGCACATTTAATTTCATTCAAATGTACAGCATTAAAACCGGATAAACCAAGAACAATGTAACCGGATAAACCCCTGCCAATTAAACCTCAAAACGAGACGGCGATCAAACGTGCAGGCAAATCCTTTCGCGTGAAAAGTGCACCCCGTTACGGTGTGTTTGCGGATCCAGCCGGGTAACAATGCCGGACGATACCCGGGCTTTGTTTTCACTTATCCGGGTATAGTGGGGTAGGGTTACCACGCAGTCCGTGTAATTTATTGTGGGATTTGTGTTGGTGTGTATTTTTTTGTCGCCTAAAACAAACATGTTATGGCATACGTAGGTACGTTTGATTTTTTGATTGTTTATCTGATTCCTCGAAGTCTGGATATAGATTTGACATGGTCTACAATTATTACTATATGACTAGTAGAAATATTACATTTATATTTATAGGCACCCAAAAGGTTAAAATCCCTAAGTATTCGCTGTACGTCGGTCCGTCTGTTACCAGGCTGTACGTATCTTATGAACCGTGGTAGTTAAACAGTTGATTTTTTTAATTGTGCAAGGGTTTAGCAGCAGTTTTACATATACACACAGTACTAACTTTATAGTGAAGATGATAAATAAAGCTAACTTGACAGATAGGGAGTTCATGCCAGTCACAGGCCGTATACTTGCGAATTTGTATTTCTTCTCAGACATAGCAAAGATGTTTTCCTTCACCGTAAAAACACCAGTTTGTACAGGATTTGAAGTGTAAATGTAAATGAATATTATTTTCTGCTCAGTATTTGAGTTATCTCTATATTTTGGACAATTCACACAATATCTTTAAAATTATAGCTTATTTTTTATTCTGTGGTATTAACTATTTATTGTAAAGATTAATAAAAAAACATTCAGAAGAATCAACAAGAAGAAGCATATGTCTGAGAAGTAATTCAAAGACCTATGTATAGTGCCTGAGACGGCGATGGACTTACCCTCCGTCACGTTGGCACTTAATCATATCGGTGAAATGTGGGTGTTGTTATTACAACACCTCTGCTTACCCCTTCGAGGACACTTCTGGGATGACGTGAGTATATTTATTATTCAGAAGTTTTTGCGTGAAAAAAGTTACCATCATACATCCACTGTTGTATACTGGTTAAGATTGTATACTGTATATATTGAATAGAATCTCCACCATAATATATGTCCACCCCGGCCTCGTTACTCAAACAACTCATCCGATGCGTGTGTAGTTTTGTTCGCCTTTGTTGAAGAAATTAATTAGACGCAGTGCTCTGTTTTGATTAAGATAACTGTGGCTCACGTTTGATTATTGTTGGATCTCTTTTATGAGTGTAATATTGCCTGGCTTCAAAGGGAATTGTAATACATACATATGTTCACGCCTTCCTGTGCATATTGAGTAAGTCTGAGAATCGGCCAACATCTAATTTTCATACACAATCATCCACCCAAAAAAACTATGGCAATTTTATTGGCAACAGCGTTAGCTGATCTCAACCAGCTGTTTGTAAAACTAGCTGTGCCCCGCGGTTTCACCTGCGTAGATTCAGTTTCATGCTTCATGTCGCGAAACCCTAATATTTTAAAGAAATAAACGTAGCCTATGTTACTCCTTGAAACTCGAGCTACCTGCCAGTGAAAGTCCCGTTAAAATCGGTCTAGCCGTTTCAGAGATGATCCGGAACAAACAGACAGAAAGACAGATAGACTGCTGCTGGTCTTTATTACTGCTTAACTATTAACGAAACAAATTTATAGAGCGATTGTGAGCGGAAGTGTCGGTAGAGGGCGTCCAAGGAAGAACTACTGTGACCAAATTAATAATATTTTCAGAAAGGTCATATTCGGAGCACTCGTAACCGCAGGAAGTGTATGAGGAGATGCATGAATGTTGCTAACAGTGGTCTCTGCCTACCCCCAAGAGCATATGCATTTATGTGTATCATAATCCCATTCCAACTACCCGAAAAACTTCAGCAAGCTGTTATAAATTCTGTATTTATGAAAAGCTGTTGTTCTGAGTGACATTAAGCTGTGTGCCCTCTGATGAGCCGCGATTGTTTGCTGACGAGCGCTATGTTTACACCACTTGACATTCTATCATGCTAAACGTGTTTGCTCTTTGTTCGGATAGCGCTAACATTGCTTCATTGAAAAGGTTCTCGCATAGCCTGCTACCCTCCTCATTATATATGTTTTTATACCACAACGGTGACAAACAAGCGTAAAGTCGTCAGCCTATAAACATGACACACACCAAGAGCTCTCGCATTGCCTACTCGCGCATTGCCTACTGTGCATTGCCTACTGTGCACTGCCTACTCACGCATTGCCTACGGTGCACTGCCTACTCGCGTAATGCCTACTGTGCATTGCATACTCGCGCATTGCCCACCGTACCGTAGCGGAACAATCTGAACAGATAAATAAAATTGAAGTGTCTGTTTGTAGTTATACAGTACTCATATTGAGAAAAAAACAATTGAAACAAAAATTCTCCGCCTGTCCGACTGTTTGTTTGTTTCGGCTAATCTCCGAAACGGCTAGATCGATTGTAACGGGACTTTCACTGGCTAATAGCTAATGTTACAAGGAGCACCTTAGGCTACATTAATTAAATTAATTTAATTTAATTAAGTCTATGCGGGTGAAATCGCGGGGCACAGCTAGCATATCAATATAATTAGTGTCGCCTGGTTTGGGCTTAACACCTTAATTTCGATATGCAAGTAAAAAAGGTCTTATATAACTACGTATATCGATAACCTCGTGATCGCCAGCAGGTAACGGTGGGTAAATAGCATCAAGTGCGGTCATAATAAGATTCCTTCACTCACCGGAAAGCTACAATCAATTTATTTTGTTAAGGAAAATACGTGGCGTTTTGTATTGAATCTTCAATGCCAAAGTGGAAGCTCTGTTTCTTTAAACGACTTACAGGTTCGCAATTTTTGTGTGAAATATCGTATTTAAGGTAGTGTTGTGTTTGCGATTTTTCATCATATTCTTGCTTGCAGGCTTTCCCATCTTCTTATTACGGATCCCGAATAAACCTCGATGAAAAATATAGTCTATGTTACTGTTGAGTTTCTTGCCGGTTCTTCTCAGAAGGTTAATTTCCGAACCGGTGGTCAATTCCTCGACATTCGTATGTGCCTTACCAGGGCCTAAACTGAATAAATAATTTTCATTACTCAGCGATAATGTAGCATTCTATTAGTGGAATAAGTTTTGAAACCAGTCCAGTTGTTTTAAGTTCATTCGTTACATACAAAATACTAGTATTTCCTATTATATATTAGTGTGCAAGTACTAAACTGCCTTGTTAGTCTAGAAGTCATAGCTACTGCAGAACGCGAGTCCTGGATTCGATCCCCGAGCCAGGCAAAGTGTCATTGGGTTTTTGCCATCTGTAACTTCCCAATAGCTATGTACTTATATGTCAAACTGCTACATATGAATATAGAATATCCTATTGGTTGTATCTACATAGATACGTTTATTATTTTTCAGGGTTTCTTAACGATGTTTCCCTTTAAAAGAAATCTCATGGTCTGACCAATTACACAGCCAAACAGCAGTACAATGACTCATTTTGATATATATAAGTAATACTCTTTTTTTCCTTCGTTACATCACGGATTCACTGAATCCAAACAGTTCTTGTATCATTTTGCCAAATTTAATTTTCAAAACCATTACCTACAACTTTTTCGTTGGAGTAAAAAAAGCACATGAAAGAGGAAAACATAACGGAAAGTCGGCTTCCTAATTTGCTCAAAAGTCGTCGCACGCATACAGACGCAAATCTCGATATTAGCTTTAGTTTTGAATGATAGTTGATTGCCATAATAATAAGTGTGTGTGGTTTAAGCGACCGGTGCAGTCTATGAACCTGAGTGTCACACATTGCTCACCTTATAAAGAATAGATTCGCTGTGCCAACATACAACACGATGAGGATTAGTCCTATAATACGCTAACACAGCGCCTCCTACTCCTCCTCCCATGGAATACTGGCGACCTTACTCACCGTAGGATCTCTATACTACTCTAGACTATAATCATGTAAGGTTTGGCGATCTTCTGTAAGGTGGAGGTACAATCCCCAGCTGGGAGCTCCGAATTTCGAACGGGAGACCCAGTTATGTCCTACCTCTCTTTAATGTCACGACTATGGATCTATCTATACAGATAAATAAAATTGAAGTGTCTGTTTGTAATTCCAAAATTTCAGCTTTTCACTAAATGCATATGAAAGTATACACGCTACTGACACTAAAAAACCAAGTTTTAAATTTTTATTCTGTCTGTCTGTTTGTTCCAGGTAATCTCTGAAACGGCTAGACGGATTTTAACGGGCCTTTCACTGGTAGGTAGCTGATGTTTCAAGGAGTAACTTAGGCTACTTTTATTTATTAAACATATTAGGGTTTCGTGACAATAAGGAAGAAACTAAATCTACGCGGGTGAAACCGCGGGGCACAGCTAGTTTACTATGTAATTTGACAAGTAGTCCCATTTTAAAATAATAATATTTCAAAATATAAGTAAAAATATAATATTAAAAAAAATTACGCCTGCATCACTCGAAGGGGTAGGCAGAAGTTTACTTATAGGCATGTCGATTCATTTTAAAAAATATCGATCTCCGTTCCATTCAAATCGGACATACTAGAATCGATTCTTGTTTAAATCGAGCATTAAAAGATCGATTTTCGATTAATCGAGCCAATTTCAAACATGACCAATTGCCTATTAAGATACAGGACATTATTGATGACCATTTACTGCAAATACAAGTAATTGGATAGAAGTATTATTAAATTAATAAACATAATATCACGCCTATATTCCTTCGAAAGAATAGGTAGAGGTGTGAATCGAACCCAGGATCTTTTGCTCAGCAGTAATGTTTGCGACCACTAAACTAATGTGGCAATTTAAATTTCTAGTCGGTTAATAAATTAATCAAATTTTAAGTTTATAAAATTTTATTAAAGGTATACAAATTTAACAAGAAATTATATTTCCCAGTATTTTAGTCGAGTGACTTTAAAAAAATTTACTTATCTAATCGCTCAGGATCTAAACGACTCTTTTTGTCAGTAGCAATATTTCCCGCAACAGAAAAAAGCCTTTCACATGGAACAGATGTTCCAACTATGCAAAAGTATTTGTTGGCAATCGGCGTTATTGAGCTGTACAACGAATTTCTTTGGTGATACCAATATGTAATAGGAGCCGTCGTTTTAAAGGTTAGGTTTGACAGCTGGATAGAAAAATAAAACGTTTTCTTAACGCAAGTAACGCCACCTTCGGAAGCGTTCATAAATATTTACTCTATGATGCGTTCAAATTATTGAACAAGTACTACCAGTTGCTTTTGCGTCCGACAACAGTAAAAAATTTAAAAAACTAAATACCGCAGCCAATTGAGGAATATTATCGCTAGTTCTTTGAATGGATCGGTCCGATTCGGGAGGTTTATGAACCGATTCATTGAATCGATGTAGGGTTCAAAATCGATCTAAAAAATCGATTATATTACTCTAAATAATCGATTTTTCGATTAATCGATTTTAAATCGACATGCCTATTTACTTATAGTGACATGAATAATAAAAAAAAAACACTGTGAGACTCTCGTAAGTGTGAATCAAATTCAAATTCAAAAATAATTTGATTCGTTTCAATTTTTAATTAACAAAGTAATTTCCAATCGTACGATTGACATGATTACACTGGGTTATGCATGCTACCGCCAGGTTCGGAAGGTTGCTTTTACAGATAAGAACTTTTGTGTGTGCTTTTTCAGTCAAAATATGCGAGAAGACCTTCTATCAGCTTTTATTTTACGAAAAAAGGTAGGACCAACTTCCAGCCCATTTAGAATTCAAACAACGGATGTGGAGGGAGCAAAATGGCGTCTCCGTAGAATAAATTGTAAAACAAATCCTAACTTAGTCTGTCACCGAACAAGTGAAAAGCGAAACGAAAGATTTACGCGCAAACTTGTTGTAGCTTAGAATTTGTTAGTGTTTTTAATTTACTGCACAATTGTACAATCCTACTTATGTTATAAACTAGCTGTGCCCCGCGGTTTCACCCGCGTAGATTTAGTTTCATCCTAATTGTCGCGGAACACTAATATTTTTAATAAATATAAGTAGCCTAAGTTACTCCTTGAAACATCAGCTACCTGCCAGTGAAAGTCCCGTTAAAATTGGTCCAGCCAGTCCAGACAGACAGACAGAGAAAAAAATTAAAAATTGGTTTTTTTGTGTCAGTAGCGTGTGTACCTTCATATGCATTTAGTGAAAAGCTGTTTTGGAATTACAAACAGACACTTCAATTTTATTTATCTGCATAGATATATAGATATATATATACGAAAGTTTGTAAGAATGTATGTTAGTCACTCTTTCACGCAAAAACTACTGAATGGATTTTAAAGAAACTTTACACATTAGAATAACACTTAGCCTATAATTTATAAAGATATATTGTTATTTACCCGAAATAAATAACGATAATTGTCATCTGATAAATAAAGTAGATAAACCTGGTCTATTATACTATATTTGGGCAAATATTTGAATAGTAATTACTGATGGAATTAAGTCTATGCGAGCGAAACCGCGCGGCACAGCTTTCCGAAATTCGACTTATTAGGACGAAAAAGTCTTTCTCAATTTAACTTTAACGTAAAACTGAACGTTAAGCTAAGAATTAAAAAGTAATGAACGTATTATTAACTTACAATAATTCAGAGCACTTAGGGAACGATATTTCTTGAGAATAGAGTGAAGATTTCCCTGCGTTGTATTTCTCGGAAAATGCACAAACGCAACAAATAACAAAGAAAAATGTACCAGTTAATTTAAAACAAGCAAGAAATGGCTGTAGTTATTTGAAGCAATCGTATTATCTTGCTTTTAAACTGTAACTTCATCAATTTAGCATGACAAGCCACAGCTCGGCTTGATATCCTACTAGTTCTCCTTATATTATAAAATAGCTGTGCCCCGCGGTTTCACCCGCGTAGATTTAGTTTATTTTTAATATAACTATTTTTTTAATAAACAAAACTATCCTAAGTTACTCCTTGAAACTTGCCAGTGAAAGTTCCTTTAAAATCGGTTCAGCTGTTTCGGGGATTACCCGGAACAAACAGACAGACAGAGAAAAAATTTATAACTTGGTTTTTCAGTGTCAGTAGCGTGTATACTAGCTGTTATTTTGGAATTACAAACAGACACTTCAATTTTATTAATCTATATAGAGTGTGTATAGAGAATATAGAGTATAGATATAGATAGACTAGTTGGCCCGCGGAGCCCTAAAGTTTTTCTACACTAAAGTTACAAAGAGGAAATATTTGACTGTTTTTTGTTTGTTTGTTTGCATTGAATAGGCTCCGAAACTACTTGACCGATCTTGAAAATTCTTTCAGCAATGTATAGCTATATAATTAGCGAATAACGTAGGCTATATTTTATCTCCGTACTCCCACAGGAACGGGAACTACGCAGGTTAAAATAGCCTATATTACTCCTTGTACCGCAGATGTTAGTTTGTTGGTACTAATGGTAATAATGTTATTATTTTCAAACTTATGCGACGGTTTTCTCACGAAGTTTTCCTTCACAGACCTTTGTTACCTAATCTAAAACAGTTATTCTTAATCCTAATTATTTTTTTAGGTCTGTAATCCTCTATCTGAAAATGGTTTGTAATTCAGTCTTAAATGCCATCACTAACTATTGGTTTAGGGTTAAACAAAGCTGTAAAAAGAATTTATACAGATAGGGTTACCCCACATAACGTAATGTCGCATTGGATTGAACTTACTAGGGTTGCCAGAGTTACTCTATTTTTAATACTAATAAATTTCTTATTAAATTAATAGCAAGGATATTAGGTATATCTCTATCGATCCATACAGATAAATTATATTAAAATGTCTGTTTGTAATTTCAAAAAAATAACATTTTACTAAATTTCACTGACAGGTAGCTAATGTTTCAAGGAGTGACTTTGGGAGCCACCGATAAAATTAAGTCAACGCGGCTAAAACCGCGTGGCACAGCTAGTAAATTATTAAATTTATAGCAATGATATTATAATATATTTTTGAACAAACCTGATAAGTAGCCTGCAGGGAGGCAAACGACAGGTGTCGTCTCGACCTATGAGCGTTCAACTATAAAAGTGGGGGAAACTGCGCATGCATTTTATTCGCGCCGTGTCATACAGACAGACAGAGAAACATACTCATAAAATGCATTCCAATTTTAATCATGTGTTCAAGGTTAGCGCTCATAATTCATGACGGCATCTATACTACGTCATTTTTCAACGAATTGAATGAGTTGCCAGAATTGAAAGATCTTTCACTTCACTTTATAATTTACATGGTTCTTAAAAAAATAGACACATAACACATTTAATTATCACAAAACAAGCGAATTCAAATTATTATTACTATAATTACTATGAACCTGTCATGGTCCACTGCTGGGTAAAAGCCTCATTTCAAATCAAATACAAAACAAAAATTATATTCCTCTAAAATAAATCCAAAATAATGTGTACATTTTTCTTGCATGATATTTTTAACCGACCTACTTTCCAAAAAGCAGGCAGCCCTAATGGTGAGTGACGTCATCAATCGGGCTAAATGGCCACGATTGCAGCTGTTGAGATAAGCCTGTTTTCAATGGGAGCCATTACGGCATCAGGTTCCAAACTGTGCGACTAATACAACTCGTAGGTCTAACGTTAATGCTAACTCAAAATGGTATTATACTAGTTGGATTATCAACCTGTCTTGTTTGAGTACGACGATTGTTGATGCTTTCTCCGTGTAGGAAAACTACTAGACTTTCCTATCAATCTTTACAGATACACAGTTTGTAATCTGTACTCTGTACAGATAAATAAATAACAGCTTTTCACTAAATGTATATGAAAGTATACACGCTACTGACACTAAAACACAAAGTTTTATAATTTTTCTCTGTCTGTCTGATTGTCCGTCCGTCTGTCTGTCTGTCTGTCTGTTCGTTCCGGGTAATCTCTGAAACGGCTGGACTGATTTTAACGGGTTTTTACTGGCAGGTGTTTGTGCAGGCTGATGTTTCAACGAGTAACTCAGGCTACTTTAATTAATTATAAATATTAGGGTTCCGCGACAGTAAGGAACTGAATCTACGCGGGTGAAACAGCAGGGCACTGGTACTAATATTATAAAGAGAAGAGATTTGTATGTAAGTGCTTATGGTGTAATTTTCCGATAATGTTCTTTAATTTTGACAAAAATGGGTCGAAAATTCTTTCAACAATGTCGATAAGAACCAAGACAATAACATTTTTGGAATATCTTTTAAACAAAAAGATAAGTCAATAGTTTTTCAATGTTTTCCGACTTCAAACACGTAAACCAATCAATGTCTGAGATATGAATGCTGTACGTAAGCTATATATACAGTTACAGAAGCAATTTGATCGATCCTTGGTTTGGCTGTCTGTGCATCATAAGGGCACTTCATAACGACTTGCAAAGCGCCGCGTTTTATCATATAAGCCTTAAGCTGACATTTGTACTTGTGCGCTATATTTTAAATTAATTTGTACTGTATTTGTATGAGATATGTTTGATAAACGAATTTGTTTCTCTATTTATAAGCCCAAAGTTTGTGTGTATGGACTATAAGTACACCTCAGCTTCTTTATTAGGGGAATACAGACGTGAGCATATGTTTGTACTATTTTTTTTGTGTTGTGGAATTTGGCGATGTATGAGTGAGCCCTAGCTTAGTTAAAATACAGTATAGTTATTAGTAAATAGAGTTAAGATGAAGTCAAGGAATTTAGGTTTTTTGTGATGATTTTGCAACAGACATTGCAACTCTATACAATTTGTTACTAAAGTGCAACTTGCCTTTTATAACAGTTTCTTAAGTTTATTTATTATTTCAATAATTTTCCATACTAATATTAGAAGGGATCTTCTAAACTAATATAAAATAAATGATTCTCAGTCGAATACATCTTTAGGGACGTGGTGGTGTTGTTATACCTCTGTTAAGAACTTCAGAGCCGTTTTCAAAACGCGTGAAGATATGTACAGACAGACATATATAGTAGAGGTAGTAGAGTAGAGGGAGTATTCGTCCCATCTAACCGTTGCGTTCTTTGTCATAACGTCTGAAACACCTTTACTCCACTTGATACTCAGTAATATAGGCTGAGAGGGGGCCAAATTAGATTCAAATCAGACGAAAAGGTCGAATGCGCGTTTATGGGATGTAAACCTAGGGAAATTACTGTCTGAACATTTTTTGTTGATATCAGATCAGATTCCATTGTTATTTTGTGCTTTGTAAAATATTGATATTTTTAGTACTTAGAGTTAATAGGTGAAGAGAGGAGTGAACTGAAAAGTAATATCAAGAAAAGGAACAAACATCAAACATGCATAAATTGAAGCTATCTTCTATACAGATGAATGGAATTGAGGTCATCACCATCATCTTTTCAGCCGACAGACGCCCACTGCTGGGCATAGGGCTCCCCCATCAATCTCCACTACGAGCGGCCTTTGCCTCCCACATCGAGTGGGTTTCCGAAATCCTCACCGGAGTGCCTAGTGCGAGTTTTTCACTGCCGTCGTCACAAGTCACCGCGTCAAAGTTTACGCAGATTTGTATGGGATCGGAGCAGCGCCTCTGTCGGCCTAAAGATGACACTATTGTGAGCCCATACAAATCTGCGTTTACGTCGACGCGGTGAGTTGTGACGGCTATTTTATGAAAATTCGCACTAGGCACTCAGGTCGTCGGTCCAAAAAATTTAAGTGTCTGTTTGTAATTCCATATTAACAGGTTTTCACTAGATGCATATGGAAGAATATTCGGAATATAAAGAAAAACAGTAAATTTTCAATATATATTTTTATAATATAAAATAGTTTAAAAAAAAATTCTCTGCCTGTCTATCTGTCTTTTTAGTCCGGGTAATCTGGACTACGTTCTTTTTTTTAAATTTGGGTTCCACGTAATAAAGTCACCCATGATATTAAGTCTACGCGGATAGAATCACGGAACACAGCAAGTTTAAAATAAGACAGAAGTCTCGGCAGATAAAATCCGCAATGTTTATAAATATGCATGGTAACATTCCGTCCCGGGTTGGATCGTGTGCGGCTGTTCTTGTGGACAGGCATACCGCCCAATTAGACTCAGGCTTCGGATAACTACATGTGGGGTTTGCTTCTAGACATCTATATCTATACAGATAAATAAAATTGAAGTGTCAGTTTGTAATTGCAAATGTGCAATTCCAAAAACAACTTTTAATTTAATGAATGTGAAATTATATATATTTTAAACTTTTGTCGGTCTGTCTGACTGTCTGTCTGTCCGTAGGTTTGTCCATTTTCGTCTAATCTCTGATTTGGTTTAACCGATTTTAACGAGGAAGGAATAATTAAGGCTACTTTTATTTAAAAAAATTGAATTATATTTGGACAAAAGAAGGAAATATTGGACGCATGAGTTAGCACAGTTGGAGAACGACTGCACGGTTTGCAGAAGGCTTGAGTTCTAGTCCCGTCTCACCCTCATATCCTTACCACTTTTAAGAGCTAAGATGAATAGTGTTGCATAAAAATTCATTGATCCGCCAACTTTGGAATTCAACCGCAATTTGCCTCCATTCAACATATTTTGAGACTTATACTCGAAGTACAATACTTAACTTGATGTTTTCATATGATTTATATTGTTTCTATGAAATGTATATGATGATATCTGGCTGAGTTTCTTGCCGGTTCTTCTCAGAAAGCTAGTTTCCGAACCGGTGGTATTCTCGACGTTCATAAGTGCCTTACCAGGGCCTAAACTGAATCAATATTTTTCATTTTCATAACCTTTTTAGCAAAGCTTTAAGCGAGTAAGAAGTGTAGTGATATGGTGCGCAAACTACGGTAAGGCAATACACCGTAGAGACTTGTATGTAAGTAGGAAGTAAGTAAATTCAATCCCCAGTACACAGCTAAGCACCGCTGACCTGTTTTTCTAGTTGGCACACAACCAACTTAATCAATCTACTTAGCAAGAACGCTTTACAGAATAGCGTGTTAACTTCTGACTGAAAAATAAACTAAGTAATAGTTTATTTTTGCAGTGCGTTCAAGAAAATCTGGGGAGAGAGATCATGCTCATCCCCAGCAAAGGGAAGATCTTCCAGCCTAGGTGTCGTGCCTGGGGAACCGTGGCCTCAACTGTTCTAGTCGGAAACTTGGATATATACTGCAATGCGCTCGAAAACTCTTATTGCGCGATTTAGGTTCTCGTGTTTTTGTACTGAAACTTTGTAATTGTTAGCGAGTAGCGCCATCTATGTAGCGAGCGGGGAAACGCTGTTACAAAAGCATTTATTATTGGAAGCCTCTAAATCACTCGCAAAATACATAATTCCTACATGATATATCGGAGGAAATAATGATTTACTACACAGTAGTTTTTTTTACCCATTGTAATAGAGACATGAAATTTGAAGGATGTATTATTGCTGACTACTACTACGACGCAAGTTCGAAGCCAGCCAATGAGTTTTTCTAAAAACTTTGCAGTGATTTCACACCATGTGCTTTACGGTGAAGGAAAACATCGTGAGGAAACTTTCATATGTCTGAGAATTAATTCAAACACGTTATGTATAGTGCTTAAGATGGCGATGGACTCACCCTCTGTCACGTTGGCAATAACTGTCATACTCGGTGAAATGCGGGTGTTGTTGTAACAACACCTCTGCTTACACCTTCGGGGTCCCTTCTGGGATGGCATGAGCATATTTATTTATTTATCGTGTAATACTTTTTATCAATCCTTACACGTCTATCTCGTCTCAATAGAGTCATCAGTCCAGTTTTTAAGGCCTAGTGTACACGGAATGGCGATCGATCAATCATCAGGGCTCTATCAATCAATGCCGTGTCTTGTCAATCGACAGTGTATTAACGCCCTATTATAGCTATCAACAAGTTGTTGGACAACAGATCCGAGATTAAGTTTATGTTACGTTTATTGTGGAACTTTTTACTACTGAATACATTTTTTGCAGCTTTGGAATTCTTGCAGGAGTTACAGACACATCGCACAAAACTAACGCCTAGTAGCAATAGACGCAAGTTCGAATACCAGCGCCTTTGTACCAATGTGAACTTTTAAAAACTTATGTCAGTGATTTGATACCACGTGCTTTACGGTGTGGGTAAACATCATAAATAGAAACTGGCAGCTTTTTTATAATACTAAGGCGACAAACTAGCTCAGCGTACAGTTCGCCTGATGGTAAGCGGTTACTGTAACCTATGAATGCTTGTAACACAATGATATAAACAATGAAATCCCTGCGCTAATATAATGATAAACTGACAACTATTGCTAGCACAGCAACTTCACTCCTACTCCTCTCTCCATGGAGCACGTGACCTTACTCACCGCACGAACAACACTAAAAGGTAGCATTATATGGCTCTTCTGTAAAGTAGTCACTAGTCGGGCAGCTCCAAATATAGAACGGGAGGTCCCGTTATGCCATTCTTCTTCTTTAATTTAAGAGCTTTGCTCTTGTCGGTGGAGCAATCGCCACTCTTGTCTCTCTTGTGCACAATTCTTGACCTCTTGATACGACACTACATCCGCTTTCTCCTTAAGCTGGGTCATGTAGCTTCTCCTTGGTCTTCCTCTTCCTCTTCGCCCTTCGATGTTTCCTTCCAGTACTAGTTGTAATAGCTTGTCGTGTCGTATCAAGTGTCCAACCTTTTTTTCGCTTCTATTTTCAATTGTTCTTAGCAGTGTTCTTTCCTCATTTATCATGTCTAATACTTCAACGTTATGCCCCACTTCTCTCAAAAATGCTGACGTCTCAGAACACATTTACAGGCCGCCGTATCTAAAATATCTTGGAAACCCAACTCAAATAGTTATGTCTTTATTTAGACCTACATAAATATTCAACGCATTCCAAACATCATTCGAAAGATAGAAATGCATGAGTCTTAAATATTTTCTGCCCATTAGCATCATCTAAAATGTCCTTAGATTTCGTTAGAATGTCCATTCTATAGATGGTTCGCGAAGGTTTTGTTCCAATTCATTGTTTAATTGGTGAATTAATTAGGCATTCTTATTTTAGTGAGAGGGAGGGAGATAGAACATATATATAAAGTTTGAAATCAAGGTTTGAGAACCTTAGAATAACGAAGGAAAAGCTCCAGTTGGCCTTATTTTAAAGACTTTTGAAGGTTGGTAATCGTTATTAACTACTAGCTGTGCCCTATGGTTTCACCCGCGTAGATTTAGTTTCATCCTTATTGTCGCGGAACCCTAATATTTTTGATAAATAAAAATAGCTTAAGTAACTCCTTGAAACTTCAGCTACCTACCAGTGAAAGTCCCGTTAAAATCCATCCAGCCGTTTCAGAGATTACCCGGAACAAACAGACAGACAGACAGAGAAAAAATTTCAAACTTGGTTTTTTAGTGTCAGTAGCGTGTATACTTTCATATGCATTTAGTGAAAGCTGTAATTTTGGAATTACAAACAGACACTTCAATTTTATTTATCTGTATAGATGTTGTCAATGTCTCTAACTGTTAGAGTTACAGTCTAACATCACATTCACAGTAAAATAATACTTTTAATAAGCGAGGTATTTATTATTCTTAAGTAGTACTTAACACCTAAGTAAATATTGCACCAGTTCATGCTTTAAAAAAAAAGTCTCCGTCGTTCTGTTTGTTCCGGCTAATCTGGAACGGCTGGACAGATTTTAACGCGAATCTCATTGGCAAATTGCTGATCTTTCAAGGAGCAATATAAACACTTTTACAGCGCGAAACTAAGTCTACGCGGGTGAAACCGCGGGGCACAGCTAGATATTTATATTTATTAGACTAATTAAAACCATAAATGTACGTATAATAAATTGATGGGAGCGCAAAGTAATAGAGACTTTAAATAAATGGTATTCAAGGTTATTTTAGAAACTGATGCCTCCACAGTCTGTGTCCACAGTTTGTGGTGTGCAAATTGCAGATAAGCACATGTATGAGGTATCAATTTCATACAAAAACCTGTCTGAGAAAAAAATTATTGTCGCCACATACTAGTTATATTATTTACTTATTATTGAGAGACTTTGTTGAACGCATTTTTTTGAATTTTTGATCCTTAATATATAATATTAAATAATAAATATTAAAAATAATGTGGGTAGACAAAGGGAAAGAAGTGTGTAAGAATCGTAATATATTATTATCATAATCAGTAGTCTCTGCCTGAAATAAAAGTGTCTGCTTTTATTGACTTAGTTACTCTTATAACATCAGCTATCTGCCAGTGGAAATCCAGTTAAAATCGGTCCCGCAGCTTCAGAGATTAGTCGGAACAAACAGACAGACAGCAGATTTTGTGCATTTACCACTGGTTATAGTCGATCGTCATGATAAGCGTTGGGGCTTTTCTCGCTCAGAGAATTATCATTGCTATTTAACGTGGCAATGCTGCCAGCCTTCTTGGCACGATCCCGAGAGACACCGATTTGTGCCAAGTTTTCTTTACTTTAATTAGTTTTAAGTACAGGGGGCCAACTATGAACGTTTAAGCAGCGCGTATTGAGAACTTTTTGGCTTTGACGGTACAAAAATGAAACGTCAAAGCTTAGAAGTGTTTAATACGCTCTGCTTAAGCCGATGATAGTACGCCCCTGTTCCTAGTATATATAATAAATTTTTATTGGTGAAAAGTTTGCTAATTTGGAATTACAAACAAACACTTCAGGATTAACAATATCCCTCTTTAATGCAAGCCCATTTTTATTTATCTGTAATAGATGTATAGAAATAACATTTTGTATGAAACAGCACCTGATATCGGTTAACAATTTGAGCGTTTATTACTTGTAACTGGTTTGGCGACTCCCGCGCCGTGAGACCGGGTTCGAATCTCGCGTGTCGGACCTCTCAATAAATAAAATTAAATAAAAATAATTAGTTTTAAACCTTTGCCGCGCGTTATGTTGGCACAACACGACATTCAGCTCTGTAGTGTTAAATTGCACGATACCTTTTAATTACGTGTACACATGTGATGCTCTGCATGTATTACTGTCCGGAGGCTTCAATAAAACCATCGAATATGTATTGCATATCGAAATAAATTATGGTAAGTGTGGGCGGAGGAGTTCGTGGTACAGTTGCTATTGCGCATATCATACGTTAGCCCTAGCCAGTTATGGGATGGGTGACCGACCGAGTTCCCTCCGTGCCTCAGAGAGCACGTTAAGCCGTCGGTCCCGGTTGCCAATTTATCATCTTGGCAATCGTTACGGGTCAGTCAGGGGCCTAAAATAGTCTGATAGCTGGTTTAACCCAGATCAAAGATTTTCCTTGTTAAAGGGGTTCCGAAAGTCAGATGGCAGTCGCTTCGAATAAAAATCTAGTGATCGTATCGGGATGAATCAAGTGTCGACCCCAATTATGTATGGGATATGGCCAGGGAGATGGTGAGTTGGTCTCGCATATCATAAGTTTCATACAAAATTGTACTGAGGAACTTCAAATTACAACGAAGATCCTATAAAACGATAATTATTCAGTTTAGTTCCTGATAAGGCACATATGAATCTCGAAGAATTGACAGCCGATTCGGAAACTAGCCTTCTGAGAAGAATTGGCAAGAAACTCAGCTGCCATCAACATTTAATTAAATTGTAAATAATGATTAATTATAATGAAATTATATATAGGGGTTTCTTACGGGTCCCTATTACTAAGACTCCGCTGTCTGTCCGTATGTCTATCTCACCTATCAGCAGGCTGTATCTCATGCACGAGCAGAAGTAAGCTTGGGGCCAACCATGAGCTCTTATTGCAATGATAGTTCAGCTGTGCGACAGTGACAAATGTATACACGTCATATACATGTGTCTCATAAATAATTGAAACTATCATGGCAGTAAGAGCTCATGGTGAGGCCCCTTATATAATAAATACTGTGACATTACTCTAATGTACGGTGCCGTCAATAGTTATAAGCGCTGATCTTGAATACGTAGTAGTACCTACTCTTATCTACAGTCCCCAGTCAGGTACCTCTGAATTTCCCCTGCCTATTCAAAGCTCATGTATAAATTAATGTGTTTAAAAGCCATATGACGCAATCATACAAATTATTTTCGTGTTAATAGTCAGTCATACAACAATCCGATAGCTGGTTCGATATAAACATAGCTAGCATAAATTGGTAGCATTCGATCATTCGCGGAGGCGATGCCTTTAAAAATAATACAAAAGGGTTTAAGTACCGGCGGATACACAAGTGCTATGTATATTTTTTTAATTTTATCAGTCTCTTTTCCTTAAGAGAGACAGCAAAAAAAGTATTGACATCGTAACATCGTAATAATTCTCTTCTTAGCGGTTAAAGTCGAACTAAAATAGCTTATTAGTTTGAAATTAGGCTGGATTGTTATAGCAATGTCGTGACATTTATTAAATAACGTCATTAGCAAACAATATCAGTACTAATAGTAACTATAGATTTTTTTTAATATTTACGATACGGATAGAGTATTTTCCTAATTTTGTATGGGAACGTAAAAACGCGCCTCTAGCGGCGAGTATAGGAAGTTGTTTTTTTTTTTTTTTAAATCGCAATCGTTAAAATAATTCAAGGTTTCTGTCATAGGAAATTGATACATAATACATGACGATAAAGTTCAATTTCGTATCTTTAAATTCTACTCGACGTAGAGTGCGACGCTGAGAAACCTTAGTGAATAACGCGGCTGTAATATTTTAGAATAAAGGTATCCATTCGTCTATAAGTCTATTGCGAAGTCTAAAATTCTAAACACTTCAAAATAATTTACAAATTGTTGATACTTAAATATGAAATTGTCATTGATGTCTTACTTGTGCGCTTTAAACCAACTAAGCACCTAATTAAATCAACTCATTAGCGTTCATTTTGATTGAATTAAATATTAAGTACTTAGTAATTAAAAACATATAAAAAGTATTAATGCAGATTATAAATCTCCCACAGTATACGATTTTCTTTAAAAGTTTTTATGATATTTTTACTTTAGTGAATTTAGTAAAAGCTTATGGAAAAAATATGTCATACTCAGTATGATTTATACATTAATTTGCATTAATTTGGTTGTGAAAACTCTGTTTTTCATTCTGCTGGCGATTTTATCATAAGTGTCGCAAGCCATCCATAAGTCAGGCTATTAGATTTTGTGCCAAGTCTTTATTTTTTGCTATTGTTATTTAAAAAATGAGTGCATAAGTAAACTTGCTATATCATTTAACTAGCGGACGTCACACGGTTTAACCCGCGTAGTTCTCGTTCCCGTTAGAGTACGGGGATAAAATATAGCCTTTATTAATCAATGATAATGTAGCATTCAAGTGTTGAAAGAATTTTTAAAATCAGTCCAGTACTTTTTGATACAATTCGTTACAAACATACTACCATAAAAATCTTTCCTCTATATATTATACAGATGTGAGGCCAAGGATTATTTACATACAACAGCTGAAAGAAAGAGTCAGTATCATGTCGTACAAGGAAGTCAAAGTGTTAGCGGACAATAGAGTTAGCTATTTCTTCAACGACATGAGACTCTTGAATAAATGATGATGTTGATGATTAACAATAGTTTCGATACTAAACTATAACTATTTTTGTTAAGGAAAACAGAGTACTATGGAGTACAATCCAAAATCGAAGCGGAAAGATGATTGGCCACCTCGTGCGACATGACAGCTTCTTTAAAACATAATAGAAGGAAAGGTAGAAGGGAAGAAAGGAAGAGGAAGACCAAAGCATACATGAGACAAGTTAAAGAAAAGGTGTATGTACGTATAAGGAGGTTAAAGGAATGAAACTGGACAGAGACAAACGGAAAGAGTTGCATCGGTTACACGGACAAGAGTTATTACTCTTAAATGTATGATGAGATACTTAACACTTTTGCAGCGGAGCGTACGGTCGCGTGCCAACCTCACATAAGGGAGTCACACGCGAGACCAATGTTTTACAACGCTTGCTATAAAAACACCAGCCCAATTGATATTTTGTACGGGTCACTACTGTTCAGTACAGTAGGTCTAAGAAGGTCACTTTGGTAGAATCATAACGTGATCCGAATATGATTCATCATCGAAATGACTAAATGGTCACTTAGGTGCAATTCATATTATGATTCACGAATGATTACAATAATTGCAGATGTTAGTCCCTAACTCTTTATGATTCACCTGTTTGTCACAAAAGCAATTCATATTTTGTGGAACATTTTAGGAATCTTCATAGGTAAGTGTCAAACGGGTGAATTGCGAAATATTAATCATTAGGGAATCATAATATGAATTGCACCTAAGTGATCATTTTACTCGTATCATTTCGATGATAAATCATATTCGGATCACATTATGATTCTCCCAAAGTGGCCTTTTTAGACCTACAGGCGCCTGGGAAGTATGAACATGACTGTACTGGGGATTATTTTTTACCATACACTCGGGTGCATACAAATTAGTGCACCGAGAATTTATTTATTGGTGCCGTTTGGAACGTGCTGTAATAATATTAGTTGGTTTCATGAAATATGCTTGGACGTGTGACTTATTTATTACTTGTAGGTGTAAGTTAGATGTACAACATCACTTATATCTATCATTAAACGAGAAATGTTTTATTTACATACATACACATGCACACGCCTGTATTCCCCGAAGAGGTAGGCAGAGGTGTTGTAATAACTACGCGCACTTTTCACCAATGATGATTAAGTGCCAACGTGACACATGGTGAGTCTATCTTTGAATTACTTCTCAGACATATACAGTTTTCACGATGTTTTCCTTCACCGTAAAGCACATGATGTGAAATCATCTCACATAAGTTTTTAGAAAAACTGATTGGTGCAGGTTTTTCTATTCTGTTTAAACCGTGCTAGAAATTACTTCTCCTAAATAATCTCTGTCATGAATAAATGACGAAAGAAGCCTATATAGATTCAAGGGATAAAATTAAAACGAAAACGAAAATGATGTATTCAGTTTAGGTCCTGGTGAGATACTTATGAATGTCGAAGAATTGACCACCGGTTATTTCATTACATAGTGAAAAATGATTAATTACAATAAAATTAATGCAATAATTAAGCTCATTTATATACTGTGACGTCGATCAAACTTTTAAATTAGATAAAATTGAAGTGTCTGTTTGTAATTCCAAAATAACAGCTTTTCACTAAATGCATATGAAAGTATACACGCCAATGACACTAAAAAACCAAGTCTGTCTGTCGGTTTGTTTCGGGTAATCCCTAAAACGGCTGGACCGATTTTAACAGGACTTTCAATGGCAGCTAGCTGATGTTTCAAGGAGTAACTAAAGCTACTTTTATTTATAAAAAATACTAGGGTTCCACGACAATAAGGATGAAACTAAATCTACGCTGGTTAAACCGCGGGGCACAGCTAGTATCAAAGAAACTTCAACCTAGTTAATAACATAATAGGCATACTTATTGATTGACTACCTACAAACATAAATACATCAAAACGAGTCTGCATTGTTCCGGGAACTCTTGCCAACGGTAAGTTTAAACACGCTAACTTATGTTAAACTTAACTTACTTAATATCAAACGTATAAATTAACGAGATGATAATCACAACATTCGTTTTAAAAGGGTTATTTGATTAACGCTTTTTAATTAACTTAATTGCATGATTGTTGAACATTAACTTGTAGAAATAACGCAAGTTCATATCATGTACGTTCTTACGAGCTGGAGACTGTACCATAGTATACATATGACCTTACTATAACCAGTGCGGAGTCTAAGAACATATCTTGTAAGAGACTAGCTGTGCCCCGCAGTTTTACTTGCGTATAGTTAATTTCACGGTTGACCAGCGGAACCCTAATGTTTTTTCTACGCTAATATTATAAAGAGGAAAGATTTGTTTGTTTGTTTGTATTGAATAGGCTCCGAAACTACTTGACCGATCTTGAAAATTCTTTCACCAAATTTTTATCCCCGTACTCGCACGGGAACTAGCCTAAGTTATTCCTTGTAAAATTTGCTATCTGCCAGTGTCGGATATTAAATGGAACATACAGATAGAATTTTTTTTTTAAATCGGTTTTCCATATCAATACCGAATATACCTTTCATATGCATTTAGTGAGAAGCTGTTATTTTGGAATTACAAACAAACTCAAACTCAAATATATCTTTATTCGATTAGACTTTATACAAAGTACTTTCAAATCGTCAGAATGACACAATTACACAGGATTATACATGCTACCGCCAGGTTCGGAAGGTTGCTTTTACTGAGAAGAACCTGGCAAGAAACCCAGTAATTACACTTTTCAAAAATATTATACAGTTTTAAAAATACAAAATAAATCACTCAAGCAACTATAAGCCCATGGACACAGTTCCAATGCTCAATTGTCAAAAATAAAAACTAAAAAAATATTACAAATATATGTGAGCATGGCAAATTCAAAACAGACACTGTGTATCTGTATATAGAAGTATAAATATAGATATAGAATTGATGTATAGGATTATAAGCGACCTCAGCGTTATTTAAGTAAGGGGTATAACGTGGCCGATCGCGTAGGTATACCTACGTCATTTACGTGTTTAAAAACTAATATTAAGAACTCTCAAAGTCAAAGTCAAAAGTCAAAAATATCTTTATTCGATTAGACCTTTACAAAGTACTTTCAAATCGTCAGAATGACATAAATTTACAGGATTATACATGCTACCGCCAGGTTCGGAAGGTTGCTTTTACTGAGAAGAACCTGGCAAGAAACTCAGTAATTACTCTTTTCAAAAATATTATAAAATTTAAAAAATACAAAGTTCACTTGAGAAATGTAAGCCCATGGACTCAGTAGCAATGCACAAATGTCGATAAAAATTAACATAAAGAAAAGTCTAGTAGTTGTACTTATATCTAAATGCGTAGCTTGAGATGACCAGCCCCTACAAGCAGCACCTGTTCACAAGTATGAACTCGATGGAGCAATCGTGCTTTTTTAAAACATTTAATCTAGATTCCATACTGCTTGGTAACTTTATAATATACTGTGACTGTACCTTACAGAATAACGCAACTAAATGATACTGCTTTGCCGTAATTGTGATGAAAGTTTTGAAAGAAATGATTTGGCAGATAGAGTCCTACGATGTGTTCTATCTGTATTAAAAATATTATTAAAAACAGAAACGGCCTTCGAAAGACAGAATAAAATAATGTTAATTAAATTACTTACTTTTGAACTTAGTGCCAAATGTAGTATAAAACTCGGTATCAAACACCAACTTAATATTAAGATATTATCGATTGGCAAATTTCGCCAGTTCGTGCTAGCACCAAAAATGAAGAGAACCTGTATTCCCCGAAGCGGTAGGCAAAGGTGTACATATTACTTAATCACACCCGCATTTCGCTATTAAGTTGAAGACCATGTAGTAGGTAGCGAGACTATAGCCATCAACTACTGAGAAAAACCCAATAAAACTAGCCCACACGCAGATCGAACCCAAAACCTCGTATTCCGCAGCATTTGCGACCACATACAAAAACACCAAGGAAATGAAATTGGAACCCACGCCCTACATCCCATGTGACTATCAATTGAGCACCTCGTGTCCCTATTAAATAAACTACTGCAAGACAATAGGAGAACAGAAAAATCAATTTACGCCAATGTTTACAGAAAGATATACGGGCTCTATAGATCAGGGCAGTTTAATTGCAACTATAAAACAACCGCGGCTGGTGGAGCGCCTTAAACACTCATTAAGCGCCATTACGGCGAGAAATGGCGACGGAATGGCGATAAATGGCGGGATGGCACAAAACGGCGAGTGGCGACCGAGACCGAATGATCTCAATGACGGCGTATCGATGGTTAGCGATCCGATTATGAGATTGGATTGTTTAAATTCGGTGATTGTGGACTCTTGGATATCTCTTCTGTTAGTTTTGGATAAGACGTCTTTGGTGTAAAAAGGATTTGCTTTCACATCGAGTTTGCGACGATTTACGAAAATGTTTTTAGCGAATGCGAGCGCGATTGTCTGTAAAAGAGTCCCAAAGAAATTAAGACCAGTTTTAGAGTATATTTTCTTTTATTGAGTATATCGAATTCTATGAAGTTTTGAGAGAAGATTAAGAAGGGTAAGGTTTAAAAAACCCTATTTAAAAAAAAGTAGTATAGTTACTCCTTGACACATCAGCTATCTGCCAGTGAGTCTCGTAAAAATCAGACCAACCGTTTCAGATATTAGCTAGTACAAACCGACAGACAGGCATACAAAAGTTTTTTTTAAATCGTTTGCTTTCATTAGTTCCGTTTAAACTTTCATATGCATTTAGTGAAAAGCTTCGAAATTAGAATTACACACAGACACTTCAATTTTATTTATCTGTATAGACCTGTAGATTTGGTCTACATTTCAAACTGCTTAGTAATCATATATATACTGTGATGTAGTCGCAATTTTATCAAATGTTGTCTCCTAAGACTTGATAAATACGACCACAATGCAAGACAAGTAATAGGAAAGTTTGTTATGTTAGTTTGACCACAACTAGTCTTAGCCTAAGTGATTCAACCAATTATTGCTGTCCCCTGCAGAGTTGCCTGGGCTCGGCATTAAAAGAATTCCTATCCACAGATGTAGACCCCATCTAGATTGGACATGGACGTATTTGATGGAGACATTTGAGCGCAGTAGGCATTAATATTGCTTGAATGACTGATTTCACAACTCAGAAATGTTTAATAGGTAGTAAATAGTATTATAAGAATTATAATTTCATTATGAGTAAGTAAATGTATAGTGCCTGAGACGGCGATAGACTCACCATCTGTCACGTTGGCACTTAATCATCTTCGGTGAAAAGTGGGTGTTGTTATTACAACACCTCTTTCTACCCCTTCGGGGAATATAGTATATAAATCGTGGTAATAAATTAAGTATTCTACCAATGTTGGGCAAAGGCCTCTCTCCTCATTTTTAGTTAAAAATTTTATATTTTACTAGCTGTGCCCCGCGGTTTCACCCGCGTAGATGTAGTTTCATCCGTATAGTCGCGGAACCCTAATATTTTTAATAAATAAAAGTAGCCTAAGTTACTCCTTGAAACATCAGCTACCTACCAGTGAAAGTCCCGTTAAAATCCGTTAAGCCGTTTCAGAGATTACCCGGAACAAACAGACAGACGGACAGACAGACAGAGAAAAATTTTAAAACTTGGCTTTTTAGTGTCAGCAGCGTGTATACTTTCATATGCATTTAGTGAAAAGCTGTAATTTTGGAATTACAAACAGACAATTCAATTTTATTTATCTGTATATCTGTATGTATGTATGTATGTATAGAAGAGTAAAATTTAAATAATTTGGTAGATAATGTAGGTATGTGGTTTTTTCATATCTTCATCTGTCATGGCAATAAGAAGTCATGTTAGAGGTCCTGACTTCTTTTGTTTAGGATGATCTTTGGTCTCAGTTTCGTTCGTGATTTAGAAGCCTATTCTAGTTATTATACATCTTGGATCCAACTCACCATGTAGCACCCATTCAAAGCACATTTGACATTGTGATTACGGTTTAAATGTCCATATTATGTTCATTAAACATAGCTTATGTAATACCAATACATACTATAACTCATATATTAATTTGGCCCCACCTTTCGGTTGAAGGAATTGTATGTACTTAATAAATAGTGTAAAATAAAAATATTGGAACTGGGGAGAGAGGCCATCATGGTCATATTTGCCCATCATTGGGACAATACAGGCTGTATTAGATTAGATTAGCTTAGAATTACTACGATGACCTCTTATTGCCGTCATATATTGACAATGATTATGAGACAGGTGTATAATATTCTCCTACCGAATTTCGGTTACGGCGGTTAATCTCAACGGGGATTAGCCATGTACGCAGGAGATATTAATAGTGCACAAGTGTGTGCGCAAACACAGGTGCACTCTTTATTCCCTCACTCTCATAGTCCGATGGGTCGGCAATCCGACACGACCGGAGGAAGATTAGGCGTAGGACCAACGGTGCAACGTGCTTTCCGAAGCACGGGGGTGTAAACACCGCCAACTTCCAAACTCCGGGCATTTTATTGTGAATTTCTTGACAGAAAAACCCAATATCTGTTAATGACCCGACCCGGGAATCGAACCCAAGACCTCGTGATCGGCAGGCGAACCTGCTAACCACTAGACCAACGAGGCAGTTGACAGGTGTATATGACTTGTATAAGTCTGTCACTGTCATACAACCGAATTATTGTACTTATAAGAGCTTATATAAGACTGTATCTTACTTAATCGGATTTAAGATACGCTTATAAAATTGCTGTAGGCAGGATATAAGACTTTGCGGGGCGTTTACACTTTCTGCACATCTCATGTATGTATGTAATGCGTGTAAAATTAATTGGCATTTCAGACCGTCTGCCGACCGGGACCGGTTTGACGATTCGTCGCGCAACCCGTCGCACCATTAGTCGACCATTAAATTAGCTACAGACGGCATTAAATTTGTCCGCCAGGGAAATTAAATTGCTTGTGCTATATACCTCTAAGACTGCATGAAAGAAACATGTTGAATAGTGGTGCGAATGACGTCATAGATAGATTAGATAGGTACTTCATATGTCATAAGCGAATGCAAAATTGATCATCAAAAGCACAGCATATAAACACAAGCAGTAAGAAATAGGGAATACATTTTTTTCTTTTTTTTACTGACGAGAGG
Organism: Watsonalla cultraria; assembly: GCA_964035505.1. Classification (NCBI taxonomy): domain Eukaryota; kingdom Metazoa; phylum Arthropoda; class Insecta; order Lepidoptera; family Drepanidae; genus Watsonalla; species Watsonalla cultraria. The sequence continues at coordinate 4,269,134 of OZ037734.1, read as the reverse complement.
GAGAAACCTTCAAAATGTGGGATTTTTACCGCACCTCCCCGATGGCCATCCTCAGTGCTCAGGGGGGACTCCGGGTACTCTGATAGTTCGCACCGGTGTCCCCCCACACCTTGCCGGGGCACATCCCCGGGGCAGCTATATCGCCGCCCCTGGAGACCTCGCTGTGCAAGGCACCTTCCCGGGCCCGCGGCTCGGTGATCAAAGCTCCCACCCCGACCACCGCCAAAAGGCTCCCGGCCCCCTTTTAGTCGCCTCTTACGACAGGCAGGGGATACCATAGCCAAATTGTTAGACCCTGGCTATTGGGTGGAGAGAATACATAGTTCAACAATGACAATGAATGAATAGCAATAGCGTCAATAGGGGTGTCACGTCGTGTCCGATCGTGTATACGTCACTTACGTGTTTTACAGAATTTTCATTCAATTCAAAATTTCAAAATTTCAAATTTTCAATAATTTGTTTTTTTTTAAGATTGACTACCCTCACGCTTTGTGGAGCTACTATTCCTATTTCAAGAAAAAAATAGGCCTGATTCCTAGCTGCTTGTAATGCTTATGATCATACTGTGTCAAAGGCTAGATTGTCTAAAAAATATCTGTCATAATGTATTTATTTTTTATTTTTTACACATTTATTGCTGAACGGTGAAGGAAAACATCGCGAGGAAACCTGCATATGTCTGAGAAGTAATTCAAAGACGTATGTACGAGTATGACACTACGATAGACTCACCCTCTGCCACGTTGACACCTTAATCATCTTCGGTGAAAAGTGGATGTTGTTATTACAACACCTCAGCCTACCCCTTCGGGGAATATAGGCGTGAGCATATATATGTATTGATTATAAACTTAATTAAATCTTGTAAATTACTTAGAATAGTTCCAAATATTGCACTGCCAATTAGCGATAACGCTAATCGTCCATCGCTTCACGGGAAAGACCATCAGGTATAATAAAATGCATATAAAATATCGTAAGTATGTAAAATCGGGGTCGTAAAATCTTTGGACGAAGGTTACAAAGATCTCTGCACCTGGTAATAAAAAAGGTAAATAATTACGATTTAAGGTGGAACTACATGTACATCGTGTAGTCAGTTTTGTAAAACATCAAATTTAAGGCCATAGACACTTTCCTGGATTGTATAGAGCTACTTACATCGTCAGAAGGTATAGTGGCCATGATTATACCTTTAAAAACAGGATATGTATACGGATAAATAAAATTGAAGTGTCTGCTTGTAATTCCAAAATTACAGCTTTTCACTAAATGCATATGAAAGTATACACGCTACTGACACTATAAAAAACCAAGTTTAAAAAAAATTCTCTGTCTGGCTGTCTGCCTGTCTGTCTGCCTGTCTGTCTGCCTGTTTGTTCCGGGTAATCTCTGAAAAGGTTTGACGGATTTTAACGGGACTTTTACTGGTACGTAGCTGATGTTTCAAGGAATAACTTGGGCTTTACTTTTATTTATTCAAAATATTAGGGATCCGCGACAATAAGGCTGAAACAAAATCTACGCATATTATAAATACATACATAAAAATAAAAAAATCTGTTTGTTTGTTTCGGCTAATCTCTGGCTGAACCGATTTTAACAGGCCTTTCACTGGCAGTTAGCTGATGCCAAGGGTGTAACTTAGGCTAATTTTATAAAAAAAAATAGTGTCTCGTAATAAGGCCACCCATGAAACCGCGGGTCATAGCTATTAAAAACTATTTTCTAAAATTAGTTTCAAATTCAGTCTCGCACATAACACAAAGTAATGGTAACCCTAGCCCAGACAGAATAAAATAAAGATTTCCGAACGTGTTTCTAGATAAGTCTCGTTCACTCGGTCGTTTGCATTCAAAACGATTTATAATTGATTTACACTATCGGAGTGAATGGAATGCATTCATATTGATATTTTGAAGTCGCACCTAACTTGAGATACATTATATTAATAGGTAGACATTTTTATACATACACTAGCTGTGCCCTGCGATTTCATCCGCGTAGAGTTAATTGCATTGTCACGCGGAACACTAATGTTTTTTATTTAAATAAAAAAATATGCTAAGCTTACTCCTTGTAATATTGGCTTCCTGCCAGTAAAAGTCCCGTTAAAATCGGTCCAGTCGTTTCGGAGATTACCCGGAACTAAAAGACAGACACAAAGACAGACAGAAAAAAAAATTGAAAATTGTTTTTTTACGAAAAGCTGTTATTTTGGAATTACAAACAGACACTTCAATTTTATTTATCTGTATAGATTTAGGTAAATACTTCACTGTAACGGTAGGAAAGAAGATATTGATAAACAGCTACTGGATGGCTCAAGGAGTATCGTTTACATATTTAATGAAAAGAAGTCAATGACATTGTATAGTTATTATCGTCACTAGGTATAACTTAATTATCAATAGACAGGTTTTAAATGAGGTGGTTTGTTTGTGCTTTCGAAGAGCACCTATATACAAATGTAGGTGTTCGTTGACACTACACATACGTTTAAAGGCTTTTACCAATCTATACATATACAATTTAAAGTCCTCACCTCACTGACTGACTTATATAATACTTGCTGTGCCCCGCGATTTCACCTACGCGGGTGAAATCGCGGGGCATTTCGTTTCATGGTTCATGTCGCGAAACTCTAATATTTTTAATAAATAAAAGTAGCCTAAGTTACTCCTTGAAACATCAGCTACCTACCAGTGCAAGTCCCGTTAAAATCCGTCCAGCCGTTTCAGAGATTACCCGGAACAAACAGACAGACAGACAGACAGACGGACGGACAGAGAAAAAATTTAAAACTTGGTTTTTTATTGTCATTAGCGTGTATACTTTCATATGCATTTAGAGAAAAGCTGTTATTTTCGAATTACAAACAGATACTTCAATTTTATTTATCTGTATAGATACAAACGATGGTTATAAAAATCCAACTAAATCATATTTACCCTCCAAATAGATCAAACATTTATTGTTACGTAAATAAATAATAGGTAATAATAGCGGCCAAGTAACACAACTTCTCTTTTTAACTTTTACTAAACGTATAATTACGTCGCAACCACGGGACGTCAAACAATTAGAGGTGCACGTGTCTTTGTAACAGAACAAACCAATACATTCACTTTCACAACCAATACATAATTATTAATGTCGGTAAACAAACAAACAAAAACGTAATCACCCACGCAAAAATATTTTAAATATCATGTTACGACTTTTTGGTACAACATAACTTACGATTCGATTTACACTTTTCAATTTATATTCTAAAGGTTTACGAATAAAGTTGGAATTGAATCGAATGAATTTGAATGTGAAATGATACGAGTAAGTGTGGTGCCAACATGCAAATACTAAACAAACATTTTAAATGTCGTGTGCAACATTTTATTGGCTGTCGTCTCGGTCATTCATTTTGGTATTCGCCGAATTCGATATTTGAATAATATCGTTGCCGTAATTTTTATATCTCTACAGATAAATAAAATTGAAGTATCTGTTTTATTATTTCAATTATAAATCAATAGCCGCAATAACTTAAGTTTTATTAATCTAATAGCTGTGCCCCGCGGTTTCACCCGCGTAGATTTAGTTTCATGCTTAATTTCGCGGAACCCTAATATTTTTAATAAATAAAAGTAGCCTAAGTTACTCCTTGAAACATCAGCTACACGTCAGTGAAAGTCCCGTTAAAATCGGTCCAGCCGTTTCAGAGATTACCCGGAAAACACAGACAGACAGACTGACAGAGATAAACATTTAAATGTGGTTTTTTCGTGTCAGTACCGTGTATACTTTCATATGTATTTAGTGAAAAGCTGTTATTTTGGAATTACAAACAGACACATATAGATGCCTAGATGTATAAATGTATATTAATATTTTAATATAGGGTTGACAATTAGAATTTCGTACTTTTTGATACGATAATAATTATTATTTCGTGCATATAACCTATAATAATTTTGCGTGATAAGTATAAGTATCTGCGCCCCGAGGCGACCGCAAAAAACCATTCTGCACAAAATGACAACTTAACCAATGATTTGCAATAATTACTGTTCGCAATAATGAATACAATATTGAGTAAGATGAGGTCTCATTACAATACCTCATTATATCAAGGAGGTTATAATTACAGTATAAACGGACAAAACCACCATTACGTAACGTCACTTGTCAAAAAAATAACGAAGCAATTTTGACAGGAGGGTGCTTGATGTCATGTAATTTTTTTTGCTGATCATTCAAGCCTTTGAAATAAATATCAACTCTATTCAGATGCAATAAGGTGCAAATATGCTTGTTTAAACTCTGTGACGGTATAATTATGTTTGCATTAAAAATAATGTTAGACAAATGAAATAGAAAGTGAACATGGGTCCGCCATCTTGATTGTTCATTCAAGATGATTTTAAAATGACACAGATTTGCAATGCAAAGGTCCAATCGGACTATTCATCCATTTTTAATCTTAAATCGATTACCTAAGACACAAATTAGAATGTGAGAATTAATCGCTATAAAAAAACAAAAATGTGAGTGTTGCAAGTGCAAATTCAAAAATGGCCGGGGATTAGTTAGGAATACAAATGGGTTGAGTGAGGAAAAAACATTAGTTTGATAAGACGTCATAGGATGTGTGCGGGATAACCTGTTGATACCCGTTTACCACGCTTGCCCCTTTGGGGACACTTTTGGGGTGGCATTCAAAATTGAAGAGCTTCTCATAGAATAAAAATCTACCGCGCTTGTGAATTTCATATTATTTTTCCACCCCTAATTTCACCCTCTCATGAATAAAATACTTGTATTTTTATGTCACGTAACAAACAGAACACTGTTATATTATGACATTTCACTACTTCCTTACATTCAGCATTATAAAAAGGCTGAGGTCTTGGCAGCTACTATTTTAAGCATGGAGTAAAAAAAAGCACTTGACCAAAGGTTCTCATTCTATTCAAAATCAAAAAGTTTTATTTATCATAAGGGACACTTGGAACACTTATTGAACGTCATTTCTCTTACGCTAACTTAAGTTAATTTACTACCGTTTCCAAAATATAAGCCTGTCAGGAGAAGAAACGGCGAAACTAACTCCCCGGTTTTTTTTTACATGTGTCCCTTATTCATACATAGGGTTGTTTAAGTACATTTTAATGGAAGAGTGAGCAACTCTATTATACAAGTTGCTTACTCTATTGATATTGAGATCCATTTTAATTCTACAACACGTATATTCATGTCAAATAACCCTGCTAAGTTCACAAGCCCACTTATATCCCAGCTGATGGGCACTGCCGATAAAGGTACCCTGGTTGGACCGGTCCACATTCGTTCCGGACCTAATTGGCCCCGGTTACGTTCCTAACACCTCAGACAACGGCTAAGCCTTGATATTGTATGGTAGGGATCATTTTGACATGTTAATAAATGAGTAGGACAAGATTTGCTAGCTGTAAGGACTTCTCTATATTTCTAAGCGTCGCACGCGCATAGTCACGTACGAGGATCTAATTACAGTCGTTACTAGCTGTGCCCCGCGATTTCAGACGTGTAGACTTTATTTTTACTTAACGAGTGGCTTAATTCACGGAGCCCATTTTTTTTTAAATAAATGTAGCTGATGTTACTCTTTGTAACACCAGTATATCTGCGAGTGGAAGTCCCGTTAAAATCACCGAACAAACAAATAAACAGACACAGAGAAATATTTAAAAAAATGTTTTCTTTTTCATTTGAGACGTAGGTATATACGTTCTAATTCCAAAATAAGCTTAATAAAGCTTTTCACTAAATGCATATGAAAGTATACACGCAACTGACACTGAAAAACCAAGATTTAAAAATCTTCTCTGTCTGTCTGTTTGTTTGTTCCGGGTAAACTCTGAAACGGCTGGACCGATTTTAATGGGACTTTCACTGGCAGGTAGCTGATGTTTCAGGAGTAACTTAGGCTACTTTTATTTATTAAAAATATTAGGGTTCCGCGACAATAAGGATGAAACTAAATCTACGCGGGTGAAACCGCGAGGAAAACAGCTAGTACAAAATATAACATAACAGCATACAGCTCTTCCAGCCTGTATGTAAATTTGTGACAGCAAGTAACATCTCAAAAGATCGCGGTACAGTGAAAATGTTGCCCTACACTAATAAGTAATAATTAAAATAATAGGTATCTCCACACCCACAAGGCCCTATAGGCAGAGATGTTACAACACCCACTTTGCACCGAGGATAATTAGGTGCGAACGCGGCAGATGTAGAATCTGCTGCCCTTAGGCATTTTATGTACTTCTAAATTATAAGTTAAGTACTAAACCTTAAATTAGAACTTAGGAAGGCCTCAAAACCATTTATGGTGTTTGAATATTTTACTTTCAATCTATACATCTATACTCTATACAGATAAATAAAATTGAAGTGTCTGTTTGTAATTCCAAAATAACAGCTTTTCACTAAATGCATATGAAAGTATACACGCAACAGACACTGAAAAACCAAGATTTAAAATTTTTCTCTGTCTGTCTGTTTGTTTGTTCCAGCTAATCTCTGAAACGGCTGGACCGATTGAAAAGGTTCCGCGAAATTAAGCCTAAACAATAAAAAAATAAAACTAAACCTACGCAGGTGAAATCGCGGGGCACAGCTAGTATTTAAATATATTTTAATGAAGGCATCGGCATAATCTGTTTATTTACACATGTCATTAAGCCCTGTAATAATCGTATTCTCGATGTAAACGTTTATTGGGTAAGGTAAAATAATTTATGACGCAATAATAACATTATGTTAAGACCTATTTCTGCGACTTCTATAGGAACTAAACTGAGGATTGAATTACTTATTAAAAAACGTCAACGCTAGGAAGTTCTTAATACGCGCTGCTTAAACCGACGATGATAAGTCCGCAGTCTAAGTATGTTATGTAGAAGTCAAAACAATATGCATGCAAACAAATGCATTCAATACATCTATACATACAGATAAATAAAATTGAACTGTCTGTTTGTAATTCCAAAATAACGGCTTTTCACTAAATGCATTTGAAAGTATACACGCTACTAACACTAAAACACCCAAGTTTTAAATTTTTTCTCTGTCTGTCTGTTTGTCCCGGGTAATCTCTGAAACGGCTGTACCGATTTTAACCGGACTTTCACTGGCAAGTAGCTGATGTTTCAAGGAGTAACTTAGGCTAGACTTTTATTTATCAAAAATATTAGGGCTCCGCGACAATAAAGAAGAAACTAAATCTACGCGGGTGAAACCGCGGGGCACAGCTAGTTTAAAGTAAGATTCATTTATGTGTCTATTTAGCCAAAAAGGATCCAAGTAATGTCTGCTTAAAGACCTTATCGTCCGCGAAAGCCCGTGAAAAGATTCCGCCCGATAAATCCGTTCGGAATGTAATCTTTAAAGACTTGAAGTGAACTTAAAACTTAAATCGTCTTAAAATTGAAAATGCAAACTAGTTCGCGAACTCGCCCTCCATGGGACGTATTTCTTCTCGTTTGAACATGTCGCCTAAACATTTGTCGTATAACAAATGGGCTAAGATTGGAAAAATACGGGAACAATAAACCTAAATATCTATTCATAGCATTGTCTGATAACTTAAAAGTACCATGAACGTTTCATGTACTAGATCCTTATGATTTGTTTCAACTCGAAACTGTAGGTATCATTACCGTCTCATCTATACATCAATATCTATACATCTATACAGATAAATAAAATTTAAGTGTCTGTTTGTAATTCCAAATTACAGCTTTTCACTAAATGTATATGAAAGTATACACGCTACTGACACTAAAAAACCAAGTTTTAAAAATTTTCTCTGTCTGTCTGTATGTCTGTCTGTTTGTTCCGGGTAATCTCTGAAACGGCTGGACCGATTTTAACGGGACTTTCAAACTGTTGTTTTGCAGTTACAAACAGACACTTCAATTTTATTTATCTGTATAGATGTATAGATAGAAGCACAGACGAACTTATTTATGAATTAATTAGTGAAGATTATAATTTCAAATTGTTACGTACGATAATCTTTCTTTTTACCATTTTGATCGACGTTATATTTTTTATTTAAATCATATTTGCATACAATTGAATTACATTAATTATCAGTAAGTTAAAATGTAATCTGCCCTTCCATTTCATCAATTAGCAAATAGAAAATAAATCCATCGGGCTCATTTCGCGTTCTCGATATTGCAATAAATTTTAAAACGTCTAGTCCCAGCTGTCACAGTAGAAACTAATTTGCCTTAATGGCGAATATTAAAAATCGATTTGTAGTTTTGGAATCAAAGCGTGGCTTTAACAAGTTATTTATTACGCGCCATAACATGGCGGTATTATTAGCGGCTTAAAAAAAGAAGTTATGAATAAGCGGATGCGTTCCGTGTTTCTTAAAAAGTAATAAAAGTTCGCGAGCGAGAGGTGTGATTTGTGTACTTTTTCGCACTTCTCCCTCGACAGATTAGTGATGTCGCTATGTAATATCGATATAAAAATGTACCTAGTGTCTTAATATTATTGAAATGCGAACAAAAGGGGAGATTCGAACATTGTAAATCCTGCAGTTGCTCTGCAATTGAGCTCATGTTGCGGCCAATATATATAAATAACAAAAATCTATAATTTTAATAGTTGTTGGTTTTCATACAAAATCTTAGCTTGAAATTTCTGAAACAACAGATACTTCTAATAAGTCTTAAAAATCTCATCTCATTAAGCACTTACTTTTAATAGCATAAAGGAGTTTGAATAAAAATAAACTCTATGGAATAAAAACATCTGCTATTTGTATGTATTCATTGTGTTTAAACCTACATTTCATTCGACATCGTCAAAATAAAATATCATCGAAATAACCCTCGACTCTCATCCACCTCTAAGCACTACAAAAACATCGATATACCATAGATGATCAAGAGCATGCCAATATATTTTAGAAGAGCGCCACAATCTCTCTGTCCCGCATCCGCTGAACCGCTTAAAGCGCTTAAATCATAAATTACAATGTTTAGCGACAGAGTAATGAAACGAATAAGATACGGCCTTCATATTTAATAATGTAAAGTGTTATTTATGCAGTTAGTAAATCACAGTAATTATAATTTGTTAAAAGCCCGCCCACCTTTACGTAGTACAGCTATTCGCCTGTTATAAGATTAACACAACTGTTTTATGAGATGAAAGATTAAGATAGCGATGTATACAAACATTTTTATTTGTTATTACAAATTACAATAGCCGTGGTGAGTGATTGATTCGAATTGTTGCCTGCTACGCAAGCCACGAAAGTTGCAATCCCACGGAACTGTAGGTACGTGACAAGAATAGTCGTTGGGATTGTGTGAATGAGTTTTTTTAAATTAATTAAGTGTTACACATCACAGTATAAATAAAAACCTCACAAGCAGTAAGGAATTTAGGAATAAACGTTCATAATGACACACTCACACAGACGTACATGATTAAAAGCGGAATAGCAGCGGCGTCAATAAACTGGTGTCCGATCACATAGAAATTTTTCAAAAACATCAAAACGACAAATCTACATTACTAAGTAAAGAAAAGAGTCAATTTTAAAATCGTTCTTTCAATAAATTAGTAGATTCCTTACTGCTATACAGTATAGAAAGACATGGTGATCAAACGTCAACCTCATCTGTCACTTTGACAGTTCAATATACCTTCGGCGAAAAGTGGGTGTTGCTACCTTGCCCACCGCTGTAGAGAACTTTTATTCAGGCTTATTTGATTGCATATTTGATTTCGATCTAAGATGTTTGACGAATTACTTCGGCAGAAAATTCCCAATTATTTTTACAGATAAAAGTTCAATTTATCAGCTAACAATTTAGGTTTAAAATCGTTTAGCACACAAGCATGGATCAATAATAAAATTAATTACAATCGAATACAGCTCATTGGTAGACATTTATTAATTTCCTTCAGAAATCTTTTTCGACTCCGTCAAACGAACAGGGGCCTTACCATGAGCTCTTATTGCCATGATAGTTTCACTCTTTTGTGAGACAGACGTATGTGACGTGCATACATCTGTCACTGTCGCACAACTGAATTAACATTGCAATAAGAGCTCATGGTTGGGCCCCAGTCATTACAAAATAAAGTGTACTAATTATTGTTATAAAGTGCACTTTACTGAGCATCGGGTAGAGTTGTTGAGTTCCCAAAAGCAATGTTGCAAAATGACTGAACTTTCAATTTTCTTTGCGCGGACAGAAGTATGAGTAAGTAAGTTTTCAATAAAGTTACTTGGTAAGTATGTACATATATGCTAATACTAACACTAATCTATACATATACAGATAAATAAAATTGAAGTGTCTGTTTGTAATTCCAAAATAACAGCTTTTCACTAAATGCGTATGAAAGTATACACGCTACTGACATTAAAAAGCCAAGTTTCAAAAATTTTCTCTGTCTGTCAGTCTGTCTATTTGTTCCGGGTAATCTCTGAAACGGCTGGACCGATTTTAACGGGACTTTCACTGGCAGGTAGCTGATGGTTCAAGGAGTAACTTAGGCTACTTTTATTCATTAAAATTATTAGGGTTCAGCGACAATAAGGAAGAAACTAAATCTACGCGTGTGAAACCGCGGGGCACAGCTAGTCTATGTATAAAGCTTAGTTAGCCCATTGGATCGAGGAAGGCTAAATAATTATCATCACACTACGTAAACGACGGGTTGAAGTTAGCGTGAGCCCAACGTTACTAAGTAATCCACTTGGACGAACCGCGGACAGAAGTATGAGTATTATATAATATCAATATCTAATTGCATTTCAATAAATACCTACTAAGAGTAGGTACTTTCACTAAACGAATTCAATATCTCAAATTGAACACGAATGCAAGCAAAAAAGATAAGCACAGATAATAAATCCCTAGGTGTACGTATTATATTGCCGCCATCCAAATGACAAGATACCATAAATATTAATGTGCGTTCATCGCTGCATAAATCACCAAACGTAGCGAAGATATATCAGAACTTAGCACGTGAAATATGCGTTTACACAACGACATTAAAGCCCAAAAGCCCAAAATGTACAAAGGCAGGGTCCCTCAAAAGAAAAATCGGCAAAATTACAAGCATTTTGTCCGAGATATTTATCGGAACGGCATAAATTTGTCCTCCCACGTTCATGCAAGGAAGCGTGAGCTATGCCGAGCATTTGATGGTAAAATATACAAGCATTACATTACAACGTATGTTAAAGAAAAATAACGACATTCAAGCGAGGTATTTATAAGCTCTTTGGATAGATATTTGCCCTAGATAAAGGGAGCAAGTATCTATCTATACTCTATACCTATCTATATATATCTACATACATACATACATACAGATAAGTAAAATTAAAGTGTCTGTTTGTACTTTCAAAATTACACCTTTTGACTGAATGTATGTGAAAGTATACACGGTACTGAAATAGAAAAGCCAATTTTTTTAATGTTCTATGTCTGTCTGTCTGTCTGTTTGTTTGTTCCGGGTAATCTCTGAAACATCTGGACCGATTTTAACGGGACTTTCACTGAAAGCTGAAAGGAGTAACATAGGCTACTTTTATTTAGAAAATATATTAGGGTTCCGTGAAATAAAGCATAAAACTAAATCTAGGCGGGTGAAACCGCGGTGCACTATCTATCAAGCTATGGCAATACTAGCTTTTACAGGTGTCAAAAATAGTATATTGTTATAGTAAATACTGGAAGCAACTTAGCGTACATTTTATTCGCGTCGCGCCATACAGACAGACAGAGAGACTCATAAATTGACTACTAAGCTTTTATGTCAGCGCTCATAACCAAAGAAACTTTCAATTCCCATTTAATCTCCTTAGGATGGAATTTCGGAAAACCCTTAGCCTTCAAGGACGTACATTGGTAATCAAATTACTTGTTAATAATGAAGTCTTTAAAGAACTTATGTTCACCGTAGTTCATCATCATCATCCTCCTGCCCTTATCCCATGTTATTTGTGGACGGCGCAATGTGTTCTTCTCTTCCATTTCTCTCTATCAGCCGTCATATCTGTATTCACTCCCATTCGTGTCGTAGTTAATATTCTTATATATTAGACTAGCTGTGCCCCGCGGTTTCACCCGCGTAGATTTAGTTTCATCCTTATTGTCGCGGAACCCTAATATTTTTAATAAATAAAAGTAGCCTTAGTTACTCCTTGAAACATCAGCTACCTACCAGTGAAAGTCCCGTTAAAATCCGTCCAGCGGTTTCAGAGATTACCCGGAACAAACAGACAGATAGACAGAGAAAAATTTTAAAACTTTTTTTTGTGTAGCGTGTATACTTTCATATGCATTTAGTGAAAAGTTGTAATTTTGGAATTACAAACTTACAGACATTGCTTTTTAAATCTGGATTAGGGAGTGATTAGTTTGTACTAGGTAAAATGTATGTGATCATTTAAATAGGCTTTATAAATGTACATATCTGGCAGGCTGTGTATTTGTTGATCTTGGATGTAAAAAAGGAAAAAAATATCGCATACATTTTTACCATATTTTTTTTAGATGAATGCAACATATTTTTTAATAATGTAATTTTCCTAATGTTTTTACGAAGTAAACTTCTTTCCATAATTCCAATTTAACGCCGAAAGCTGAAGTCCTTGAGAGCCTTAATAAAATGTTTCACACTGTTATTAATTTTAATAAAAAATGCGAAGGCGCTTAGTCTATTTATTAAAGAATTTAAATTGCTGAACGCTGGCTTATGGAGTCTGTGAAGTTATTCGGGTGTTTTGTATATGACTACATTTTATCCGCGACTTCAAACGTAATCATCTCCCTGGCCTTATCCCATGTATTTGGGGTCAGCGCTTGATTCAACCCGATGTGGCTGATCACCTGATTTTTATACGAAGCGACTGCCATCTGACCTTCGTAACCCCTTTTTCGAAAAAAATCGGCATTCTGGGTTAAGCCAGTTGCAGACTTTCTTAGGCCTCTGACTGACCTGTAACGATTGCGAAAGATGTTAAATTGGCAACCGAGACCGACGGCTTAACGTGCTCTCCGAAGCACGGAGGGACCTCGGGCTGTCACCCACCCAGCTACTGGCTAGGCGTATGGTTCCTTAACTTTGCTGATCGCTTCATATGCGCAATAGCAACTGTGCCACGAGCCCCTCGACTTCAAACGTAATATGCTTTTTGATTTGTCGCTTGATTTGTCTGTCTATCTGCAATTCTCCTAATATTTTTTATACCGCGCTATTTTGTTACTGTGGGATATGGATCTTTGCAAGTGAAACCGAAAGAGAATAGATAGTCTATTTTATAAATGAACCCATCACTCTTACCAAAGCAATGAATAAAGTACATATGCAATGTAAAAACAAATGGTTCGTAAATTTATTAAAACGTTGTCATTGTATATGTACTTTGAAATAGTGTTGCGAAAATAATAACTATCGATATCGATATAATTTTTTATTTATTTAATTTAAAAATGAGAAATCACTGTTTCTTTTATAATTAAATTTTGTATAAGAATACATTTGACCCCAAGGACGGACAAAGTGTATTTCAAAAATATATATATGCGGAATATCAGTCGGGTAAACTCTTAAAACATAAATTTTCCTGAGAATCACACTTATAATTTAGGCCTTTATTAGATTTTAACAATGTACTTTAATAACGTCAGAATGACATTATACAGGATTATAAAGGCTACCGTCGGCATAGGGAGTTTGCTTATACTTAGAAAAACCCAGCAAGACACTAAACAATTATTATTTTCAAAAATATATATTCCATTTTGTCCATTAAATTAATTAAAATATTAATACACTCATGGACGCTAGTTAGCTAGCGTTCCTACTTGCTATAGTCAAATTTCAATAAAATATAATGTATATTTACAGCTACTTTAAACACAAGGGGAAGAGATTACCAGTCCCCAACAGCACCTATTCACAAGTATGACGTGAACACCCTTTTTAATCTGTGATTTGAATATATTTGCTACTATTTCAATTTCGATGCACTGGCCAAATGGCGAATAGACCTACTGAGTAAGGCGTATCCGAAACCAGATAACTACAAGCTCTTCCCCATGGGCAAGATCTGCCGGCTTGTTCGGAGAGTATTTGAGGAGTCAGGTACGTAGAGCATAAGGGCAAGGGCGGCACAAAAGATCCCAAGGGTTGACGTGCTTCCGGGCAACCGGACCCAATAATGCCACAAACAAGATAACTATTTCAAAGTCATTTGGTCACAAAGATCATTCAGAATTCAGTAGAACAGCAATTTCTATTTTCCAGGCAAAACATAATTGAATCAACCGAGTATTCGTTATGAAACTGTGACAGATATTATATGAGTACCAGCAAAACAATTAAGAACTGAAATTTTCGATTAACATGCAAATTATAACTGTGTTAACAAATTGATCCCTAGACGTTTTGACAATATAATTGTGTTGAGAGCAGATTTAATTTAGTTAGCAATCCACCTTACAGAAGATTGCAAACGAATGATGTATTGTGGGGTTTCAGATAATAACTTCATGTGGAAAGGGTTTAGGCTCGATAGTGCCCAAGTTTTGAGACAAGAGGCACATTCGTTCAAATTATAGATGCCTGTTTCTTCAGAAAATCACTGCAATTTCCAGGACCAACCGCTTTAGCATAGACATCGTCTATCCATACTGCTGCGAATGAATATATTCTCGTACATATACCGCACGCCCTCCTATTAAAGTGCAAAGAAGAACACCGGGTTGTAGGTTTTCCCGGTAAGAGCCCGATAAAAACCTCTGCTACGTTTATGTGTGTTTATTTTTATATGTGCCGTCACGAGCAATGAGCGCTGCCCTTGAATGTGCAGTAGTCATTTAATAAGTTTCTCGTTTTCTGTCTGTAAAGTGCGACGCAAATAAAATACATGCACAGGTGTAGTGGGGGTAGTACTATCGTCCCTGAGCGCCATCCATTCATGATCATTTCAGACCCACCCTACCCCTGGCACTTACTAATATTTTAAAGTGATAGGTACTTCACAGTCAAAAGGTAGGTGACGGTAACCGTTTAACACCGGAAGATCTCTTTGCTTGCCACTATTGTAAAACAGTCAACATTTTAAATCAAACATCGCCATATATACCGACGTTGACCCGAGAGTTGTATATAATTTAAAATTATCGACATCGATAAACGCCCACTCCCGTATGCATCGATAACGAAGTCTGCTGTCACTCAAAGATTTATTTTACGTTCAGTCGAAGACATCTTTTATTCATATTCATATCGACTGATCTCAGATATGTAGGCAGCTAATTGGAGGCTGCGAGCGCAAAAACATTATAAATAGGTCTTGTTTATTTAATTATAAACTGAAATGCATATAAATATATCGATTAAATCCTTGACAACCTGCATGGGGTCCATGACATGTGGATTTCATTTAAGCAGGGGCTTAACCTGAGCTCTACTGACCTCTTATGCAATGATAGTTCTGTGCGACAGTGACAGATTTATATACGCGTCATATACATCTGTCTCATTATATGAGTCAAACTATCATGGCAATAAGAGTTCATGATAATTCCCCAAGTCGTGACTTTAAACCACACCACAGTTAGAAATTAAATTGTTTGAATTTTAGGTTAGCTGTGTTACATAGAGTATACACAATAGAACGAATAGTTTTATTTATGTTTATCTGTGAATATGCCCCTGGAACTCAGTGGATCAATGTCAATGTATAGATATAGAGTAGTAGTGTCTGTGGAAACAAACTACTTTTTAAAAATATTGTCTACCTTTAGATAAAATCATTACGATGTATTTTTAAACGTCTCAAGGCACGTTACCATATCGACTGTGTGTGCAATACCTTTCTGCAACTTACATGTTTAAAGTACTTGTATGCTATAATGTTTTTAGAACGATATTTTTACAAGTTGACAACAACCTACTCATTTCACCAAAGAGCTAACCGACTTTTTTTTTAATTAGTGTCCCTACATTTATGATAAAGCCTGCAATAACTTCTCATACGTCTTTGATTAAATCCTAAGACGTAAATAAAACAGGGTTCCTTTTTGTAATATTCCTTTGAAAACAAACACTAACTGCAAGAATCCATCTTCTGAAATCCCAGCTCATTCCGAACCGTTATTTTAAAATTCAAATTGTTCCAACACATTATTCATTTCAGTGGAAAAAACACGTCAAAAACGCAATAACAGATCTAGACCGATATAAATCTCCACGAGGGGATTTAGAAATTGTAAATCCAGGACTAAGCTGGAGGCTTCTAGAAAAAACTGAACGTTTCCATATATACATATAAATACAAATTTAAGTGTCTGTTAGTGTGCAATACCAAATTAACAGCTTTTTACTATTGCATATGAAAGTATAAACATTACTGACATAAAAAAACGAATATAAAAAAAACTCTGTCTGTTTGTTCAGGGTAATCTCTGAAACAACT
This sequence comes from Watsonalla cultraria, assembly GCA_964035505.1. Taxonomy (NCBI): domain Eukaryota; kingdom Metazoa; phylum Arthropoda; class Insecta; order Lepidoptera; family Drepanidae; genus Watsonalla; species Watsonalla cultraria. Next base: position 4,252,609 of record OZ037734.1, on the reverse strand, counting down.
GGACCGATTTTAACAGGACTTTCACTGGCAGATAGCTGGTGTTACAAGGAGTATCTAAGTAAGACTATATTTATTTAAAAAAAAAGCCACCCATTAAATAAAAATAAAGTCTACGCGACTGAAACCGCGGGGCACAGCTATTAATAAATAGGTGAGTAATATATTTTTGATTCAATTATGAATGACAATCGGATTTACGCTCGTTGATTTATGTTTACAAAAACATGTATGAGCCATGAACGTAAGCTTGATTTATTCTGATGTAACTTGTCACAGATGATAAATATGTTCGAGATCTGCTAAATTAATACCGCGGACATGCGTATACAAAAGCAATTGGCTTAGTCCTAGCTAAGTAAATAAAGAAAAAGTTTATTCATAAATGTTTCTTATAATGTAATGTACGTTTTGTGAGTGTAAGCCAATTTTTGGATTTTCTTCGCGTAATAGTAAGTATTATATTAACCAGGAAACAGTGACATTTCCAATATATATAAATAACGGTTTCACCCGCGTAGATTTAGTTTCATCCCAATTGTCGCGGAACCCTTATATTTTTAATAAATAAAAGTAGCCTATCCTATCTCTGAAACGGCTGAACCGATTTTAACGGGACTTTCACTGGCAGGTAGCTAATGTCTCAAGGAGTAACTTAGGCTACTTTTAGTTGATTAAAAATAATAGGGTTCCGCGACCATAAGGATGAAACTAAATCTACGCGGGTAAAACCGCGGGGTTCAAAAAAATATAAATATATACCTCAGACAGCGATGGATCATCTCGGTATATATCATCTTCGTAGAATTATTGATGTTATAGACACCTCTGGCTAATAGTAAGCAAACAACAGACAAACTAATTAAAGAAACATTAACACAGCAAAAAGGTATACAGATCCCACATCGCTACATTCCAAGCTACATGAATCAAGTGAGATTTAAGTGATAAATTATGTAACTAAAACACTCTAGACAGTTTGAAAAAAGACGACGAACGAGCACAGTACATTTAACTAATTAAGCACTAACGTTCGGATTTTGTCCAATTCCAACTTGACAAGGATACTAACACACAGGTTAAATATTTAATTATACGTCACTAATTAAGAAAAGTTTTTAAGTGGCGACTGTAAACCCAAATTCATTTTGTTGAGACAATCCTGAGATGCCATTTATAAATATTTGTGTCGCTTTCAAAATGTATTGAATACTTTTGTGTTATCATGATGGATGTAACAAGGAATATTTAGGGCGGGTTCACATTGAAGCAGTTACTGTACCACTATTACGAGTTTGCCACCGTTTTCCTAATCTACACTCGCTAGCGTCTCCGTATATTTGTATGAGAAATTGTCGGTGACGCGCGTTGTGATAGTGCCTGCTAGCGGTGACATGAAGAACTAAAATATCTCATTCACATATTGTCGATGACGCTAGCGAGTATAGATTACGAACACTGTGCAAAATTCGTGATAGGGGTACTGTTATATGGGGCATAAGCTCTTATTGCCATCATAGTTCCATTGTGTGACAGTGACAGACTTAGACAAGTCATATACCGTCGTCGCGCGTGCATAAGTCGCTATGTGTTTATACACACTTTAGAAGACCCAAAAAATGATTTTCTCGAAATATGGCCCCAGATTTTTTTTTTTTTAATATTCTTACTATTGATACAAATAACAAATTTACATAGTTTTTTTTAGATTAATGTTGGATAGGTATTATTATTAATAATGACAAAATTATACAATACTGGAAATTTTGACACAGAGTTCACGAAATACACATAGCGACTTTTGCACGCGCAACGACGATACATCTGTCTCATAATAAGAGTTTAACTATCATAGCAATAAGAGGTCGTGGTGAGGCCCCAGGTTTGTTTTATCCGTAATTTCGGGGAAATCATTGCTAATCAAATTCCAAAGTATTACGTTTAAACGTGACAGTTGGTTAGTATGAATGTTTGTTACACTTTCACACAAAAACTACTGAACGGGATTTAATGAAACTTTACAAAGCTACATTATTCTAAAGTATATACAATAATCCCTACTAATATTATAAATGCGAAAGTAGCTCTGTCTGTCTGTTAGACTGTTACGCTTTCCCGCTTAAACCTCTCAACCGATTTTGATGAAATTTGGCACAGACAATCTTTAGACCCTGAGAAAGGACATAGGCTACCTTTTATTTATTAAAAATATTAGGTTTCCGCGACCATAAGGATGAAACTAAATCTACGCGGGTGAAACCACGGGGCACAGCTGTTGTAGACTTTAATTTTATAAAGATATTGTGTGAATTGTCCAATATATAAAGATAAGTAAAATCCTGCGCAGACGGAGTCGCAGGCACCAGCTAGTGATTTCGTAAATTTTACTATGCCCACAACGTCACTCGGGCAGAAATGGGCAAAATATAGAAATCTTTACTAATGTTAAAAGACAAAAAGACTGCTATTACTATCTTATCTTATACCTTTAAACGAGCAATTCTTGTATATATATAATCTGGATCTCGGGAACGGCTGCAACGATTTTCATGAAATTTTGTATGTAGGTGGTTTCGGGTGCAAAAAATTGATCTAGCTAGGTTTCACTTTCAGAAAACATCATTTTGACCATGTTTTCATGCATTGAAAAACTCATAAAATATCAATACAATACGACAGTAAATTTCGCCGACAACTGTCATGTTATGATAGCTCAGAGGTGAGGCTGTCAGCTTACGAGGTGATAACGAAACTAGAGTACCCCGGTTCGAGACTGACGTTCGATTTTTTTCTTTTGATTCCTTTTTTTTCTTTCGTGCGAAAAAGTTTAGGTTTTTGTGATAAAAAGAAACCGAGCACGGCTAATTAGTTATTATTAACGCTTTGAAATGAATAAGATAATATAAATTGCTATTTTTGGAATACAGCCGATAGTTATAACATCGAAGCACAACTCAATAAACCATTAAACATAGTTTTAATGACACACAGACGGACAAACCTCATCATTACTTTGATATAAAACGTATTTAAGTTGCAGTAATAAGCTACTAGAGACAGAAACCGTAAAACGGTCATAATAATCAATTAACACAAATTATTATTAATTATATTTTATAAGCTTCAATAAATTTCCTTATTTTAATTAAACTACAGTTGATCATCGGTGGCCATTGAAGACGTGTTCTTATAAATATAATCCATTTATTAATTAATTATTAAACCGGTTCATTTTAATAATGTCTTTATTAACATCTTTAAATTGGCATTATTTAGTCTACAATCTGGTATTTATTATACCTATAGAGGTGTTTAATATAATTTTATTATATTACTAGCTGTGTCTCGCAGTTTCACCCGCGTAGATTTAGTTTCATCATTGTTGTCGCGGAACCCTAAAGTTTATTATAAATAAAAGTAGCCTAAGTTACTCCTTGGAACATCACCTGCCAGTGAAAGTCCCGTTAAAATCGGTCCAGCCGTTTCGGAGATTACCCGGTACAAACAGACAGACAGACAGACCGAGAAAAATTTTAAAACTTGGTTTTTTAGTGTCGGTAGCGTGTATACTTTCCTATGCATTTAGTGAAAAGCTGTTATTTTGGAATTACAAATAGACACTTCAATTTTGTTTATCTGTATAGATGTATAGATATGTAATTTATTTTGGAATGTCAGATTGGCTAAGTAAGAGACATTACGATAATGATCTACTGAAATTCGTTTACGGCGGCTAATCTCAACGAGGATTAGCCGTGTGTGCAGGCCATAGTGCACAAATTGTGTGCGCAAACACAGGTGCACTCTTTATTCCCTTACTGTCATAGTCCGATGGGACGGCAGTCCGACGTGACCAGAGAGCGATCATCCACGTTATTCACTAAGTTCCTCAGCGTCGAGTGTCGGTTTTAAAGATATAAAATTGAACCGTATCCTCTATGTAGTATGTATCAATTGAAACCAACGCTCGTCGTCGAGTTCGACGCTGAGAAACCTTAGTGAATTACGTGGCAAGCGTGGGGCCAACGGCTTAACGTGCTTTCTGAGGCACGGGATGGAATAAACACCGCCTACTTCCAAACTCTGGGCATTAATTGTGAATGTGAAAAACCAATATAAATTTTTGACCTAAACAGGGTCCGCATGATCGACAGGCGAACTTACTAACCACTAAACCAACATGCTGCCTCGAGGTCCTAGGTTCGATCCCGAGTCGAGCAAGTGTTATTGTCTTTTTCCATCTGTTATTTCCCAGTCCGGAGTCTGGATTAGTAGGACTTAAATATAAGTTTATACTAGAGATGTAACGGATATTCGGTAACTATCCGGCGGCCTTAATACTATCCGGCCGGATACCGGATAGGCTTCTCTACGATGTAAAAAAGAAAAAAAAAAAAAGTAATATATATCGTATATATATATACTATATACAGCACATATGTACTAGCGGAACACTTCTGCCTACTCCTTCGGGGAATACAGACATGAGTATTCATTAAACACATCTATACAGATAAATAAAATTGAAGTGTCTGTTTGTAATTCCAAAATATCAGGTTTTCACTAAAAAACCAAGTTTAAATGTTTTTCTCTGTCTGTCTGTCTGTTTGTTCCGGGTAATCTCTGAAACGGCTGGACCGATTTTAACGGGACTCACTGGCAGGTAGCTGATGTATCAAGGAGTAACTTAGGCTACTTTTATTTATAAAAAATATTAGGGTTCCGCGACAATAAGGATGAAACTAAATCTACGCGGGTGGAACCGCGGGGCACAGCTAGTTTTAAAAAAAGTATGTATCAAAACGGATATCAATTACACTTTAAAAAAAGATTTACTTAACGAGATAAATACAGCGTACAAAGATCTTGATATTGTCAGCGAATGTTTTTCCTCGGAATTCGGATAACACTTATTCATTTCACAGTATCTTATATCGAACCGCAAATTTAGGGCCCAAAGCCCTTGATACGCCGATTTATTACACCCGAGAAGGGTTATTGAATTGGATGACGTCAACACTGATATATGCAACTTATTGTATTACTTGTTTAAATCCGCGACTTCGTTCGTATTTTTAAATAGCCTATATCGGTCCATGGGATCGAATCCCTTTACAAATTTCAGCAAATTTATCCAGCGGTTTAAACAGAGATATTTTCTACTCACAAGATGGCGCCACAAGTCAGTTAGATCGCTCAAGCCTTATTATTTCTTACGTTCTTCTTATATCTATAAATTGCTCCCTTCTTCTGATAACTTACGGATAGGGCACATTTCCTATCTATACATCTATACAGATACATAAAATTGAAGTGTCTGTTTGTAATTCCAAAACAGCTTTTCACTAAATGCATATGAAAGTATACACGCTACTGACACTAATAAACCAAGTTTTAAACTTTTTCTCTGTCTGTCTGTTTGTTCCGGATAATCTCTGAAACGGCTGGACCGATTTTAACGGGACTTTCACTGGCAGGTAGCTGATGTTTCAAGGAGTAACATAGGCTACTTTTATTTATTAAAAATATTAGTGTTCCGCGACAATAAGGATGAAACTAAATCTACGTGGGTAAAACCGCGGGGCACAGCTAGTCTACAATATTTATAAGGATTAACATGAGTATACATATGGATGCTAGATAATATGGATGTTAGAGTATTATTGTATCGAGTGAGTAAGATGATTGCTCCATCGAGAGGGTAGACAAAGTGGGTAAACTAGACCTAAGTATCTTAACTTGTCTTTAGAATTTATTAAATTAACTAGCTGTGCCCCGCGGTTTCACCCGCGTAGATTTAGTTTCATGCTTCATGTCGCGGAACAATAATATTTTTAATAAACAAACGTAGCCCATGTTACTCCTTGATACATCAGCTACCTGCCAGTGAAAGTCCCGTTAAAATCGATCCAGCCGTTTCAGAGATTACCCGGAACAAACAGACAGACAGAGAAAAATTTTAAAACTTGGTTTATTAGTGTCAGTAGCGTGTATACTTTCATATGCATTTAGTGAAAAGCTGTTTTGGAATTACAAACAGACACTTCAATTTTATGTATCTGTATAGATGTATAGATTTACAAATCTGGAGAATTCACAATTTTTGTGGAAAATAATTAAGCTGTTAAAAAACTGTTCTTAAAGCTGTTACTCCAGCAAAATGACAGCAGTGTGCCTGAACCTCATACTCATTGGACAGTTTTAGTTCGAATTATTACTTAATTCTTTAAATATTTAACATTTAAGATCAATCCGTTATCCAGCCTACGTTGAATGTGGGTTAAAGAAGCAATGAGAATATAAAGTGCGTCCGCCCTCATGACCATAACTAGAGGAGCTGTCCGCCATACAACAAACATAAGGCAACAGAAGGACATCTTCCTACATTGGTCGAGAATCGTCGTACGCGCGCACTATAACAAAAAGACCCACACATCCGTAGATTTCGTTTTCGACTCAGTAGATTCGATAATGGCTCTGGGCCTACTCGCTTTATCCGAAAAACGAAGCTTCGGCCGAAAGTTCGCAAAGTTCCTACCACGGTTATTATTCGTTCTAAAATTACGTCCGAACGTGGTCCGCTAGAAAATTATTTGATGTTTATATTTTCTAAACCAACTTTAATTAAATTATTAGACGAAGAAACATTTGAGTATGATAAAAACAAAGCGATAATGAAACTACGTTTAATTTTCGTTCGTTCACGAAGTTTCGTTTTCGGAGAAAGAGAGTAGACCCCCTGACATCGCGCCTGTGTTGCGTACAGATACAAAATGAATACAATTAATTAAATATTGTATACAATACTCCCTTCACTTCGCTAACTCGCCTGCGTGACAATAAGACTTGACGTTTTAAGTTTTCGGGTATCCCTTTCCAATTTACACTTCTCTAGGTTCAGCGGTTTAATGCGTTGATATGAAGGTCAGATCTTATTATATGTATAAAAATCCCTATTTCCTCAGTCACGCCATCACACGTGAACGACTAGACTGATTTTAACGGGACTTTCAGATAGCTGATATTTTTAGGAGTAATTCTGGCTAATTTAATTTAGAAAAAATCGTTTCTCGAAATAAAGCATGAAACTAAATATACGCATGAAGCCGCTGGCTACAGCCAGTTTTGTTTAGGAGAAATCCTTTAGTGTATTTTTATTTTGTGGCTATACTTATCTGAGATGCAGGATAACGGATAAACGGGTACATGTCTTGGGAGGGGACAGTGGGTGGTTACCGATGGATCATTGTCGGTGTTTGGAAACGCTTACCAATTATTATTGCTCTTTCATAATGATATAATTATCAAGTTAATACTTATAACAGACTTTTGCATCTTCTTACAAGGAACGTCGAATAATTCATTTAAACATCATTATAGTTTATGTTTACTCGCTGATAGTGAGCTATCCATTGCTGAAAGAAGTTTCAAGATTCGTTTAGTAGTGTCGGAGCCTATTCAATACAAACAAACAAAGAAATCTTACCTCTTTATAATATTAGTATAGACTAGCTGTGCCCCGCGGCTTCACCCGCGTAGATTTAGTTTCACCCTTATTGTCGCGGAACCCTAATATTTTTAATAAATAAAAGTAGCCTATGTTACTCCTTGAAACATCAGCTACCTACCAGTGAAAGTCCCGTTAAAATCCGTCCAGCCGTTTCAGAGATTACTCGGAACAAACAGACAGACAGACAGACAGACAGAGATTTTTTTTTTAAATTGGTTTTTTTGTGTCAGTATCGTGTATACTTTCATATGCATTTAGTGAAAAGCTGTTATTTTGGAATTACAAACAGACACTTCAATTTTATTTATCTGTATAGATATAGATAATAATGTATTATGTATTTTAAATTAATTACTTATTCAAAAAGCTTTTTTTAAATATCCAAGTAGTTAGCATAGAAATTGGCCTAAATATTAATTGCAAAGTATGTACTAATATACATTTTTCGTTAACTAATTTTGGTAATAAGATAAACTTTAAGAACGAAGCGAACCAGTCACATAAATAGGTAATGCAGCTATCGTGATATCCAAATAGATGTCATGACGGATTAACATAACACAGGTAAAGCAGGCCACTCATGCTGCCATTAAAATTCAACCTTTGCTAATGTACAAGCCAAGAATGTAGGTTACAGTAGTAGTGTATTACAATACCGATAGATGGAGCTAATAATATTGTGAATCACGCTATAGAGATTCCCTCCGGTGTACGTATATACTAAGACTCGCTGCATAATAAAAAAAACATTTTACTCTTTGGTATAATCGTTCTTTAATTACGATCCCAAGTACCTACTCGAAGGCCATTGTACTGAGTTTGTTCACCTAATTTAAAAGATAATATTTATATTTTTGTTAGAAATTAATAAAATAAATACTGAACCGATTTCAAATATTACTTCACTAATAAATGCTACATAATTATTTAGCAACATAAGCTATCTGTAAAGATAGCTTAATATTATAAAGAGGTAAGATTTGTTTGTTTGTATTGAATAGGTTCCGACACTACTAAACCAATCTTGTAACTCCTTTCAGCAATGGATAGCTTCACCATCAGCGAGTAACATAGGCTATATTTTATCCCAGTACTCCCACGGAAACGGGAAATACGCGGGTGAAACCGCGCGACCTCCGTTAGTTAATTATAAGCGAATAAAACCTCGAGGCACAGCGAGTCTTTAAAGTAGCACAAATCCATGTATCACAATGCGCGCGAAGGGAATGCTAGCATTGCGCAAAAGGGATGCAAGAATCACGTTTTGTAGTTTACTGCGCGCCGATTTAGAGTTATCGTAATGAATATGATAATAAATAAGTTTGCAAACATAACAGGGGAATGAAATGAGCTGTTATGCGCGTACGCACTTCATTTATTTATAACTAGCTGTGCCCCGCGATTTTCCCCGCGTAGATTTTAGAATTTCATGGGTAGCCCGCGGAACTCTAATAATTTTTTTTAATTAAAGGAAGCCTAAGTTACTCGTTGTAACATTAGTTTTTATGCTGATTAGCTGGAACAGACAGACATATACAAAGGCGGACAGACAGATGGAAGAAAAATTTAAAAAAAAATTTTTTTTTATATTTATCATATATATTTTTATTTTTAAGTGAGCTGTAATTTTAGAATTACAAACAGACACTTCAATTTTATATGTCAGTAGAGATGTATAGATATGGATGTATAGACTTATAGATGTATATATATTCTTGCGTTGAATGAAAGCGACTTGTAAAGGACTTTCGACGTGAATGATGTTTCCATTGTAAGTATTTAATAGTAATATATTCACAACAGGAGTATTTTATAACCGATCAGTTTTATACGTCAGAATGTTTTCAATGAGACAGAGGTACCTTTTCAAGTTGGTAAGTAACTTTAATTTCCTTTTGAGAAATTTTTTTCAATAAAATACATATAGAATAGTTTAAATAAGATGATAATGTCTTTGAAATATTATTTAAGTCACAGGCAATTTCATAAAAAAATATCATTTATTTCAATAAAAAAAGTACACATCTAGAATAGTAGCGGTACAACTATTTATAGATCTTCTCGGAAGTGTTCCAAATATAAACATAACAATAAATAGTGATTATCTGCGACTATGTAGAGATTGGACCGAGAGCACCGCGTCGACCTCTGTTCGCTCCTGTGAGCCTTTATACACTGCCATTCACACCGCTATGAAACGGTGAAAGACTAACATTCTCTTAGGACAAATCTAAACATATTGAAAACAACAATAGCCCCTACTAGGCTAATTTTGTTCTCTGGAATATATATTATGTAAATCTAAACAGGTGAACAAAATGGAAATGTCTGTTTGTAATTCCTCACTAAATGCAAATGTAAGTAAGTACTGACATAAAAATACAATTTAAAAAAATCTCTGTCCGTCTGTCTGTTTGTTCCTCTGCTAATTCCTGAAACGGCTGGACGGATTTTAATGGGGCTTTCACTGACAGATAGCTGATGTTTCAAGGTGTAACTTAGACTACTTGTATTCAGAAAAAAATATTATGGTTACGCGAAATAATATAAGCTACACTAATACAAGTATAAATACAACATAAGACTTTGAAACAATTATAAATCAAATGTACAATTTTGACACATGTAAAAATCACTTTTTCCGTAGTTGGGTTTTAATTTTTAAACATACTTTTTAGCCGTGATAATGTAGCGACAGACGGAAACACTTTCGTGTTTGTAACACGAATTAAAATACGTTAAAGGAATAGGAAGCTTTATAGCTATATTGGTCTGGCAGGTATCTTAGCGGTGCGTTTGATTAGCTATTGCTAGAAATATTAACTATCTATCTAATAATGTTTATTGCAGTTATTAAACGAACATAGTAATTACTGTAACAATGTTGCTTTCGCAGAGACAATTGCCGGTGGGGATATTTTAATTTATTCTTTCCGCAGTCTTCGAGTGGGTACTGTAACACCCGCGCACCTAATTTACACCTAAGGCTATGCCTATTGGGATTATTTTTCATAAATTGGCTGTGAATGCACTATAATTTTAATTTTTTTTTACTTAATTAGCTACCACTAGCTTTACGTTGGGGTTTTACCCCCCGTTAATCCTATATCAAGACAGATAAATACAATTGAAGTGTCAGTTCGTAATTTCCAATTAACAGCTTTTTTCACTAATTGCATACGAAAGCGTGTACGGTAATCAATGAAAATATAAAAAATATTTTTTTTTCTTATCTGATCTCCGAAACGGCTGGATTGAATTGATAGAACTTTCACTGGTAGATAGCTAATGCTACAGGGAGTAACTGAGGATAACCTTTATTAAAAAAAACCGATCTAGTTTTTTTTATTTTTTAAAGGGCACAGCTAATCAATATATGAATATTTCCCCAAATCGGTCCCAACGTTTCGAGGACAATGAAATAAAAAAAAAACTGTTTTTTTTTTTTTTTTTTAACTTTTAGTGAAACCATTGCAGTTATTTATTTGACACACATTTATAAAAGTACATTAAACTTCTGCACTGGTGACAACGTAAAAGTTATTGCAAAACTTTTTCCTACGTGTTAAAATACAATGATACCAGAATATCAAACTAAAATAAAACAAGACTTAGATCACATTTCACATAATAAAACCTCACCAACGTACGGAACCTGACTACTAAGACGGTAATCTTTACAACATTAAGTTAATTAAGTGCCTAAGTTGTTCCTTAGTTTGAAGCTAAATGGAGTTCAACTATTAAAGGTCCCGTATAGATTAAATTTAGCAATCAAATGATAAGATCGGGGTATATTGAACACTTCCCTACTTCCGCACCATATTATAGGACTCAAGGAATCGTCGGGTAATAGAACTAATTTATATCAGTTTAAGAGGACTATAAGAAGTTGAAAGTTATTTTAGTTGGTTTAGATTTTAGGTAAAGTGGTGATAAAACTATTATCAGTGTTCATTCATATGACCTTACTAAACATAGTCAGTACAGAATCGATCTAGGAACAAATCTGATCGTTCAAAATTACACACTCACACAGACACGTGCATCTACGAGTTTTTTTTACGGTGAAGGATAATATTGTGAGGGAATTTGTCTGTAAAGTAATTCAACAACGTATGCGTGAGATGACGATGGATCATCTGTCATGTTGGCACTAAATATTTTTCGGTGATAGGTGGGTATTATTGGGAACACTACTAAGATAGCATAAACGTTGTTATTCTTTTACTAGTTCTGCCTCGCGGTTTTACCCGCGTAGGTTAATCCTACTCAAATATGTACGGTCGAATTGTGGAGCCTCCTTCCTTTTTTCGAAGTCAGTTTAAAATAATTTTATTTGATTATACCTTTGGCAAAGTACTTTCAAATCGTCAGAATGATTTGATTAGGTATACGTACAGGATTATACAATAAATACTATGATAGTAAGTGATATTTTTTCCTTACCTGATGTCCAAAAGATAAAGAAATTTCGTCAAATATATACCCTCAGTAAAATATAGTATATATATACGGGTAATACCATATTACATAATACATATCTATACATCTATACAGATAAATAAAATTGAAGTGTCTGTTTGTAATTCAAAAATTACAGCTTTTCACTAAATGCATATAAAGAAAGCATACACGCTAATGACACTAAAAAAACAAGTATTAAACTTTTTCTCTTTCTGTCTGTCTGTCTGTTTGTTCCGGGTAATTTCTGAAACGGCTGGACGGATTGTAACGGGACTTTCACTGGTTGGTAGCTGATGTTTCAAGGAGTAATTTCGGCTACTTTTATTTATTAAAAATATTAGGGTTCCGCGACTATAAGGATGAAACTAAATCTACGCGCGTGAAACCGCGGGGCACAGCTAGTTCGAAATAAATTGTTTAACTGAAATTACTTCATATCAAAATAGAGAGTACGAAATCCCATTCAATAAATCAAGGCATACATGTCTGCCGCATTCCGTGCAGGTATAAAACCGTAGTGGGTGCCATAAAATACATGCACCGGCATCGAACCTGTACCTACATTACGCGATGTAACCGCCACGCACCTAAACCGGCCCGATAGCCATCTTAGATCACTTAGGTAATGTTGCTTGGGTAATCTAACTTGCCTGTTTATAACGTTGCTTTTGTATGCGACTTATACACGTGAAGTGTATCTAATATCTATACAGATAAATAAAATTGAAGTGTCTGTTTGTAATTCCAAATTAACAGCTTTTCACTAAATGGATTTACAAATAAATAAAATTGAAGTGTCTAGTCATTACTACAAAATAACAGCTTTTTTATAAATGCATATGAAAGTATATAATTACGGTAACTACATGGAATACAATTTTTTTTTCTCTGATCGATTTAAACGGGACTTTCACTAGCAGATAGCTGTTACAAGAATAGATAGGCTACTTTTGCGTCTCTTGCGTAGCAGGCGACTGCTCAAACCCTATGACTACCACGGCTGTGTGCGGAGTAGTTCTAAATACTATTCCACGAAAGGGTAGGCAGAGGTATTGTAACAACAACACCCACATTTCACCGAAGATGATTAAGTGCCAACGTGACAGATAGTGAGTCTATCGCTGTCTCAGGCACGTCTTTTGAATTACTCTATTACGCAAGCTTGAATCCCAGGGGACCCGCATCAATGAGTTTTTCTTAAAACTTATGTACAGTGATTTTCACACCACGTGCTTTACGGTGAAGGAAAACATCGTGAGGAAACCTGCACATGTCTCCTCATACATTTTTGAAAAACTCATTAATGCAGGTCTCGCTGGGATTCGAGCTTGCGTAGCAGGCGACTGCTCCAACGCCACGGTCACCAAGGCTATAAGCGGGGTAATTTATACTGATATTATAAAGACGAAAGATTTGATTGTTTTTTTGTATTTATTTGCATTGAATAGGCTCCGAAACTACTTGACCGATCTTGAAAATTCTTTCAGCAATCGATAGCTACATCATCAGCGAGTAACATTGGCTATATTTTGTCCCCGTACTCCCACGGGAACGGGAACTACGCGGGTGAAACCGCGTGACGTCCGGTAGTTAATTATAAGCGAATAAAACCTCGAAAATGTTTGCTATCACCATATGCTAGGCACAGATGTAAAGTTGATAGTAGGACTAGGTGAGAAGGCTCATTAGATAGTTGTGATCGCGGACTGCGTGTGCGCACCGTTAGCTTTATCGCTAAGAATCGCGGGTCACAGGTTGCCGAGATTTCAGGCCGATACGGATATCAATGCTTTGAAATATACTGATAATAATTATCCACATAATACTCTACTTGGAATATAAATATTGATAGTATATTAAGAGTGACCATAATGAGTAACTAGCTTTACCCTGCGGTTTTACTCGCGGAACACTTATGTTTTTATAAATAAATAAACGTAGCCTAAGTTACTTATTGTAAAATTTGCTACCTACCAGTGAAATTTCCATTAAAATCTGCCCAGCCGTTTCGAAGATTAGCCCGAACAAACAGAAAGACAGAAAAATATTGAAAATTAGTTTTTCTGTGTATCATGCATACTTTCATATGAATTTAGTGAAAAACTGTTATTTTGGAATTACAAACAGCCACTTCAAATTTATTTATCTGTTTACGTATACGGTACCTAAAATTAGTATATTAAAACAGCTACAATAGTAATAGTAAGAGATAGATGAAGGTAGATATTTGTGTTCTCGTATCTCCCGGTATCTAAGTTAGGAACACAATCGACCACATTCGTGTCGGCGTGCGCAACGCAGCGTTATTTATGAACTCTCAGTGTTTGAGCGATAATACCAAGGGCTGTTATCGTCTCAGATAACGACTAGTGTTGGGTGGGAATGGTTATTTCTGACATTATTACTATAATTATATATTAATAAATATTCCGAAAAAATTAGAGGAGCTCGTGGCACAGTTGCTATTGCGCACATCATTCGATCAGCGAAGTTAAGCAACCATACGCCTAGCCAGTAGTTGGATGGGTGACGAGTTCCCTCCGTGACTCGGAGAGCATGTTAAGCTGTGGTCCCGATTGCTAATTTAACATCTTTGGCAATCTTTACAGGTCAGTCGGAGGCCTAAAAATAATCTGACAACTGGTTTAACCCAGATCACAGATTTTCCTCCTAAATGGGGTTGCGAAGGTCAGCAGATGGCAGTCGCTTCGTATAAAAATCAGGTGATCAGCCACATTAGGTTGAATCAAGTGCCGACCCCAAAAATGTATGGGATAAGGCCAGGGAAATGATAAAATATTCCGAAAAAAACTATTAAGAGCCGTGGTGGCCTTGGGGTTTGTGCAGCCTGCTACGCAAGCGACGCTACTTCGGAGCCTGCACCCATGAGTTTTTCTAAAAACTTAAGTTAAGATTTCCCACCACGTACTTTATGTTGAAGGAAAACATCGTGAGAAAACCTGCATATGTCTGAGAAGTAATTCAATGATGTATGTATAATAAGCATTGCCTGAGAAGACAATGGCACTTAATCAAGTTCGGTGAAAAGTGGGTGTTGTTATTACAATACCTCTGCCTACCCCTTCGGGGAATACAGATCAAATAAAGATAATTTTAATCTATACAGACAAATAAAATTTAAGTGTCTGTTTGTAACTGCAAAATAACAGTTTTTCACTAAATACATATGACAGTATACACGCTACTGACACTGAAAAACCAAGTTATAAAAATTTTCTCTGTCTGTCTGTCTGTTTGTTTGTTCCGGGTAATCTCTGAAACGACTGGACCGATTTTAACGGGGCTTTCACTGGCAGGTAGCTGATGTTTCAAGGAGTAACTTAGGCTGCTTTTATTTATAAAAAATATTAGGGTTCCGCGACAATAAGGATGAAACTAAATCTACGCGGGTGAAACCGCGGGGCACAGCTAGTTTTAAATAAAAATCTATATACATTTCAGTACCTCCCAATGAACACAAATCCTAAATTACTCAACTCCTTATATGTAAAACCGTACATCCAGTCCTAACTGTATGTAAATTTCCTTCACACGTGAGCACAAATAAATCGTGACCAATATCTATTGCAATAAGCATTAATTTGACTCGCACAATATAACATTCACATTCCATGATTGCATTCAAATCCAGCCTTCACATTGTATCCCTTATTAGGCATCCCCTATTTCTCACTATCATCCACTTAAAACAACATCAAAATCAGCTCAGCTGGATCGGACGTTGGATCTCCATTTAAGATGCGCGCGCACCGTAATATAATGCTACCATTAAGGATAACGTCAGATTAGATTCGCGGCACCATATTTAGATTGAAGATAGTGTTGCCCTACCATTTGTATTGTAGCGAGCTTTAAAATAATCGTTTGTAAATGTAAAGAGTTTTCCAAAATTCTCTAGTCCTATCTGCTTACTTGCATTCAGAAATCTAATTAAAATCGGGGATTTTTTTAGGAAAGTATGGTTATTTTTTGGAAATCAAAGACTTTATTCAGTTTAGGCCCAGGGGCCCAACCATGAGCTCTTATTGCCATGATAGTTTCACTCATTTATGAGACAGATGTATGTGACGTGTATACATCTGTCACTGTCGCACAACTGAATCATCATTGCAATAAGAGCTCATGGTTGGGCCCCTGGTAAGGCACTTGAGTGAGGACGAACATTTACCACCGGTTCGGAAACTAGCCTTCTGAGAAGAACTAACAAGATAACTCAGCTGGCATCATGTACATAGTAAACAATGATGGTTACAGAAAACATCACTTAAAATTATTCTCAAAAACAATTAAATTAAAATGGTTCAGAAAAACACTTTGAATGAAATTCTACCCCTTCCTTTTCACCCAAAGTTCAATTTGCAGTTACATAAAATGTTTTTGCCCTGAATCAAGAATCGAACCCACGACCCACCCAGGCAGGTATACTAACCACTAGATCAACGGTGTCGTCAAGTGTGAATGTGCTGTGAATTTTAGCAAGTGTGTGTATCGGAGACACTCCTTGCCCGATGTAATCTTGAGTTAGGCTCGAGGAAATCCTGGCTAAAGAGGAAGGACCACGTCACCTTCCGGCTGACGCAGGTACTCACCGGACACGGGTGTTTCGGAGAGTACCTGAATCGGATCGGTCGCGAACCGACGACGCAATGCCACCATTGCGGCAGTGACCGGGATTCCGCACAGCACACGCTGGAGCAGTGCCCAGCGTGGAGCTCGGAACGGCGAATCCTGGTCACCAGGATCGGGCAGGACCTCTCTCTGCCACGCGTAGTGACGGCTATGCTGGCAGACAGAGAGGCATGGAAGGCCGTAGTCTCCTTCTGCGAGACAGTAATGTCCCAGAAGGAGGCCTCCGAGCGGGATCGGGAGAGAGCCGATCCCTCTCGGAGACGACGGCGACGGCGGGGCGGAGGCAACGCACGCCCCGGACCGTCCACCCAATAGCCAGGGTCTAAGAATTTGGCTATGGTATCCCCTGCCTGTCGTAAGAGGCGACTAAAAGGGGGCCGGAGGGCCTGCTGGCGGTGGTCGGGGTGGGAGCTTTGACCACTGAGCCGCGGGCCCGGGAAGGTGGCAGCGCGATGTGGCTCGCGCTGCCTTGCACAGCGAGGTCTCTAGGGGCGGCGACTCAGCTGCCCCGGGGATGTGCCCCGGAAAAGTGTGGGGGGACACCGGTGCGATCTATCAGAGTACCCGGAGTCCCCCCTGAACACTGAGGATGGCCACCGGGGGGGTTTTAGTGCGGTAAAAATCCCACATACCCTGATCTGCCTCTCCCAGGGCGGTCGGGGACCTTTTGAAGGTTTCCCCCTCGTCAATAAAAAAAAAAAAAAAAAAAAAAAAAAAAAAAGGCTCGAGGAAATAGCTGGCATTTAGATATTGGCACCGGTATTATCTTGCGAAATTATTACATTGTAATGTGGTCGATCCCGAAATAACGAGCTATCTAACTACTAGTAATATAATGTAAAGGACACTGATAACTATTACAGGTCGCTCTAATTCCACCTTATCTGAAAGGTGGAATATTGGATAGTGATAGAACCTTAGAGGCCTTCTGGTAGTGATTTGAGCAGCATTTACGTGTTTTACAGACATTTTTGTGTACTTCAAATCGACATTTCTTAAGAGTATTTTAATTTTAAAAGCTTTTAGAGTTAAATCCCTCATGCTCTTGAAATGAAATCCAGCGACCAATTTGGTCTAGATTCCATACTGCTTAGTAAGCATTGTCAATTCATTACCGCAGGAATATCACATAAGGTAGCATTATTTGACTACGATCTTCTGTAAGGTGGAGGTACAGTCCCCAGTCGGGCAGCTGCAGATCTTTAACATCGCTCCAATAATGCCCAACTTCTCTTGAAACTACGAATATTATCAACATTCATAATATCTCCTGCCCTTGGGCCCTACCATGAGCTCTTACTGCCATGATAGTTTCACTTATTTATGAGACACGTGTATGTGACGTGTAACTGAACTATCATTGCAATTTGCAATAAGACCTCATGGTTGGGCCCCAGATCCTATGTCTTTTCGCTGGTTGTACTCGTAGGTTTTACAAACTAATTTTAGCTATTGTTTAAGTACTGGATAGGCGAAAATTATTGTATCATTTTAATATTGACTGATGCCAAAAATTACACTGACTGCAAAATTTGACAGCGTATTTTCACAATATACGCATGAGCTTCTTACAGCAGTACGGAATCTACGAAAAAATCTTTTGAAATTATACGCACCAAGAAAATTGTCTGTAGGATATCACGTCGTCGCCGATCGCGTATTACTTACACCATTTACTTATTTTGCAGACATTTGACTAAATATAGTAAATTTTAAAAAGTTTTCCATTGACGAAAAAATATCTAGATTCAATACATATTATATATATTTTATAGTGTGGTAATCGAAGGGGAATTTGATTAGTCTTAAATCAATAGTAATAAATCCTAAAATTATAGCTAGATAGATATATATGTAAATAGATGATCAATTAATTTTTATCGTGCAATCAACCCTAAGTATTACATAGAGTTGCACTGCACGTTACATTGACTAGGTGCAAAAGTATGTGCCAATACAAACACCGCGGGTCGTAATGTCACTACGATATCATTAACAGGTATTTATGTGGCAGATAAACCTATCGGTGGGAACCAGGAATCGAACCTCGATGTCGCAACACTAGCCAATCATTATGTAATAATGGCTTATGGCTAGAACTTTCTATTTAGGCTTGTCTATTAAGGAATACTTAGGTATAAAGATGATTCATTGGGATATAAATGAGATGTTAACTAGCTCTAGGAACTGACTTCAGACACTAAATTAAAGATGTCACATTTGTTTGCGATCTTCTTTAGAGTTGAGAGACTTATTAAACCGTGGGCTATTGTGAGCCGCCATAGTTAAAACTAGTTGTGCCCCGCGGTTTCATCCGCGTAGATTTAGTTTCATTCTTCATGTCGGGGAACCCCAATATTTTAATTAAAAAAAGTAGCCTAAGTTACTCCTTGAAACATCAGCTACCTGCCAGTGAAAGTCCCGTTAAAATCCGTCTAGCCGTTTCAGAGATTACCCGGAACAGACAGACAGACAGACAGGCAGACAGAAGTTTAAAACTTGGTTTTTTAGTGTCAGTAGCGTGTATACTTTCATATGCATTTAGAGAAAATCTGTAACTTTGGAATTACAAACAGACACTTCAATTTATTTATATCTGTATAGATGTATAGATAAGGGAACTACAGTCGATCTGAAATTGTTTCATCGATTACTTGTCTTCAGTACATTGTAGTTAATATCTTAATCTATAACAAATTGCTCGTCGATCGCACATTATTGATTCCCGATATTTAATGTCCGTTACATTGTATGTTTTATGAAGCTGGCAACAAGATGGTCTTTCATTACAAACCCGCCTACTTACTGATTAATTTTCGCTATAGCATGTCAGGTGATTTTGAAGGTTTACTGCAGTGTTTAAAGAACATTATACTCTAGTCTTAAACAATAAAAAAAAACTAAATATTTTCACGAGTTTTTTATACCACACAATAGCAAACGCAGTGACTGCAGTGTCCAGAAATGACATCTCATTCATTGGTACGAAGAGGAAATGAAAATTCCTCCTGATACAACTGGTGGTATGACCAGGAGGAAATCGAATCGCTATGCAGTTAGCATTTCTACCGGGAGTAGGTTCAGTTCCCACATTTCCAGAAGGGTCCCTAAAGGGGGCTCAGATGTTTTACAACACCCAAGATGATTCACTACCATTGTGACAGATTTAGAAGAAAAAAAATAGTTTATTTATTTTTCAAACACAAAGTGAGAGGCAACAAATCAAATTTAAGTAAGATACAAAATAAATGGTTTATTTAAGTACATTACAACGTCACAGACGTACATTAACTCTTGACCACAGACACTATTACTCTCTTATGCTAAGTTGTACGTCTGTGGGACTCACTCCAGTTACCGCACAAATACAGACGACTAAATTTTTTCTTAAATCTATGGCCATATACCACATTGTTTAATAGGCATAAAAGACTAATCTTAACTAACGGTTAATTACTTAAATTGTATAGTGTTAAGTACTATACTATGGATAATCTATGGGTTTTCCGACCAATATTCAATTTCGCCACCTCAAGGCGCAGCCAAGGGCCGCGGCTGTGCAAAAATGTCTCCTTTCACATACGTGCGTTCCTCAACTATAACCTATAGTATATCTCAGCCTGCATACTTCACAAGTCGTGGCTCATGTGCTATTCCAAACATTATGTTACGCCCTCAGACTCCAAGAAGAGGGTCCTAGGCAAATTTCACGAAATCTCATCAGTGGAATAACAAAGCAAAATCGCCTCACGTAATGAATAGGGAAAGGTACCTTACTAAATGAATTCCCGGAAATATATTCAATGCAGAAACACACAAAACCATTGCCCAAATCGGTTGCAAACGGTTACAGAGATTACCGAACATAAATTTATGCACAAGATAATAATTAAGACATGAAAGCGGCCGCCTTCCTTATACACGCGAAACTAAATCAAAATGTCTGCCTTAATTATACGAAACAATATCTTAATTATTTTGTTTTGCTATCAGTCCTGCCGCTTACCTAACTGTCCATATAAAACCGTATACCCGAACTGGGCAATAATACTGCAATCTAATTGCAATCGTCAATAACTACACTTGCTTGCAATAATGTGGATACACATACAAGAGAGTGGTGGCCGTGCGGTTTGGGGAGTCTGCTACGCCAGCGACGCGAAGTTCAAATCCCAGCGGGGCCTGTACCAATGAGTTTTTCTAAAAAAACTTATGTGCAGTTATTTCACACCACATGCTTTACAATGAAGGAAAACATAGTGAGGAAGCCTGCATATGGCTGAATAGTAATTCAAAAACTTACTTAGTGCCTGAGACGGCGATAGACTGACCATCACCCCTTCAGGTTCGGGGAATACAGGCATGAGAATATGTATCTTCTTCTTCTTCTTCTTGTAGTGCCTCTCCAGCTATTGAAGGTTGGCTGTCAGTTCGGAAAACTTCTGTCTATCCTTCGCGAGGCGGAAGAGTGCAGCAGCACTGCTGATGCCAGTCCACTCGCGGATATTGCTACGACTTTCTCATATATATCTCAGCCACTTTGCCCATAATAATAAGTTGCAGCAGTTCGTATCTGGCATGTCTCATAATATGGCCGAGAATATGTATCTAAACATAAAAAATATATAGTATGCATAGAACGTAACTACTTAAGAACTAGAACGTAAAGTAAGAACTAGGTTCAAATATTATATGTCATATAAAAAGTTTCTTTTCACATTAATATTCTGCTCTCACATAATTTGTTGTTAATGGGGTTGTGCAATCTGTGAACTCCCAGAGCATTTGGCTATAAGGACCTCGCATATTCTGACCTACCTACCCACATTTCATTTCCCGTAATAAATTATAGACTCATGACATTTACGTCCCTCGAGTAATGAGTAAGTGGAAAATGTTTTTTTTAATTCAGTCAAATGTAAAAATAATTGCTGGTTCATAAACCAAGGTTAAATGTAGGTTGTAACGAAATAATTACATACAGTGTTTTCTGTAAAATATATTAGAGTTTTATACATGACTTGCGCCATCTGTAGTCTGTATTTTACTTTAAATATTTTATTCACAACAGTTTACATATTACATGGTAATCGATTAAAACATATAGTACTAACACTAAAAACCATAAAATTAAAATATATTATTAAACGAAGCATGTCGCATGTCGGATGAGCTATGGGCGAAAACCATTACAAAACGGACCCCAAATGGCAGGAAACGACAACGCGGCAGGCCTCGGAGGAGATGGCGGGATGAGCTTGATGCTTTCAGGAGCGTTGGGAGAGGACTGCTGAGGACAGAGAAAGTTGGAAAAGTGGAAGGGTGGCCTTTACCCAGCAGTGGGACACTACAGGCTAATAATAATAAATAATTAAATGGAGTCCCTGTAGGCAAGGTTCCATTCCATTCCCCCTTTGGATGGCTAAACTAATTCTTTGTCCGAGGTAGCTGCCCGTCTGTATTATACAAGTCTAGGTATCCGTTATACCTCTTAAATCTAGGCGGCTCCTAAAACCGCAAAAACATGGGAAGAAAATATCCGACGCATGAAGTGTGATCATGTGGAGCTCAGTTGGCAGAGCAACTACACTGTTTGCAGAGGTCTTGGGTAAGAGTCGCGCTTAATGTTCGTAAATTATTAACCATTTTAGAGATTCTTTAAAATATATCTACACGAAAGGAGCGCCAGTTGGAAGAAGAAATAATAAAATCAATAAACGCTTATATATCCAATATCATTTACAAACTAGCACTAGATTTCAATGTATTGAGGATGATAATTACTTCTCATACATTTAAATCTTACACTTTAAGTCACAAACACATCTATACCTATCTATAAAATATTATAAATACGGAGTACCTCTACCTATGTGTCTGAAGCGATTTTGATGTAATTTGGATAGATAACTTTGATTCCAAAGACGGACAAGGACCTACATATAATTCCGGACGAGGTGGCGGGTAAAAGTTAGGTTTAGGTTAGGCCTTCATAATATTTCGTAAAAACTTTATCATATCAAGTCAGTTGAGAATCATCGTGTCCAATCTAACAAAAAGCCATGCCTTTAGCCAAACTGGCGTATTTTATTTCACGGTCAACCAATGAAAGGGATTGAAAGCGAATCGTCCCGCTTTCCCATACATTAACTTCCAAATCAGGTCACAGGAAGGACAAAAACAGGGCTGCTTTCTCTGAATTGTTATTTAAAAGTAATTTAGACCAATTAATTAAACTGTGCCATTAATTTTGTCCTCGAGTGGATAACTGTCATACCCGCCCAGGCATCGTGCGTTGACATTTGATTACTATCCGCACATTGCGAAATAATAAACGCACTGTCTCATTCGTACTGCGTCTAAATAAATAGGAGAGAAAGAGACGAAATACCTTTTCCCATTGCCGCAACCTGCGCGGGAGCCGATGTGCTCGGGCGATATTACTAATGTGTCCAAGTAATGCAAGTGTTATGGGATATCATTTTTCATAATCTGAGCTGGAATGTGGAAGCACATGAGGTGAAAAGTTGGGTAACTCTTTGATATAAGTTAAAGAGAGATAAATTAATTATGTTGCAAAGATTTGACCATAAGAACAGTGATTACCGGTGTCATAAAAGCAGTGCGCGGAATTTAAACCTCGTTCGAAGGTCTCCTAAACTTAATCTCACGAGATTTATTGAGCTTTAAAATTTCAACAACTTAAGTGTCGCCACTTTTGATTTGATAGCATAACACAGAAGTAATGATCTTTGTCATGACACTATGGTCAGCCAAGGGATGCTTTACCGCCCTTGTTACACCGACGAGAATACAATACCAGCATGACAGATGAATGTAGAATGTTCTAGAAGAATTATTATTTTAATACGATTTTTTCTTTCACCGAAAAGCAGAAACACCGACAAGAGATAAAATCTTAATTTCATGATTACACTACACGTCCCAAAAGCCTCACAACTCAACTTATCGATGCAAAATCGTAACAATAAAATACTTAAGAGAAACTTGATTTTCTTCATTCTTCAGTCTTTGAGGAACCTTAGATATTTAAGACCTATCCTTGGAAGAAGTATACCCCAACAGACATAATAGCATAACTTTCCTCACGATGTTCTTATTCACGTAGACACAGTATAAATATAAGCTTACTACGAGCAGGTAGGAACCTAGGAACATATCGTTCGAAATTACACTCACACAGACACGCATCTACGAGATTAGAAGCGGCATCGGCGTAATGTTAGTTAGGGGTGGTACGTAGTGGCCGATCGCGTATACGTCCTGAACGTGTTTTAATGACGTAATATGTAGACGGTAAATAAAGAATAAATTTAAATAACTTTAAGAGTGACAACCCTCACGCTCGATGGAGCAAATATCATTTTAAAAATTATTTCTAGTTTCCATTCTACTAGAAAGTTCCTATTTATACAGATCGTAGTGTATCATCAAGAAAATAAAGTATTTTTGAAGAAAATATAAATTCTTACGCACCGGTGACATTGAAGTACGCATCGCTTGCGTGGCAGGCAACTACTCAATCCACTAGGCCCACCATGGCTCTTACCCGACTATGGTGAAGAAAAGACGACGGTAATGTTTTTAGTATGTATGAACAGAATCGCAATTGTTCTCTAAAGGAAATAATTATTACGTAAATGGTAAAAACAGCCGGTCAGCCTACACACAATTATCTCGAGACATTATTTACGACTACTGAAGCTAATCTATACAGATAAATAAAATTGAAGTGTCTGTTAGTACTTCCAAATTAACACTTTTCACCAAATGCATATGAATATACAGTAATTACAGAACAAACTTATCTTTAAATCTTCCTGCCATTCGGTCTGTCTGTCTGTTTGTTCCGACAAATTTCTGAAACGTCCGATTTAAACGGGACTTTCAATAGCAGATTATTTCACAAAGAGTTACTCACCCCTTTTTAAAAAAAAATAGTATTCCCTTAAAAGAGGCACCCATGAAAAATTAAGTCTACGCAGGTGAATCCGCGGACAAAACCAATCTATAGTAAACCGTGTTAATATTAGATAATTACAGCAGAATAGTTCTAAAACATTCGTACAATAATTTAAATGAGACATGCTATCGAGCAAAGGTTACAGGCGCGGTAAGGAGACCGCTAAAATTTACTGCACCTTAAAAGATATTTAAATACCTTGCTCTTATTCCAAAGCACTAAGGTTTAAATTGAAGAAGTAAATGTGTTTAGTTACTCTTTAAGCTGAGTTACTGATATAAGCATTGTCTCAATAAGTAGGTGCATAATTCTAGGAGATTAGCAATAAATTCAACGTAACATATAGCCGGTGCTATAAATCTGCGGCCCGGGGCAACGGTTCAAGATTTTACCTAGATTACGCACCGTGAATGTAAAAGGACATTCAAAACAATTATGTATACAACTTAAGTATTGCGTAATTTTTTTAATTAAACTAGTATTCAGCCGCGGTTTCGCTTGCATGTAAGCAGTTGCCTGCTACGCAAGCGACGCAAGTTCGAATCCCAACGGGGCCTGTTCCAATGATTTTTTCTAAAACTTACTCGTATGTACAGTGATTTCACACCACGTATTTTACGGTGAAGGAAACCTGCATATGTCTAAAAAGAATTTAAAGCCGTATGTATAGTGCCTAAGACGGCGATAGATTCACCATCTGTCACGTTGATACTTAATCATCTTCACATGAGCATATGTATGTATGTAATAAAATCCCATGCTAATTCTAATAAATCCAAGAATATGAATATGAAGTTTCGTGAGCGGTTAGGTAGTTCTCATGTGAAAGCGTAACAAACAAACTTACATTCACATTTATTATATTAATAGGACTTAAAGCTTCGATAGGCCATAGTATGTTTTAATGAACGTTTCCATAGTTGTATTGTTAATAATAGTTCATGGGAGCACAAGTTTGTACCTTTTATGGAAACTTAACAACGACATACTTTCAAAGATATAGATTCTCAAGAGCCGTAGTGGCCTAGTCGTTGTGGTATTTGTCTACTACGTCACGAGTTATGAGCGCTCAGCGTAAATTAGGTCGTTAGGGTCACTGCGCATTTATTTTATTCGTGTCGTGCCAGACAGACAAAGACAGAACCATAAAATAACTACTGTCCATTCAAGGACAGCGCTAATAACTTAACGGTACCTATACCAGTACTAAAACCAAGTTCATATTATGTTTAGTAAACCGCCTCTTACCGGAGATTGCGACGACATTGTTTTGGCAGATTGGCTGAGCGATGATGGATAGAATATTGGAACTCCATCCGGATTATTGCCTTATGGTCGTATCCTCATTTAAATGTATGTCTTGTTTGGAAATGAGTAACAAAGTACAACGGGCAGTGATCTAAAGTAGTTTGTCGTCTTGGTGCCACTATACGGCCTCAGTCCTACTCTCTCATCTGCTTCGACCTCATAATTCAAGGTAAGCTTAATTCAAACTCAAAAATGTATTTATTTGATTAGACAAAGTGCTTTCTGTCGTCTGGGTGACATTAAGTATACAGCGTTATGAATGCTACCGTCAGTTTCGAAAGATTACTGACTTACTGAGAAGAACCTGGCAAGAAACTCACACACTAATTCAAATTAGAAATCCTAGAAGGAAACAAAAGATAAACAATTTTATTTCAACGGGACATTGAAGGCTGAATCACACCACACGTAAAAGTTGTTCAAATAGAATAAAGGACTTCCTCCTCTCACATCGTTATCCTCACTGCTGAGGGTCTAGATACCCCATGGAAATCACGTTCTTCTTGACAATTTGTCGCCATCTGTGTCTGTCTTTGGCGATGTTGAGAGCTTTGTGGACACTATTGTTAATGGTAGTGCGAAATTGATCTGACCATCGCGTGGGGCTTCGACCTCTTGGACGCAGAAGGAAGGACTTATAAAACAGTTTAATTTTATTCCTGACCCCGAGTTGGGAGTCGCGAGTAGCGAGTTACAGTAGCTATGAAAAACACTAGGACGGGCATTTCTGCCTTTTAACCTTATGTCTTCAATCCAAGCGTACCAACATAAACGCGAAGCAAACATGAACGAAATTATCTACCCAATTATTTATAAGGGCAATTTCCTATAGTTAGTTAATGTCACTGTTGCATTCCTCTAGACCTCGTTAGCCACTTGTCACCGCATTGGATTGACAACCTAATGACTGCTGGATAAGACACAGCCTTTATTAATTGTGTATTTGTTTCGATTACAGCGGCATATTGTTGGAAATACACACAGAAGTAGCAGGTAATACGACATCAGGTAAATTTATTACACTACCAGCTGTGCCCCGCGGTTTCACCCGCGTAGATATAGTTTCATCCTTATTGTCGCGGAACCCTAATATTTTTAATAAATAAAAGTAGCCTACGTTACTCCTTGAAACATCAGCTACCTACCAGTGAAAGTCCCGTTAAAATCCGTCCAGCCGTTTCAGAGATTACCCGGAACAAACAGACAGACAGACAGACAGAGAAAAAATTTAAAACTTGGTTTTTTAGTGGCATTAGCGTGTATACTTTCATATGCATTTAGTGGAATGCTGTTATTTTGGAATTACAAACAGACACTTCAATTTTATTTATCTGTATAGATATATTTTTTCGCAATTTTATAGAAAACATATGAAAAGTTAAAGAAATGGTGTTTGTCATTACTTACTATACGTATAGGAGATCAAGTTAATAACGATGATAGTTAACGCCTCTTTGGTTTAGATCTTGAGGTTGGTCGGTTTTGCCACCTGTCATATCTCAGAAGCAGCCTGGAGTTGGTATTAGTGCCCGGTTAAGGACTATCTATACATCTATACAGATAAATAAAATTGAAGTGTCTGTTTAGAATACCAAAATAACAGCTTTTCACTAAATTCTTATGAAAGTAGACACGCTACTGACACTAAAAAACCAAGTTTTAAAAAAAATCTCTGTCTGTTTGTTCCGTGTAATCTCCGAAATGGCTGGACCAATTTTAACGGGATTTTCACTGGCAGTTAGCTGATATATCAAGGAATAACTTAGGCTACTTCAATTTTTTTTAATTATTAGGGTTCCGCGACAATAAGGATGAAACTAAATCTACGCGGGTGAAACCGCACAGCTAGTTGTATTATAACATCTTATTGCTACCCTTTCGGTGAATATGGACAGGGAGCACATGTATGTATGAAACATAGAAGAGCTGTGGAAATTTTGTAAAAGATCTACAAATTCCTAGTTCACCGGCCTGTACTCTGACACTGTATCCACTAATGAGTATTTCAAAATACTTAAGGACAATGTTACACCACAAGCTTTACGGTAAAAAGAAACATCGTAGGGAACCCCTTTTTTTATCATCACGTATAATTTTTGAACTTTTCTCTTTTAGGTGCCCTAAAAGTACTTAAGCCAGCAAGGACACGTCATAGAAGAATCTGAAACTGAACGAGCTCATTATATAATAAATGCCCGCAGAAAATTAAAAGCGCCATCTGAAGGCGTATTTTTCAAAGTTTCCAAAGTACTCCCAGAAACGGGCAGTACTAAGAGAGGCCATTTTTCCAAATTCCTAACAAACTTTTTACGCCAATGCTCTCCAAATAACAACACAAAGTTCGCACACTTTACGAAATTGCCGCTTTATTTTTTGCTTACAACCTAAATTAGGTGCTACACAATTCTTGTAGTTCTTTGACAATATATATACGTGTGTATTAGATGGACAAAAGACTGATTTCTATACAGATAAATAAAATTGAAGTGTCTGTTTGTAATTCCAAAATAACAGCTTTTCACTAAATGCATATGAAAGTATACACGCTACTGACACAAAAAAACTAAGTTTTAAAATTTTTCTTTGTCTGTCTGTCTGTCCGTCTGTCTGTCTGTCTGTCTGTCTGTCTGTCAGTTTGTTCCGGGTAATCTCCGAAACGGCTGGACAGATTTTAACGGGACTTTCACTGGCAGATAGCTGATGTTACAAGGAACAACTTACTTTTATTTATAACAAACTTTAGGGTTCCGCGACAATAAAGATGAAATTAAATCTACGCGGGTGAAACTGCGGGGCACAGCTAGTCTTTGATAAATATAATAATTCGTCATCTATGATGGAATGCTCACACTTCTCATACGGTGTAACTAATGTCGTAACTAGCGTTCGCTTTTTAGTTTGAGATGAGATTAAGGAGACGACACTGAACCGAGATAAATTGGGAAAATTGCATGTGATGCACCGACAAGAGATTGACTCTTAAGTTTATGATGATGAATATGAGATAAGAAGTTATTTATATATTAAAAAGTTCATATTCGAGAGAGAGTTCATTTAAGAGCCGTGATGGCCTCGCGTTTTGAGTACGCAATTTCGGATCCCAGCGAGGCACACCAATGAGTTTTTCTAAAAACATATGTGCTGTAATTTCACACCACATGCTTTACGGTGAAGGAAAACATCGTGAAGGAACCTGCATATGTCTAAGAAATAATTCAAAGACGTGTATACGTCACGTTATACATACACTGTCACGTTGGCACTTAGTCATCTTCGGTGAAAAGTGGGTATTATTATTACAACACCTCTGCCTACCCCTTCGAGGAATACACATGAGCACATGTGCAAATGTTCTCACTAACCACATACCTATCACTTTCTCCGTGTTCCATAAGAAATGGCTGGTGTCCGTGAACTTAGTAACCAATTCAGTTGCCATCAATTTAAGTGCAATTGTAAGCCAGTGTTGCCAACGCATGTGTCGCAGTACATTATCTGAAGTAATCCGGCGGCTAGTTAAATTGCATAAATCATGGAAGCTGTAATCTTTCGCGACATTAATCCCACCAGATGGCAGCCCTATTCTCGTCCGCTATGTATCGCGTGCGGGGAAAATACCCGCTTATTTGCAAACGAACTTGTAAAGCTTGATTATTTTATGAAAATACAGACTTCGCTCATGTGATATTCGACACAGAGAATAAAAAAGATACAAAGAAAAATAGCCCCCTTTTATACCCACTTACAAGGTGAAATTTCTGAAAGTCCTTTGGTAATGGATACCTTCATGTCACAAAGACACACTCACCAAATTTCATGTCTTTAGGTCCAGTAGTTTAGTCTGTGAGTTGATATTACAGGTGCCATCAAGAGATTAGCGCCCAGCGAAAACAGTGGGGGTACTGCGCGTGTATTTTATTCGCGTCGCGCCATACAGACAGAGGGAGACACGCTCATGAGATGACTATAGCGCTTTCAAGATCAGCGGTTTAAGGAGAGCGTATTAAGAACTTCTGAGCTTTGGCGTTTTATGTTGGTAGCCGAAATTTAAATGTCATAGCTAAAAAGTTCTTAATACGCGCTGCTTAAACCGCTGATCTCGGAAGCCCTATAGTCATTTCATTAGATATTCAGAAGGCATAATTCTGTATATTTATGTCGTTATGACGATTTGATAATACGTTGTTAAAAGGCTAAAAAATATATTTTTATTCAGTCAGGCTTATTATTTTAAAAAACATAGGGTAAAAACTGGCTGATGTGTAAATAAGAAAAAAACTCGGGTAAAATATAGAACCGTCAAAAATAGTCAAATAATACCGTGTGCGCATACACAAGCGCATATTGCGGGCATATTTGACGCATAAATCAGGATAATCCGCAGAAGCGCCGCTTACACAAGTTAGTCGCGTCGCGCGGGCTCCGGCCGGCAGGTGTGGAGAAGGCTTTACTACTTGTTGATGCTCTTCTGTCACGCTATTGTTTTTTTATTTCAAAGACGTATGACGTATGTATAGTGTCTGACGGCGATGGACTCTCCATATGTCACGTTGGCACTTAATTATTCCACACATTTTTTATCGTTTCTATTAGCGCAAGTGCGAGGGAATGTTTCTTTGTCTAGGCCTAAAAAAAGGGGGGTTTGTATTGCTTTACCCTTTAAAATTAAATCAAATTTCACCTTATTCGCTAATATACCTACAAGTGTAATTTCAGGAATAAAATTTACACATCAAACCACAATGTCAAAAACATTGCCTCTAAAATAAAATCGACAGACGCCCTCAGACTTTTTCTAAAAAAGAAGCACATATTCCCAAGTAGGTGCGTTTTTCTTTTTAGGATTGCAACATTGTAGCAACGGATTGCGGTTAAAAATTCACATCGCGGTGTCAACGTCTCTATTCAACTTTGTTACGCTCCTGTAATATTCAGGTTATTTCCTCACGTAAGGAAGTAATAAAGATGTAGTTATATTCAAACGTGGCTTCTAGATTAAGCACCTTCTCTCTACTGTATTCTTACTATAGGACTCTGACGGATGGCATTTCAAACGAAATTGATAAGAAAGAACCTGTGGTAGCCAAGTACTTTGTATAATCTAAATTAAGTAATTAAAAATTAAGTATGTTTAAAACTTAGTTGAGAGATACTCTTCTAATAATGTAAGGTAAGTTAAGTTAGTCGTAAGGAGTAATCTAGAACACTAGCGCAACTCGCGATCAAACGTTAAAAGATTTTTGTATTTTTTTCTCAAGAAAAAAAATCACTCGCTACGCTAGTGAGAATTCTAGAAAAACAAATAAATGGAAATCTGATTCAACTGCAACGGGCTAGTTATTTTTTCTTTTGGGGCACGAAACTCCAAGAAAAACATGGTAGGTTCACAATTTTTTTGTAAATATGTTCTCAAACTCAAATAATAATAATAATAATACCACTTCCAAATAAAAGTTTAATGGAAACCAAACCGTCATAACTTTCATACCATAGACACCAATACTTACCTCCTAGGTACTTGTGTATTTGAATTCAAAACAAGAACACAACTAGCAATTTCCACGCAAAATTGCCACTTCCAAAATTACCTGTGTAACACGTCACTAGTCGACACTAGTGGTGTGAAAATAATAAGTGCAGTACGGTCTAGTACGGCAGTGGTGCAAAGTCGCTTCGCGGTGTTGACCTACATCCCTAATTCCCGCTAAATTGTTGCAGAGTGGAGCACGCGTTGCACACAGCGCATTCTACCCACTCTTTATTTTGTAACAGACAATAAAGCACTATAAAGTCTTTCTTGTTTTAAATAATGGCTTTTTACGAGTATTACATAGCTACATATGCTCACGCCTGTATTACCCGAAGGGGTAGGCAGAGGTGTTGTAATAACAACACCCACTTTTCACCGAAGATGATTGTGTGCCAACGTGGCAGATGGTGAGCCTATCGCTGTCTCGAGTACTATATTGAATTCCTCACGATGTTCTCCCTCACCGTAAGGCACGTGGTGTGATCACTGCACATAGGGTTTTTGGATTCATTGACATCCCGCTGGGATTCGAACTCAAGGCCCACGGCCACCGCGGCTCACTTTACGAGTATTAAGTAGGTGAAATCTGAGAAAAGTACGAAATGTGGTCAGTTCTTTTGTAAATGTGATGTGCATATAGCACAGCACAGTTTAGTATTCACGTGTTTTATTTACAAGAGAAGTTAAGAGAGAGCGTTGCTCCTTAAACAAAACATGAAGTAGAAAATGTCCTTAGACAAAACAAGATAGACAGGGAAGTGGTCAAGCCACAGATGTAAAATATATATTCAAGAAGCTGATAAAACGATATATAAAGGCCTAATTAAGTAGTTGTTTTTTTTCCAAGTCTTATTATAAAAACAATCACGCTTAGAAAATATTATGTAAATCGAGAGAAACAGCAATTAGCGCCAGAAATGAGACGGGACAATGAAGAAATCTAGCTTTAAGCCTAAAAGTATTCTTATTAAAGTTAATACCAGCGTTTTAAATGCAAATACGAAATAACCTAAATGGGAGTAACATTGTCTGGTCGCAACTCGCGCCATTTCTAAAGTTTCGCGTTCCACATTCAAATTTGAAGTTTTCTGTACCATTCGTGGAATCCTAAACGCGATCACAAGGCGACTTGTGTTCGGAATTTGAATTATCTTAGGGATGTGCTCGCTTGTCAGGTAGTTGTGATTTTCTTGAAATATCCACATGTTTTTTTTTAAGCGATTTTCTTGTGGGCAAGGACAATACTCGTAGCCGCAGGTTCAATACTAACGCAGAATAAATGTGCATGGACGACAGTTTTTAACAAGTTTATCACTTTTCTACACTAATATTATAAAGTGGAGAGATTTGATTGTTTTTTTTTTGTTTCTATATTTGTATTGAATAGGCTCCGAAACTACTTGACCGATCTTGAAAATGCTTTGAGCAATCGATAGCTACATCATCAGCGAGTAACATAGGCTATATTTTATCTCCGTACTCCCACGGGAACGGGAACAACGTGGATGAAACCGCGTAACGTTCGCTAGTGTATAATAATTTGTAAAACGGCTTAATAGAAAGTGTCATTTAACTACAGGAAATATATACAGTTGTATTCGGATACTAAGTAGAATGCTATGACCGCAAAATCCTCTGAAAAACGATAACCTACTTTCAAAAATGAGTAAAGTTGAAACGAGATCTTCAAACTTCAATAATATACAGAACTGTATAGAGAAAGAAGCTTTACTGCAATAATCAGCTACCAAAAGAGTATTAAATATTTGCAGCTATTTGTGATTCTACCCACAAGTTTAATATTTAGAACCAAAGCAATACTTAATTAGTAAGGTTATTTGATTTTAAGTCACATGTAACCTCATACAACGCGAATACGATAGTCGACTGCTCTATTTCCTAACTTTTTCTATTTTCTTATATTCATCAATATTTTCCGTTTTCTCTTTAAAAATGAAAATGATTTATTTATTTTTTCAGTTTAGGCCCTGGTTTAGGCACTTATGAATGTCGAGAAATTTATCACCTTTTCTCATATTCAACAATATCTTTCTAAACCGTTTTTATAATGTCAGCAATCTTGGCCTACCTATTTATAAATATCACATGAAAATCATTGAGATATGAAAAATTCCATATGCAAATAAAAAAAATATTTGATATTTAACTTTTCAATTTTAAAATTCTAATGAATAAAATATGTAACGTCTTTCACAGCATATAAATATAACCTAAAACGCTTGCTCCAAAAGTGCTGAAATCTACGTAGGAGGGACAATATAATGTAGATACCTTAGTTATAAAGCCTTCACATGACATAAAACTAAAAGGTAATCCTACATTGTTACTTAATATGTTACTTTTGATATGGCGCCTAAACGTGAGCAAAATTTCGCCAACATTGTTGTGTTAACGAGAAAATAAGTTTTCTATAATGTTCTAGAGCTCATACATTGCTTAAATATTTTGTTATGACTTGTTACCCATCACTAATTAAAATTTATTTTATTTACTAGCGGACGTCACGCGGATTCATAAGCTTAGTTCCCGTTCCTGTAGGAGTACGGAGATAAAATATAGCCTATATTAATCAGTGATAACGTAGCTTTTAAATGGTAAAATAATTTTTGAAATCGGTCCAATACTTTTTGAGCCATTTCGTTAATAACATACTTACATACACATCTATCCTCTCTATAATAGATGTTAGATACTATGCCGTAAGTAACAAAAAATATCATGCGGAAATTTACCTCGGTCTGCAATTGCATCCGATGCACCTCCCAGCCGATAACACTACACAATCCCTAGCCACGATGATTTCAGGTTGATTTGCATGTCCATTTTTGATTAGCACTCGCGACGAGCCCTCTTTCGAAGACAGAGGGTAGTTCGATCAACTCGCGAGACACTGTTGCGCGGACGACGGTCGCAGACAGAGAGATGTCAGTTGAAACTGACAACTCCATTTTGTTGCCGCATTAAAAAACGATTATTGATGTAATTTTTTTATTTGGATTTTTTTTATCCTCCCATAACACACAACACACAGATAGGGTAGGCAGACGTGTCCCCATAAAACCCAAATTAATATTATAAGGTGTTAACATGACAGTTGGTGAGTCTGTCAGCATTTTTCAGGCACAGCTTTGAATACAGCTTTGAATTAATACAAGTAGGTTGATGATTTTCTTCACAATGTTTTCCATCGCCTAAGATCTCGTGGTGTGTGACTGCCTACCCTATTTTCACTTTAATAATATAATATCATTGCCGGTTATAAAAATACTACTTTAACATTAGAAGGAATTAGTTTGTTAATGGTAGGAAATCCTTTATGAGTGAAAACGTTTTGATATTATAAGTTATTCGTTTGACGAGGGTAGCTAACAAAAAATGATTTATCGAGTCCGCTTTATAGTTCCTCTAATTTTATGCGCTACGTACGAGTAATATCATGTTATTATTCAACACAAACTTATATTTAAGAACGTAAGTATTAAGTACTTGAGTATAAATGGTTATAATGGTATATTAAAACCAGTAGGTATGTCCATCGTGTGATTGGCACAATCTGACGTCATCAACGGTTTTTTTAGCGAATATAAAAAAAATCAGTTGTCAGAATTTATAGATTGACACCATGGTCAATCTATTTAAAAAATTATATGCTTACGCCATAGGGTTCTCGCTGGGGTAAGCAAAAGGTCACCAAAGATATAATTCCAAAGTGACAGGCGTGCATCGATCGCAATCTCAGGCACTTTTCACATAATAACGCCATTCTTCTCAGATGTTATATGCAGGTTTCCTCACGATGTTTTCATTCTCCGTAAAGCTCGACAATCAATCAGTGCCCCAATAAAATGTTTTTACGTTGACAATATCCTCTGCGTATTATCCTTATTTTGGGAACGTTAAAAAGCGCCCCAAGCGGTGAGTGTAGGAAGTTTTACGTCTCCATAGAAAGACGCGCAAAACGCAAGGTCAAGCGACGACGTCGGATCGTGTCAAAACCTATACTTGAGGCACAGTTCTCAATCAAGTAGCTAGTTAAAACATTACGGTTAAATAATGAGTCAGCGGGCGGTTTCTCTGCATAATGAAGGCTTTAAGCTTAATAATTCCACATTAGCATATCGACAAACAAGTCGGATGGCTGTTTGGCGTGCATTTAATTAAGACGCTGCTTTTATCGCATAAAATGTCGATAATTCATTTCGTATAACGTTCAATCGCCCACGTTATGTAATGCTAGTCATTTTGTTGTGTTTATAACACAGGGATTGTCGTGGCCTGTCGTTAGTCGTGTCGTGTCAATCACTGGTAAAAAAAAAAGATAGATACGCAGGTGAATGTGATTCCGTGCAAATAACGTCAGATTTTGAACTTTACTTGGTAAAGCGTTCAAAGCTTTTATAGCATAAGTAGTGCTTATTCCGCAGTCTTTCAGTATCAAGTAATTTGTATTTCTATAAACATATACAGATAAATAAAATTGAAGTGTCTGTTTGTAACTGCAAAATAACAGTTTTTCACTGAATGCATATGAAAGTATACACGGTACATACATACAAAATCCAATTTTTAAAAATTTTCTCTGTCTGTCTGTCCGTCTGTTTGTCTGTCTGTCTGTCTGTTTGTTCCGGGTAATCTCTGAAACGGCTGGACGGATTTTAACGGGACTTTTACTGGTAGGTAGCTGATGTTTCAAGGAGTAACTTAGGCTACTTTTAGTTATTAAAAATATTAGGGTCCCACGACAATAACGATGAAACTAAATCTACGTGGGTGAAACCGCGGGGCACAGCTAGTTTTTTAATAAATATATTGCGGTGATTTCATTAGTAGTGGCGTGTCCTTGACGTAGTGACACATCTAAGTATCACAAAAAATCACCTCACGAATCTCAGGCTACACTACTGGCACTGGCAGCATCTTTGAACTGCCACTGGATATCTTGTTGCTCTTCTTTTAAAGGGCACTTAATTCTGAGCTCTAGAGCATAAAATATTATTCTGTAATACAAACTATCACGTGTGGAAGAAGCGTTAATTATAACTGCTCTACCTATTTCCTAGATTGGTATTACGTTAGAAGGTTTACTAGTCAGCCACCTAATAAGAATCACACTCACTTTGAACATATGAGATAATTTATGGAGACAGGCATGTTATAAAAAGCCTCGATTCGTTCGTCGTCGCCACGTTCCCGTAACGTCGCCTATAAACAGCCTAGCCAGTACGTAGGTATATTCCGTCCGAGAAGCGAAGGTGTAATTTGAAATGTCTAATAGCCGCCCCCCATTGCCGTGCAATCGCCACAACCTGTGATCGAGATCATACTACGTTACTGCGGCGATTTAACTGTATTTATCCTGTTAATCATTGAACAAGCTATGTATTACATTACAATGAATGGAAAATTAGAATAATGGATACCTAGGTAGATGTATGTTCTATTCCACGGAGTATGGAGCAAAACTGAGCTTAGACATTTCATTTTTGTAACGTAAAATTTAACTTCAAAGCTAAGAAGTTCTTAATACGCGCTGCTTAAACGAGGAGGAAAAAGTTACGTGCAAATGAAGACCTTGTCTTCACTTACCTACAAATTAATAAGACGTATTATTTACCAATGTGAAGGTCTGAACCACAACACAAACTCACAGAAAATCGCAGCATATTTGTACTTAGCCTTACCTTTAACCATAGGGTAGAAATACAAGGAATAACGGATCTTTTCCTTTCGATAACAATGTCTATCTGCCCGACTGGGGCTGTGACTCCATCTATATACTATATACAGATAAATAAAATTGAAGTGTCTGTTTGAAATTTCAAATTAATAGCTTTCACTACAAGAAAATAGCTTTTTTTTCTCTGTCTGTCAGTCTGTTTGTTCTGGTAAATCTCCGCAACCTTCACTGGCAGATAAGTAGCTAATGTTACAAGGAGCAACTTAGGCTATTTTATTAAATTAAAAATTAGAGTTCCGCGGGCCATTCATGAAGTGAAGTCTACACGGGCGCGTAACCGGGTACACCCAGTCTTACAGAAGATCGTAGCCAAATAAGCCGCAGGCATTGGTGTTGCAAGCAATAACCGTTTATCATCAATGCCTACCGCTTGTTTGCCACCTATGGTGTGAAGCGATTGCAAATAAATACGTTAAGTAGTTTTTACCGTACCATCATTAAATAAAGGTACCAACCAACACAAACTCCGATGACCTGTTATCAACCGTCATATTTAATGTTGCCGTGAGCAGATATTATACCAATGAGACAAGTTTAAGTTAATCGTCGTTAAAGATATGCCATAGCTTAGAGCTAAGCTAGCGTACAACTTTGTAATCTCGGCAATTTGTGACATTAAATACCTAAGATACAAATATAAATATGCTCACATAGCTCCCAGAGGAACCTTCGGACTTCGGGGACCGAAGGGGTAAGCACAGGTGTTGCAAGAACAACACCC
Source organism: Watsonalla cultraria (assembly GCA_964035505.1). Lineage (NCBI taxonomy): Eukaryota > Metazoa > Arthropoda > Insecta > Lepidoptera > Drepanidae > Watsonalla > Watsonalla cultraria. Next base: position 4,214,684 of record OZ037734.1, on the reverse strand, counting down.
ACTGTTCACCGAAGATGATTAAGTGCCAACGTGACATGACTCCACCGCGTCTTAGGCACTCTACATCTATACAGATAAATAAAATTGAAGAGTCTTTTTGTAATTCCAAAATAACAGCTTTTCACTAAATGCATATGAAAGTATACACGCTATTGACACTAAAAACCAAGTTTTAAATTTTTCTCTGTCTTTCTGTCTGCTTGTTCCGGGTAATCTCTGAAGCGGCTGCACCGATTTTAACGGCTGATGTTTCAAGGAGTAACTTAAACTACTTTTATTATTAAAAATATTAGGGTTCCGCGACAATAAGGATGAAACTCAATCTACGCGGGTGAAACCGCGGGGCACAGCTAGTGTTATGATATGATTCAAACAAACACATGCTTTTCCACATAGTTATCCTTTCACATAGCGCTCAAATATCGTGACGGCGCAGCATTTGTATGAAAGCTATATTATTTCGTCTAAACTAATTATTTCCATATCAAGAAGCCGTAGATCCTATACTAAGAGAAGGAACCGACCTTCTGTGAGATTGTGTCGCAACTCGCAATAGATCTAATCTAAGAGATCCTGTTAACTTATGCAGTCTTTAGTCTAATTTGATCAAATGACTGCAAATTATTCCCATAGTTAGGTGCTGCAGGCGACTTTATAATGGAATCTACTCGTACATCGCAATAGCTCGGGGACAACATTGCAGCCATGAACCTACCCGTCCCTCATATTTCTTGCGAAGATGTATTAATAAAACAAGGTACCTAGTGCAGCTCCTAACACCTGCCGTTTTCCTGAAAGTTTTGAACTTTTAAATAGGTATACCCTTACCATGCCGCATCCTACGGGTTAGGCAGACAGTGTACCATTTAAAATTGTGCTTGCAATTTCTAGAGTAAGTACCTATAAAAACCATAGGCGGGTCAAGATGCCAATCATATATATTATGATATGATAAATGTCTTAGAATTACTTCTCAGACATATGCAGGTGCTTCACCCTGCTGTGAAATTACTATAAACATATTTTTTAGAATAACTCATTGGTACAGGCCCCGCTGGGATTCGAACTAGCGTCACTGCGTAGCAGGCGACTGCTCAAACCCCACGGCCACCACGATTCTCTCGATATTAGAATCATTACTTATATAAACAATGCTTCGATACTCACACAGCGCCATCTAGTGCCAAACTAAGCATTTTTATATTTGACCCATATCTATATCCCTTGAGAGCTTACCTAGCGTGTGAAGGCAACAAATACGATACAAATGGTGCAACGAAACTATGATTATAAAATTACTTCAGCTATAATGTTGTTTCAAAACGCCACATTTAGTAGAATTAATGTTTCCTAAGTGCTGCTAATGCATAATGCTGGTGGATTAACGCAATTTATAACACCATTCTACACTATACATACTGATACATATAATATATGTAGATATGGGGTCTTTATACAGGATTTTGTCCATAGAAATTATTATTTCGACGTAGCGTTAAATAGGCTTCATCTTCAAATAATATTAAAGCACTATCGAATCAGGTGAGTTACCTACCTAAACTGAGGAGACTAGATTGAATTGAATTGAGTGGGTAAGTACTGAGTTTCTTGCCAGGTTGTTCTCAGTAAAAGCAACCTTCCTAACCTGGTGGTAGCATGTATAATCCTGTGTAATCGTGTCGTTCTGACGATTTGAAAGTAATTTGTGAAAAGTCGAATCAAATAAAGATATTTTTGAACTTTGAATTTTGAATTACCAAAATCTATTCTAAAGAAACATTCTATACGTTTTAACAAAATTATAGACAACTTCTATTTAAAAAAGATTTGGGTGCAGCGCAATATGGCCTTGAATGAAATGAAGTCTACGCAGGTGAAACCGCCGGGCACAGCTAGAGTGTTTAAAACTTTATAACTTGTGCGACACTTAACTATGCAAAAAATTGTAAGTACATATTTACTTTTCAAGCACTTTACTCCTGCTAAAGTAAGTCTTATTTAGCACTTTCATTGCCCTAAATGTTGCAAGACTGAAAAACTACAAAGTATTTCCTGCTATACATAAATCCAACGCAGCGGGATTACATGGATTCGTACAGTTAATACCTAGTCCTTCGTGTTATAATTAATTGCCTTGGCTTAAACGGCGATAAATTGACTGTGCAAGACAATAATCACTGTAATTGCGTCTTTAAATAGTGCTAATTTCCTCCAAGTACAGGATGTTTCATCGTATTTATATACGTACAGGTGCCGTCATGAGTTATGAGTGCGCAGTGAAATAAATGGAAACACTATCCTTAGTATAAGGGGTAACGAAGGTCAGATGGCAGTCGTTTCGTATAAATATCAGGTGATCAGTCACATCATTGAATTGAAAATGCTGACCCCGTAGTTGGGGTATGGGATAAGGCCAGGGAGCTGATGATGACTGCGTATGTTTTTATTCAGACCGACTCCTAAATTGGCAACTGTTTACTCAATGGAAGCACGTGTTTTATGCTATAATTCTTCTAAGTACAAGGATGGATAGGCCTTATTATCGCTATCAAAGTTTCTTGTACGTTCACAGAGTATAGCTTAGTAAACTGCTCTTAATATTTAAGGATAACTCATTAGTAGGTACAGACAGACCGGTGAGAATGGAACTTGCGTCGCTTGCGTAGTGTCTTCTCAAACTACTCGGCTACTTTTAATCTTTCTATGATGTTTTCCGTAATTGCAAAGCTAGTGAGATGATGTGGCAAAAATTACGTAATACGTACCAGACCAAACGGAGTTTCAACTCGCATCCGGGCCCCTATGAACTCTTCTGCTGGAAAATTTAAAAAGACTAACTTTCATTCAAATAATAAATTGTTTTTCCTTGTCGTCACACCTGCCTATCTATCATCTCTTCGTTTAGAGAAAGCTCTAATGTAAAGGTGGTCTGGGGCCCAACCATGAGCTCTTATTGCAATGATAATTCAGTTGTGCGACAGTGACAGATGTATACACGTCACATACATCTGTCTCATAAATGAGTGAAACTATCATGGCAATAAGAGCTCATGGTAAGGTCCCTGGAAGAAATAGCTCTAGCGATAAGACCGCTTGTTTACACGTGTTATGTTAAATTCTTGTAATTTTGTTCTTAAGTTATGGTGTAGTATGAGGGTAGGCATTGAAATAAAACTCACAACTTATTTAAATGTGGGTAAGTGTATTAGCAACGTTGGTACATGAGATTACTGAATAATACTGTCTGGATTATCAATAACACGCCGGAACACCCACCTTATAACAATTAGTGTCGCTAAATACTATAAGTAAAAAAAGAGTTAAGTAATCATTTTATCACCAAAACCGTGCACGCTTCTAAATGCAACTTACAGTCGAAATACAACTTCGTATGTTTAATTTACGCGTACTATTAAGTCTATAAATTCAATAACTTTACTCCTATCATGAGTTTTTCACCTTTTTCGTAATCTATACTCGCTAGTGACTCCGCCGAATACTTGTATGAGAAATAGTACAGCGCCTCCTAGCGGTGACATGAAGAACTAAAATATCTCATATAAATACTCAGTCTTATACGTTATTCAGTAACGCTAGAGTATAGATTCCGAAAACAGTGCAAAACTCGTAATAAGAGTACTGTAGGCCTAGACTAAGTAACTTTCTCTAGCGCTTGCGCTAATAGAAACGATACAAATAGTATGGGAATGACATAAATCAGTCACATGACATATGTCATTCCCGTATATTTTGTATCGTTTCTACTAGCGAAACGTGATGATAATGTTACTTTGTCTATGGGCCCTGTACCCGTACAAGGTTACTGCAACTTGCGTCATCTATACTCGCTGCGTCACACATATTTTAGTTCTTCGCGTGACCGCTAGAGGCGCTGTATACGTTTACCTCCACTATGCAAATACACTGGTCTGGCTATTCTACTAAAAATAACATCCACACATTTTTAAATCAATTTAAAGCGCCTCTAGCGAAAGAGTTTGGTATTAAATTTGACGTTTATTGAGAAAAAATTCTCTCCTTCATTAGTTCCGTGGACGCTCGCTATAATTTGCTATAGACAACCGCGCCACAATGGCGCAACAGCAAAGCCACTAATTCGACTTTTTACTAGCCAGTCCAGTGTACTCGCATAGTAGCGTCGGTGCTTAATGCTCATACGAATGAAAACGAGTATAGATTACTTAAACTTTGACAAACTTATAATACAAGTACAGATTAGTTAAGTCCACTACTGATAAATATATTAAATGTGAGCATTTAAACAGATAGCAGGTCGCTTAACATTACAATTTGTAAGGGTTACTCTCATACATTCAAAATTTCGATTTCCATTTGCGTTTTAAAACAACAAATTATACAAATAAACAGATACACCCCTTATAATAATATCTTATAGTATTTCACTACAGCATTCACTTTAGTACCCAATTTAACTTTATTCGGTAAAAATTCGCCTAATTAACTAACAGTGAATACATTTAAACAATTAACTAAAATTATGAAGCCATCTGGTTTGTCTAATCTTTACACTCGGGTGCAATTAATCAGGTCACTTACATAAACTTCTAAAATCTTTTATGTATAAGTACTGTAAAAACTTGAGTTTATTTGAGTTTTTAAAATATTAAGTTCCAAAATCTTTACGGTGACCCAGATTATATGCCCCCGAGTGTACGTCACGTTAGTGAAGCGTGCTAATTGGACGCGCAGTGTTAGATTCGACTGCTTGACTATTGATCTAAATTCAGTGCGGTAACTGTGAAGTAACAATGTTGGCTTAGAAACTGCTACATATCAATATAACACTGTAATTTGAACTTTATTCCACTCGCTTAGAGTATACATAAGAAAACAATCGAAATATTGGGAAAAATATACCAAAAGACTTCCCGTTGGAGGAAATGAGATCCACATTTTCACTATGATTAGTATAATGAGTGCTTTAATATTAATTCCAGTGTTATATTAAGTAATTTCGAAGCATTAGTTATTATTTATAAAGTCGCTAATATCGGCATTGTTACTCTCACATAGTAAATGTTTCCAAAATTTAATTCCATTAAAGTCTCGTACAGTATTACACAAATCCATAACCTAGCGAACATGTAATAGAGCTTATTATCATGTAACAATTCAAGAGCTGAATACAAAATATAGGCCCCATATTATATTTTATAAAGAATATGGCAACTCAGAAAAATACGTATAAAAAGCAAAAAATATAAGTAAAAAAGGTAAACGAAAAAAAAACAAAATATAAAAAAAAATCATTCATTTAATTCTCTGTGACAATATAATTTGTTTAATCATAAGTATATCTTTATGCAAGACGATAATGTTCTATTAAAATCTACATACAACATGACAAACTATTATTATTACTAGTTGTCGTTACGACAAGTGAATGTCTTCAATTAAATAAATTTTCTCAATATAAAATTTTAAATAAAATATAAATAAATCGAGTATTACAGTCCCAACAACTCTATGTAGACTATGGTTGACCATAGACTAATATATTTATATTTATAATCGTGTTGTTATACTAAACTATGGTGATAAAAATATGCTTAACTTAAATTGAAACATCTAGAGATCTTTTCTGTGAAATGGAAGATTAAGAAAAAAGAAAATGATCTTTTCCATTTAAAAAAAAACACACATAAGTGATTCTTATAAAAACTTCTACAGGCAATAATAATCCATAAAAGAGTATATAGTATTCATAGTATAATATTCAAAAACAATATTTCTAATAATGCCTACAATTGTCTAATTCCTGTCTAAAACGCGATAAATAATTACGATTATAAATTAAAAATCAAGACTTAACCCTATCGTGGTGTATGTAAACAATTATTATCAATAAAAACAATCGCTTCATAGAAGCGACATTCCCTGGCAAGCTATTGAATCTGTTGTACATTTTGTTTATATAAAATTAAAAATATACAAAAACTTACATGGGTCCTATCAATAATATAATGCACTGGATAAATGTAGTTTTGTACCAAGGGCCTTACCACGAGCTCTTTATTGCCATGCTATTTCCAGTCATCGTATGAGACAGATGTATACTACGTGTATATATATATCTGTCATTGTCACACAGTGGAACTATCATGGCATTAATAGCTCTTTGTTAGCAGGCTAGTTCAGTCAACACTATCCTGCCGCGGTATCTAAAAGAAATGCATTATTGTGCAAAATAACTTTATAAATCACCCTTAGATTAAGACTATCTTATCGTTTAAATATAACCCTATTTAATCCTGATACAAATAAATAGTTACGCTAACAACTAAAATCGAGTACGGAGGGAAATTATGGGATACGAGTAAATTAAAGCCGGCATTTACATATTCCTCAAACATTAGGAGTGATCACTTATTAAAAAAATTAAGAATTGTTGAAATTTGTGTGGCCCTACCACGACCTCTTATTGCTTTGATAGTTAAACTCTTATTTGCGAAGGTCAGATGGCAGTCGCTTCGTATAAAAATCAGGTGATCAGCCACATCGGGTTGAATCAAGTGCCGACCCCAAATACATGGGATTAAGGCCAGGGAGATGATGATGAGTTAAACTCTTATTATGAGACAGATGTATATGACTTGTATAAGTCTGTCACTGTCACACAGTGGAACTATGATGGCAATAAGAGCTTATGGTAACCGTTTATGGTATCGCAAAATTCAACGTAGCCAAATCTCGCTTCAAACTTAAGTATGAATTGGCCTTTATATAATTATTTCCGTTGTAATGTAAGTACAATAATTAACTACTTATAGATGCCATTGTTTTCATATAAAAGATGCCATACATTTTTATAAACTAGCTTTCACGCACGAATTCATCTGAATATATTCTCCCAAGAACCGAGATATAACCCCGTGTAAAGTTGAACTGTATATACCTACTTCAGCTATCAATCTGATTTCATGACTGAAACTCAGTTTTATTGTGAAAATAATACTAAGAAATAATTTCGCATCTTCAGTATTGGAAGTAAGAATGCAATTTTAATTGTTACGAAATTTGAGCATCATTCAACTCCAAAGAGTGTTTAAACGAATGAAATAAACTGTCGGCTTATACCCAAAGGAAAGAGTAAGAAATTATTGTTTAAAGCTTACGCGAGCGTCCCACGATGTATGTATCTTACATCTATACATAAGACGGATATCCCTTACACATAGAGGACAATAGACACCTATAATACAATTACTCGTAAAGGTTGTGGAATGAATACAAAATATTACAAAAGTACTATTAATAATTATTAAATATACCAACGTACCGTGGTAGAAATCGTACACGAAACCATACGATTCGTATAACGGTAGTATCACGTGCTTTCTACAAATTAACCATTTTATAAATTAATAATAATAATAACATGTATATTCAAATTCTGAATAGTTCAAATGTTTATATCAAATTGATACTTGTATTAATTATTATAAGGGTATAAATAGCATAGTTAGTTTTGGAATACATTCATATTATAAGTTTTGTTCGTCGTTCATTGGTTGCAAGCCAGCCAATGATAACACTCAAAGTTTTCTTCGACGTTCATTGGTTGCGAGCCAGCCAATCAGAACAATCCGCCAATCAGGTGACCTTCGATTTTTAAATAGAAAATTCATTACACAACACACCTACATGAATCGGTCGTTAATTTAATTTATTATAATAAATACAGAAAATGGCACGACTATATACATAGGGAATTGACATGGTATTTTTATAAATAAATGGCGATACATTTTATTAAACAAATATATTGCGGTATAGGCCCTGCGGCAAACTAATAATTTTACATTCAAGTCTGTCAACGGACGAAAAGGATCGCAGTTAAGTATAACAAATAAGGAAGTATAACAACTCAGTGTTAGATTTGACACGTTCCTACATTAACGAAATCCGTTGCGTATATTTCCAGCCACACTAATTTGCAACGAAATTCGTCAACGCTAAAATATCCCAAAACCTATACTTGAGGTACAGAGCTTATTCGTCAGAATTGGGAATAGAATGACGTTTCCACAATGACCTTTAACGATACTAATTTAGAGTCTACTTTAACTTGTAGATCCGATTTATTCGTTGGTACGACTGTACATAACGTAATAGTAATGTAAACACTTAACAGCGAATACCATACAACTCGGCAATAACTACATAATTATCTTATTTATGCATATTTATAAACATAAATGCTTGTGCTTATTACATTTCCTTTACTATAAATAAATAATTGTAAATGTTATTCGGTACATGTTGGCTTCGAGAGAATACTGCCGAAATATTAATTTACTTAGAACGGGTCATTCAAGTTCAAAATTAGTTTTATTCGTTTTCATAGCAAAGACGCCTAGTTCTCACCTTAGGAATAGTAATGATAGTGCATAGAAATAAAATTCTGTTACGTAAAAATGTTCTTATAGTTTTCAAACAAATGTAAGTCACAAGAGTTTTATTTGTACGTACATATCATTCAAGGATATACAAAGGTGCTTATAGGCATCAAAACTTTTAAATGTACCTTCATAGTGAGTCATGTCTCAAATCGAGTAGGTCAGAAGCCAACGCGTGTTAGGGTGCTTATCCATCAGAAATCTACGACGCGAAGCGAGAGATGTAATTGTTAAGTACCAACAGAATCACTACGCTGAGCGAGGCTAGGTAAATTAAGAAATTAAATTACATACAGAAGGAGTAGGCTGAGGTGTTGTAATAACAAAACCACACCCACTTTCCACCGAAGATGATGAAGTGCTAACGTGTCAGATGTTGAGTCTATCCCTCTCAAGCACTATACATACGTCTTTGAATTATTTCTCAGCCATACGTAAATTAAATTAGATTCTTAACAAACCCATCCCTCGCTACGCATCTTTGCAAATCTCTGATTTAAACGCACGCAGGCTTAGCACAAACGAGCTACCGACCGCAGCCACCGGTACCACGTAGCGAGTTTCTACAAAATGGATGAAAATGTGTTTGTCGCTTTGCCACCGGTGGCGGTGATGGGTGGTCAGTTTGCACGAAGTGTTAGTCAGTGTGTTAACGACTGCTCGGCGGCGGCATCTGGGCTTGCACGCCCTGGAGGTTCATGGGCCGGCCGTTAGGGTTGCCCACGCCCAGCCCGTCCTGCCCGTAGTTGTTCTCCATGCCCGCCATGTCATCGGTCTGGACATAACAATGGTGGATTTCAAACTCATCATCAAAATGCAACTGTTGGAAAGCTTACAAAGTCGGATAGTAAACGATTTCGTTATAATCTGTCGAGTTTGAAATACGAAATCATTTAAAATAGCATCTGTATTTCGAGTAAACTACCACATTTTTAATCTATGCTCGACGCATTACCACACTATATTTATTTATATGAGAACGGCCTAGTAACAAACTAACATTTACATACTTCCATGCACCATATCTGAGCATGTCTGTGTACTCCTGAGCATTTATCTGTATGTGCAGACACCACTAAAAGTTCTCACAAAATATTACAAAAATGTCGTTTAAATATAGTGCGGGATATGTATAGATTACGGTGGAAGCAAACTCTAAATAGGGCCTGTAGACAAAGTAACATTGTCCTCACGCTTCCTTGATAGAAACGATACAACTGTATAGGAATGACATATTATGTCCCGTGACTGATTGTCATTTCCATACATTTTATATCGCTTCTATTCGCGCTGAGCGCGAAAGAATATTACTTTGCCTAGGCCTACTGGGTAGACCTTATGCTTCGTGAATTGTCACAATTCAATTAAACTTTTATATTTCACTATTAGGTATATTTAAGAATCACACAAAGAAAGCACACAAAGCCTGATGCAATTATTGCGTATACCTACCATGATAAGTGTTTGTGTTGAAGCTTCAAGCGTGATGTGTGTGACTAATATTTACATTTGATTTAAATATTAATAAATATTAAGACAGAAAGACCAATTGCAATATTAGCCGAACTACTTACTTTCATATTATTTGAATAAGTTGGACCTCTCATTTGAGGCCAATTTGAAGTAGTTATATCATACATATTCTTGGTGGCATACAAAACGTGTTAGAACTAACTAACTAGGGGGGGTACCCCTATCACGAGTTTGTCACCGTTGTTCTAATCTACACTCGCTAGCGTCTCCGACAATATTTGTACGACTTATTTTAGTTCTTCATGTCACCGCTAGGAGGCGCTATACAATTTTTCATACAAATATTCGGTGGAGACGTTCGCGAGTGCAGATTGCGAAAACGGTGGCAAACTCGTGATAGGGGTACAGACCTATATAGATGTCCTTTAAAAAATGTTCTAGACAAAATAGTATATTCAGAAAAAAAACTTAATTTTATTAGGATACACATATCCCGCAACCACCCAACCCAAACCCAAGCCAAAGCATGAAGTGTAAAGCCCAACAGTAAGTGATCTTTCAAATTGAGCGTTCTGTGCCATACAGTTGGGGCGTACCAGCGACTGCGCACGGACGGTTGTGTGTGCTAATTTGTTACTGTATCCCAGTATAGGTTTGCAAACGTTCATACGTCGTCGATTCACTCTAGCATTCAACTACAACTCGTCTCCGAGAAAATACTAACATCTGCGCAGTATTTCAACATCTTTTTAAATTATAGTATATGCGTGATATTATTGTAAAGTTTCATCAAAATCCATTCAGTAGTTTTTGCGTGATAGAGTATAAAACATGCATCCATACATACTCACAAACGATCACGTTTATAATTAGTAGGATTTTGAGCGACGCTAAAACGCAAGATAAAGCGACGACATTAGAACGTGTCACCACCTAACCTTGGGCACTGTTCCCGTTAATTTAGCCGTCATGCTGTCGTGTTTAGGGCACCGAACGGTCAATAAGGAAGTGCCGTAAGCGTAAACCTATACTTGGGTCAATAAGCAAGTGCGGTAAGCGTTTACCTCTCGATGCCTGCGGATGGTGCGATCCTCGTATCGTGTGCCGCCGGTGGAGGCCATGGGGCGGCTGAGCGTGCTGTTGGCGTTGCTCGGAGAGTGCGGCGCGCCCGCCGGCGTGCCTTGACCTGAACACCCATCCCCACGGATTTACAACACCTAGCTCCTATGGGAATCTTTGCTAAAGTGCCCGGTGACAACCCTACTTTCTTTAACTTACTACGATTAACAGGATTTCAAAATTCTCTGTGCAGTTTAAGTGCCTGAACTGAAAGATTTTATTTTTTCTACTTTTATACAGCTTTTCAGCAGAGTTGCAGAGTTGCAGAGATTGTGGGTTCGAGCCCCAGCGCGTTTTCGTAGATATTTTAAATAAATATTTTTTTCAAAAAACTAAATAATTCCTAAGTAAAGATATTTTTTTCATTTATTTAGCGGAGCGAGATGGAGGACAGTCGATTTACACAAACAATAATTTTGTGCAAATCATTTGATGGATTTTTATTGTGTGCATTGTAAATTTGTCTGTTCGTCGGTCCGGTTGCTGCACCACAATATCCATTATGCTAACTACTAAAATGTAAGTTTTTCTTTAAACTACCAAGAAAAATATATTTTATAGCATAACTTTTTTAAAACATAATTTATCTCCAAACAACTCAAACGACACGAATTAAAACCCGCCGCAAGATTCACATATGAAATGAGACAATGATATACAATACCAACCACTTATACAGACATACAGTATGGACAATACACACATATACATACTCCAAGACAGGCAGACAAGTACATATTTACATTACAGCGAATTTTACATTGCATGATGTCTATTATTAATGCCGATATTCCGTTTTTAAATGGAACCTCTCGGTGTATCACTGCCTACCACTCTTGTCTACAATGACTACCTCTCGGAGAAAGCGTGAAAACACACGCATAATAGTGGTTGATGTTATATGTGCCCTAAAGCCAAGCTATGTTACATAATCACGCATGAACTGAAATTTTATGGGCTCAAAATATCGAAGTGTGTGCATCTATATAAATATGCGAGAGTGTCTGTATGTCTGTTTCAACTTTCATGGTCAAACTGTAGAATGTTTTTTTCTATAACTATAAATATTTTACATTTAACAGTTCAAAGTAATCTTGAAATATTCGCCATTACTTTTACTGATACCAAAAATATGAAATGTAACAGCTTAGACCAATCCCCTATCGGAATGTACAGGTGCCGTCACGAGTTATGAGTGCATACTGACATTAAGAAACAGACTCATAAAACGACTATTGCACGTTCAAAGTTTTCAAGGGTTCAAGGAGGGCGCTCATAGCTCGTGACGTCACCAATAAGTAAGTAATGTAAGTAAGTTACCGCTAGAGTTAGATGAAGAGCGGGCTTGTTGCGCACGCGCAGGCGTTAGGAAGTCAGCTTCACGCCACCCGTGCTTGCGGTACACTTCACGCAGCTCCGCGTGCGACCACATAGTCATCAACACTTGTCCTGTACAATCATTATATCACCATTAAGGCTAGTTTCCGAACCGGTGGTAAATTCCTCGACATTCATAAGTGCCTTACCAGGGGCCTTACTACGAGCTCTTATTGCCATGATAGGATAGGCAGTGTTTTAATAACAAATAAATATAATAAAATAAATATAAAGTTCACCGAAGATTAAGTGTCCACGTGACAGCTGGTGAGTCTGTCGCCGTCTCAGGCATTATACTTACGTCTTATGTCTTTACTTTTCAGACCTATGCAGGTTTCCTCACGATGTTTTCCGTCACCGTGAAACACATGGTGTGAAATCACTGCACATAAGTTTTTTAGAAAAGTTTAGCCGCTTGTATTCGAATTATGCTACGCAATAGAAGGCGTATATTCATGCACCAAGGCTACCACGGCTCTTTTTTAATACGCTGTCAACGTTGATTTAATACTTTATTACGTAACCTTTTTAATAACAACACATAGTAATATTTTCGATTGTTCTCAAGAAATTGTATGATGTTTGACGTGAATAAATTATCCTTATAATAATAATTACCGGCAAACTTGAGCACCCTGGGCGTATGGCGGTGGCGTTGTTTAGTGAGGTTAAGCAGCCTCTCCACACCACCCGCCTCCAGCAGGGAGCGGGAGAACTCGCCAGACTTCTTTATCACTTCGTTCAACGTCGCCAATACTGCTGCGATCGTGTCGTCAGATGTGCCCTGGATTTTACTTTTAATCAGTATGAAGTCAATATTATACAAGGACCACATGCAAATATCTTCAAATAGCCTTTTTTTTTAAACAAATCACTTTTATTCCCGGTTTGCAGGAGGTGAGTTCGAATCCACAAGGTGGTGCTTGTATTATTCCTACCCGTTAAATAATTCAAAAACAAAGGAGAGCTTCTCCGCCCGACACATAGATGGCGCTACTTAAACAACATAAACAATTGTTAGTTTAAGTACAAATACGCGAAAACCTAAATCGAGCAATAAGAGTTTTTGAGTGCATTGCAGTATTATTCAAGTCTCCAACAAGATCAGTAGGAGTCGCGGTTCCAAAGACATCTCGCTGATAGATTTTCCCTTTGCTGGGGATGAGCATGATAACTCGCTCTCCAAACATGCTTCACGCATAAAAATATTAGCGGACGTCACGCGGTTTCACCCGTGTAGTTCCCGTTAATGTGTGAGTACGGCGATAAAATATAGTACTCGCTGATGATGTAGCTATCCATTGCTGAAAGAATTTTCAAGATCAGTCAAGTAGTTTCGGAGCCTATTCAATGCAAACAAACAAACAAAAATATATCAATCCTTTCCACTTTATAATAATACTAGCTGTGTCCCGCGGCTCTCCAGCGTAGATTTAGTTTCATCCTTTTTTTTTTCATTTATTTATTTCGCGGATCCCTAATATTTTTTCTAAATAACCGTAGCCTAAGTGACTCCTTGAAACATCAGCTATCTGCCAGTGAAAGTCCCGTTAATCCATCCCGCCGTTCACGCGTGATGTCGTGTCCAAGGGAAATAGGGATTAATTTTTATACATATAGGTATTAGTATGGATAAGTATTTGTTTATAAAGGTCACCTGATCATGATGCTGGTTCCCGCTGGGCAGTTTCTGGACGAGGTCCCTCATGGCGTACTTGCCGATGAGCTCCTTGTTCCGCTGGTCGATGGCCAGGTTCCTCAGCGCGGTGGCCACGGCGCACACCACGCGATCCACTTCCATCCGCAGCAACTCCACCAGGATCGGCAGCCCTGCGTGCACTACATACTTTAACATCGTTCGAATAAGGCTAGCATACATCATCCTCTATAATTATGTCATTCTGACAGATATATTTTGACTTTGTCTATAATATTATATGAATTTTATAGTAATTATTAATAATTATTTGTATAATTGATGTATATGATGCCAGTTGAGGTTCATAAGGCTAGTTTCCGAACCAGTGGTCAATTCTTCGACATTCATAAGGGCCAAATCATTTACACTTTCTTTTTAAGAGCTAGGTAGTAGGAGTAGGACATATCTGGATTTGCCAATCGGAATACGAAACTGTCCGATTGCGGACTGTACCTGCACCATAGAGAAAGATCGCAGATTATGGATAAATATAATTAACTAAAAAAAATTGCTTATTTGTCTATCTATACTAATCAAATAGCAATTATTTCACACCAAGAAAGGTGACCCAGATTAATCTAGAAAGACTAGTATTTTCTTACAGTATCAATAAAAAACCTCATGAACAGTAGAAGGCGGTGAACAGATGTTACCTTTCTCCTTCCTGACGGCGGCGCGTATGTCGATGGAAGGCTGCCAGTAGCAGGCGGCCAGGTTCTGCAGCGCCCCGGCGGCTGCCTCCAGCGTCTCGGGGTTGGAACACGTCTGCAGCAGCGCCATGTACAGCGGGACCACCTGAAAACACATGTAAAAACTTTATTACTACTATACCTGCATAGAATGATGATGGCGCCATCTGTCGTAGATTGGTCATACAAACTCGAGAAACCTTCGTGGGCTCATGTTTGCTGAAGATCGTCACATGATCAAATGCATAGTTTACGATTCTATAAAGGACATACAGACAAACATTCATTTTTATATATTTAGACTAGTGCTCTCGCGCTCTCTCGGTTCAACATTTTAAGTATCTACTTACTATAAATATAATATGAATAAAATACATGCACAGTTACCCCCACTATTTTCGCTGAGCACTAATAACTCGTGCTCGTATTACACGTAAATAACATAAATCATTTGAATTTTTCCTTTATCAACGCTTGTGACTCGTACGCTGCATGCCTAATGTGGTGGAATGTATCTAGGAATTAGAATATAAATAGTTATTTAGGAAAGAACCAGATTCCACTAAAAAGCCTTCAAAGGAAGAGCATGGGCTACAAAACACAGCCTAAGATAAAAATTGGTATAAAAGTAGTTCCATCTCTTAATATGACACAAATTTCAAAAGGGATGTGGGAATTTTTTATCCGAGTTTGGTCTAGTCTTTGTATAAAACCATGTTTTGTATTAGGTTGTTAGGATGAAAGCTATATATTTACCTCGGGAGACCACAGCATCTCCGTCCCCTTGGGTACACTGTACCCCAGCTGCGTGGAGGACGTGTCCCCTAACGGTTGGGACTCTGGCTCACTCTTCCCCAATGGACTCGTGGAGTTGGACGACGAGGAGCTCTCCTTCTTCTTTTTACTGCCGCCGAAGCAGCCGAGGTTCTCGCCTAAAGGAAACAATAGGACTGTAAAGAAGATTGACATAACACTTTTAAGAGACCGTTAATAACACTAGCGATGTAAGTTTCATAGAGAGCGAGTGATGCTCATCCCCAGCAAAGGGAAGATCTTCCAGCCAGGCCAGTGTCATGCCTGAAAGCCTCTAGCCAGGCGTAAAGTTTTAAGCAACACAGCTAAGAGCGCCCCATAGTGGGGTCATACAACTGTTATATTTGGAAACTCGTATATATACTGCAATGCGCTCGAAAACTCTTATTGCGCGATTTAGGTTCTCGTTTATTTGTACTGAAACTTCGCATTTGTTAGCGAGTAGCGCCATCTATGTGGCAAGTGGAGAAACGCTGCTACGGTAGTATTAATTTTTATCGTGATCGATGTGGAATAAATACAGAACTGGAGTCGTTTTCAGGTCTTTCGACGCTTAATGACGTTAATATTTACGCCCTCTGACTTCTCATTATCCCCTCTTGGACACAAGAAGAGCTGAAGGGACAGATGTCACTTCAAGCTGAACTGTTTTGGATTGTGTATGTTGGAACTGCTTCAACAGGTTTATATTGCCTTTATCAACGTTTTATAATAAACCTCTCAGTCAAGAGGTTAAAATGTAAGAATCTATACAGATAAATGAAATTGAAGTGTCTGTTTGTAATTCCAAAATAACAGCTTTTCACTAAATGCATATGAAAGTATACACGACACTGACACTAATAAACCAAGTTTTAAATTTTTTCTCTGTCTGCCTGTCTGTCTGTTTGTTCCGCGTAATCTCTGAAACGGCTGGACGGATTTTAACGGGACTTTCACTGGTAGGTAGCTGATTTTTCAAGGAGTAACTTAAGCTACTTTTATTATTAGGGTTCCGTGACAATAAGGAAGAAACTAAATCTACGCAGGTGAAACCGCGGGGCACAGCTAGCCTTTAATCATTTTTTAAATAAATTGCTGTGTTTGAAAAGTGGGATAGGTATTCGAACAAGGTCATACCTCGCCGCCGTGTATGTAAACAAATGGAATGATACTATTCCATTCAAACCCGGTAATGACTAGTCTGTATCTCACCTTTGGAAGCACTAGCCTGTATCCTGGCTTGGCCCGATGACTGTGTGGGCGGCGCTCTCGTGTCGTACAATGGATCTTCTATCTCTTGACATCTGCACACATATTTTAACCATCAAAACAAAATATTTTGTTTGAAAAAACTTAATATTAAGACTAGCTTGGAATAAGGGATAATGCTCAAGCATTGCCAAACAGCAAGTATTTTTTTACACACATCATTTTTGTATTATATCCGTTTAAGAAATTTAATGTAGATCACACACACCGTTTTCCTAATCTATACTCGTTAGTATCACTCGCAATATTTGTATGAGATATTTTAGTTCTTCACCTCACCGCTTGGAGGCGCTGTACAATTTCTCATACAAATATTCAGCGGAGACGCTAGCGAGTATAGATTACGAAAACGGTTGCAAACCCTTGATAAGGATACTGTTTGATATATTATACAGCATCTTCTAAACGTATGGAACTAAAATATCTCATACAAATATTTTCGGTGACACAAAAACGGTGCAAAGCTCGTAATAAACACTTCTCAATACTGACCCTCGTAAGTCAACTCGTGTAATGTGTATGAGAGATGAGTTATGATGCCCTTACAGGCAAAGCCGTACATTTTGTTTTATAAAACTGTGCGACCTACATTCTAAGTTAGTATAGTAATTATATTTCAGTGCATTAAAGGCATTCATTGATATCGGTCAGTTTATTTGACATCCCGTACCGCCGCCCTATTGACATTGACATCATCCTCTACCCACATTGACTTTAAAGTGCAGTGGTTCGACAAGAAGCCGCTACAATGCCTGACCTGTAGGAGAGGTTCCTGAGCACGCACACGCAGTTCTCGACGATCTTGGTGCCGATGGCGTTGTTCTGTACGGCGGCGCGAACTGCGTGCAGTAGTGCCTCAGGCAATCCGGCCAGTCCACGGAGTCGTCGCCTCGCGTATTCCCCAGCCGATGAAGCGTTGCGTAAAGTGCCCGAAGCGTTGCGGAATACTGGATAATTATATTATAAATATATGATTATTTTTACAGTATATGGTCTCTCGTCGTTGCTGTCTCCACTGCTTCGGACAAAAGGGCGAGACGCAAGGGCCTCTAGCCGACCTTAAACTTCAGTATAGATGTGTATGAATACTGACTAGTGGACCAATAAGTGTCGCCGGGGTTGGTTGGGTGCCAGCCGGAGTGCGGCACGATGACCTTGTTGACGATGACGTGCGCGGCGTCGTCGATGATGGACTGCTTCAGGTCCTCACACGAAGACATGTTCCAGATTATACCCGTCACCAGCTCCTTCACCTGCAACATTTACCGGTCACCATACCAGTTATGATGTCATCTTTGACTTTATTATCATCTCCCTAGCCTTATCCCATGTATTTGGGGTCGACACCTGATTCAACCTGATGTGGTTGATCACCTGATTTTTACACGAAGCGACTGCGATCTGACACTCGCAACCCCTTTAACGAGGAAAATCTGTGATCTAGTTTAAACCTGTTGCCAGACTATTTGAGGCCTCCGACTGACCTATAAGGATTGCCAAAGATGTTAAATTTGCAACCGAAATCGACGGCTTAACGTGCTCTCCGAGGCACGGAGGGAGATCGAACGGTCATCTATACAATTACTGGCTAGAGTTAGGGTTGCTTAACTTCGCTGATTCGAATGACATGCGTAATATCCTTTGAGTTTACTCTACAACAAAAATATGTTTTCACAAAAATACAATTCATTTTCTATTGAACATTAGTGTAGATGCTGTCCTATCAGTTAATTTACAGTTTAAATTTCATTATTATGTATAAATAATAACATGATGACCGGTAATTAAAGTCAATGCATTGTAAATTATGGCTAAGAACAAAATGAGAGTAACATATGTAAGAAAAAAATGTACATTCATTTTCATTCTTAAATTATATGTTTAGCTATTTCCTCTTTATACCATTTGTCAAGAATACTGCATAATTCTTGCTGAAAAATGGTGCTGATTCTTAGTAATAAAAACAAATTACCTCCATATCCGAGGTGCGGCAGAGTAGTGCCATAAGAGCAGGAATACCAGCAGCGTCGCGTATAGCTCGTTTGTTCTCATCGTTCTGTCTGCCGTAGGAGAGGTTGCGGAGCGCTCCGCAAGCATTACGACACACCTCGGGACTCTCGTGGGACACCAGGCGGACCAGGGGTGGTATTCCACCTGGAATTAAAAAACAAAATTTAGTTTATTTACTGGTATGCTAAAGGTCGCGGATGAAATCCCCACATCTGAGCAATTTATGTTATGTTGATTACGTTTTCTCTAGAGTCAGCGTTGATAATTAGTTTTACAGGGTGTAGACTTGTAAGATGAACATTTTTGACACAGGGTATCGGCAGGTAAATTTTGATAATTTATAAAAACATAGCACTAAAATTTTTTTGTTTTCCGAATCTTATTACTTATTTTTGTGGTGTAGTTGTTAAGGCTTAATAAAGGTTCGATGCTCAAAACTAAAGTACCCCAAAAATAATAAAGTGAACAACAATTATTTTTTTATAAATTTTATGGGATTTGTTTAACTGATATGTACCACCAATCGAAGGTCTGTGCCAAAAATGTTCGTCAAAGAAGTCTGGACCACCTACATTTACAAAAAAATAATTAAGGGAATAAAAAAATATACCCCCTTTTCACCCCTTCAGGGGCGGAATTTCACGAAAACTCGTTCATAGAGGATGCCTAACACTCACAAAGAACACACCTTCCAAATTCCATGACTCTAGAACCAGCGGCCTTATTATGGTCAATACTTTAAATAAAACAGTACTTAATCTAAGTCTAGACTAGTATTTTAAATAAAATAATTTATATCTAAGAAGAAATAATAAACTGCAAAAGTACAACTTCACTAACTCCATAGCGCAACACAATGTGAAAATAAATCCACATCGTGTCACTAGATGGCGCTGTTCATGTCTAGATCGCGGTATGGTTTCGTTTCTCGTGCAACTATATAAGACACTTGCTTCAAAATTCGATATTACCATCTGTCACGTCTGTAAAAAATTACAGAAGGCTATTTTTGATTGGGTTGAAACTAGTAATTAGTTAACCTATAATAAACACATGAAACGATGAATAATACAAGGTGAACCCTGCGGATTGGTTTATCTGCGTGAATTTAGCTAGAAGTCGTATTTGTCGTGACGGACATAGGCGCACTAAACAGGGATATTTAGGAAATGTAGCTATTCACAGATGAAATAGGGATTGAAAGTTTGCATTCATTTCTTTTATTTTGTATCGTCGAGGTATCCATGAAAATTCATGTTTCAGGAATTTTGGAAATTTTACTTCTAAAAAGGGGGTACGGGCCAAAAATTTGTATGGAAATCTTTCATCCATGAAGAAGTCTACTATTACGCTATTCGGATAAAAAAATCGTATTGAGAGTGATAAAGCGGAGTAATTCCGCTTTATCACTTTGAGTTCTGCTAGTAGTAGATAATGAGGATTTCATACATTATGCTAATAAGTATTAAATATAAGGTTATTACCTAAACTCCTTGTCTTCTGTTTGTTAGGATCGTCCATGTATGTGAGGTGCTGGAGATAGGCAGCCGCGTTGGCCTTCACGACGTCGGAGGGCGAGTTGAGGAAGCCGATCACTTCGGGCAAGTTCGGGTCGCGCCACTGGAGACCGCCGGCGTCTTCACGACCGCCTACGCTTCCGTGGACTGCAAAAATTTGGTTATGATCAGATGGTTGGTTGGTCTGTTGGGTGAGTGGGCAAAAAATTAAAGAGTAATAATTTTCAACACACATTATGTACCTAATATATTAATATTTCATGCACATATAAAAATCTGCGATACTGATATGATTTATACTTAAATTTAGGTGTTGAATTTCTGGGTGGGTTTCATAGCTAGTATAATTTAATATGTCAAAGTTATCGTTTTATATAAACGCTAATTTATCACATCAAACCATAGCGATATTCAGACCACAAAAATAAAGGTATTCTTTTTACCTAGCGCCATGCCAGCCATTTGTTTCTGTAACTCCTCTTCATCGCCATACATCGACTGCCCCCCCGCACTGCCTAGGCTGAGGCCATTCTGTGAGTCCTGCAAATTTATTCAGTTTATTTATTTAATTACTTTCTGCTAACCAATTTGCCTAGGCAGACTTAATTCCATAGGCATTTCTACTGGTTAACCTTTGGTAGATGTATTTGCCAATTGCTAACTTCTCGGTCATCGTGTTTCTATGAACGTCATGTATTTTTTTGGATATGGTCTCTTGCAGTTGGTAGAGTTACTTCCACTGCTTTAACCTTAAACCGGACAAAAAGGCGAGACCCAAGGGCCTCCAGGCGTGCTTATACTTAAATATTAAGCAACACAGCTAAAGGCGCCGCCAGAGCTCGGATCTCGTCTTAGGGGGTTGCTAGGGAATGAGCTAGCGTGTTGGATCTTAGTGGTATTTAGGGACATGTTTAAGGCTAGTGCAGCAAGGGACGGGGATTACATCTGATTACGTTATGTTTACCTTAAAAGGCGGTGGTTGATGCGGCTGCGGCTCGTAGGCTGTAGGGTAGTGTTGGTAGCCGTACGCGTCCGGCGCATACTCGCCGCGCGGTGACGTCACGCAGTAGTGGCGCCCGAGCTGCTCTAAGGAGGCCGAGTCATACCTGAAAACATAGTTTTTTTTAAGTTTCATAATAATAAAATGGATATTGAAAAATCCTGTTTTTTTAGGTATTCTAAGACTATTTCTTGTAAATTTTCGATGGTATTAGATTTTGAATTGTGCATTGCCCTCCCATCAGTAAGCCCACAGCGAACCCGGCTGAAATTCATTTTCAATTCAACTTCTTGCCCTCAACGTTCGGCAAAAATGTGTCAATAACTTTAACTTTTTTGTTGCAGGCGTGCGGCTCAATGGATAGTGTAAACTACATAAATACGCTAACGACTTCCCAAAAGAGTCCCCGAAAAGGTAATCAGAGATGTTACATCCACTTCCAAATACGAAGATCATCAAGTAACAACATGACAGATGGTGATTCCATCATAGTTTCGGGCACAATATATACATATATACAAAATTGAATTTATTTATTCTAAGACATATGGAATATTGATATTTCTTCATGATGTTTTTCCTTCACTTTAAATCTCGTGTTGTGAAATCACTGCCTTTAATTTTTAGAAAAATCTAAGGCCCTTGTATATTGGGATTTTGACTTTACTCAAACTCGGTCATACAACTCTTAATTAAGCATTAAAGAAAATAATGTATTATTTGGTACCTCTGCTGTAGATGCAGATTGTGTTGTGGCAGAGCGCCTGGGGATGTACTCCGCGGAGATGCACTGCCCCCGCCCTCCACATATTCCTGGAAATATCATAACCATATCGATTAGCATTCAGAAACCAACCTTATAAGCATTATTTAAGAAGTTATATCGTTCCAAACACGTGGTCGACCAAGGGTCCAACTATTAGTTTTGAATCTGTGGCAGCAAGAATAAAGTTCACGGATATCGAGCGAGTATACGTTAAATTTAACCCTGAAATTATTATAGTAACCGATTTCTTTTAAATTTTTGTTAAAAATAATGTTTTATCTTTATTTTGCATAACGGACTAAATTATTCTTATACACCTGTAGTATCCACATCGGATTTTCAATCCAAATCAAATGGCACCAACTTTAACGATTACCTATAATCAAAAGGGTCTACCAGAGAACCTCCTCTTATTTTTCGTCGGTTAAAATATAGCACTCAAGCCCACCTGTCCCATATACTGCGGCACTTGCGTGGTGTCGACCATGTAAGCGGGCTGTGCTTGGTAAGCAGTGGCTCCGTAGTGGCCATACGTGCCGTAGTGACCGGCGCCCACCGCCGCCCCATACGTGCCTCCACCGCCCACTGATACCGAGTCCATTACCTTAAAAAACACAAACATTCATTACTTAAAACTCTAGGTATTTCTGATAAACAAGAAGGACTTCACACAAAAGGAGCAAGAAAACGGACTTTTGTGGCATCTAGCGCCATCTAGTGTCTGCTCAAGATAACTTTACAACGGGGATTTAATCTAAATAATAAATTTGTACATCTTGTATTTACATTATATATCTTACTAGCGACTTCGATTGCGTGGAGAGCTACTTTGGGCTAACGCTAACTTTTACCCGTGATTGGTATTAGCGTGATGATATTACAGCCTTCCTCTATAAATGGGCTACATATATAACACTGAATTTTTCAAATCGGACCAAGAGTTCCTGAGATTAACGCGTTCAAGCAAACAAAAAAAGGTAGACAATTGATATGTTAATTGTAAAACGTCGCCGGGATTTGTCACCTTAATCAGAATTAGTTTAGGCACGCGTAGACGAGTTTAAACAAAAATAAATTGGTAAATAAGGATAGAAATCTTACATGAGGATATTTCTGTGAAGGAGCCATAGTGAGGTGTCCCATGTGGTTGTAGTGAGCGGCCGGCGATGACACGTACTGGCCGTAGTCCGGGTCCACTCCGCCCCCCACTACTGGGTAATCGCCCGCCTATACACACATACATATTTAAAGTGGGTTCACACATTTCACTTACCCACACATTTGGTTACAGTACATACACATATGCTCAAGCTTCTATTCCCCGAAGGGGTAGGCTGAGGTTTGTAATAACAACGCCAACTTTTCAACTAAGATGATTAAGTGCCAGCGTGAAAGATGATAAGTCTATCGCCTATACATACGTCTTTGAATTACTTCTCCCGATGTTTTTCTACCGTAAAGTACGTGGTGTGAATTAAGTGCACATAAGTTTTTAGAAAAACTCATTGGTACAGGCCCTACTCGGATTCGAACTTGCGTCGCTTACGTAATAGACCACTGCTAAATCCCAAAGTCACCATGCTACACCAAGAGCGAATTCGGGATCGATACTGCCTGCATCCGCTGATAGGTAAAAAACCTATTCATTCATTACACTGCCTACACATGATTCCCTGGTACTGCTCAACGCGCAGAGAGATACGATGGGATTTTTGCGATATTAATTGGAGCCCGTCTGGATACAATTTCCGATGACATCACAGCTTAATCACATCAACTGAGGTGAGTCTACCATTTGGAGAGCAAAGAAAGAAGAGTGTATTTACCTGCATGGCTAGATGGTGTTGATGCGCGAGCGCCGCGGACAGCTCCGCGTCCTCGGTGGAGGCGTCCGACCGCGACACGGGGCTGTGCTGCGGCCCGTACGCGCCCTCCACCGGACCGTTGCTGGAACAAGCAAATATACACCTCAATACACTACACTCCAACAACATATATTATTCTATAACGATGACGTAGGATAATTTCGCCAGATAGAACAGAATCTTAAATAGAGT
The DNA here is from genome assembly GCA_964035505.1 of Watsonalla cultraria. Classification (NCBI taxonomy): domain Eukaryota; kingdom Metazoa; phylum Arthropoda; class Insecta; order Lepidoptera; family Drepanidae; genus Watsonalla; species Watsonalla cultraria. Next base: position 4,190,472 of record OZ037734.1, on the reverse strand, counting down.
AAAAATATAATAAGCACAGACAATGTAAATGTGATTACTGTGGTGTCGCAGTAAATGTACCTATAATGCCACTGACTAATTTATTAATATTAATCATACATGTATTTCAATGGCTTGTCATGTCCTTGCATAGCGAACAATATACGATTAAGTATTATCATAAGAATAATGAATAATCAACTGCAACCAAGTATTTATGTATATTACGTATTAACAGTTCTGTATCTATCTTGCTGTGAATATACATTGGCTTTACAATAAAATGTGACGTAACACCAATCTACGGGTTTCGAATTTTGCCCATTGCTTTGAAGACATTCCTTGTTGCCAAAATGTATGACTTCCTTGATACCAAATAGATTTAAGATTACTTTACTAGGTTTGACATTAAGATATCCTAAATTATCAAACGACATTTAAAATTTTCCTTTTGGTGTACATAACCTTGAATAGAGTAATAATCAGAAAATTCTTTGAATACAATAATTACCACGCAATTTATTACGCAAGAAAGACTTACAACGAGGAAAACGTAAATGAAAATGCGATCATAATATATCAACGAAGATATTCTCAGCATTACATTGAGTGAAATCAGAGAGGATCTATTGTGTAACGGCTACGTAATGATCTAGGTAAACTCATCGAGCTATCACAATATAAGTATTACGTATTCTGTGATTAAACTTATTTTTAGATGTTATTTTTTTGTATGTGTAGTCAGAGAGAAAGAAGTTTAGCTTACTTATAGAGCACGATTTTAGAAATTGTTCGTAAAACTATCGAGTGCATACAAGCAAAGTCCCGAGCAAAGGATTAAAATATATCGGAAATGTGTCGTCATTACATATAATATTAATTGAAAATTTTTGTTTTGTTTTTTTATAACACAAAGGTGGCAAACAAGCAAACGGCCCACCTGATGGTAAGTGGTTACCACAGGCTATGGCCCTGTAAATATATCTTCACTATTATTTTGTCCTCTTGGGCCTTACCATGAGCTCTTATTGGCATGATAGTTTCACTCATTTTTGAGACAGATGTATGCGACGAGTATACATCTGTCACTATCGCACAACTGAATTATCATTGCAATAAGAGCTCATGGTTAGGCCCCTGGCCATTTGGCGTTAGATACCTACTTACACTAGTCTACTTAAAAACGTGGGCACATTCGTGGATAAAAGCCAGCCTAACATCAGAATTAAACTCAATTGCCTGGACTTATTTAATTATCAGTAGCTGTTAATGTCAATTAAATGTTGAGAGAAGCAATTAACGAAACATCGACGGGGTGCAGACTAAATTTAGCCGCGCTCATATCATTAATTTAATGTTTCCATCAAGACTGCTGCAGACATCCGATTGAATTATTAAACTGGATATCAACTGTGCGACCAACTAAAATACAATATTTCGTACCATAAGGCGAACTGTCTACTAGGCAAACTGTCCGCTTGCTAAGCTACAACGGGCATTTCATATGAACATGACCAAACAATCTGTGACACACGCCAACAGTGTCATCTCACGAATTCCCTACCTTATAAAGAACTAGCAGACGTCCTAGCAGACTAACAGAGGAACAGGGACTGTTTCCATAGGAGTACGGGGATACATTTACCTAAAAATGTTGCTCCATAATTGAAAGATTTTTTTCAATCGGTCCAGTACTTTTTAAGTTTATTTGTTACTAGCTGTGCGTGCCTCGCGGTTGCACCCGCGTAGATTTAGTTTCATCCTTATAGTCGCGGAACCCTAATATTTTTAATAAATAAAAGTAGCCTAAGTTACTCCTTGAAACATCAGCTACCAGCCAGTGAAAGTTCCGTTAAAATCGGTCCAGCCGTTTCAGAGATTACCCGGAACAAACAGACGGACAGACAGACAGACAGACAGAGAAAAAATTTAAAAATTGTTTTTTTGTGTCAGTATCGTGTATACTCTCATATGCATTTAGTGAAAAGCTGTTATTTTGGAATTACAAACAGACACTTCAATTTCATTTATCTGTATAGATATACAAAAATACCAAAATACAAACGAACAAAACGATGTAAGAAATGAAACAGCGCCTCCAAACGAAAAAATACAACAAAAATCTCTAGCTCTAAATCCCATAACTGTGTCAGTCCCAGACCCCAGTATGCCTAGAACGTAATCATAACAATATGCATTATGCAATAATAAGGCAACAACACAGAGGCTCAAAGCGCATTAGTCTCCAGTACAAGTTTAATGGCATCGCTGCACATCTCCACAACATAACGCTAAACTAACGTAACGTAGTTGACTACCAGTTTGCGACAATGCATTACCATGATTGACTTTATGGACCATTCACACCGATGCGAAGAAACGCCGCAGTCTTATCGATATGCCACCAGCGTCGGCTGAAACGTTAACTGCGCCAAATACGTGTGCTGTCGTGAAGGGCTTTTTAAGTAATAGCCCGATTCACGTAATGAAAAACTTAACGAAGTCTAAGCAAGTTAGTCGTTGACACTTTTTTCGTATTAATTATATCAAAGATATAGAAGAAAATCTTCGGCCAAAAGTAGGTGTTGTTACCACAACACCTCTACCTACCCATTCGGGGATTACAGGCGTGAGCATATGTATGTATATCAAAGAAAAAAATTAATAGCTCAGTAGTCAACACAAAAACATCTTATTGAGTTGAAGTTCTATCGAACTACAACTATTGATAACATTCAACGATATTGTTTTTTTAACCTGTATCGAGGCACTAAAAGCAGTTAAAATTAAAAAATACTCGTCTAAATTGGAGGAATCTGGATCATCATCTATCCGATTTTTTTGATGTACCTACGCGATTTTTAGATTGAGAATCCAAAAATCGCATAATGTATGATAGGTACTAATCTAATGTCATATTATGTCGTTTCAAAAGTTCCAGAGGTAAGTATTGCATACATTATTGTTAAGACTACAGTATTCGCTAACATCAGACGACATTTTGGTTCAGTTGACAGTTACTGGCATACTATCGCACCCGAGTCCCTTATCAAAATAATAATGTCCAGGTAATGACCATAGCCGTCAAAACCGCGGACAAAAGCTAATGAGTAGTGAAACAAAGTTCAGAGTTAAATTAAAACCCATTAAAGTTCCAAAATCAGTAACCCACATTAACAGTTTCCGTCGTAATCGCTACGCACCTGTATGAAACACCCTAATGAGTACCGTAAGCCAGCTGCTTCATGCGTAGAGTGCTAATTGTCGACTAGTGTGCGATTGTAATTTAGGGCCTGTGTGTAATAATCGTAACACACCGCTATAGAAACGCCTAGGAATAGCTGGAATCATGCGCCTTGTGTTACGCTATTCCGTTCGACCGTCCGCATTTGTACGCCATGATGATATTCCCAATCATTTTATGGAAATGAAAATGATTAATTCAGATGACTTAAAGGGAGATACTAGAACCGTTTGAGATCTGGTGCTGGAGAAGGATAGAGAAAATCAAATGGACAGAAAAAGTAACAAATTTAAATGTAATCAAAATAGTTAAGGTGAAAAAAAGTACTATGGAGAACAATCCAAAATCGAAGGGGAAAGATGAATAGAATGAAAAGTAGAGAGAGAAAGAGAGGAAAAGGAAGACCAAGGTTAACATATATGTGACAAGTAAAAGAAAAGGTATTATCAATACGTATAAGGAGGTCAAAGAGATGGTACTGGACAGAGACGAATGGAAAGAGTTGCATCGGTTACACCGATAAGAGTTATTACTCAGTCTGAGACGGTGGCGCGGCGATGGACTCACCATCCGTCACGTTGTCACCTTAAACGAAACACGGGTGTGGATGATGCAGCAGTTCTACCGAGTATTTGATAAAGAATTTAATTGAATGCCGTTCATTGATTCAGTGCTCATTGGCGTGCCACAAGACTATCAGAAGCTTGTACACAACCAAATTGGTTACTATCAATACAAATTCCGAATAATGTTTCAAAACATTAAAATCTGATTTAAAGAACAGACTGTTCATTAATCACAAATAATTGGTTTCTGGAGTAATTTTTATGAAAGAGAAGATCAAATTAGTCGTTCAGTATTATATGAGATAACTTGAAGATAATTTTTAGGGTTACCCAAAGGGTAAACCGGCTATTACTAAGGCTTCGGTGCGCCAGTCTGTCGTTCCGTCCGTCTGTCTGTCACCAACTCATGAACCGTCATAGCTAGACAGATAGTTGATATTTCAAAATTCACAGATGTATTCTTGTTGCTTCTATAACAACAAATACTCAAATACGGAATAATATAAAAATATTACGGGGCTCCCATACAAAAAGCGTATTTTTTTTGTATGAGAGAATTAATTGCCGTGTTTATAGATAATGGTACGGAATCCTACGTGCGCGAGTTGACTCGTACTTGGTCGGTTTTTATCACACTTATCGCCCATAACCCCGATTATCGTGTATCAATAATGAATTGTCTTCTACACGACTCTTATTACTTATATTCAGTTAATTTCATTTGGGGATTCCAGGTAAGCAGCCAATAAATTTACTGTACTGGCTTACTTAATTACACAGAACTGAGCATAGGTAATAATAAATTTGATGATACCAATTTTCGAAAAGCCTTGAACAGAAAATTACTGGGATGAAACCGGACAATATGGCCTTTCTGACGTCACTGGGTAACGCCGGGGCTCATTGCATTCTGCGGACACATTCTTTACTTTGTGACGTCATCGAGCGCATCGACCGGCCTTTGTTTTAATTTTATTTCCATTTGTATAATACCCTCTGCGCATAAAAACAGTACTAAGCTCAAACAACTCTCAGCGTAATACGAACTAAGCTGATTAAACTCAGGATTATGATAACCAGTACAGTTCAAAAGTGTGCCTAGAGCCGCTTATTAGCGACTGGCTTCTGACTCGTCGGCGTAGAATTAATAAAACAAATCCTGTGATAGTGCAGTTTCATTCTTAGTAGCAATTATCAGACAGAATTAGTTGAATTTTTCCAGATTTTTAGAGGAATTCGAAATTCGGAGATGGCTGGGGACCGTACTTTCACCTTACAGAATATCGCAGCATGGGGTGGGGTGGTGTAGACGCCCTGTTGGCTATATTGGTATCCTTTCATCTTTCATTAAATTGGCAAAGCAAAGCAATTCCACACACATTAGTGCCACATAAGCCACCTTTTGTTAATGAAATAAAGATTACCCTAAACGCATGCCCCTTTATAATACTAATCAGGCTTTTACAAATAAACCTAGTGGTGTCGAACATAAATTCACACCACATTTAGCCGGTCACCTACTTGCTGCAGCTTACTTACGACTTACGAGACTTATGCCTATCAAGTATCTTAATTTCTATAACCAGTAACTTACCTTTTAGGAACGTGGTAAGTCACAAATCGATAATAGCTGCTTAAGCTTAGAATAAGTACTGGCACTGAAATTTATCACTCTACACGAGCTGTTAACATCTAATATGTTAACACTGTGATTCTGGAGGCAGAATAGCACACACGAACAAAGATACCAATATATTCCGAACACAGAATGACGATTCTTCTTGTGACCTGTAGATGATCGGACATGGAATGACCAACGAATGAAGTCAGTCATAACGTTATCACTAATACGTTGCATTGATACAAAATTGCATGTTGTATCCCTCGATAAATCGCACTGATAAAGATGTTATCTATCACACTTGAACCTTGAAAGGCCGATAAAAATGTATTTATCCGGTTAAATTTAGTTTAACCGTCAAGACTTGGATTAGTGATAAAAAAATTATAGTTCAGGCCCTAGGAAGACCCGTCAAGAAGATTACCAACGGTTCTAAACTAGCTATACTAATTACCAACACTAATACCTTAGTAGGAACGACACTACAATGACAACTACCAAAGACATTGAACTTCTTATAATAAAGCAGTGTTTGATCTTCTTTACAGTGGAGGTAAAAACAAAAGTTGCTAGAAGTTCCTGTGGTGCTCTACCACTTGAAGATGTCGTTCATTTAGCAATCACTACCACGTACCTAGAAACTGGTAATGGCAAGGATGAAACTACTATATTACAAGTTTCTAAAACTTGAATAAACCTAGAATGCTAACAATACCAATAAGGAAATCACACGGGTTTTATTAACCCTCGAAAAATCCCTTTCTTGGCCCCGGAGAGTCCAAGTTTCTGGGGCTCAATGCTCTACTCCAGGACAAAGCACTCTACCTAATTATCTAAGCCTTATTCAAAGCCTACGTAATGAACTAAATTCCGAGATTTAATTATGCACTCAGATAATCTGATTGAAAATTTGTCTACGCTTGCGGAAACTATCATTCATTCAAAGTCAGGAATATGCAAGTTAAAAACTTTGAGGATATTATACATTTAAGTAATAATTTAATGCAGTAAAATTTGAGACCGTTCGTAAAATTATTTTACTTTTCAAGACTAAGATAGATGAAGAAGTGCCGCCGAGACGGATGGTCACAACTTCGAATTAAACTTATCATTAGGAACTCACTTGATAGGTCTTTGAACACGAACACTTTAAAAACGCTGACAAAACAAGACAGTAAATGAAGCATAAGTCACAAGAAAACTACTAAGTTTGTACAAATTCATGAGCAAATATTTGTCCGCCACGTACTGATCAGATAGCATAGAAGTCGGCAAAGTTTGGGATACTTCTTTACAAACTGTGCAATCTAATTTGAAGTCTTCACGTCTGCTAGGAAACTTTAAAAACACTTTCAAACTCCAATGTCAGTCATAATTATTTATTATTTGGCCTATTTCAAAACTGGCCTATTGTTAGGTCTATCGACAACTAAAGCGCCTTTCATCCTCCTATTTTGTTTATGAACAAGCGTTGACTTGAAAGCCTATAACTTCAATCAACATAATGTTTTGTTAAGTTCTGGAACTCTAAACAATAGCTGTAGAGTAATATTGTTTGTTCAGGGGCAATATCCTACATAAGAAGGCCAGTTTTTGATAGATAGACAAAGCATCGTGAAGACAGTAAAATTAAGTCCCTTCGATTAGTGAATCAATTATGACCCCTACATTTGAGAGATTTGAATCATACTTACGAAGGAGAAAAATTGTATATTGACAAACTTTATCCACAAAGCCCAACAGGTTGTAGAATGTTAATGGCTGATTGATCCTGTTATCTGACCTTAGGTAATATTGGCTTATGATTATACAGTACAAATATGTCGATAAGGTGCACTGTGGTATGAACACAGTTCAGACAAACACGTCTAGCGATAACATAATTACGTTGATTGAAAATTACATTGACTTGCTTTAGCTGGGCTGGATTGTGATATGTGACTAACGGTACTTGGATATTTATCCTTTTATATAGCTATGACTAAAACGTATACATGGAATAGCTTTGAGGTTGATTACTGTTCTATCTATATCCATCAAAGATACTTATAAAAAAAAATTGCGTGGGAGGGGAAAATCGCTGATTATCGTCAACATATTACATGTATAGGTTCCGGTGTACCTAATCATATAGTTCAAATTACCTCCATTTACTATAACATCCCTATCAAATGCAGTATAACCATTATAAAAAGCCTTGGTCCCAGATCTGCCAGATTCTTCGAAATGTATTAATCATCGACGTTAATAATTTAAGTTTTCTTGGAACCCGGATACAAAATTTCATAAATATTTTAATAAAGCTTGAAAACGAAAGCGAATCTTGCGAGTCTGTTATATGTGCCCTGAGAACACTTGGGTAAGGATATAATCAAAGATAATCAAGCTGATTAATTCACTATTTCAACTGAGTTTATACGTTAAACAAAAAGTAAACCTAGACCGTATGAAATCTAATTTGTAACACAATAATATTGCTAATTGTAATACGCCAACAACGGAATAAGAAGACTGAGCACAAAACACCTGAAAATCTGTAAGAAGGCTTCAAATCAATTAGCTTTTGTTGGATAAGTTTGAAACTCAAACCTTTGGAAATACAAGGTATTTCATGATTGGATTTCGCGTCGACTCCGATACAGACGAACCAACAAACGTCCAATATTATAGGTCCGTTATATCAATGCCTCGTACAGAAGCCAGATAAGGCGTGCAATCCAATTTCTTAGTATCTAATCAAATCGATATCGACATTACAATACGTACGAAGCCACAATTAAAGGGAACACCGCACCAGTTTATACGCACCGAGCTAATTAACGTCAATAATGATTCCGGTTCCAGTAAATTCACCATGTGTTGGCAACTGGTATAAAATGTGTATCGATCACAATGTTGGTGTTAGAAGAGGCTTAATTTAGGATAGAAAATAATGAGAAAGAAATTAACAGGATATCCTATTCCAAATTTATTTAATTGCTGCTCGACTGAGGACTGTGCCTCCACCCTACAGAATCACAGAAGATTATAGGTGTTTCTTGCCTGAAGAAGCAGAGAAAGACCACGTTCCAACTATGTAGTGGAGATCAAATTGATGGAACAATATGGACGTAAGTATTGATCATGAAGCTGACGATGGTGAACCTCAAAAAGAAACAGTAAGACTAACTTAACTTTCTATCCTTACAATGCTCTGAAGGGAATTTCTGTCTGTAATTATTGACCTTCGCCACCTCTGACCTTTACCCAAACATTTTGGGGTCGGCAACCGATTATTCCCGATACGATTTGTTGTCAGCTTTTTTATACCCTTGTTTGCAATGTTAGCGAGTGGACCGGTTATCCAGAATCAGGCTTCAGACTTTACTTTAAAACCAAAGACAGTATATTATTTATGCAGCTCAGCAGTATGTAATGAATACATTTTTAAATACCAAACCATTAATCTCTAGAATTTTGATGAAACAATGTAAGTAAACAAAATGTGTCGCTTCGATTCCTCCTAATACGCTTCTTAATTAATACTGATACAAAATCGCGATATCATGTTTATGAATTTTCCATTAGCATTACAAATATTTGAGGGTATTAGTGCGTTGATCTATGAAAGGGCGAACTAGGTTGTGCCAAAGCGGCGTTCGTAATAACTCGTCACGTTTTTGGACGATCTCTCTCTTGAATATTTAAACGGCCATTTATCTACGAATTATCTCCTATTTGCTCTAACTGAATATTACAAAGGGGTTCAGAGTTATTGCACTCGAACAAGAGGGCCCTCCTACTCCACTACCGATATACCTAAAATACTAACACAATTCCCGATTTTCTACGCAGTTTGCCAAAACGAATTCCCAGTAAAGTTATGGCTATTATAAAGAACGTCTAGTTTTCGGTACTGTCTCCCGCCATTACACCCGCCCCCGTTACGCCGGCTTTTGGAACAATGTCAGGTGATTTTTTAAACATATTTAGATTTGGATCGACCGATTTACGGCTCCATCATCTACGACTGTTTTCAGATAAATTTGGTACAGAACATTAGGTTTCATTCCTCGTTCCGTCCGCCTGCGTACAATCACAAATAATGGAAGGATATAAAATGTCCAGTTCGGAAACATCTTGGGTGTCCCTTCGACAAAATATTATGAAGTTATGGCCAGTAACTGCCAGTTAACTAACCCTTAATCGATTGTTTATTCAGAAATATTTCATTTTGAAAACTTCTTGTAGAGTTTGCATCTTGTTTAAAGCTACAAGCCCCCGTGCGATCAATTCTTCCCTATTAATCATGCCTTGAAATCGGTGGCACCCAGGGATATGTAAATCGCAAACATTTCCGGCTACCAAGTTGCCGTATAAAACTTTTGTGACGACAAACATCACTCTACCCACTCTACCTCAACCGTCTAAGGTGAGATAAAAGCATAAAATAGAAAGAAAACAGAAGAACAGCTCCCTGATGACATACGTAACATACAATGATGTGCCCCAATAAAAATAGGTGTTGACATGTTCAAACGTTCGCGAATTACGGTGCGTATTAGCGTACCTCGAAATGTGTTGATACTTATTAGTGCGTATTAGCCTTGTTGCGTTTGAATCCCAAAGATGTGGGATCAACACATTTCGAGTCACACCGAATACACGATCGAATATCAATAACGTTTAACGTTTATTAGCGGTGTGGAGTACTATTTGTGAGACCGGCCTTCTGTTAGTGTCTATTTTGTGATAAAAGTGTGTGGGAATAGAAATATTTCGCGATTCGGTTGTGTCCTAAAACGGTCCGCCTCTTGGGGCTTCGTGTAACATATACAAATGGGTTATTTTTAAGCATCTGTGTTTCATACTTTGCACAGGTAGAGACGTTGAAGCGAAAACTGTAGAAGTGAGATTATGTAAAGCTCATAGGCATTATATAGTACAGATAGATAGAATAGATGCCGCAAGCCGATCGCCACTCAGTACCGAGTGCCCGCCAAACTTGTAATGCTCAATTACGGTAAAGCTGTATACGAATACGTGTGTAATTTGGCAATTTTAGAAATTCAATCGGAGGAATACGTACATGTAACATACTAAAAGGATTACAAGGAATAATGTTATAATTACAGAAGGAAATCACAGAATTAAGCCGTTTACCTAGAGACTTCTATCAAAGAAACGGTAATCCAGGGGTAGTAAGGCGGGACTTTTATCGTCCATTCCAAGTATTAAGAGGTTCGAAAGTTTAGATTAAAAACAAAGTTTAAGATAACCGCAGCTAGTATAGTATAAAGATTGTCATTACTAATTATCCCTAAACGACGACAGTTCCCGCACATATCGACCCTGCTAATTAATGATGACGTTATAATAATGTCTTTGGTAAAATTATCCTATCCTATGTCAGGCCGGAAGGTTACGCAAATTAAATTAATTACTGTCGGACGATCCGTTTACATTAGACCATAATGTTTTCACAAACGCCTTATATACGAAGGTCTATTATGAACTGTCATGCGTTTTGCATATTGTAAGGAATGTGCTGCATGCTCGTACTGCTAGAGAGGAGAGCAGCCAGCAAGATGTCGTATGCCCGAAGGTATGGAATATTAAATTAGAGAATTCAATTCAAATACCATTATTTGAATAGTACTTTCGAATCATCAGGTCATAATGACATGGCTGATGATGTGTAGTTTGAGATGAACATCCTGAACAAGCAGCTCCTGTTCACAAGTAAGACATGAATGCCAGGTCCTCCTCCACCATTGGAGCCTTGACGACTTACCAAAAGATCATAGACCTAGTCTAAAGCAACGTTATTTGGCCGCGACGTCCTGAGGGAGGATCAATAAAGCAGTCCTAACGTTTGGCTCAAAAAAATAGTCTCGTTTAAGAAAATAGTAGGAAAGAGAAAATAAATTTGCTTAGGTTCTACAGCATGTTTAGCATTCGAAAACAGACAATCGATATCAGGTGAGATACAATCACAAGATCCGCCTACTTGACGTCTATTTACCAGGTACTAAAGCCCTTGTATGTACAATTGTCAATTCCCTTTGAGGTTTGATGGCGTCATCAACAAGAGGTACTAGATGAACTCACCGCGAGATGTGTAAATGGAGCACCAGCTGTGTACTCGGCCAGTTATTGTTTTTACCACATCTATGTAGTCGTACATCTACGTTTACCACAATAGACCATTGTATGGAACCTCGTGTACCACGGTAGGTTCTAAATAGATGTTCAAAATTACCAGTTTTGTACAAACAGCTTGGGAATGTAAGTGCATGAGCGTTTATAGTTTATCGCTTCGAAATATTACGGTTTTGTTTTCTAAATGATTTCATCACTGAAGTACATCTATACAGATAAATAAAATTGAAGTGTCTGTTTGTAAATCCAAAATAACAGCTTTTCACTAAATGCATATGAAAGTATACATGCTACTGACACAAAAAAACCAAGTTTGAAAATTTTTCTCTGTCTGTCTGTCCATCTGTCTGTCTGTCTGTCTGTCTGTGTGTCTGTTTGTTCCGGGTAATCTCTGAAACGGCTGGAACGATTTTAACGGGACTTTCACTGGCAGGTAGCTGATGTTTCAAGGAGTAACTTAGGCTACTTTTATTTGTTAAAACTATTAGGGGACCGCGACAATAAGGATGAAACTAAATCTACGCGGGTGAAACCGCAGGGCACAGCTAGTCTTGATATATATATCTACTAAGTATCTTCCGTGTCATCGCCCGCATAGAAATGAATTTATCGACAATACCAAAGGAGCCTAAAAACCCGGATTAAAAATTATCAAATACCTTTGTTACTCCAGCCAGGTTAACCGTTTTTGCATGATTGAGTTACATACATCCAAGTACTCTTGTAAACGTCCCCATTACTATAATATTAATTAAGTAGGATATGATGTATATTAATATTTTAACGATTTCGAAAAAAGGAGGTTCTCAATTCGACTGCATGTATTTTTTCAAATATTTTTACCTACTCTTTGATACACCCTCGTCTTTATTTACAAGTGCTTAGAGTTTATTTTCCAAGCTGCATACAATATTACCGAGTCAAATATATTAATATTTTCGGATTACTAATCTAAGAAGTGTATCTATTTATATAAGGTTTTCTAGGATTGTATTAACGGCGTCAGTGACTTGTCCACGTGACTTGATAAATATAGCCTATTTATTAGCACTCGAGGATAATGTAGCTCCTTATTAGCCAATTTTCTGAATTGGAACAATGGTTCCGTAAATAGTCACGAAATTTGGGCTTATATTCATTAACAGAGTGTCCGTCTATCTGCTATCTTTTCATGTCTACTCAAATTTGTTATTTTGAAGATATATTTGATTACTTCACGAATTAAAATCAAAGTTTAAAATCAAATTAAATTTATTAACGGACCCAAAATTATCAATTAATCAGTCTTCCCAACCAAAATCACCTTTATAATGTATAAACAGAGTAAGTATTAACTCGAAACGAATCGACTCGATACAAGAATAACATCGAGATATCATACTATTGAGTCTGTAGTCGTTTTTCAATTACGAGATGTAGCGATTCGATTTACAAATCGATAGACAACCCTAGCATTACTTTATCACCGCACCGTTATACAATTATAGCTCTTGAAGACGGCGGCGATTACGAAAGTTTTCAGCGAAATCAATTCTGTGGCTTAGCCGTGAAAAGGAAGCAGACAGATAAACTTATTACTGGTAAAATGGCGCCTCACTTAATTATATCACACAATAATAACGTTTGCAAATCTATAAATATTCTCCTCACATTACTATTGATATATTCTATACAAGCTGTGCCCCGCGGTTTCATCCGCGTATATTTAGTTTCATCCTTATGGTCGCGGAAACCTAATATATTTAATGAATAAAAGGTAGCCTATGTCCTTTCACAGGGTCTAAAGATTGTCTGTGCCAAATTTCATCAAAATCGGTTGAGAGGTTTAAGCGGGAAAGCGTAACAGACAGACAGAGTTACTTTCGCATTTATAATATTAGTAGGGATATGAATGATACCAATGTTCATACACGTATTTGCGTGGGTGTTCGATTAAGAAGACATCATCAGAATATTAAGAGGATATCGATAGCATTAGCTAGTGTTTAAATAAAATCCAATTTAAACCCTCAAGTGATCAGTGTGAAGTGGGCACGGAAGTATGTTTGTATTCAGTTACTGGAATCCTATCCGAAAAGGCGTATAATGGCTAGTAATCCAAGCAGAATTACGAAACAACCGCGTGCCCTGTTTAGAGCTAAGGAAACTTATCGATTCGAGTGTAAACATATCCTTTTGTAGAATAATAACTGGGATTATAGATTGCTAAGGCTGGGTTTATTTTTTGTAGTATCTTATATACAATGGGAGCGTGCCTTTAACCAGAGCTAAAAAATCTAGTACTTTCAGAGAGCTCTGGCCGTGAATTGATTTAATGATAAGAATAACAAGTAGCATTTCAAAAAAGTTAAACTAAAAATATCAGAATTATTCCTATGGCATATTTATCCCTTTGAAGATTGGCTGCCCGACAATTAATATAAAATATCTGTATTGAAAAAGCAACTATATCACCTGCTTAAATGATAGCTTTAAGAATGTACATAGCTCTATCTTACCAGCGAAATACTTGCAAACATACCAAAGCAATATTTCCTTAGATATCTACCTCAAACATTTCGTAAAGCGACGCAATTTACTCAACCACTCAACTAAGTTAAAACCTAATTAAAACTAGTATCACAACTATTGTTTAACGCACTGAAACGTGGAGATACGGGCTGACATGAAATAGGACAAACTTAAGACAAAGCTTCTATACAAAGACGATATACCTACTGAACTGAATACATTCGGCATCTATGGAAATGACGAGACATTCAATAGTAATCCTAGTTAGGACCCCTTCACATGATCTACAGTTTTTTAGCCCCTATAGCCCACCAGCTCTAGCCGTTATCCTGCTAGAGTAATAATATTCAACTGCTTGAAACTACATTGATATGAAGCAGTCGCGAATGCACGAATGGGCCGGGTTCACGAGTTATGAGCGCTCAGATGATGAATTCTTCAAGTAGTATTTGAATTTAGGCGCTTAATCAAACAGCCTCCAGGATACAAGCTTATTCTGCTGGAATAACATTTTGTCTACCAATTACAGTGGAAAAGCTACAGCCTTTGAAAGACTGAATTGACGACGGGCGAATATAAAGCTAGTACATTAAAGCCATTCGAAATTTAAAGGGAAGGAACGTGATTTTAATACTGAATCAGTTCCCTAAACGCAGTGTGCAGGTGTCTTTACGTATGGGTATTATGTTATTGATATGTATTGTTTGTCCGGAGATAGTACAAGCTGAATTCCAACGAGATTCATGTTGGTTATATTATGTATAACTATAACATGGTGGGTTAGAACAGTGGTCATGCATGCGCACGTTGAATACATGCATCACATTACCACAATTTAAATATAAGCGTTAGGAAACTATGAACAAATCGTTAGGAATGACACACTCACAAATGTGTCAAAACGCGCGAATCTACGAGGATACAAACGGAATCGGCGTAATGACAGTAAGAGGTGTCACGTCGTGGCCGATCGCGTATACGTCATTCACGTGTTTTACCGGCAAATCTACATTACTTTGAGTGTCCGTATAGCTAGCGTACACATGGTGGAATCCAGGGTCGGGAGTAGTCTTAAAAAATAGTGCCTAATTAGTGCCATATTTAAAAAAATAGTGCCACAAGCCCTTTCCACGGAAAGGGCATGGAGGAAAAAAATGTTGTTTCAATACTTTTGATTTCCATCTTACTTATTTTCTTCGTTATATTCAAATTAATTTGATCGTATAAACATCAGGTGATCAGCCACATCGGGTTGAATCAGTGCCGACCCCAACAATTTATGGGATAAGGGCAGGGAGATGATATTCAAATTAATTTGAATTAAATTTAATATTTTCCGTCTTGCCACTAAAATCAGTCAAGTACAGGATACACGACCTAAAACTACCGCCTATTCCCAAATCGAATGATAAGTCTAGCAGTACTTAGTAAGTACCAAGACAAGACAATTTTGCGTGTGCTTGTTAATTCAATGAGCAAATAATTCTGCGGTGCTTTAGGAATACTATAACGAATTAAGAGTAGGTAGATAGGAGGTAAGTAGGTACCTTGTTACCACATATCAACTTATCGGAGCTCTGGAGGTGTAAATGCCTAAACGAATTTTCTCAACCGAGCATTATTACCATAATTTCATGAAGCCAAACGTATCGATGCTAAAAATATCCCAATGATTAGGTGATAAAGGGATCGAGTGGGATGCGCAATCTCGACCGATATCAACTGAACATTTTCCTATTGATATCCAATTCTCTAATAATAACATGACACCTACGTATGGAAGGAAATACTATCTAAGTCTGTGGAAGGAAAGTTCACGAAGGATAGAACATTCATGGAATTTTCCCGACCTTAAAAAAGTTTTGTTTTTTCAGTATTTTTCCCTTCTCTAGCATGATTTTATCTTGTCGTAACAGAAATACGTACACATACGGTGAAAATTTCCACTCTCTACCTATAACGCTCGTCAGACAGTTCGGTGCCAAACAGACGGACGGACGGCTTAGCAAAAGGTTCAGGTAAGGTTCTGCTGGAACATTCTGGGCATAGAACTAAAAAAATTATGAAAAACCAATCGACAGCAAAAGCAAGGAAACAAGGAAAAAAATAAGCTCTCCCGGTTCCTGTGTTAATTTAAATAAATTAATAGCTAAATGAGGAATTGCTTTCTTTCGCACGAGTACCTTTCACGGCCCCGTATTTCGGTGAGGTTTTGAAAATGTATGAAACACAATAAAAGAGATTTATTGTAACTCCCCTCGGCGTTATACAGATTCTAAGAAGTAGCTGTCATAAATAAATGAGAAATAAGTGTTATACAGTTCCATAAGGGTCCCCGAAGGGGAACGAAATAGCCACTATGCACTGAGGATAATCAGGTGGAAACGTGTCCGATGGTGAGTCTATCGCCGTCTAATCAAATCAAATCAAATCAAAAAGTTTTATTCAACATAAGGGACACTTGGAACACTTATTGAACGTCATTTTTCTTACGCTAACTTAAGTTAATTTACTACCGTTTCCAAAAGTAAGCCTGTCAGGAGAAGAAACGGCGAAACAAACTCCCCGGTTTTTTTTTTTTACATGTGTCCCTTCTATATACATAGGGTTGTTTAAGTACATTTCAATGGAAGAGTGAGCAACTCATTACCATGTTTGGCTATCATCAATATACTCAGTTACACTATAATATGCTTTTTCACAAAGTTTCTGTTTGATGCTTGCCTTAAAACTTAAAAATGGTAGTTCACACATTTTTAATGGTAGTTTATTGAAAAGGCGTATACTTTGCCCCACAAAAGAGTTACTAGTTTTGTGCAGTCTAGTTACAGGGACACGGAGTTTATCCCTCTTGCGTGTATTTATATTAATATATATGAAAAATAGTGATGTGCAATCACTATTTTTCTTAAAACTATCTATATTCTTTCTTACATATATCAAATTTTCAAATATGTATTGACATGCCACAGTCATTATCCCTATTTCTTTAAACTTCTCTCTGAGAGAATCTCTAGATTTGAGTTTATAGATTGCACGAACAGCCCGTTTCTGCAGCACAAAGATAGAACTGATGTCAGTAGCATTTCCCCATAAAAGGATGCCATAAGACATAACACTATGGAAATAACTAAAATAGACCAACCGAGCTGTGTTTATATCAGTTAGGTGTCTAATTTTCCTTACTGCGAATGCTGCAGAACTGAGTCTTTTCGACAATCCAGCTATATGGGGCCCCCATTGCAATTTATGATCCAATGTAACTCCAAGGAAAACTGTTGTTTCAACAAGGTCCAACACTTCGTCGTTGATAAGTACATTGGTTTGCACTTGTTTCACATTTGGCATAGTGAACTTGACACATTTCGTTTTTTTACTATTGAGTACTAAGTTATTAGCGCTGAACCAATGTACTACGTCAGAGAGAGCATTATTCACATCGTCAAAGTTAGCTCTTTGCCGGTCTATCTTAAAAATCAGAGAAGTATCATCAGCAAATAATACAATATCGTGTTTATTGCTTACCATGTAAGGTAAATCATTAATATAAGTTAAAAAGAGAAACGGACCAAGAATTGAACCCTGTGGAACACCCATCTCTACTGGGCACCCCGGAGATGTTACGCCATGTATATCGACTTTTTGTATTCTATTACTTAGATATGAAGATATAAGTTTTAGAGCCAAGTCTCTTACACCGTAGTGATCTAACTTCCTGATCAACGTTTCATGGTGCACACAATCAAAGGCTTTAGATAGATCACAGAATACACCTAGAGCATCCTGTGAAGCTTCCCAAGCTTCAAGAATTTTTCTAATGAGCTCGACACCTGCATCGGTAGTCGAGCGACCCTTTGTGAAACCGTATTGTTTAGTGTGCATCAAATTATGTTCATTAAAAAAGGCTAAAAGTTGATTAAGTATTAGTTTTTCAAAAATTTTACTGAAAATAGGCAGTATTGATATAGGTCTAAAGTTCGTAGGGTCGTTAATACTACCAGCTTTTAATAAAGGAATTATTTTACTATACTTCATTTGATCAGGAAATTCACCACTTTCAATACAAACATTAAATAATAAAGCTAGATCAGTAGCAACAATATCAATAATACTATTGAGTACTTTAACAGAAAGTCCCCATAAATCAGCTGACTTCTTCATATCTAGCGTTTCAAAAGTTTTGACAATGTCTCTGGGGGTAACAGTTTTAAACTTAAATGCAACGTTACATTTATCCACATGCATTTTTAAAATGGCTTCTGCTGCTTTCTGTCTTATAAACTAAACGTATGACTTTTCCTTCTCAGACGTAAACAGGTTTATTTTATTTAGGACATTTATCTTCACTGTACCTAAGGATGCATTTTGACACAAATACGTAAGTGATAGGAAATTGTAAATTAATGTGTTGGAATCTAAAAATTTTATGAACGCCATCTAGTGATAAAACAGAACAACATTATGACTACACTTACCGATACAGTGTGCCCGAGTGTATTTTCTTCACGCCGTCCATGTCTGATGTGGTCTGCTTATCATGTCTAAACTTCGGGGCCCTAATGACTAGTTAATGTATTAAAAAGTAATGCCATTATGAGCTGCTCTTGATAATACTGATGTAGGTTGGTTGGCTTCACCTGCAACAAAAAATATATTTTCAATTTCTCCTGACTTGTATTTTACAATGCGGCAATATTTAGTGCTTCAAAATTTTGGACATGCATGTTTATTATTAAATACTACTAGGTATTTTTGATCAGTTTCTTCTGTTCAAATTGGTTTGGTGTGTCGTCATTAAAAAAACAAAAATACATTTAAAAGAAATCCAAAATTTGTTTTATCTCGATGATCCCTAAAAAAATTTAATTAGTTACTGAACGTGGTTCGGCAGAACAAATATTAATTATAGATATCTACATTTGGGAAAGTAAGAATCCTTACATTTTTTTTTATTATTTTTATTATGAGCCTGAATTGTCCCACTGTTGGGCAATCCTTACATAATTAAGTCAAAAACCTGCCAGCATTCACGACAACAATGGTTGGGTATATAAAATCCTTTATCTCAAAAATCAGGGTCAACTTCAGAACATTGGTCCTAAGAGTCCATTCGAAGCTGCGAAGCTGAATATTTGTAAGTACAATGTTTGGGTGAATTGTGCTCTTATCCCCTTACGATTCCCTCAACAATAATAATTTCACAGAAAAAAGTTAGAGGTCTCGTCGTTAAAAATAATTACGAAATCACATTAAGTAGTTTGTTTATGAATCAGGAAATAATCGTGTATGAGTATTCTTTAAAGGAATACTAAAATACCCGTTTGTTATGTAGTATGTTCCACACGATTAGATTCAATTTCATAGGATTTATTTTGACCCGCGCGGAACCTTAATTATTTTCGGATAGCAAAAGTAAGCTATTTCTTGAAGGTAACATCAACTATCTGCCTGCGAAAGACTCAAAATCAATCCAGCCGTTTCGGAATTTACCCGGAATAGAGAGGCAGACAAACATACAAAAATAGTCTTCTTTAGTAAAATTGCATACAAGATAACCAATTTTATAACATTTTATGGAAGAGTCGTTTATAAATTTTTTACTTAAACTTAAACAATTAAGTCAGCAAGAAAACCCGAACTTTAGTACAGAAATTGCATCAAACTTGCAAGAAATCTTATCCACATAGTCGGATTCGAGTACAATACGATAGCACATTGTCTAGAAGAGAAGTGAGGATACTAAAGTGGATCTACGGCAGCTGAATTTTAAAGGATCTGATAAAGAGATCGCAGATTCAAATCTCAGCTTTATTGTGTCTGCTGGAGAACGTGGAGCTTTGTGATTTCTTACACATAAGTAATACAAGGAGAGGAGGGGTCTCTCTTTCTCCGAAAACATAACTTCGCAATCGGACAAAAATCAATAAAATACGGTATCTCTGTGACTTTATCAAACTCAAATTTTCGTTCTGTTAATAATTTAAATAAAGTAGGTTTAGAACAAAGATTCGTCAGAGTTTTCTAACACGGCATTTTTGGACGTAAACAAAAAACACTCCTGTTTACCCCTTCAAAAACTTTTCTGCGTTACATACATATGTCCCGAAGGCGTTGGCAGCTATGTTTAAGTCTCATGTGATACGGGGTGAGCCAATGCAACAAACCCAATAAATAACACTAACCTAGGGATGGAACCCTGGCCCTCGTATTCTGCAGCTCTTAGCTCTTAAATATACATCTCATGTCTGAAACCTTGTTGAAAAGTTTGAAATAACCCAAAAGAAATTCGCCTGCAAATAAAATTAAGGCAAAAAGTGTCTTTGCAAATAGAACTTCCTTCGGGTGACAAAATGAAAACAGTAATGCGCATGCGCATAATAAAACTGACAAGAAACCGTTTAGTCAGAAATCCTAATCCTACGGTCTTGTCCGAAAAAAGCTCACATTACCTATATTGGAACTTGGTTATACTGAGAAAGGGCATTTCCTTTGATGCACGAATTGTTTGAACAAACTCTAATTTAAGTCGATTAACAAACGTTTTATTCTTATGAAGAATGTACGGTATATTTAAGGTACGCATATAAATTGAACTACATTGGCGACGATTACTGGTTCACTCAAGAGACAACTTCAAACCTGGGGCCTTATGAGCTCTTGTTGACATGATTGTTTTGCTCTTATTATGAGACAGATGTCCCCCTGTTCTTCTTACCAACCAGCTTTTACCTGCGGCTTTGCCTACATGATTCTTAAGTACTGAGGTACCTTAACCTGTATTCCGAATTCTGATTCAGCGGTTATGAAATGGAAAGGTAACAGACAGACAACATATTCCCGCAAGATGGCGCTACATGTTTTAGATCGCACAATTATCTGTAAATACTTTCCTCATCTGACGACTAACAGAATACTTTCCCCATTTACTCTTATGGATTTAATTAATACGAAATCATTATGTATCTGATTATAATTCCACATTCACAAGTTTTGTTCATGAATGTGGATGGATACAAGGGGAAAGACCTAAGAAACGATGGATGGATTGTGTGAAAGATGATATGGCTAGAATGGGAGTGAATACAGATATGACGGCTGATAGAGAGAAATGGAAGAGAAGAACACATTGCGCCGACCACAAATAACATGGGATAAGGGCAGGAGGATAATGGTGATGTAGCTGACTAGCAAAAATCAAGAGTTTGCGCCCGTAGTGCGCTGCGTCGCAGTTAGATTTCACATACCAACTTTCAACCTCCAATTTATGTCACTTAAGGGTATTAAGCCCTTTCTTAATGTATACCCACATCAAGAACACATCCTTACAATTTCAAGTCTCTAGTATCAGTGGCTTAGGCTGTACGTTGACATAGGTATAAGTCAGTCAGGACTTAAATCGAATATGTATAGATGGATTTTTAAGAGAAATCGATAGTTTCTGAGATTTTTAGAATAGGATTAATTATGTTAAGTAAACTTTCAAAATAAAACAGTAATAGAGAGTTAGTTATGATAATTTTTCCATTGTTTATCTGAAGCAGTTGTTTGGTGCATTCACACCACTCGTTTATATCGGGGTTAATTGCCGAGGCAATTAACTTAAGAACGTACGAGCTCTACACAAGATATTAGTTAGGACATCCTTACTTAGAAAAGTTTTTAATCCATATCACAACATAGTATAGAATAAAGGCGGTTCCCGCTGGCTCCGTGATGATCTAAGCATAGATCTTTAAAACTACGCAACGGATATGATGCGGTTTTTTTAATAGATACTGTGATTTAAGAGGAAGGTTTGTGTAATACATGCATAATATTGTAGAGAAACACTGATAATTTTAGGGGTTTCTAATGGGATGTCGTAAATAAACAATTTTTTGCATTTTCATTGCAAACGCTGTCTGAACCCTACGAGATAGATCAAAATAATGTTCTACAGTATTGTACATCTTGAAAAGGGCAACAAAAAAGCGATGATATATCTCTTAGGCCCACAGTAACCCAGTGCGAAGTCGGGCGGGTCGCTAGTTAACATTATAAATGAGGAAAGTGTCGTGTCAGAGAGCAGAACAGATGAAGTAAGCATAAAACTTCAAATGGAATAGAGTATGATTTTAGTTTGAGTAGGTAGATATGTTTCTAAGAACGCACCTATCCGTTCGTTGATCACAAGTACGTAGGTAGTACCTAACCTTTGACCTGTAGATCCACTAAATTAACACTAGCCACTACTAATTAAGATTACTTACTCATATCAGTGCCCTAATTATAGATTTTGACACGCGTCGTCGCTTGGCCTTGAGTTTTTTTTTTGTATGAAGACGTAAAACTTCCTACACTCGTCGCTTGGGGCGCTTTTTAAGTATCCCATACAAAAAGAAGAAAATACGCAGGCAATATCGTCAATCTAAAAACATATTATAACCTATACTTGGGACACTGATCGACTACAAGCATTTGACTCAATCCTTACACCTATGACACTGTATATTGTTATTATTTCCCTGGCCTTATCCCATACATTATTATGTTCGTATTGTTGACGTAATAAAAAAATATTATAGTTCTCTCCGTGGTAAAATACTCATTACGCGCTCTCAGATCTCTTTGCACTAAATGGAAAGGTTACAGAAGGACTTCCTACAGCTCATACTAGGATATAGGATCAAAATTTAGCTTATTTATGACTTGAGAGTGAAACACTCGTTAGTACTTGCTAAATTGAACCTCTTAAAACACGCCACAGATGAGACTTGACGAGCATCATTAGTGAGTTAAATAACACTATATAAAATCTAAACATTAATTATTACGACTCCACCGTTACAATATTTATTGAGACACATTATACCGCTTAAGGAACCTTCAAATTTGACAAATAAGACTCATCTTTAGCGTGCGTTTTATACCGCGAATGTATGAGAGCCGGCCATTTGTATATTTTTATTCTTTCGGTGAGGACCCACCTAAAAAACTGAAGTACGAATTGATTTGTCAGTCACACAATGAATGTACTAAAACGGCCTTGTGCCATTCATGTCCATGCAAAATAGAGGAAGTTATTTGTGCAAGCCTCACTACAATCCATAGTCATGTAAATATTTTTAAATGGAGCACTCACAGTTCTGTTGGCATAGTTATGGAGACAAATTTATTTAACAAATTGTTTATGATTCCACTTTGTTTACCCTTCTGTGAAGCTATAAGCATGATATTATTTATATTTTTTTATAATAATAATAAATTAAAAATTAAGTATCGGTTTGTAATCCCAAATTACTGGGATTCTAGACCACCAATTGAAATTAAGTTTATGCAGGTAAAACTGCGGGGCACAGCTATAGATAAATAAATTACTTACATAGGTATAAATGATGACGTGAGTTTAGCTGAGGAAATGGTGTTCTAGCATGATGATCTTCTTTACATCAAAGAGATTGTACTGAATGGAAAGAAATGGAGAGAACTGCACCCAATAATACACTGAACTATAATCTATATATCTATACAGATAAATAAAATTGAAGTGTCTGTTTGTAATTCCAAAATAACAGCTTTTCACTAAATGCATATGAAAGTATACATGCTAATGACACAAAAAAACCAAGCTTAAAATTTTTTCTCTGTTTGTCTGTCTGTCTGTTTGTTCTGGGTAATCTCTGAAACGGCTGGACCGATTTTAACGGGACTTTCACAGGCAGGTAGCTTATGTTTCAAGGAGTAACTTAGGCAGTAAGGATGAAACTAAATGTATACGTAAGGATGAAACTAAATGAATACTAGCTGTGTCCTGCGGGTGAAACCGCAGGACACAGCTAGTATAATGTATTATTGCTTACATTATACCATTATTTTAATGTCAAAGCCCTCTCCACTTTATGCACATTAAAAATGCACCTTTGCAACACAAACAAAATTTAAATTGCTGATGGAATCTTAAAAAACTGCTAAATATAGAATACTTTCATGCAAATAACTTTCACATTATAAGATATTTTATTTTGATTCATAATTCTCTGTCTCACCTATTTACACCTATTCAAATTGTTTTAGTAAGCATATTAAATTGAAATCAAAGCAAATATGTTATAGATAATTAGGGCAATTAAGTTAATAGTTAACTTACATAAGAGGCTATGAAATAATAATTTGCTGCATTCCTATAAAACTGCAATTAATGAAATGTATACATATACAAACTTTACCTCTTTATAGTATTACTAGCTGTGCCCCGCGGTTTCACCCGTGTAGAGTTAATTTCATGGGTGTCCTGCGGAACCCTTATGTTTTTTTAAAATTCAGAGTAGCCTATGTTACTCCTTTACTTTACTCCGTTACCTGCCAGCGAAAGTCTCGTTAAATCGGTCCAGCCGTTTCGGAGATTACCCAGAACAAACAGACAGACTGACAGACAGACAGAGAAAAAATTTGAAACTTGGTTTTTCAGTGTCAGTAGCGTGTATACTTTCATATGCATTTAGTGAAAAGCTGTTATTTTGGAATTACAAACAGACACTTCAATTTTATTTATCTTATATACATATAGATTTTGGACAAAAAAGATAGATCTATATGTAATAGATAAATATGTCATATATATAATTCTGACTGACTGACAATACACAGTATAAATATCTGAGCCTAAAGATCTGATATATGGAGGGTGTAGGTATCTAATAAAGGCTTTTCCAAAATCTCTTCATACACTTCCTTCACTCACAATTTGCCTTCAATAATATTTTTTATGGTAAATGTAAATAGTATTAACTTAAGTATGGTTTATCTACAACACTACAGTATTATGCAAGGTGTATATGTATCCAGCTCATAGGAAGTGTGTCACTATTTTCTTTAAACACTTTCACATTATTTATGTGTGCAAATACCATGTTCAATCAATGAAGGCTTGCAGTTGGTCAATGCAATACTCACTGTGTATTGACTGTGGCATATTATGTAAATATCTGTATGTATATTATACACTAACTGTGCCCCACGGTTTTACCCACATATGCTTAATTTTATGGGTGGCCCTTGGAACCTCAATGTTTTTTTTTTATTAAAAGTAGCTTAAGTTACTACTAGGAGTAACATTAGCTATCTGCCAAGACTGAATGTCCTGTTGAAATAGGTCCAGCTGTTTCAGAGACTAGTCGGAACAAACAGACAGAGATTTTTTTTAATTGGTCCTAATTTGCATTAAGTGAAAAGCTGTTAATTCGGAATTACAAACAGACACTTCTATATTCTATATATAATTTATCTGTATAGATGTATTCCTCCTACATGTTTTAGGGGCAAAGAGACTCACAGATAAGTTATGTTTATACTTGAAAATATTACTTTGGTTATTTACATATGATTGAATTTTAAAAACAGCCAATCAGTATTGTAACAGCTTGGCAACTTGGAGATAAGCAAATACGATACAGGCAGATTCCATACATATATCATGTGTCTGCTCTAACCAGGTACACAACACAGCATGCTCACCAAACCTCCCAAAACACTTTATCGAGGAGACAAATATTATTTATCTCCTCAAACGACACGTAAATAGTAAATATGCGAAGACTCACCGAAAATGGCTACAAGCTTTGGAAATACACCGACTTGTCAATCACCTCATAAATGGAACGTGAGATAGTTTTTTACACCAACAATTTCCCGTACGATTACACTTTCCAACAGCTTTTACTATTGCGGCCCCATACTAATGCAAGTAGGTAGTACAAACAGGCATGAAAAATACGCGAACACTGACTGACGTACTCCTGTCTCCTACTACTCTACGCTAGGGAGCGGTCGAAATGAAATCTTTGACAATACAGTTGAGGCAGAGATTGTAATAAATACACACTTACACACAATAAAAGCACCAAATAATGTCACTTAATTCAATCTTCGTGCGAAAATCGTATCACATATCACCATGAAATTATAATTTGGGCGACGACAACGAAGCGAAATCGTCCCTCCTCCCTTCACCGTAAATCAATCATAGACAAAATGTATGTTTTCTATGTGCCTCCATTTTCAAGCATAAGCAAAGCGACTAAAACGTAGTGCTGTAAAAATCTACTAAAAGTGAAATATGTTACCAATTTATTATCATTCTGAGGTGTGCCGCGTGCGACTTGCATTTATTTATTTTATTCGGAAGTTTAAATAAAATTTACATTTAATCCAAATTTCAAGACGGTTAAATATCATCTTAAATAAATATGTAAGAATTTATAGAAAGAATGTTATTACAAAATATGAAATGCACATTATTTAGACTCAATAAATAAAAGAAAAAAAACTGATAAAATTAACTTTAATATTTTCTGAATTCGGGATTCGGTCTTAGTTAGAGTATACGGTAGAGTCTGCACAGAAAAATAAACCATTGGAGATAAAAAAAAAATAACATTACAATTACCACATTGCAACTAATCTTATCATTTGGTTTGGTCTATAACGTGTAATAAAAAAATAAAGCCATAAAGATTAAAACGAGCTATTACGCCCTTAGCGATACAAAAAGGTAATCAAACCCGGAAGGAACAGGAGCGCGCTCTCATCTCACGACGGTTCATTTTTCGGTCAGACTCAGAAAACAATATGTATATAAAAACAGATTAGAATTGGATAACACATTTTCAATAAACAATATAACACAGGTTGTTTCTTTTGATTCACAAAAAATAAATCCATGAATAATTAATGGAGGGAACTACGATTCCACATTCCGTTTTCAACTTATTTACATAATGATATTTAAATTGAAATATTTAATAGATAAAGAATAAATAATGGAAATAAATACTAGTTAAAACATATAAAATTCTTAAAATGTCCTTTTACTTTTAACAACCACAACCCAAACCCTTGACTTGAATATTTATAAACTCGGCACATAAATAGAGCATTAATTCATTAATGCCTTACTTCAAGATTCAAAATCTATTCATATCACTGTTCATATAAATTTAAAATGTAAAAATACTCTGTAACCACATAATCGACTAAACAGTCGAAGCTTTCTACTGTATCGATATTGCCCAACGCTAGTGTTGTGCACATCTATATGTATGTTGTGTTGTGTGTGCGTGGTGATTTGTGTTAAATGCTGATAGAAAGAAATTAAATAAAATCAGGTATATTTTGACGATGAAACTTACATAAATGTGAAGTAACACAGTGTTTTGTGTTATCAAGTGCAAGTGAATCCGTCGTGAGGCGGTAATCGTGTACGTTTATACGCTATTTGTGGATTCTGGATCTCGTCGATGTACCATAAACAAAAATGTCAGCGATCCCTATTTTTTGTTTCTCGCTGCATACCCATCGTTGTACCTAATTAGATCACACGAATATTATAAAGTAAAGTTAGACGCCAATTCCGGTGGTACCATCTTATTCGACCATGGTTTCAGGGTAATAAAACGGCCATGGTAAACGTGCTTCTCGTGTGCTCGCGCCCGTCT
The DNA here is from genome assembly GCA_964035505.1 of Watsonalla cultraria. Classification (NCBI taxonomy): domain Eukaryota; kingdom Metazoa; phylum Arthropoda; class Insecta; order Lepidoptera; family Drepanidae; genus Watsonalla; species Watsonalla cultraria. The sequence goes on along the minus strand of OZ037734.1, from coordinate 4,162,938 downwards.
ACACCCGACCTATCTCATTGTTTATGTATGGAGAATAAGCCAGGAATTTTTATGGGATATCGCGTGTATTCTCGATTTCAATGAATATCTGGCCATAATTTGGGTTTAGGAGTGCTTGGCTATTCCGCGCCGTCAGCGTCCCCCCTACACTCAAGGTTTTTCGAGATCTCTATTTATAATAATCTTGATCATTTGGTGCAGCATATACTTAATGACATTCTTGTAATGATGTGACGTGCTGTGGATTTGTGGGACATGTGCCAATTATTATGCCCGTGACGAAACGCGCAGTGTATGAGTTTTGTATGTATACAAATACTTACACTGTACTTCTGTTTATGTGAATGACATTTGTGCATTCACAACAACATTAAAATTTTGTCTGAAAATGTTTTCATCAATTAATTTTAATTGATTGAAACATTTATTTTGGGTAAAACATTTGGTAGAACAATAACATCAGTGATGCAGTGACCCTTCGTTTCATTCATTGTAAATGAAAAAGGTAAATGCATTTTTAATACATCTATCTAAAATGTTACAACCCAATGCAGTTGGGTACATACTGAGTTAACCCACATTGCCAACATCAAATTGTTCGAAGAGATTGCCAGGAACTTAATTGGTGTAAACAAAGTGTTATCTAAAATTATTCCATGGAGATAACAAGATTTCATAATAGATTTTTATTCGTAAACATAATATATCTTTTACAGAGTAACTACTTTATATCTGGTGACCTGAATGTGGGTTGAATTTTTTTTTTAAAAGTACTGACTCACTTTTTTGTTTATTTATTCATCCAATCATTTTAATTATTAAATAACTTTCTATATTCCAGCTGAATTATATATATACAGACAGAAAGTAATGCGAAAAAGAAAAATAATTTTAGAATGACTTAAAAATTCACAGATGCTATGAGGTAAATTGACAAACAAAAAATATCCACTCAAGTTTATTTTAAACAATAATTATTATTCATGTCTATGTTAAGTAGTTATTATAATTAACCGAGGAAGTAATTAAAAATCAAAACTAAAAATTCACTATTACATACTAATATTTCTTTAAAGTATCCTAGGTTTTATTAAAAAGGTGTATATATTACTATTTATAGATTTATAATAAATCAGTTCCATTTCTGAAACCAAAAGGCTTTGCTTCAAATGTTCTATCTAAAGCACCATTGGGTTCAAGGTCAGTAGTAAAAAAGCATAAGACCAGTTCTAAATTTAATTGTGACTTCTTTTTCATGTGAGTGAAGTTGTATGGAATGTGAGTTTATTATTCAGATTGGAATAATTGTATGATTATTCTGCATTGTTGTTCTATTGTATGTTTTGATTATAGTCATTGTATTGTATCTACATACTTAACTCAGGTTCATATTTTCTTGTAAAGTTTATTTTTTTTTTCCAAATCCTATAATAGCCATTTATATGTGAAAAAAACACCACCACACAGATTCATATTACAATCATAATAGTTAATGTGCTATATTTGTATTCAAACAAAGAAATATATTATTAAATTTTTTGATCATATGAAAATATTTAAGATTATAATACAAATCATTTTAGCAAATGTAACTCATAGGTAGCATAATTTACATCAACCCATTCATATGCAAGGAACAGATTAATCAGTTACAGTATATTTTCTACTGGTTTATAGTCTCTTCACTCAAAATATAAGATCTGGAGTAATTTCCTACAAAATCTAATAATTCAAAGTGAAAATAAAGAATATTTATTCAGTTTGGGCCCTGGTCAGGTACTAATGAATGTCAAAGGTTTGGAATCTAGCCTTCTGAGAAGAACCAGCAAACAGGTGTAGGACTCATAAAGTATAAGTTGCTCCCTGCTGTGAAATTGGTACGCAAAGTCCACAGAAATATGGGTGTTTACTTCAGAGAAGATGTATAAGTATTTAGTATCATTTTGAATTAATTACAGTTAGGTAAATTCATTACATTTAAGTATAGTAATCATTAAAAATAGTTAACACTAAACTTTGACATTATTAAGTATACCTATACATCTATACAGATAAATAAAATTTAAGTGTCTGTTTGTACTTCCAAAATAACAGCTTTTCACTAAATGCATATACACGCTACTGACATAAAAAAATGTCTGTTTGTTCCGGGTAATCTCCGAAACGGCTGGGCCGATTTTAACGGGACTTTCACTGGCTGGTAGCCAATATTACAAAGAGTAACTTATGCTACTTTTATTTAAAAAAAACATTTGGGTTCCGCGGGATACTGCAATTAACTCTGCGGGTGAAACCGCAGGACACAGATAGTTAAGTATATAAAAAATAAATTACTTGTCTCTATTTTAGTGCAGGTATAGCATATATCTTATAATGAATACTTTCTAGACTTAAACTGTCATGTGTATCCATTGAATCCACAATCAAAAAGTCTTCTCCAGTAGCCATACATTAAGAAAACATGTATGAAAAAGCATCATAGCAAAATTGTAATCTATACGGAAAGTATGTATCTATATAGAAAGCTGAAAAGTTTGTTTGTTACTTTGCTTGAACGCACTAATCTCAGGAAGTCGGATTTCGGGAAGGTAGTCCGATTTGGAAAATTCGGTATTAGATAGCCCATTTATCGAGGACGATAAGCTATACATATATCATCGTGCTTAGATCAATAATGGGTTAAAATGAAAATGAATTTACACAGTTTGAGCCCTGGTAAGGCACTTATGCATTTTTAAAATTGATCACCTTTACTAAACTTAGCATTAGCCCAAAGTAACTATTCCACACGGATGAAGTAGCTGGCAGAACTTAGTGTAGTAAATAATCTAATGAGGTATATTATGTTACACAGTCAAGTTGGCGAAGGCACGCAGGGGTATGATCAAGGAGAAGGAGAAGGGAGGTGGTGCTCGCCTCAAGGATGAGCCCAATGACCCTGCCGAACCTGGTGAGTCCACAATTGCCATACATTATTGCATCATGGACAATGGTCACCCTTTATATGAAAGTTGATATAGCTTGAAAGGGAGTGAATATATAATATGAAAGAATCTCTATTAGAGAGAGGAATGGAAGAAGATAAAAATACGTTATGCAGACCTAAATTAACATTGGATGAGGACAGGAGGAAGATGGTTGGTTTGCATTGCTGACAGCATTGATTCGTCTGTCATTCAGTTCATTAAATAACTTAGCCAAGTGCGAGTCAGCCTCACGCACCGAGGGTTGCGCACAAAACTATATTGAAAAACAAACGCAACTTTGCCTCCAATCCGCAGTAGGGCAGATCCAAATATTGGATGGGCGATATTGTTTTGCCCTCTGAAAATACATTCTTACAAACTTTGACGTTTATAATATAAGTAGGAAGTAAGAGTGTGGCATAAATGTGTGTTTGTTCAGGGCACGGGTCCCGCCCCCCGTCAGCGTCGCTCCCGACGCCGGCGGCGCTGAAGAAGGAGCCCGAGGAGCCTCCCCACCGCGTCAAGCTGGAGCCCCACCAACCGGACGACTCCGCGCAAGACCTCGGCGTCGACGGCATCAAGACTGAAATTGACGGCCTTATGGATAGTGACGGTATTACTACATACATACATATTCTCACGCCTGTATTCCCCGAAGAGGTAGGCAGAGGTGTTGTAATAACAACACCCACTTTTCACCTAAGATGATTTAATGCCAGCGTAACAGATGGTGAGTTTATCGCCGTCTCGTGCACTATACGTCTTGAAATACTCAGACATATGAGTTTCCTCACGATGCTTTCCTTCACCTTAAAGCACGTGCGTTTTTATAAAAACTTTTTAGTGCAGGCTGGGATTCGAACTTGCGTCGCTTGTATAACAGGCGACGGCTTTTTTTTTACTACTTTTACATTGGAAACTATCATGGTTTGGTCACATTACATGTAACACCTGTGATTGTTTCGGCCGACTGGTAGACTAGGCTTTCGTGCTCATCGCTGTATTACTCATTCATTCAAGTGGAAATGTTGAAATAACTAATGCCCGTTTCACTAAGACTACACACCTTGTTATTACATGAGAGTACAGGCCGTCACGAGTTATCAGCGCTCAGCGAAAATAGTAGGGAAGACTGCGCGTGTAATTTGACCGCGCTCGCGCCATACAACTCCCAAAAAATTACTACTGCGCAAAGCCACTCAAAGCTCGTGACAGCACTTGTACCTATGGTTGCCCACTATACAAAACTCGTAGATTAGTTATTCTCAAGCTTGCTATAAGTAAGGTGCAGTGCTGCATACTCACGTATCAAAGAAAATTTGTTGGAGTCGTGAGTGCTCAGGAGCTACCAATTCAGTTTTTGAATATTTTTTTGCATGTTTGATAGTCACCTCTCTGTGAATCCGAATAAACCATTTTAGTACGTAATCATGTACTTTTAATACATATATTTTACGCATATAACCCTTAGAAGCAGCTATTTACATAAATAAATGATTGTACGCAGGTGACCCCACGAAATCTCCGTCCTGCGAACTGGGCGGGCCGGGTTCGTTGAAATCGGAGCGTCTCTCCTCAGATTCAAATGACATATTGGATCCACAGACTGGCCTAAGAGGTTCTACGGGTAACCTACAGGTATACACGATTTCTTATACTATATATCTAGCATATACAATCAGCTGGTAATCGGGTAATCTTTTTTAATCGTTGGGGATCATGTAAGGGGACTTGTGTGCTGTGGAATATGCCATATTAGGTAAGCACTTGTGTTGGGTGGATTCATTCAGCACAGCCCCTCCTTACATACTTACAGTTGAAATACAACACTACAATACAGCAGTATCATTTCTCTCTAACTCTTACTCATAAGATTACTGTTCTTGAGGTTGACAACTCGGATTTGTGCCAAACCAAGTTACTAGAGGGATACGCATGTAAGTTCTTAATGGTAGTAGCTGATCTCAATATCTAATATTTGTTTGTGTTAGGATGGAAATCAAAACTGCCGCAACCCAAACGGGGGTCCAGAGAACATGGGTTCGTGTAGAATGGGAGGCTCCGGTCCGATGGGGCCCGGCGTCTCGATGGGGCCCATGTCCGCCAGCGAAGCGCAGACCCTGCCTTCCAATGTCATCAGCAAACAGGCCGGCAGTATGGAGGTAACATTTATTATAACACTCTGTTCAATCTTCTTGGTATACGTCAAAATGGTGTTTTGACATTACTATTATTTAACTCACATTCAAACATTCATTCATTCATACCATTCGTTCAATCTTTCTTTTCTGTCTGTCTTATGAATCTAATACACATTACATGAGACTTTATCGACTGAGATTACAGAGACATTAGACGAACGTTTCCCTCTTCTGACCATACTTCTCCAACAAATGATATGAGACAAAATTTTATGTGGTAAAGAAGCAGGCCCTCCTGATGGAAAGTTGTTACCGCAGCCTATATTCGTGCGATGCCAACCCCGAAAATATTCCTTCAAACCCTTGGTTACCACACATGGTGGTCTAATATGCATGAGGCTGAATCACTATCGGTAGCGGTGGTATTTTATTAGCTTTAGTAATTAATGGGTGCTATCCTCTCTGCCTACCCAATCGGAGACCTTTGTTGGGAAACCTGAACAAGACAAATTGGAACATGTAGGAATACATGAGGTGAAAACTTAATGTGATAATTAAAACGTGTATGTGTTCCATCCCAGCAGCAAAGCCAGATCTTCGTGTTCTCGACGTTACTGGCAAATAAAGGCGCTGAAGCGGTCATATCCGGACAACACCATTCTATAATCGCCTACCATTGCGCACAACCAGGCACTAAAAAGTACTTAGAGGTAAGTTTTTCACTCTAAGGCTATGCTCGTATATTTAGGTACAAAAAGCTATGTATATATTTTTCTTTTTTAGAAACATCCACTTAAAATGGGCCAGTTCAATAAACAAAGTCCTGCACAATGGCTCAACAACCTCGCGATGGCCAAAACACGCGGAGGAATGCGAGGGGGGCCTAACATGATGGGCGGACCGAACCAAATGGGGCACATGATGGGTGGACCCATGGGTCCGAACATGGGTCCCATGGGCCACGGCGGCATGGGGCACATGGGGCCCAATATGATGGGTCCTAACAGAATGGGCGGACCCGGCAATCAGATGATGATGATGAAAGGCGGCCCGGGCCAAATGGGTCAGATGGGTCCGGGCATGGGTCCCATGGATGGGTTTCCAGGGGGCACCCCGTCCTGTGGTGTCATGGACGGCCTCGGTGCTGATGGTGAAATGCCCTGGGACACCGTAAGTTCATTTTTACTTGTTATTTTAAACTTTTCTCCTGAACTATGTTACGTTTTTTTTTCAAACTGCATTTGAAATCGAGAGTTCTGATAGATTCTGATATCAATTAGAAGCATACCTTAGCTAACTTTACATATTTAACAATTTCATAAATGTAGATTGATTCACATGCTATGTAACGATGCGTATAATTAACTGTGTGATCTTTAGAAAAATATCAAAGATCTTAATTTAGATCGGTTTCTAGACTTATAATTAGATTAAGACGTTGGCGCCGCGAGTTAGAATCGAGTCCGTCATTATTAATTATCTTAGAAGTTTATTATAATTAGGTGTTACTTGACAGAAGAGATGTATTCGTAGACACAAATTAATGTAGGTATTATATATACACAACAAACCCATAATACCACATACAACTTATTTGCGAAAATAAATTTAAAAGCGAAAGAATGTAGTGTCTGAATCGGTGACAAACCTACCATCTGTCAGGTTGACACCTTGTTATGTTTGGTGAAAAGTGGGTGTTGTAACACCTCTGTTGTAACACTCATTCGGTACTCTTCTATCTCGGGATTTAACTTCAGATCTTCATAATAAATCAGATCAGCACAAGCAGTTTACAAAAACACTAAAAGAATGTCCCGAACGAAAGCCTCTAGTTTAAAAAAAAACTGCCTCCGTATACTCACTCTATGGCTACCCATTATTATAAATACACAAGTTTATCACGAGAGAAATATATTAACCTATACTATTCACCATTAGAAGTAAAAGGTTTGCAATTAACTGCTGTAATCTAGGTCACCTTCGATGGTACATGTCGGCGCCTCACCGGAGTTCGCCCCAGGATCCATTGTAATCGTCAAGAAAAATAAGGAACACAGCAGGATAAATAATTATATTTCTTTAACAACCTTACTCTTCAACGATCAGCGAAAGAATGCCACCTACTGCAACCTCGACTAACCAAGTTATTTAATTATTAATTACAAGACCACGTGTTTCACATTATTACAAAACTATTTAATATTAAGGTTTTATAATTCTAAAAACAATAAAACATTATTTTTATGTTAACTAAAGTCGAAATACATCTTAATTAGCTTAATTAGGTATTTTAAATAACAATATAAAATGAACCGGAAACACCCTATAAAGTTTACAGTTTTGTTACAAAAGTAAATCATAATTGTATTTTAAAATAAATTATTCAATAATTACAACAATATTAGATAATAATGAAACATTAATTAAACTTCTAATTTTACATAATTAACTTAACTCGTTTCTTAAAATAATACATACGGAAGTCATACAGTAGTGTAAACACAACAAAAACATTAGTGACCCACTTAATTCATATTACATTACAAAATTATATAAATAGGAAATTCTACTTCGTTAGTACTTTTAATTAATTCTAGAATCTGAATTACAATTTATTATCCTAAATTTAAGAATTACATTATTACGAAAAGTAGCTAGTGTTGTTTCCTGTCTCAATTTTAAATTGAGACTTGTTTCCTACAATTGAAACTAGATGGCAGCTCGGTTGAGCGCGCCCATACGGCCATACTGACTCAAGCGCGTTCTCTGCGCTTACAAATTTAGAAAATCATTGACAGAATTGAAAATCATATAAGATTGCATGTACACACAATTACATAATCAAATCAAACCAATCTCATATTTCCTTATAACAAGGTTCTCTTTTGTTTTAAGGATAAACACTTAACTTGTAAATGATAACTTAACAAATAATATGGTAACTTTACAGCCTTGATTAATTAGTAAACATTTCGTCAAAAACAATACTTTGACACTCATAAACATAAATCATTCTTGAGACTAGCAATCTCATTCTAGGATCTACCCACACCAAAACAGGCAATCACCCATCCTGGGATCTAGCCATCAACAAAACAGGCAATCACCCTTCCCGGGATCTAGCCATCATCAAAACAGGCAATCACCCATCCTGGGGTCTAGCCATCATCAAAATAGGCAATCACCCTTCTTGGGCTATAGCCTCTAAGACCGGTATAAAGGATGCGCATGGTGGCCAGCCAGCGCGAAAGGAAGGATTTTGGATAGGAACCAACAATAAAATAAAGCAGGGGCTAATTATTGGAAGTGGATGCCCCCAAATTAACTGGTATGTTCCCACAGTTATTAGCGGATGCAGTGGCGGAAGATAGTGATTCAACAGGTACTCCAGAATTATCGTTATTCGCCCATACGGCCGACTGCTCAGAGTCAGAGTCACTTTCAAAAGGGTCATATTGTGCAAGGGGAGCAGCTCGCAAGGAATCATGACTAGCAATTTTTTCTGAACAACCGCGGAGATTGACATGTTTTAGTCTGTATCTGTCATTGGGCAAGATTTCTAAAACTTCCATAGGCCCTTCAAATTTGGGACCGAGTTTAGTGGTGTGGCGTTCATGGCGCCGAAGTAGAACAAAGTCGCCAACTTTATAAGGTTTGACTTTAGCTTTACCTTTATCGAAACGAGACTTATCCTGAAGGGATCGCTCGTCCATCCTATCCTTGCAAGCCGCTCGCATTGATTCTAGATCATCAGTTAGTACATCGTCATCAACTTGTAATAACTTAATACTCGGTGGTGAACATTTCTTTCCCAGTAAAATTTCCAGTGGACTTTTGCCGGTACTTTTGGATACACTACAATTTATAGCTAATTGTAAATCCTGAATAGCCGAGTGCCAAGGCATATCAAGTTCTACAACCGACATATTGTCTTTAATTACTTTCATAAGGCGCTCTACCTGTCCATTCGCCCTACTAGCGCCTTTTGCCACCACATGATGCTGAATACCATAACGTTCGCAAAAACTTTTGAACTCTGTGGATGTCATGCTTTTATCTTGATCAGTAATAAATAACGTAGGGGTGCCAAAAATAGATATAAAATTTTGAAAGCACTTAATTGCGGTTTCCGTAGTGCGGTCATTTGTATAGATCATGTGAACGTATTTGCTGTAACCATCTATATAAACAAAAGCATATTCCGCTACGTTTCGCTGGCCATTCATTCGTCCAGTAATATCGCCGTGGACAGTGTGGAAAGGAATTGGGACTTTGTCGATTGGATGTAGCGTAACCTGTCGAGCACCCGAAACACCTTTCCGAACTCTACAACTAACACAGTTCTCTACAAATTTTCTGACCAGCCGCGACATATTTGGGAACCAGTATTGTTCACGTAATTTAGCAAGAACTTTCTCCCAACTAAAATGTTGAAGAGAATTATGATAGTGACTGATAAGATTCCATCTGTATCTAGCAGGGACAATAATGAGCTTATGAGTTTTATTATCAATTTGGACTTTACGCCTCAATAATTTATCTTGGGTAATGATGTAAGTATCGGCAATAGATTTGGGAATAGAGTCTCCTTTTAATTGATCAACAATTTTACTTAAGATAGGATCGCGTTTCTGCTCAATGAGCAGCCAATTGTGGTCAAGCGAGTTGACTAGGAATTTTAAGGCCTGAGTAGGCGATTTTGGTGGTAGAGCGACACTGACAGTTCGAACGGATTTTTCAGTATCTACGTGGTTGCGACTGAAATAGTCTGCATGAGCAAGGCGGTCTCCCTTACGGTATTCAATTTGAAAATCAAAATTCTGTAAATAAGCCCACCATCGATGTACCCTGGGAGTCAACTCTTTCTTATGACTGGAAGCTTTTAAAGAGTTGCAGTCCGTCACGACTTTAAAAGCCCTCCCGTGTAGAAAATGGCGAAAATGTTTAATTGCTTTTACAACTGCGAGGGTTTCCAATTCATACGAATGATATTTACTCTCGCAATCAGTCGTCCGCATACTAAAATAAGCAATTACCAATGGATTTTTATCCTGTCTTTGAATTAACACGGCGCCATACCCCAGAGAGCTGGCATCGGTGTGAAGCTCTGTGGGTAAACAGGGATCGAAAATAGTCAGAAGGGGAGAAGATATAAGCCGATTAATGACCTCGCGTCTTGCAAGTTCATGACGATCTGTCCAACGCCAAGGAACGTTCGCCTTTGTTAACTCGTACAGGGGAGCCATTATCGAGGAGAAGTTAGGCACAAATTTCCGAAAATATCCAGCTAATCCATTAAACTGACGGACTTCTTTGGGACTCTTAGGAATGGGTGAATTGACCAAGGCTTGGATCTTCCGTGGGCTAGGTTTAACGGTTCCGTTTTCTATAAGGTTTCCTAAATATTCTACTTGCGTTTTAAGAAAAGAGCATTTGGCAACGTTCAAGGAAAAACCAGCTTGCGTTAGTCGATCTAGTACTAATTTTAGATTATGCAAACCTTCGTCAATTGTTTCGGATATTACCAGAATGTCATCAACATAAACTAACGCGATATTATCTTTAAGTTCTCCTAATGCCGAATTGATAGCACGTTGATAAACCGACGGCGCGTTACAGAGACCAAAAGGCATACGCAAGTATTCAAATTGACCATCGGGGGTCACAAAAGCGGTCTTTTCGATCGAATCGGGTGAAATTGGAATACCATGAAAACCTGCAGCCATATCTAAACAGGTAAAATAGCGTGCTTTTCCTAACTTATCGATCTGATCTGCTATAAGCGGTAAAGGAAAGTGATCTCTGAGAGTATTGGCATTAAGCTCGCGAAAATCAACACAGAGCCTGTCAGTACCATCCTTTTTTTTGACTAGTAAAATAGGGCTACTGTAAGGAGATGAACTATCTCGTATGATGCCATTACTCTTCAAATCCTGAACTATTTCTTTAACTTTTTCACGTTCCACAGGTGACAGTCTATATGGTCGTCGCTGTACTATTTTGTCCGGATTCTTTAATCTAATTTGTAAAGATCCAGTTTTCACTTGTGAAACGCGATTCCCACTTGTAAAATTATCTTTATATTTAGTAAGTATTTCCCGTAATATTTTAAGTTGTTGGGGATCGCTTATATCAGTATCAAGACTCAAAGTCGGGTCAACATCAAGCAAAACGTTGTTAATAAAAAGCTCACGCTTTAGAGAAATACTGTCTTTCTTCAGTGTCACGCTAAGACCTGGCACATTCAAAAGGTCGAATCCGATAAGGATATCAAATTTCATGCGAGTATCACCAACTACATAAAATTCTAGCTCTACATAAATACCGTCTACTTTCACTACAGAGGTGATGCTTCTATTTGACTTTATTGGTGAACCACCAATGCCCGAAAAGGTAACGTCTACACATTTACGTTTGCCGGGTACAGAAAGAGAAACGCTTTCTTTAATTAATGAACAGTCGGCACCAGTATCAAAAAGACACGAATAACCCTTATCCCCTTATCACCTATTTCTACAGTAATCAGACTGCGTTCTAAGGATTGACAATAGTTTACAGACTTGTTTATTGATTTGAGGCGCTCATCATTCTGCCGACGAAAACAATTCCTTTCAACGTGACCTGGACGATGACAATACCTGCACTCAATATTTTTAGCCATATTCGAGTTACTAGAAGGACCTGGTTTATTGGGTTGATTATTATTATTTTGCATCGGCACTGGGTTGGCCTTAGGGACCACCCTTATTTCCTTACAATCACGAGACACATGACCCACCTTATTACAGTTATAGCATTTAACAACATGATCCCTTTTAGAAACACTGTATTCAGCAAAACGTGGTTTTTTGCAGTCATGATGATCGATACTTGGTTTTATGGACGGTTCTAGCTTGCGTTTGCGATAAGTTTTCAAAACAGAAATTAATTTGGGCAATGATTCTGGCGTAATACGTAATAAATCTGAGCGAATAAATTCTGGAAAAATACCTGTCACCACAGCATCAACCACCTCCGCATCCGAAGCCTCAGGTCGGACTCGCTTGAACAGCGTCCAGGCCTTTGTAGCGTATTCAGCGTAACTCGACGCGTGATCAGAAGTGAAGGCTCTCCACTTCTGAACGTCGTCCGCGTACCGGAATTCCCTGCCAAACGTTTGGATTAGTTCACATTTAACTTGGTCCCACGTGGTAGAACTCAGCGACCACGTGTCAGCCCATGTTTTTGCTCTTCCTCTTAGTTGTAAAATAGCTTTCATGCGGGCCTCGTATGAAGGTATGTTGAATTTTGATATCGTTTCGTCCACGTGAGCACACCAATCCCTAATATCATGAGATCTTTCATCGGGGTCGAAAGGCGGCAAGTAAAAATCGTGATGGTGACGCGATGGCAATGAACCAGATGAGAGGGCAGCGGTCACAGCACTAGCTGCCGATTGTTTCGTAATAGAATTAACAAGACTCATGACCTGTTCCATGGTGAAAGTTGGCTCCAGTTGACGTGGTGGTCCGGGATCACCGGGCTGCGATCCCACCGCTGCTGTCGGCGCCTCACCGGAGTTCGCCCCAGGATCCATTGTAATCGTCAAGAAAAATAAGGAACACAGCAGGATAAATAATTATATTTCTTTAACAACCTTACTCTTCAACGATCAGCGAAAGAATGCCACCTACTGCAACCTCGACTAACCAAGTTATTTAATTATTAATTACAAGACCACGTGTTTCACATTATTACAAAACTATTTAATATTAAGGTTTTATAATTCTAAAAACAATAAAACATTATTTTTATGTTAACTAAAGTCGAAATACATCTTAATTAGCTTAATTAGGTATTTTAAATAACAATATAAAATGAACCGGAAACACCCTATAAAGTTTACAGTTTTGTTACAAAAGTAAATCATAATTGTATTTTAAAATAAATTATTCAATAATTACAACAATATTAGATAATAATGAAACATTAATTAAACTTCTAATTTTACATAATTAACTTAACTCGTTTCTTAAAATAATACATACGGAAGTCATACAGTAGTGTAAACACAACAAAAACATTAGTGACCCACTTAATTCATATTACATTACAAAATTATATAAATAGGAAATTCTACTTCGTTAGTACTTTTAATTAATTCTAGAATCTGAATTACAATTTATTATCCTAAATTTAAGAATTACATTATTACGAAAAGTAGCTAGTGTTGTTTCCTGTCTCAATTTTAAATTGAGACTTGTTTCCTACAATTGAAACTAGATGGCAGCTCGGTTGAGCGCGCCCATATACACTACGCGCACTTTGTATAATTATGTTTTACAGCTATCGTTTTTCCTCGTATTCTGAACTGTTTTAATATCATAATCTGATTTTGTTCGCGATTTAAGATCCATTTGAAATGCATAAATTCCCGTAAATATTGTATGTGTCATTTGAGGTCATCAATAAATTATGTTTTATATTTTAGCGATTTTTTTAGTTACCGTGAAATTTGATCTATCCCCCTCATAACGTCTCACGTAATTAATGGACGCCTCTTGATAATGTTTAAAGGGCGGATTTGTCATTTACGTTGACATTACGTTACGTTTCTGATGAAGATATATTCGGGTTCTACACACAAATAAGCTGAAATCAAACTTAATCACAGACGTTTTTTCGCCAGGCTATTAGTAAGAACATAAGTATGTTTGTTGCAGAAAAACCCCTCAGTAATGTCAAACGGCATGTCGAACGGTCCGGGCCATATGCCCGCGTGCTCCGAGGGCGGAGCCCCGGGGGACCCGCCCGCGGCGCCCGACCCCGACCAGTGTCAGGGCGGGCCCAAAGGTAAGTTTGGTAAGAACAACTCCATGTTTACTTATACACTATACACGCTCACATCTACACACAGTACATACACGCACATCTTTTGTTGGTGATAAATAAAAATACGGCTTTAAACTGAGCCTGTTCGAATTCTTTATCGTACTTAATTAAGTATAGTTTTAAATAGGAAAACAGTATTATACATTTTACCGGGTTTAGAAGGTTGATTTTGCTGGAGAGAGTTAGTCTATCATATAAGTCACTCAGTGGGTCAATATATCACAAAAGTGACGTGCGAAGATACTTCCCGAGTGATGATAAGATGCTCCTGTAGCCTTTGAATATTGTTAGTCGCGAGAACTAACTGGGGTCATAGTAATCATATACCTACAATCTTTATACATAAAAAATGAATCCCCATTTCCCTTGGTCATGGCATCACGCGTCAACGGCTGGATGGATTTTAACGGGACTTTCACTGGCATATAGCTGATGTTTCAGGGAGTGTTTTAGGCTAATTTTATTTAAAAAAAACAGCATGAAACTAAATCTACGTGGGTGAAACCGCGGGGCACAGCTAGTATAATAATATTTCGTGCATTTCAAGTAAAATAGCTATGTTGTACAACGCCAATTATAATTCGACCTTGTAAAACAACTGAGTTAATATAACTATTTATGTTCACAATTATAACTCCTGTATTGTATGACGAAAGATGAAACTACGAGTTACACTCAGTGATGTATACATTTTAACTGCCTTGTAACAAGACACTATCTAAGAATGTCATTGCTCTAAAAGTAGTTATTTTCTCTCTTTGTGATACGAATTTCAAAAGGGATTAAAAATTGAATACTAGTTCAAACTCCGACTAAAACTATATCCATCCCTTTTTACTTTTATATCATAGAAAGAGATGGAGCTACTTTTAAACCACGGACTATTTTAGTCTTATGATTTGTAATAAGTGGGTATGAGTCTAACTAATGCTCTTACATAAAGTATGTGAGACCTCACTAATCATACTGGATCTTATCTAAATCACCAAAAGCATACCAAACAAGACAATGTTCTCATGGCATATGAATCATAGCCCCCACTGGTTAGCTGATGGCAAATTGCAAGGGTTCATGGGTTGCTACCTTCAAAGGATTGTATTTTTCCATTTTTGTACTTACTAAAACAAATACTACTAATAAATACTAAAAAAAATTAAAGTGTGATGCCAGCTCAATCACATTAATAAATCACCTGATGTACACACCACACCAATCTTACGTTGCTTATTGAATTGAAACTAAAGATGTAGGTAAAATGTATGATGTATGATATGCAGGGGTGAAGATCCCAGATGAGAACCTGACGCCGCAGCAGCGCGCTCATCGCGAGGAGCAGCTGGCGACCATCCGCAAGATGCAGCAGATGCTGTTCCCCGAGAGTGGCGGCCAGCCCCCCGACCAGCCCCCGCCGGGGAACACGCCGCCCTTCAACATGGGGCCCGGGCCCAACGGACCCATGGTCTCCATGCCCAACTCCATGAACTCACCGAGCTGCACCATGGCCGGCCCGATGGGCCCGGGTGGGCCGATGGGTCCCAACGGCCCCATGGGCGGCCCTAACGGCCCCATGGGTGGTCCCAACGGCCCTATGGGTGGCCCGAACGGCCCCATGGGCGGCCCTAACGGCCCCATGGGCGGCCCCAACGGTCCAATGGGAGGCCCCAACGGCCCTATGGGTGGTCCAAACGGTCCTATGGGTGGTCCGAACGGGCCTATGGGTGGACCCAACGGACCCATGGGTGGCCCGAATGGTCCCATGGGTGGCCCAATGGGAGGGATGGGAATGGGCGGGCACGGGTCGATGGGGCCGAACGGAATGATGGGACCGAATGGACCCATGATGTCAAGCATGGGCCCTAACGGGCCGATGGGCCCCATGGGACCGTGCGGCATGAAAGGCGTGCGAGGATCGTGCAGCGGGCCCGACATGAAGACAATGTGCACTGACATGCATATGGGACGAGGCTGCGGCGGACCCATGGGGGTACGTATACTAATACTATTTTGCGATCAGCTATTCATAAAAAATACTTACTATGTTTGTATCAAAAAATATACTTCTTTTTATTTAGCATACCATTGTAATTTTCAGCGGATGCCAAATCCAATGGGCGGTATGGGCGGCCCCAAGCCGTGTATGATGGGTGGACCGCACATGGGGCCTAGAATGATGCCGGGGCCTAATATGAATGCTATGAATGGTAAGCTTATATTATACTGGCTATTTTGATTTAAAAAAATTAACGATTTCCCCTATCGACGGCTGGTGTGTTATTCAAACAAATTTAGCAATATCATTAAAAAAAATAAAAATGCATCATCTGATTTTTTTATTTGATTAGATTTATGATAAAGTACTTTTAATAATTTTTTTTGTTTTGTTGTGTACAGGTGGTATAATGATGGACGGCGGTATGATGGGAGGCATGGTCCACGGGGAGTGCGGTCCGGAGCACCACGGGATGCCGGTCAACGGACCCATGTGCGACGAGTACGGCCGCGGGCGGAATGTGAGTCAATGCACACTTTGTATTATTTCTCTCATATTACAACACATGACTTAGCCTAGACTAGACAAAACAACGACCAATTACTTTTAAAAAAAAAATTCATAATAACTATACAATAAAACTAGATGGCTTTTCGCGACGTCCGTTCAAAATCATCAATATAATTCCTAATTTGTTTTTTTTTTATATTAATAGAATTTTAAAAGGAATATAAATAAATAATGCATTAATTATTTCCCAGATGGGCCCGGGTGATCCGGGCGGGTTGGGCCCCGGGCACGGCCCCGGCATGGGCGGGGGCCACGGCCCGGGCATGGGCCACGGCCCCAACATGGGACACAAACCGGGGCTACGTAGCCCCAAAAGTCCCGCGGGTGCTGATATAGACTGGCAGAAGATACACCACCAATTCTTCGATGAACCCAAATCTATGGACACTGACCTCAGTAAGTTTTGAACACATTATTTTATGCTGTAAATAGTCTTGGTATAACCAGCCAACAGATGGCGCTATACGTCTCGTTACCACGCAAAATTAAGGGAAGGCGATTTTTATACATGGGTTAATAAATTGGCACAGCAAAGGGGATTGCAGGTTCGAATCCCGAAAATTTCCCTAACCATTTCAAGAATTTAGAATGAAAGCATTAGTGTTATGTGTAAAAAATATCATTTGTGTTATAGTATGGTGTATATGTTTAGAATGCTTTATACGATTTTGGAACAAGTCCAAATATTTATTATCTTCATTTGAAAAAAATTCAAGAGAAAAAAAATCGAATCTAGGCCTTTTTAAATAAGAACGTTTGCTCCTGAGTGTGTCACATTGTTTTATGAACCGATGAGTTAAAATCCAAGTGCGTGTAACAGGATATTTTGCAGGTACGCAAGTGAAATCCCCGTGTTCGGAGCGAGGCGGCTGCCTGCCGCCGCCGCCCTACGGAGCCTCGCCCCTACACAGGTCCGCCTCCGTGCCTATAGGTAATACATGTATTTATATAGCTATTTATATTATACACACATGAGGTATGAACAGATATCTAGAGGGTCGGTAACTCGCGCGTGATACCCCTGGTATTGCAAGCGACCATAGGCTGCTGCAACCACTTACCATCAGGTGGGCCGTATGCTTGTTTGCCACCTTAGTGCTATAAAAAAATACATGGGAAAGTGTCTTACGTTTTCATGGCTGTAACGCTGAACTGATTTTGATGAAATTTGGATTAATTAGGGGTAGGTATTGACCCCGAGGACATAGGGTACTTTCAAAATCATTAAGCGGTCGTCACGAGTATACGCTAGTTGTAGAAATAATAAGATTGCGAGCATTGTTAATCATCACGATTTGAAATAAAACTAAAATTAAAAAATTCTATAGTCCCCGGCCATTTTGGACCAATTTTCATCAATCATAGCTTGGAACAATCTTGACTAATTCACCTTTCAAACAAATAAAAACCAAAATCGGTTCATCCGTTCGGTAGCTACGATGCAATTTATAACACCATCTTTTTCGCGTCGGGTGTAAATAAACCAAATTTTAGAAAATAAATCTAATCGCTAATTCAATTAAGCGACATTCTATTTTTTGATGTCATTGAGAAACTTATTCGTTAGACAAAATGTGTTATAAATATGAATGTTCCGTATAGCAACCCAGTCCCCATCCCACGGGGTCCAGCTGCCCATGTCGGCGGAGGGCTCCCGGGCCGGCTCGGGCCTCAATAGTCCGGCGCATTGCAAGCAGCCCAAGGACGCGCCAGGTTGGTACCCAATAACATACTTACTACTAAACATTCAAAGGACAATTATATACTTGGCATTTGTTTTGTTGCCAGCTCGAAAAAAAATGGCTCAATGTTATGTAATTTGTTATGTGTGACAATGCTGCCAGATACCTAATTGGGTCTTGTTTTTTATTAATTTTATACAAAGTGAAGACGATTGTGACGATGAAATCTTATTTATGAGTATGTCTTATTTATGATAATTTCATTTAATAAATATTTTGTATCAAAATTAGATCAAAACTTTTTTACAATCATCTTTTATCTGGCTGCAGAATACGGGATATAGGTTTGTATGAATATATTTAAAAATGTGAATTGTAGGATTGCTCCTTCTATCCCAGTGAAAATTTACTCAAATTAGTGGATCTGCTAACTCTTGTTTTTAAGTAATACACTTGTGTTTTTTACTATTAGGGAAGGCATAGGAGAAATGCCTAGTTTATATTGTCTTTTGAATTGATAATTGAATGTTCTTAATAGTAAAGGATATTGGTAAGTGGTTCACAAAATATCGCATGTCACATTCACTAAGAAGCCATAGATGTAGAAACGCATGCCGTTCGAATGTGTTAGACATTTTCCCAACCACAAATAGTGTTTTTATTTTGTTTTGACCCTTATTTTAACGCTCACAGGGCGTGTTTTTAATTAAATTATGTTTTCTGTAGTTGTAATACGTATTTTTTGTTTTCCCTCCCCTCCCCCGCAAAACGCTTGACGCTTGAAATCCCAACGTGTGACGAATAACAATAAAACAATCGACAACTCTGTGGAACGTTGGATCAAACATTGGTTCGGGAAGAGATCCTAGAGAAGTTGGACGATGGTGTGTTTGTGCGCACCCTCCAATGTTTGGCGGCGCAGCAACAGAAGAACCAGCACAAGGAGCCCAGCTTGATGCCGGTGCCCTCGCCGCAGCAAATATCATACCTCAACCAGTTCGAAGGTAACTTGATCGGACTCGCGCGGATATCCTTTACACTTGGGGCTACTAGAAGAACATTTATGCAACTAATTATTTGAGAATAAAAGCTAAAAAGTCCTGAATGCAACCATTTATGCCGAAAGCTATGGATAGTAAAGGGGATACTACACCTGCAAAATATTAGAGGTGTCTGTGACTTACCTTCAAGATGACGCCTACCTAATCAGCTAGAATTGATTGCAATAACTCGGGAAAATTCTCTTGACTCACCAGCGTTCTCTTATAAGACGTATGGCATTGATTTGATATGCCTTATATGACATCTCCATGTCATGGTAAGCAATAATTTAATGAAGGTGACTCGGGAGGTGAATGAAGGATACCTCTAATATTTTTTTATGCTTATTATCATCCATACATATACTTTCGATATAAATAGCAGCAATAGCTTTCAGGAAATCCTGTACATGTATCTGATCAATTGGGAAGTGTTAGAGATACATATTTGGTTTTTGTATTAAAAAAAGATGTGGAATAAGTAAATATTTTCCTCCAATGAATGAATGTAAAATTATAACCGCGTGCCAGTCCGATTGAGATTGAACTACATTACTACATCTCGCTTATCAATGTTTTCTTCGTGAATTATACTGAAAGATTACTGGAATATCCCAACTAACTATATTTTTTATTGTATTATTTACTTTTTCAATTAGCTCAATTTTCGTTCAAAAATTCAGAAAGTATCAAATGATTTCTTACAGTTGATGTTACCAATATTTTTCCACTTGCGTAGCGCGTACGCATCCAATCAAATTGTATTAGAACCTACTGTCTATGTCTATTCGTAAAGAACACAGTAATCTCTTAGTTGACACTAAATCATGCTTTATTTGTGCAATCATTCCATAAATACTCATCGCGTCGTGTGCATTTTGTCTGTAGTGTTGTGTTTTTTTTTTTTGGGTGGTGGTTGGTGAAAATGTGCTAACATAATGTACCTTCATACTCTATGGCTAATTGTCTTCACCTGTATGTTGTTTGTCTATGGTGTGGGTATGTGAGTCACGTGTTTGTTTGTGTGCAGGACAAGAGTTGACGATACAAAAGCAACCGAATACGTCGTTAAAAGACAACGGGCCGCCTTCGAACAGCGGGGGACAGACGCCTCAGTCGAGTTCCAATCAAAAATCACCTGCCGGGTATGTGAATCTCGTTGTACATCGAGTTTTGCTCAAAATGTATCACACCTTATAAAGAACGCATCCTCAAAGTTGTGTGACTCTAGGACCAGATTTAGTAAGTGCCAACGTGACAGATGGTGAGTCCATTGCCGTCTCAGGCACTATACATACGACGTAATACTTTCATATATAAGGTTTTTTCACGATGTTTTCCTTCACCGTAAAGCACGTGTAAAATCACTGTAGATACGTTTTTAGATAAACTCATTGGTACAGACCCTGCTGGGATTCGAACTTGCATCGCTTTCGTAATAGGCAACTGCTCAGACCCACGGCCACCAAGGCTCTATTCTTATATTGTATCGATCAAGAGTAGTAGTTATTTTATAATAAAAAGGAATATTTGGTTTGTCTCGTAGCATGATGCCAGGAACCCCAGAGCCTCATTCATCATTATCAGAACAGCGCGCGGGAAGGTTCTCAATGGAACAGAGTCCGGGCTTCAACAATCCACAGACACCCACCTCAGCACCCAGCTCTAAATGTGGACAAGGTAATTTAAACTTGCTGTGATGGTACATGTTCAGGGTTTGTACACTCTTGGGGTTTAAATTATTTAAGGAGTATTGAAATTGAATTATCACCTTTATATCGACTATTCCACAGAGCTGAGCGGTTCCACCCGCGTATAATTGACTACCACGAAAAAAAAATTCATTTTGCGTAGAACTGTCACAATCTTATCAAATTTGTTGAAATTAATGATTAAAAACGTCACAAATAACGTGGCTTTCTACTGGTAAAATAATTTTCTAAATCGGTTCAGTAGATCCAGACATTACCCCCTACAACTTCTCAAAGGTTACCTCTTCATAATATAAGTGTTTATTTATACGTAATATTTAACCCCAGATGAGAAATCTCGGCCAAGTCCGTCATCGAACCGGTCAAGTCAAGACAGTGCGTCCAAGACGCCCCAACGGGAGTCGAACATGAGTCAAGGGCCGTATGCGCCCGCGTCGTCGGCCTCGTCGTGTGCGGGCAGCGTCAAGAGCAGTTGTAGCATCGCCTCCAGCACCGCCCCCTCGGGGAACATGGACGACACCATGACCGGGAGTGGGGAGGTGAGGTTCCCAAGAAAAAAAAACATTTTTTAATGCAACTAAGTGTAGAGAGCATCCAGCACTCTACACTTAGTTGCAAGCAGTTTGTGTAACAAGTTTTCTACAGGTTAAAGATTTTACGAATGCTGCATGCCTCTGCCTGCGGAACATGACATCCTGGGTTCCACCTCCATGTCGATCAAAGTGTTATTGGGTTTTTTAATCTGTAATTTCACAGTGGACTAGCTCGGAGCCTGGATTAATGCACGGCTAATGGCAATAGGCTCCCCCATTTTACATTATACATCCATAATCGTCATTCATATTTATAACTGGACATTGTAGATGTATGATAAATAAATTTCTGCCTACCCCTTTGGGGAATACAGGTGTAAGCTTTATGTATGACAAATTTATGATTTCGGCACCCTCTAAAATTGCCGCCAGAGGCGTATGTATGAATAGGGTACAGTTAGATACTCATAGGAATTTTTTAAATTATTAAATTTTATCGTTATAGGCTTTTTTAATGCTATTCTTAGTTAGCACTCGAGGACTGTGGATGTAAATAAATATTATTTTGTTGCTGTAGGCGACGTTATCAGGCGGGCCGAACAGCACGAACCTGCCCGGGCCGTTCCCGGGAGGCTGCCTGGGGCGGCCGGACAACATGCCCATCAACCCCAACCAGAGCCCGGGCGGGCCGCTGACGGCGACGTCGTCGTTCGACCCCATCTCGTCGCTGGCGCAGATGTCGCAGCAGCTGACCAACTCGGTGGGCGGCGGCCCCGGGCTCGGCCCCAGCCCCGGCCCCATGGCCCCGGCGCAGGGCGGCATGGCCCCCTTCCCTCATCACATGCAACATCACCATATGCAGCATCCGCACTCGCATCCGCATATGATGATGAATGATATGGGTAAGGATTTCTTTTTCTTTTCTATTGTTTGGTCATTGGTTAATGTAAGATTTATTTAAAGGCTGATTTTATTTGGGACAGAGTGCCAATACAATATGTCCTTAAATTATGTATTTTCAAGAACATATCATATGTAGTATGACACTATAGGTAGTATGACATTTTCATACTGATCCATAAAAGAAAGTTTCTTAAAAGAATAAAAGCAATTATATAGCTATAAAAATGGTGTATATTATGTTATACTCATTATACAGTTCTAAATTTTGGATCGTATCTTATTATATAATCGTATCATATAAACATCTTAATTAAAAAAAACTGTATGACATAAATTTTTCGTTTCAAAACTAGATATTATATTTAAAAAACTTTTCTTCCCAATCTCGCCATACAATGCAGACCATAATACTTTCTTCCTATTTTTCTACAGGTAATATTTCCTGAAACAAACCTGTAAATTCTGAAATCCTATATTTTGTTACAGGGTGTCACATGGACAACATGGGCGGCCCGGGCATGGGTGGCGGGATGGAAGGCATGATGGGTGGGGGCGAGTTTCCGCCGGACATGAACCTCAGTCCCAAGATGGGCTCCATGGGGGGGATGGGCGAGCCCGGCATGATGGCGCCGCGCATGGGGGGGAAAATGGGCGTCTTCAACGGGGCTAGTGTACAGGTATGATGCTTATTTCAGCTATACTATCTTTAAATGTGTACAGTTTCTTTTAGGTCAGGTTTTTAAATGAAAGCAGCATCTAGTTTTAAACTTTATCCACAGGATTTGATAGTTATAAGCAGAACTAGTATAATCTGATTTAATACAAATTTTATGATATTCTGATTTAATCTCATTGAAAATTAAAGCATACCTATAGATAAAAATATATTACAGAAGACTGGACCGAAGAATTAACTCTAAGGGGGAACTCTTATATACGATATCTCGAATGCATTGTCGCTAAATATAAATATCTTGATAGATAGACTGTAGGCCTAGATAAAGTAACAGTTTCTCGCGTTTGCGCTAAAGAAGCGATAAAAAATGTATGGACATGACATAAATCGGTCATGTGACATATGTCAATCCCATACATTATGGTATCGTTTCCATAAGAGAAGCGCCAAGATAATGTTACATTGTATACAGGCCCAAGGCACCTAGTATTGTATATCTATTTCCTGCAGAAATATTATGCTAGGTCTACTTACCAACCACCTACTAAGAACTACCCACATGATACTTAAGGTATTGTTAATTTGCCTTTACACTTGTACACCTACGTCACGTAATTTTACCGTGCCGCTACAGTATATAAATGATAGGTGAAGGCGAGTGCACCGAACACAATACAGTACTTACCGACGAGGCCGCAGCTCCTGGGCGGGCCACGACCACCGCCTTCCCTGGACTTCCTGCAGCGGGTCACGGCGCAGGACAAGTACTTCCCAAGGCTAGAGCGGCCCTTACTACGTATGGCGCATCACTACCCCTTCCCGGAGCCCAAGGTCATTTATACATCTAGCCTATAGTATTAATATTATAAAGAAGAAAGATTAGTTTTTTTTGTAACATGTAGTTGGCTTCAAAACTTACTTGACCGATTTAAAAATTCTTTCACTACATTATTTTTATTATTATTTTATTTTACTAGGAAGATTTACAGCAACTGATCCAGTATAATGATCTTATATGTAACTATATGCTAATAACAAATCTTCACCTATAATATATTATAGAGCTATATTGTTAATCCAGTTTTTTACGGATCCCTAGTAAAAGACAGGCGCCGCAAGGATTTAGAATATATAGATTAATAACATGGATAGAAAAAAGGATAAAATCGAAACACGAGTAACTTAATTGGCATAGCAACTGCACAGTTTGCAGGAAGTCGTGGCGGTGAATCCTGCCTTGCATTCGTGTTTACGTATATTTTTTTAAGAATATGAGAATATAATTTATAATTGAATAATATTTCAATATGTATGAATGCTCACAGGTAATAAAAAAAATGTACGCCAGTAAAACTGTATGTATTTTATCAGGAATAGATTTTGACTAATGTTTTTCTTGTAGGGCGGGCTAGGCGAGCCCTTCCACGCACCGTTCCGCGGCAAAGCACGAGGGCCACAACCGATGCCCCCCGCTGCCTTCAAAGGGCAAGGCTTCGTGCCCTCACCTCAAGACCCAACGTACGCGGCGCAGTTCCACAACTTCCAGCAACAACTATACGCCACGGGTAGCCGCGGAGGACAACCCCCCTACCCTTACCAGCCCAAGTGACGACCCCCCTCCGATACAAACACCGGCCTCATACACCCGGAATATATGCAGGAATTCTGCTACGGAATTCCTGTACCGTAAAATGTTCAGATTAGTATAAGGTTTCTGCAGCTCGCGCCACGTTTCTTGAGCGCTGTGAAGTTGTACCCAACTTCAGGGCTGACCTTGAAAGTTTATGAATGATAAAAAAAAGCTAGATATTATAATACAACCTTGAAGTTGGCAAAAGCAACTTCAAAGTATACTTGAAATTTGACGCGCGCTTTTCTCTTTACACAGTCGGATTTCATCAGAGCGATTTGACATATTTCGCCTGACAGATTGTCCGGTTGTGTGAGCAATGCGCACAGTTTTGCAGATTAGGAATTTCGTCGCCGAATTCCAGATGTAGGAGGCCGGCCTAACACCTCTCATATTATTCTGTTTGTGATTCTCGTTGCGCCGCGTATTATTGTGATGTTCATTATTTCGATGTTGTGAAGTTTTTGCAATGTAATTTTTATTATGTTTACTTACGAGCGTATTGATTTATTTTTAATTATCTAGGTCGGCACTCTAAGTTTCTTGACTGAGCGTGAATATTTAGCGAATGCGGTTGTATTTGTACAAAAGTAAGGCATGGTAAACGTGTACTCTACATATTTTAAAGTACAGTTTTAGAGGTAACTTTGCTCCCAGCAATAAATTAGTATTAGATGATGTTTTTACACAGACATGCCAGAATTTCAGCGTATTGGTTCCTTAACTTAGCTATTTTATTAACGATTCCTATGCACACAGATATCTAGTCAATTTTGAAATTAACGGAGCCCGACCCTGTGTTGAAATGTAATATTTAACGAATTAATCCGCACCTTGGTTACTTTTAACAACACAAGTACATAATATTATAATTATATCTTTTTGTCCATTTAGTAGTAAATTAATTAATCTAATTAGTAAAATTGGTTTATTATGTTTATTATTAATGTTGGCTCGACGGCCAGTACGCGTCGGTAATTTGATGTACCAGTTTATTGTAACGACTGTTTCTTTTGATCTGATACCAATGGTTTCCTGTCTTCCAATGCCCGTATTAATATCTCTCTATAACCAACAGAGTGTACCAGTACGGGAGACTTACATTACACAACTCTCGGCTCGAGTTGTCTTAACTTTTAATTGTTAAAAGTACTTAAAATATCTGATGCCATATTATTTGCCACATGAATTTAATTTCGTGATATTTTTAACCGTCTTTTATTTTAATTTATTATTCTATAATTTCTGAACAACGTCATTACGAACGGTATAGCATCACAGTTGTTTTTAATGTTAGTGTGGTAGGGCATAGTAATATGCTAGGCTAGTAGCGCGCTGTGGATGTCACGGCGTGGCCTTTGTTAGGGTATGCCTTGTTTATAAAGCAATTTATTCGGCGGATGTGGACACGGGCGCTTAACGCCACGTGTGCATTGCGCAGTGCGAACACCATTTAAATAAATTCTTCACACGCATGCAAATAGAAATAATACTTTATTGACTATTTATTAAGAGTTAAAATGTTTTACATGTACATATAACGACATCTGGCTATACACCAGTGCAGTGTAAGCTTACCTCGCAATTTTATAGGATTTCTGTTGATGAGAGCTCACCTTATGCTGGCAGTGTAGATTGATGACGTAGTGTACGGTCATTAAAATAGTAATGCCGAAATCTGGTCACTATGCCTTTAACAGTATTGTTTGTAAAGAGAGCTGTCGTAGGATTTGAAGGGGCATGTACTTATCGTTTTTACTTTACTAGCAATTGAAACCGTCTGATAGATTATAAAACAATGAGTTGACAGATGAGTTTGACATTTACCAGATGGGAATTGAATTAAATTAAAAAATCCTTATTTAATTAACTTTTTGGAACAAGGCGACTCTTTACAGACTGCACTCTAGTTTTATAAGGGCAGCCTGGATTTGAATCAAAGTAATATGATCTCATGAATTGATCGACCATACATACATAAAGATGGAATAATTAAGTTTTACCATGCATTCATCTCATTTTTGAATACGTATATAAAATTTAAATATATGTATTCAAATATAAATAATTGAAATATGGACGACATGAACATCGAGTAGCCCAGAGTTAAGAGTTAGTTCGCACTGCGCCGCGCACTCACCCTAAGATCTCGAGATTACAAAAGGCAAGGGAATATTGTTGGCAACAGCACAACAGTCCAATAAGATACACCCGCTAGCAATTAGATAGTGTTAATTTAAATGTAATTATAAGTATAAGGTAAACAATGGTTCTTGTTCTAGTATAAGCGAAGAGCAATGATATAAAATAGTTTGTGTAATATTGATAAGAAATGAAATTAAGATGCAAACTATTGGTTGTGATTCTGACACAATTTGTTAAGTTGTTAGTAGATTTGTCACACGGTGAATTGTGGAAACTTACTGACTTCACTATAAGGCCCTTTTATAATTTTTATTATTTTGTTTTTTGATATTTTTACTCGTCGTTCTCGTTTGTACATCGCTAACAATAATTGTACAGAGTACTTTTGGACTTAATTTAAGGCAATAAATGTATTTATTTTATAACTCGTGATGTAAGAATTTATTCTTAATTATTAAAAAAATTATATAATATGCTTGTAAGAGACATGTTTAATTTCTTACCATTATTTGACTTGTTTGTGTTTGGTCACACAAACGGCTCTTTCCCATTTTCCATATTTTTTTTAATCTACAGATAAATAAAAATGAAGTGTCTGTTTGTAACCCCAAAATAACAGCTTTTCACTAAATGTATAATTATGAAAGTATACACGCTACAGACACTAAAAAAAAACAAGTTTTAAAATTTTTCTGTCTGTGTTCCGGGTAATCTCGGATAATCGAGATTTTAACGGAACTTTCACTAGCAGGTAGCTGATGTTTCAAGGAGTAACATCGGCTACTTTTATTTATCAAAAATATTAGGGTTCCGCGACAATAAAGATGAAACTAAATCTACGCGGGTGAAACCGCGGGGCACAGCTAGTATTAGTATAAAAATGTTCTTTACGTCATTGGTTATTTATGGTCCATCAAACTTAATCTAGTTTCAGAGCAAGTCAACTAGATCGGCAAATGCACCAAGTTATCGAAGTCTTACTCTCTCTCACTCCACTTAAAAATTCCCAGTATTCAGACTATAGGTGTATGTAATATAGCTAAATACAAAATTGTCTTACTGAGAAGTCGCCTTGGTTGGTGGTATTTAGAACCTATGGTTCTGTCTACGTCATGTTCGTTCGATTTTCTGTGACTGTAGTAGGAGTACACTGAACAGAGAGGAAATTACACTTCGACAAAAGGGGCCCAGAGATTGCCTGAGATGTGTAATAACTAACACTACTTTTCACACCGCATATTCTAATAGGTTAATTTTTTTAATTCTTTGGTACCTTCTTAATTACTTACTAAAAAGTAAACTAAAATATACTAAACGTTATATTTGTATACTATTCAAATTTGCCGCTATCAGTAAAGCCACAGAGTAAAATATCGTGTTGAAACAAAATGATACGAACAAAGAATAAAGCCACAGAGTATACAATAAATTGACATTTAAGTATTAACATAAAAAAATATTCATTCTAGGCATAGGTGTTGATCCAAAGATAAGTAAGCGAATTTTAGTATTAATGGAGTATTTCAATAATCCGTAAAGTGTAAATTCATGTATCCTATATAAATATAATGAACGACCTGAATAAAATGGCGACGTCAACAAATCATTTGGAGCTTGTGATTGGTTTATTCAATGTTTGGTGTCTATGGTTTGATTCTATCGACCGCTATCGACCAATGAAATGGTATGGAAAGGTTTCGTATTATTTCGTATTGCAATGATTAAAAAGTTAAACCATAATTTCGAAACATTTTGTCATTATTAAGATTCTCATTATATTAGTTTATTATTAATTATTGTAAAATGTCTTTTAATTTGTAGTATTTTTTTAAGATTTTTGTAGTTGTGGTAATTTGATGAACAAGAGAAAGTAGCATCCTTGACAATAGTGGAAAATTACTCATTCAGTATTCAAAATTAAAAAGTATACAATTTTGTCTTTGAAATACAGAACGGAATCTTGTAAAAGATTAGGCCATTTCATAAAACAAATGTATAGTAACTCGCAGAAAATATCTTCGGGACAGTTGTATTTATTTCAGCTTTGCATTTTAATTTAAATTGATTTGTGAACCGCATTGTAGGTCCATTGGAAAGGATTCATCTTCGAGTCCAGCGGAAGGGTTAGCAGTTTCGGTTCTGCAATAGAAAAGATTCATTGAGAGGAGACGTAAGGTAAACATCGATTTTAATTTTTTCTCCTAAAATGGAATCGTGTGTTGAAAACGAACAATAGTTGTTCCAAGATGCAAAACGTTATGCATTGAGTGTTTATGATGTATTTTTAGGGTATCCTTGTACGATATGAAAGTTTGACTTTTGCCACATATTCTTTTGAATGGCAGCTGACGGACGTACATCTAGTTACGAGTACGATAGTAATAGGTTTGGTGCTACGTAAACTGTTTTCGTGTATTCCGCTAGTTGTATTTCGATAAAAGTGTGGCAGATTGCGGACTGCATTTAATTTGGAGACGCTTACAGGTGTAGTATGTTGAATTGTTTTTTACTTAGTAAATGTCAAAAAGTGATCTTGTCAAAGCTAGGTTGAGTCATTGTTGAGAACCATTTATCCATCGGTGTTCGCTACCTGTAGTGGCTCATTTGTACTGTTTACCTGCACACAGTATTATCAATATACTGTGGATAACATTGACAACACAATATTAAATCCTTACACATTTCCTTAACCAACAATGTGGAATGTCTATTGTTTTGTTGATCATGATACCTTGTTTGCTTGTGACACTATTGTATGAATCATGTGATGAACAAAGTCATACAAGTACTAGATTTTAGTATTTCACTTATAATGCACAACTCTGCAACCAAATCCTTGGAAATCTCCTATGTTGCATCTTGAGATATATTATTATCATCGCTTACCAAGCTTATGTTTGGAATAGTTCTTTAATAGTTACATTATTAATTACAAGTATAAGCAAGCTTTAATTTAACTCAATTAACAATACCGCCTATACTCAGTGATAGTTTAGCTTATTAGTAGCCAAAGATATTTTTGAATGACCCAGTAGTTTTTGAGTCTATTTGTCACAAACAAACAAATCCTACCTCTTTATAATATCACTATAGATAATACATAATGTGCAGTGTCAATATTGTTTGCTTTTGTATTTTCGTACAACAGATTAAATAAGTAGTGGAATATTGAACGTACAGTATAACCAATAAGTTGTTTATCAACATATAAAAGCTGTTTACATCAATAATAATAAATTAACCAGCTTTCCATTTTATCTGCACATTGTTATATTTTATAACATAGATAGCATTTGCTTTCAATCTTACATGCGTTAAGATCGTTTGATCAGCTGTAAGATTATGACATTACATTGAACCCGCTCAATATATACAGTTTGTCAACAAAGCTCCATTGACACAGTAAGCTATCAAACCTCTCCCCTCTATCTTTCAGAAAAAAAAAATAAGTTATGTCAGTATTTCAAGACATCATGTATGTTCTATGAATAAGGTATTTATCAAGAACATCTTATGGGCTATGAATTACTGCTGAAAAATACATGTTATGTGTAATAGTAATAACAGCATGATATACATAGTATTTGATACAGTTAAATTTAAAGAGTTTGATAGATATTCAGTAATTTATTGTGTTTGTAGAACATTCAAACTTGACAATATAATCTTTCTAAATATTCTTCTGAAATCCTTTTACTCCAGTCACTGACCTTATCATCAAAGAAAATTCTATTAATTCTTTGTGTATCAATAATATTTTTAAACAATGTAAGCTATTACAAACATGTTTTCCTGTTCACATAGGTATTAGGTATGTGCGTACTTATTTTATAGCATTTAGTCATGGCTGATTGTATTTGTTTTCCTTTAAGAATGTAGCTGTGTGATAACCTTAGCTGAGTATTTGACTTCCAGGTAAAGGGCAAGGGTTAAATTTGTGTGAATTAATGGTGTGTCATTTTTTGAATATAGAAAAATCTAAATTATGATTCAATAACAATATAGAATTTAGGGAGTCAAATATGTAGCTCAGTCTTGTAATATTAGAATGCTTTTAAGACAAACTAAAAAATCCACCCAATTCTTCAGTTGGAGTAATGCATCTTTGCTACAAAGAAACATAGGATGCTAGATAGCTACAGCTAGAGTAAGATAAGTCTTTTTGGCAGTCCACAGATCTGAACTAATCTACGTCACTAAATTCACCAATTAATTAATCTGTGAATCATATGAAATTCATATTGATACAATCTGATTACAAACATGTCTGGTTAGATCTGATAATGTCTTATTGAATTGCATTCCTTTTTATTTATACATATTATGAACTTCAAAGTCCTGACTGACTGACTTATCAATGCACAGCCTAAATTGCTGGCCCTGGAGATAAATGGATGGACTTTGTTCTTTATGAAGTGTAGGTAGTCACCATGAAAGTGTTTTACAAAATACCACCCTTAACGTCATCATCAATCATCGTAAAGTGAAGAGTCTTACTCGTAACTCTGTCAGTGTAACCGATGCAGTTTTTTTCATTCATCTCTATCCAGTGCCATCTCCTTGACCTCCCAATACGTCATGACAGACATGTTTTCCTTAACTTTAAGGGATAATATGATTGAAATGGTGAAAGTAAATCTGAACCAATGCAGGCCAAGCTGTGGGCTGATGATAATATGCTCACAGGAAAAGAAAAGTTATCTACCTTGTTTAGAATGTTTCTGTTTTTAATATTGAACAGTAGTGTCTATACTTTAAGCGAAAGATTCATCTGTTGTGTCTGTTAACAAACATTTTATTTTTGGACACCTGTCTAAATGAGTGAACCACGTTTTTCTATACTCTACAGTAATAGAGAGGATATCTTTTTCATGAAAACTTATTAAGATTGTGTTTAGATTTCTATGTATAAATTCAATTGAATTATCAAAACATATGATCAAACAAGGTACTAACACAAACCTGCTGTTAAAACTTGATTGTTATGATACATTTCAATTAATTGAAATCTACATACAATCTTCTCAGCCGACATTTGTACATAGCGGAGGAAATCTGTATTGATAATAGCATTCAGGTTCGAATAAATATCTTGTATTTATCAGCGAATACACTACATTATGTTATCAGTGATATCTTGAATATCTGTGACAAATTTTGATAGCATAGCTTGCATAATAAATAACATTGCCATGTTTTGGTTAACAATTAGTTTTGAGCTTTGTGTTAGGTGATGAGACATGATGATAATGATGATGATGGTGATGAATATATATATATAAATAAAATTGTAGTGTCGGTTTGTGCAAATTAACAGCTTTTCACTAAGTGCATATGAAAGTAAAAACAGTTATTCATTTTATTTCTTTGACTGTCTGTCTGTTTGTTCCGGCTAATCTTCGAAACAACTGGACTTTTACTGGCAGATAGCTAATGTTACAAGGAGTATCAAAGGCTACTTATATTTAAAAAAGTGGCCACCCATGAAAATAAGTCTACAGTGGTAAAACCGCGAGACGCAGCTAGTATGATATAGGGCCAAAAGTAAATGACAGTTATCATAGCTGTAAATTTTTTCCACATGTTTTCTTGTAAAATTGTCGCAGCGATTTGTGACGTCGATAGCGCTTTCGCTTATCCATATTCATGAATGTCTGTGACGTGTTGTCTATGCCTCCAATTCTGACCGTTTAGGTACCTTACCTTCCATAGCTTTTAGAAGTCAAAAAAGTAGCTTTATTCTTTGATTTCAAAAGTGTCTTCTTAATTTAATTGTAGTATTTTCATTTGCTGTATTTATGCGATTATACGATATTTTTTTAATAACTGGTTTTATGTGATATTTATTTTGTAATTTGTAAAGTTCCAACCCTAGGAGTTGATTTTTCGTGACCAATAAACAAAACTAAAAATAGAAGGTGAAAAATGTATTGTTTTTAAAAAAAATATATAGCTGTTTGTTATAGACGAAGCCTTGTCATATAAAATACCACGGTTTTTATTGCACAGGTGCCGTCAGGAGTTATAAGCGCATGTAAGGAGTTGAATTCACAGTAGTAATTTTATGAGTCTGTCTCTGTCTGTCTGTATTATGGTGCGTCGGGAATAAAATGCGCAATTAGATACCCTCAATATTTTCGCTTAGCGCTCATAACTCGTGACGGCACCTGTACAAGCATAATTCACAAATATGACGTTCGCCCTTTAGCTTTGTGCGTTAGGTTGTGACGACCGGTCCGCTCCGCTGGTGACGTCACCCACTTGTGCGAGTCCATCACAAATACCTTATCTGAATGGCTTCTCCATTTATTTCGCCTTTCTGATGACGTCTAAAGTCATCAGTGCGTATTACTTTCATAACTTTTTTTTAATTAACGGCAATAATTATAACACTTTCATACAATAGGTTTGGCAATTTGGCTTTTCAGAAGAAACGGTAGGAAGCTCACATACGTTTCTATAATTTTGCACCAATATAATATAAGATAATATAATGTGTGTGCACTCAGCGGAAGAGGTAACGGCATCCACATTTCTCGTAAAATATATTTTGGTGCAGCCCCACAGAATACGTTCGAAGAAATATTTGATGAAAGTAAGAAAATATTCTCTTGTCATACCACATCTTATCATACAAGGTGGTACAGGAAAAGATCAGAGGTTGTCAAACTATGACCCTGTGGCCAAATGCGGCACGCGGCCCAGAGCCGGTATTTATTTATTCGCCTCGGGACATTACACTTACAATTTTAGTAAACAAAGAATTCACAAAAGTAATTTTGTGAATAGAAAAATAGGTAGGTAGTTACGTCTCAGTGTTACGACTACTACACTAACTAACTAGAAAAGATTCGTCTTCAGGGGCCTTACCATAAGTTCTTATTATCATCATAGTTCCGCAGTGTGACAGTGACAGACTTAGACAAGTCATATACATCTGTCTCGTAATAATAGTTAAACTATCATGGCAATAAGAGGTCATGGTAGGGCCCCTGATCATTAATTTAAATGTCACTGCAAATTCGGTACTTACACAAGAACTTGTACGTAAAAGCTAAAACTGACGACCTCTGGTCGAACTAAGCCTTTCTAATACTTACATAAGTATCATCACTGGCATTATATTCACATACATATTTAACTACTAACTGTGCCCCGCGGTTTCACCCGCGTAGATTTAGTTTCTTCCTTATTGTCGCGGAACCCTAATATTTTTAATAAATAAAAGTAGCCTAAGTTACTCCTTGAAACATCAGCTACAAACCAGTGAAAGTCCCGTTAAAATCCGTCCAGCCGTTTCAGAGATTACCCGGAACAAACAGACACTTCAATTTTATTTATCTGTATAGATTTTTCATACAATACGTGTTTAAAACAAGTAATTACAATTTCTATACGTTTTAGTGTTCCGCCCATAGGGTCTTGAAAGTAGATTATGAAATGCAATATTTTTTTAAGAATCTTCAAAGATTGTTTGCAATCTGCGTGCGATCAGAATAGAGCGGAACCTTGGTCAAGTAAATTGGAGATTACTCAATTTGTTGGTAAGAGTGGCGGTGCGCGTGTGGTTCAGTCGTCTGTTATGTTGATAAGTATGCGGGATCAACCCCGAGCTTTATTGTGAAACTTGAATGAAGAAATACGACGTAGATAGGAATTCCCTTACCTGAATAATAGCTTTACTCCTTATATGTAACGTTGATACTGGTCCCGTCACGAGTAAAGAACGCGCAGCGAAAAGTAAGGATTCTGCGCATGTTTTTAGTCGTGTTGTTCCATACCAGTTATAAAATTACTACTGCGCATTCAAAGGTACTCGTTCTTATCTCGTGACGGAAGCTGTACCTACATTTACAGGGTACCTTGAATGCTAACTTTTATTCCAAACGGTGTGCGCAATGTAAGGGTGTCCCAGACGCTGACGTCAAAACGAAACCCGGTGGCCAAGTCATAATAGTTATCTATATATGTATATATAAAAATGAATCCCCATTTCCCTTGGTCACGGCATCACGTGTAAACGGCTGGATGGATTTTAACGGGACTTTCACTGGCAGATAGCTGATGTTTCATGGAGTGTTTTAGGCTAATTTTATTAATAAAACATAAGGGCTGCGGGACACTCAAGAAATTAACTCTACGCGGGTGAAACCGCGGGGCACAGCTAGTACTTAATATATTAAGTTGAAGAGTTTGTTTGTTTGAACCCGCCAATCTCAGGAACTACTGGTCCGATTTTGAAAAACTTTCAGTGTAAGATAGCCCATTTATCGAGGCAGGCTATAGGCTATATATTATCAAGCTAAGACTAATCGCGGGTTAATGTTAGCGTTAGCCCAAAGTAACAATTACACGCGGACGAAGTCGCAGACAAGAGTCTAGTCAGAATAATATAAAAAAGTAACTGTACTTTTGTTTACAACCTTCGCCGCGCCTTGTCTTATTTAGGTGTACATAAACGAAATATATATATGTTATTGACTATACAGTGTTCGGATCATTATCTGTTTCAAAATAAATAATATGTTTTTATTTCATAATAAACTACCGTTGGTTCTCTGACCTCTAAGCTTCCCAGGCAATGTAGTAAATAAAATACTAAACTTATCATAATTAAGATTAGATGTGCCCCGCGGTTTTAACCGCGTAGAGTTAATTAATTTCATAGGTGACTCAATGAACCCTTACGACAAACAGACAGAGACATTAAATTTTTTTTTTTATTTGTGTACCGTAAACACTTTCATATGCATTTAGTGAAAAGCTGTTAATTTGGAAATACAAACAGGCACTTCAATTATATATATCTCTGTATATATTGAAAAACTGTATGTTTTTTTTGTTTCAGGTCATAGTAGGCGCGGTGTTAAACTGTGGTTGTTTTATATTCCGGTGGAGGGTGCAACCAAACGCTCTCAGGGCTAGGATGTCAGTGCTGAATCAGAGTGGAGAAGAGCAGGTATGAAACTTTTGAATATTTTATCGGTATCGACTTCTTAGGCGTCATTTTTAGGCATCGGTAGGTAGAACAATATATCAATTTAAATATATAAAAAAATCCTCAACTTTTTTGTCTGTCCTTATATTTATTATTTCACCCGCGTAGATTTAGTTTCATCCTTATTGTCGCGGAGTTGCGTGTATACTTTCATATGCATTTAGTGAAAACCCAGTATTTTGGAATTACATTATGGATTATGCATCCTGTCTCAGCCCGATCGGTTTAAAATTGACGAAGTTTCATACAAACTTTCATCCCCTATTTTATCCCCTTGGGGGTAGTATTAATCAAAATCCTTTCTTAACGGATGCCTACGTCAAGACATCTACCTTGCCTGCCAAATTTCAGCCCGATCTGTCCAGTGGTTTGGGCTGTGCGTTGATAGATCACTATGGCAATCAATCAGTCACCTTTGAGTGATATATATTTTTAGATTTACCAGACATTTACGATGTCACATAATTGTTTATATTTACATTATATATTGAAATATTGTGTTCCAGGTGGAATGTCCTCTGTGTATGGAACCCTTGGAGGTGGACGATCTCCACTTCTACCCGTGCACATGTGGATACCAAGTATGTACTTTATTGTTCATTCTAACTTAAGTCCTATGCAGCCTACCATAATGTTCTTATTGGCATGATACATCTTCACTTGAGTATTGTCAATCTAAGATAGCAATATTAGGTCATGGTAGGGTTCCTCAGCGTTTTTGTACAGCATGTGGAAACATATACCTGATGGAATCCGCCTGTTATTGACCTAACACAGCGGCAGCGAATCGAACCCAGGGCCTCGTGTTCCACAGTAGCGTTTGCGACCACCAACGAGGCAGTCATATTTCAAATGATTTTGCATATAAGGTAGACATTCTTGACGTGTCCTCTCTTTAAAAGTAGGAGCCTCGATTCTTTGTTACATTGCAGGCATTGTATTTTAGCAACTGAAGATATCATCCTAAAATCTATATTTCCATGAAAGACTGTAATATTGTTTACGTTATATGCTAAATAATTTTAAACAAATCTCAGCTGCACTGTTTCTCAGGGCTGTATAATTGACCACCTTGTGGTTAAAAATAACTAGAATATGATGAAATATACCAGTCGATCACAGATACGTGAAATTTGTTATTTAGATATGTCCCGTCTGTCCTGTGCTAAGTAGGGCGAGTGCATTCATATGCGCATGTTTTAAATCTCCGCACGGGAATATTTAGCAATTGATCAGTATCATTTGTTCGAAATGCTCTATTGTTGAGGTGCCGTCATGGGATATGAGTGCTAATCTTGAATGGCTGTAGTCATTTTATGAGTCTGTATGATGCGAAGCGAATTAATTCCATGTGCAGTTTCCCCCACTATTTTAGCTCAGCGTTCATAACTCGTGACGCACCTGTAATACTGATAGACGTCATAAATATGTCTCACTTATAATTACAGTCAGATTATGATTTCAAAAGAGAGGCATGCCTCTAGTGTTCAGCCTAAGCATATTAATAAACCAGCTTTGTCTCGCGGTTTCACCTGGCTGGGGGCTTTAATTAGTCTCACCATAGTCCAGTTAAGCAGAAATTGCTCCCAGAGCTTAATCTGCAAGAGACAACACAAAAAAAAACGCTTGGTTTAATTTACTTAGGATAAGAAATAGCCTATGTTACTCAGTGATAATGTAGTGTCTATAAGTGAAATTTTTTTAAATCGGTCCGGTTATCCCTTATAATATATTTTTCTACTACATGGCGGTAAAGTGTTTGTGTTGTGTTCCAGATATGCCGGTTTTGTTGGAATCGAATCCGGGAAGGCGAGAACGGACTATGTCCGGCGTGTCGGAAAGCCTACCCGGAGAACCCGGCAGACTTCACTCCGCTCAGTCAGGAGCAGGTAATTATATCAGCAAGACCAATCATTTGTACTATGCGTCATAGGTTCGCCGCACACACTCAATAATATTGTTAACTAGCTGTGGGCCGCGGTTTCACCTGCGTAGATTTAGTTTCAACCTTAGGGTTTAGTTTCAAATATTAGGGTTCCGCGCCAATAACGATGAAATCTACGCGGGTGAAACCGCGGGGCACAGCTAGTTATGATATATAGTAGATGTTATGTCGCACAGGTGCCGTAACCAGTGTTGAGCGCTACATTGAATGCGCAAATATATATTTTTAAATTTTGTTTTACACCTTTTTTCGCTGAACACTCATAACTCGCGCCGATAGCTGTTTAAGTGTTGTAATAGTGACAGGTGTGATGTCGCTAGTGTTATGTGTAATGTCAGTGGTCGTTGCAGGTGGCCGCCATAAAGACGGAGAAGAAGGCTCGCGAGCAGAAGCGTCGCAACAAGACGCTGGAGTCGCGGCGGGCGCTGGCCAACGTCCGCGTCGTGCAGAACAACCTTGTGTTCGTCGTGGGCCTGCCCGTGCGGCTCGCCGACCCCGAGGTAACATTGCACTAACACTTGATGGCCATATTACACCACCTAGGACCCTGTATAAACATTTATAATCCAGTGGGGATAGAGAGTGATCATGGACGGCCACAGTAAGGGGAAGATCTTCCAGCCGCTCCAATGATAGCATAATCATTACTTAGATTTCAATTTGTCATATTACTCATGGTTGGATCAATTGTCACTGTTTCAATCCTACTGATACGTTCAACGAATAAATTGCCCTGAAGTTTTGTCATTTTTACATTTAAATTCAAGTGAAGTATCTAAAGATGTAAGCAATATACGAAACAAATTCGAATTACTATCAAACATACATTTGCTCACGCTTGTATCGCATGGGGGTAGATAGAGACCACCTTTTGCCACGTGCTACGATCCTTACATACTTCTTTCGCATCATCCACATTCATGCATCTCTTCATACACTTCCTTCGGTTAAGAGTGCTCCGAATTTGACCATTGTGAAAAATACTATTAATTTGGTCAAAGTAGTTCTTCCTTGGACGCCCTCTATCGACACTTCCGCTCTCATTCGCTCAATAAATTTCTTTGTTAATCGCCTTTCACTCCTCACACATCCCCATTTCCATCATCAGGGGCCCCGATAGGGTTAATCCGTCTTCTTGAATCCATCATAGGTCAACTTATTCATTGGACATATAGGTGGTACAGTTTTTTATTTATAATATTGTAAACAAAATTGTTTCAGATTCTAAAACGGCAGGAGTACTTTGGCAAATATGGCAAAATACACAAAGTAGTTATAAACCAAAGTACTGCATATGCAGGGTCACAGGTGAGCATTTATTATTGTATTACTGTCATTACATTGATATCTCACAGTACACCTCGTTTAGGGAGTGTTGACAAATACTTTACTGTAACAGAATATTACGTTAGTGTGATCCGAATAGAATTATGTTTAATATTAAAATATCTTTGAACTAATTACACTTTGAACCATTAAGTACAAAACGTTTGTGTTGTTTGTGGCTCGCTCGCTGTCAACGACTATGCGTAATGCGATATCGTTTTGGTCATTACGTGAATTAAGCTACTAATCGTGAGTGAAAATCGACAAAGATATCGGAACGATGTCGTCCGACAATATCAGTTGATATTAAACCTTTTTGAAAAATATGATTAATTACGTTCTTCCTTGGATATATCGGTACGACAATCTGTCGGCAAAGATATCGTTGACTACAACGACACAGTGTGAACCATTTAGTAAAGATTGTATCAAACGGATATCGTGCAGTTATCGATCGTTTTCGTCCAATTTTAAAAATGCCCACCGTCCGGTTCGCTAGACAAAACTAAGGCTTCCCATTAGACACACTAATAGGTACGCACTTTTACTCAGTGTTCTCGCAGTACTCCAAGCACACTGACATGATATCCTGCCATTAATCCGCAAACACATATGTTACAATAGCCTCTAATGTGAAGGGTAGAAGTATATCAAATGTAATGAGTAGTGTGGGGGCCAGGGTCCGTCGGCGTCGGCGTACGTGACGTACGTGTCGGGCGCGGACGCTCTGCGAGCCATCCAGGGGGTCAACAACGTGGCGCTCGACGGGCGCGTGCTCAAGGGCTCGCTCGGCACCACCAAGTACTGCGCCAACTTCATGAAGAACCAGCCCTGCCCCAAGCCCGACTGCATGTACCTTCACGAGCTAGGTGAATATTGTGTTGTTATTTTTAGTGATGCCAATGTCTATGTCTATGTCTAGACAGGTGGAGTAGAGCATTTTCTGGTTAGTAAAATTAATAGTTTTTTTTTAGTAATTAACCTATGAAATTATTTTGTTTGTAAAAAAACTTCGGAAAAGGCTTGATTATTAAGTTTTTTTTTAAATAATTTTTGGTAGGTTTGAAAAGAGAATATTAAGTAATTTTAAGTGATAAGAACGTTCCACCCCATTAAAGTATATTATGGCAAAACAAAGTTCGCGGAATAACATTTTATAGTTGCCAGTTGGTTACTTGTTAACCGTCTCCATCACAGCGCCTCCTAGCGGTGACGTAAAGAACACTTCGTCATCTCGTTCATCTCTCAGACGTAAAAATATCTCATACAAATATTACGAGAGACGTAAGATTACGTAACGGTGGCAAACTCATGATAGGGGTACTGATTCAATTGGAACTTCAATAGATATCTTATTGAAATTTTAACGTTGAATCGTAATGTGGTGTGTGGTGTGCGGTAGGTGATCCGAAGGCGTCGTTCACGAAGGAGGAGATGCACGCGGGGCTGCACCAGGTGTACGAGCGCAAGCTGCACCACCAGCTGCTGCACG
Source organism: Watsonalla cultraria (assembly GCA_964035505.1). Lineage (NCBI taxonomy): Eukaryota > Metazoa > Arthropoda > Insecta > Lepidoptera > Drepanidae > Watsonalla > Watsonalla cultraria. Next base: position 4,122,318 of record OZ037734.1, on the reverse strand, counting down.
CCGCCCGACCCGACGACAAACACTATAACGGTTCAGGTACTACACACACATATGCAACATAACACTTATATTAAGCAGGTAAACGCATAAGGGCGTCGATGTGCGCGTGACCTCTCACCGACGGGTTCATGCGTGCGATTACGTACAAGCGAGAAGTTTGCATGCAAATTCAGTCACACCATGAAGCGTACAGTGAATTAAATTTTTCATATGCAAAAAATATAAACACTACCAATGAAGGTACACATTTTGGTTTTTGGTTGAGAGGTCCCTGTTGGGATATTTACTTTGGTGGGTTTGCTTTGCAAGCAAGGCCAGTTCCAATCTCACCTGTCTCTTGCATTTTTCCAAAAACTTAGCAGTGTTTTACTTGAGGAAACCTGTACGTATGTTTATGGTGTCAAGTTATCATCTTCCGTGAAATATTCTTACTGTTAACCCCTTCAGGAAGGTACATACATATGCTCACGCCTGTATTCCCCGAAGGGGTAAGCAGAGTTGTTGTGGTCAAAGTCAAAGTCAAAGTCAAAAATATCTTTATTCGATTAGACTTTTTACAAAGTACTTTCAAATCGTCAGAACGACATGGATTATACATGCTACTACCAGGTTCGGAAGGTTGCTTTTACTGAGAAGAACCTGGCAAGAAACTCAGTAATTACTCCTTTAAAAATATTATACAATTTTTAAAAACAAAGTAAATCACTTGAGAAATGTAAGCCCATGGACACAGTTCCAATGCACAAATGTCAATAAAAATTAACATAAAGAAAAGTCTAGTAGATTGTGATGTAATTTTCAACACCCACATTTCACCGAATATGATTAAGTGCCAACGTGACAGAACGTGCCCTTCAGGAAGTTATTTTATGATTCAAGCCTCAAGGAATGGAATCAATGTAGAAAGCAATTTTTATATGATTAATCCATATATTTATAATATTCACAGGTAATTCTAGTACGAATGCGGAAAAGAGCAGTTCAAAAGATGGTAAGTATTACGAATTGCGTACAAGATTATTAGTAGCGTACATAATGTTGTCATTTTTTTATGTAAATGTGTTCTTTCAGGTAATCAATCGAACTTTATACCAACGACAGTGGTCACATCGTCACATATAAACGTAGTCAATTCAAATAAGTGAGTATCGTTGCGTTTGCTTATTAAAAAAACATTTGGATTGAGCACAAAAAAAATCATAAACAATTTTTCGAAAAATTGTATCGTAACATGTATAAAATAACTGAAGCTCAAATTTTTCAGATAATTAATGCTTTTTCGATGAAATAATACCACAGTTTATTTAATTCTTTCGATTGCTTCTATTTGCTATTGCGTAGGGCTTGTCTAAACTAAAATTATGATGAATAGTAATGAACTCCACTTTATGAAGGTTGAAGTATTTGAAGTTGCATTGAAAAATATATGCAGTTTTAGATTAGACGATATCTATGTGCATTTGTAAAAATAAGTTGACTATTTCCAAAATTATCGTTTTGTGTTCAAAATTTTCCATAATCTTGTTTTCCGCTTAAAACCATTGATAGTATAGATCAATTTTTTTGTAATGAAAAAACTACGGAAATGATTTAAGAAAATCTTCACGAATAATGAGAATAGAATGCTCTGTTATCACTGAGTAATATAGTCTAAATTATTTCTTAGCTCGAGCGGTACCCGCGTTATAAAGTTGTATAATCCTGTAAATTGTGTCACTCTGACGATTTGAAAGTGCTTTGTATAAAGTCTAATCGAATAAAGATATTTTTGACTTTGACTTTATATTAAAAAATAAAAAATGAATATCAATTATATCTTAATTTGATTAGACTTCTCCCAAAATACATTCAAATCATCGGAAAGAGAAAGAATTACATTGTACAGGATTATATATTTTAAAAAAATCGAGTGTATCATAGTAATATGTCAGATGGCAGTCGCTTCACATAAAAATTAGGTGATCAGCCACATTTGAATCAAGTGCCGATCCCAAAAATGTATGGGATAAGGCCAAGGAGTGTGTGTGAGGGAATGATGATCATAGTAATATGTCGTATTCGCAATGAAGAAATCGTATATCTGCATTGGATGCGGTTGTTGTCAGATCAAATAAAAAGGACTCCAGCAGCGGCAGTGCCAGCAGTAGTACCAGTGGCAAGGAAGCCTGGCCCAGCCTCGGATCGTCGCCGCCCTCAGATAGTCCAGCCAGGAAACAGTCCAGCCCCAAGCCACACTCTACGGGTATACTTCAATACTATTAACTATATACGAGATCGCTTATAAGACCATCTGAATGAGTGAATGACATTTTATTCACTCTTTATCTCATTCTAAAGATGGACGACACTTACTAACATAATATCTTTAACCTTTACTTCTATAAATTTATATTATAAACTAGCTGTGCCCCGCGGTTTCACCCGCGTAAATTTTAATTTCATGGTTGCCCGCGAATCCCTAATGTTTTAAAAAAAATCTAAGTAGCCTAAGTTACCGTCAGCGAAAGTCCCGTTAAAATCCGTCCAGCCGTTTCGGAGATTACCCGGAACAAACAGACAGACAGAGAAACATTTTGAAACTTGGTTTTTTAGTGTCAGTAGCGTGTATACTTTCATATGCATTTAGTGAAAAGCTGTTATTTCGGAATTACAAACAGACACTTCAATTTTATTTATCTGTATAGATGTATAGATGTGAAAGTATGTCCGTCTGTCTGGTCCTTTCACCGTTAAACCGCTAAACCAATTTGGCCAGTTTTGTCGCGGAATCGTATGGGATCGAACAGAAAGCGTTGTTATATACATTGCAATGTCGTAGATGAATCTTTTAACTTATTAATATTTTAATAAGTTCATCTACATTCATAAGTGCCTTACCACAGCCTAAACTGAATAAATAATTTTCATTTTCGTTTTCAACATAATAAATTATGTTCCAGTTAAGTCACAAGAAAACGGCACATCAGAATCTTCCAGTCCCACACAACTACAGGCACCACAGAACACGGCTCAAACGAAAGGCAACAAAGACACACACACAGACAGCAAACCGAACAGAAACAAGGACACGAGCACAACAAACGGACAGTCGAATAGCAAGAAAAGCAAAAGTGACAAATCCAAACAGAAGTCGAGCAACAATAGTATTAACAACGACAACAGTGAAGCTGAAACTGAACAGAAACTGGTGCAATACAGCAACAACAACACGAACAACTCACAGACACACTCGGTGTTCGAGACGGAACACACGCAGAGCTATCTCACCAGCGAACTGGACGAGCTGGAGTCGGACCGCCACAGCCTGCTGGAGACCCACGACCTGCTGGACACCAGCGACCACAGCCTGCTGGAGGACGACGACACGCACCACCTGCTGGGCGACGGCCGCGACACCAGGCCGCTGGCCTCCCTGCGCTCCCTCTCCGGCCTCGCCTCGCCCTACCTGCCCGCGCCCACCACACTGCCAAGGGAATCCAATCATTTATTAGGTACGCATCTATCGTATAACTTTAGTAATGGCTATTGGACGTTTTGCGAATCAGGAAATTATATGCTTTGTCTGATGGCGGTCAATTATTGTTGAGACGAGATGAGGGAGAAAAATGGAGCCGCAAATGATTATTTTTGATGTAAGTTAAAAAAAATAAAGAAAAAAAAATTGTTTAAAATATAACTTCATATTTTGAGTCTAACCGTCTATTATAAAAGATAGATTAAGATAGTACTGAGTGTAAAAGTAGCTCTTTCCGTGTTACGGATTTAAAAAGGAATGGACATAATTTTAGTCCGAATTTAGTCTGGTCTTCGCTTAAATGTCTTGTAATAAGGGGTTTGAAAATCAGTATTATATTTATGTATATTGGACGAAAATACCAACAGTTTTATAGCAATCGTAAGTGAATAAGTGTTTTAATGTTTGCAGGTGCTAATTATCATACAAATCCGAATATGCTTCCACCATTCGGCATGCGCGCTGAGAACGGCTTGAGCGCGATGCCGAGCGGCTTCCTCATGCACAACCAACAACAGATGCACCAAGCCAACCTTGTCAACGGGTTCGACTCTCCACACACGACGGTAAATACTATATAAAAAAAAGCTAAGAGAGAGGACTTTGGTCACTTGGGACATTTATAAAAAATACGTCGGGGTCGCCAATAAGGCGGTAGTCTACCGCTTTCCTATTTCCCTTGGAGTAAATAGAATATGAATATAATTCTATTACTACTAATCCTTGATCTAAACTACTATTAAAAATGAGGAAGTGTCTCTGATCTGTGGTCAAAATTAAACTGTTGAATTGATTTAACCCTTCAAATTTGGTATAGGCATGCATAACTTTGTCTCCAAGGACGTATATGGGGTATTTAAAAATAATTTTACATTTTCACATGTTGGACGACGTAGCTCCACTACGCATTATCTGAGCTATGACTCAACTTTTACATCCTTATGTGTTGTAGTCTTATTCATTGCATAAACGTGTGTATTCCAGAGCGAAGGTCGGTACCTGTCAGAGAATATGGACAAGTTCTTCACAGACTTCAATAAGGCACAACAGATGAGGCAGATGAACCACGCCAACGACCGCTACCCGCACAACAACGACCCCATGCACTTCCCACACAACATGCTCAGCGCCGAGCGGCTCGAGATGGAACACAAGCAGAGGTATTCACTACTGCCTACCCTACCCAACACTACACTACCCTACACTACCCTCACACAACGACCACAAACACTTCCCACACAAATGGCTAAAAATCTAAATCAAATAAATTCAATTTATTAATAATAATAAGTACATATACGGAACTATGAGGAATAGTGAAAATACTCAAACGAGTATTGGAGCTGATTTTGATGAAAACTCAAACACAACCCCCTTTTATTTACTTCGCACTAAAATGTATGCCTGGCACTTCTTACGTATGACAAAGTAAAGCAATAAGCTAATCTGGATTTATGTAACATTGATCAGTAGTCCAATGAGCATGTTTTGTGTTAGAATGAACAACGTGCGAGCGTCAGAAGGCGTTGGGCGCGCAGCGGGCGACGGAGACGACGACCTGGACTTCGACCCCTTCAAGGAAACCCAGAAGGCCTTCGCCGAGCTCATGGAGAACGAAATGCTGCAGAACGGGTATATACTTAACTACTTTAAAGCTTTCTCGAATGGGACTCGGGTCATGTCCAAGTAAAGGTTTTGACATGAACACAAAACTATTTTTTATTTGGCTTTTTCCAAAGTATTTTCAAATCATCAGAATGGCATGATTTTAGAGGATTACAAACGTTTCTGCCAGATTCGGAAGGTCTCATTTACTGAGAATATACCGGAATTTTATGATGTCGAAACTCGACTGTATATTTGGTGTAGTGTACTTTGCTACTTTTATTTAGAAAAATATTAAGGTTTTGCGAAATGCATGAAATTAAGTCTACGCGGGTGAAATTGCAGGGCACAGCTAGTTTAAAAATTTGTAAATATCAATTCCAGCTTGAGTAGATTTATTGTCACATCAATATTGTATCGACTATACCGCATACTTAGGCACGGCGGGTTAATTATATGATTAGACGCGGCTGATGATTAGAGGCGGGTTAATTATATGATTAGATCTTGCCAGGTTCTTCTCAGTAAAAGCAACCTTCCGAACCTGGCGGTAGCATGTATAATCCTGTAAATTGTGTCATTCTGACGATTTGAAAGTGCTTTGTATAAAGTCTAATCGAATAAAGATATTTTTGACTTTTGACTTTAGAAGACTTTTAAAAAAAGTACGAAATAGAACGGTACTTTCAAATCGTCAGAATTACATGATTATGCAGGATTGAACTTGCTACCGCCGGGTTCGGAAGGTTGCCAGACAATATATGATGTGTTGTGTTCAGTGATAACATGGAGCGCGTGCGAAGGTCCCGCCTGCCTCCGCCCGGGTTCAGCCATGTCAGCGGCTTTGGGCTGCAGCCGCGCCCCCACCAACATCAAGGTATATATTACTAGCTTTGTCCGCAAAATGTTGTAGTGCCACATATTTTTTGGGTTGGATCTTTTCTAGGGATATGCAAAATAGATGTTGGCCGATTTTCAGACCTATCCCATATGTTTCGGAGGAGATTGGTAACAAACACCGCGGCATGAGTATTTTTATAATTATAGACTAAGATTATATTTGAAAAAATATAAATCTAGAGCTTTTTTCTTGCAAGTACTAAATTATATTTTGATAATACCATGCTACGTTATGCTGTGTGCATGAAGGTATTGTTTTGGCAAAAATATGTTAATCGGATATTTTTATTTTTATGAGAACATGTTCAGGGGTTTATTATGTATACCTTTCGGGAAATGGTTAATTTGGCAACCGTTTAAGTTCAAAGTCTGTCGGCTTTGTTAACTTTAGCACATCAAAAATATTTCGATTTTACTGAACCAAAATAGTATCAGAGCATTAGTTTTGTACCTAAAGTGTGTTATTTTATATTCTATACCCATTCAAATTTAAGTAGTAATTTAGCTTGAGTAGTGAGGAGCTCGTGGCACAGTTGCTATTGCGCATATCATTCGATCAGCGAAGTTAAGCAACCCTACGCCTAGCCAGTAGTTGGATGGATGAACGCTCGAGTTCCCTCCGTGCTTCGGAGAGCACGTTAAGACGTTGGGCCCGGTTGCCAATTTAACATCTTTGGCAATCGTTACAGGTCAGTCGGAGGCCTAAAAATAATCTGACAACTGGTTTAACCTAGATCACAGATGTTCCTCCTAAATGGGGTTGCGAAGGTCAGATGGCAGTCGCTTCGTATAAAAATCAGGTGATCAGCCACATCGGGTTGAATCAAGTGCCGACCCCAACAATGTATGGGATAAAGCCAGGGAGATGATGATGACATTTGTAAATCGCGTTACGAAATGTATTCTACAGTACGTCCAATTTTTTTGTTACCAACTTTAATATGTATGTATGTGTGTGTGTGAGCAGGCTACGTGGCGCACAGCGCGGACTGGTCGCAGCTGGACCCGGCCATCGTGTCGGTGGGCGGCAAGCAGCAAGAGGTGTGGGCGCGCGTGCAGCAGCTGCAGCAGCTGCAGCTGCAGCGCGAGGGCTGGCAGCGCCTGCCGTGGGCGCCCTTCGTCCCCCTGCCGCCCGGCTTCGCCCCCAACAAGCCCCCGCAGCACCCCGCCGAATGCATCGACGCCAAGTAGACCGCCCCCCGACATCCCGCAAAACATATTATATTTTCTATTTCAGTAATATTATTGTCTCTTTCCGTTGGTGATGTGATCGATAAATCTTTGTATTAAGAGGAGCATATTTTAACGAGAGAAATATGATAACAAAGGAATTTGTAAAATAAATTAACATATTTGTTTTATTTAAAAAAAAGTTTGATTTATTTACGTAATGTTAGTCTCGGTTTCGGCTCGCTGTCCCCGGTGTTTTATCATATTTCTTCCATTTCTTTTCGTTCTTTATTTCGTTTCATTGCGCATAGTATATGTATATTCGTTATATATTTACTAGAATCATATCCCTGTTATGACAGATTATATTTTCTATATTAAAATGAGATGCCAATTACTCGCTGTTCCATTTGTACCTTATTGAGTCATTTAATCATGAAGAAGATCATTAAAATTAAAGCAATAATTATAATTCATTCTTTTAATGACAACACCTTCATCTCATACAAATTGCACAAAACGAACTGTTCAAATGCATGCCATTATATTTATTTTACAGTGCTAATAAATTGTGCAATTCTGATGACAAAAGTGGTTCTGCTTTATATTTAAAACAAGACCCAAAGAATAAGGAATTACAATTTAAATAAACTACTTAATATTTATTCTGAAAAAATACAATCAGCAGACGAGTACAGCGCCTCTAGCGGTCGCGTATAGAACTAAAATTAATATGATTATGAAAGTGGTGACAAACTCGAAAGCACTTAAGTCACTAGTATCTACTACAAGATTAAAAGCTTTATAAACGCATTGAGAAAAACAATAAGTTATGGTTTCAAGAAACAGACCTATAAAAATACATAATAAGTATATCTATACGTTCATGGCATCAATATATCCCCTCGGGTCCGGTCCGTCCCAGGATACTAGGGCTCCGTTGTGCCAGATGTATAGGCCTCCGCCCTCGGGCTTCAACGCCAGTCGGAGAGGGAGCTCGGCCGCAGCCTCGGGAAGTATCGACCCCGTACCTGCCGTCATGTCCGATATCACATAGCCTGGATGCACGCAGTTCACCGATATACCTGGGGATAAGTAATACGTATTAAAATATTTTTAATTTAATCGGTACATAACTTGTCTATACTTGGACTTTGAATTTTAAGCTCAGCATGCTATTCCATTATTAGGAAATAACAAAACTCTGAATATAACATTATAACAACCATAGACATATTATATTTTTAAATTGAGTACCTAGAAAAAAAGGTTCGAATTTTAAAATTTCTTTGTAATCTCTTCTTAAGTCCCGCCCTACAAAAAGCTTTGCATCGTGAGTAGAGTACGCTGGGTATTTAATAATTAACTCATTAGGCGAAGTACACCAATAAAACAAAACGAAAATATAGATACCCACCTCTTGGCGACAATCTACGGTGTAACATAAAGGTATACGCGTTAACTCCGATTTTGGACACAACATAAGGTGACTGACCCCATCCCTCGTTGACCTCGTCGCCTCGCTTCACACAATCAATGTAAGTATTCATTAATCCCTTCAACTCTTTTAGAGTTACGTTCTCAGAACTAATCTTCTGTCTTAGAACGCTTGAAGGTAACCGCGACAAGTGTCCAGAAGAACTGGAGATGTTAACAATCTTCCCGCCATCACTGAACAATGACAAAATGGCCTCAGTGAAATTTACAAGCGAAAAAAAGTTTACCGCCAAAGTCTGCTCTGCTTGATACAATTTTGGCTCTTCTGAGTCTTTTAGGAAAAGAACACCAGCGTTGTTTATTAATATTTCTACTTCTTCGTTATTGGTACGTAGGTGATCAATAAATATTGCTATACTTTCATCGTTTGATATGTCTAACAGATGGAAGGTAGGCGCTAGTCCTAACCTCTTTAGCTCCGCGCAGGAGCATTGACCTCTCTTCTCGTCTCTTGCGGTCAAATATACTTTTCCATCGTATTTTTCACACAAGCCTTTAACTATAGCCCACCCCAGCCCTTTATTGGCACCTGTTACTATTGCTACTTTATTTTTCATTAGTTTATGAAATAATTCTCACCCAGTTATCTCTATCGATGTCTGATAAAGACTGTTGTGTCTGTTTATATCTAACTTGTTATTACGATTATGCAATGTGTGGACTGAAGTTGGTTAAATATTAATGATTTCGGCCTCGAGTCCCCATTTGAGCCCCATTCTCCCTGAATACGAGAAAATATTTGGTATTTAGATGATAAGAGCCCGGACGTGGGCTCCAGTAATATTTAACGTATCTATCAGAATTTGGTTACGAAATTAATTCTAATGAATGCCACGTTGCTCCGCAGTTGGCGTCTGTTGCCAGTTTTGGGTCTTTTGGAGATCACAAAACTTATTCTAGCTTAATACGGGATTAGGGAGCGACAAGTTACCTACCTAATACTTACAACGTCATAATGGATATGAGTATAATTTATTTTGTAGATTTGACAAGTCAAACGATAGCGTGATGATAGCATTATATTTTTATTGATAACAAAAAATCACAACCGCCATCTACATTGAATTCAGCAAAACTTGTAGAGATAATGCCAAAACCATACCTAACTGTAATATTTTCGTGAGGTCGCTTATCTGAATTCTAGAAAAATAAGACAAGTTGTAGAAAATGCTTCAATTGCCTGCATTCTATACTCCATCGATATTTGGGGACGAAATAGTGTTGCGTTCGATAGATTGGCTGGAGAACTTGCCTTGGAATCAAGAAAACACAGTGCGTCTGGACAAAAACATCTTCGAAATATGTGTGAACGTGAAAGATTTTGCTCCTGATGATATCGAGGTAGCAATCAATGATGGTTTGATTACTGTTGAAGCAAAACATAATGAGAAGCAAGACGAGTACGGATACATATCACGGCAGTTTAAGAGGAGGTTCAATGTGCCTGAAGGTTGCAAGATTGACGCTGTGCAGTCCAAGGTGTCTCGCGATGGAGTGTTGACGATCACTGTGCCAGTGATAGCACATGATACTGTGATTCCTGTTAAACGTGACACCTCAACCAAATCTAAGCTGTGATGTGAAAATTATTCAGTGTCCTAATAAGGTACGTTGGGGTAAATTCGACGCTGGTATAAAACCGTAAGATAGAAATGGCGAAATTAGCCGTAACAGAGTTTTCTCTGTCTGTCCGTCTATTTTTTCCGGCGAATCTCTCTCACTTTCACTGGCAGTTACCATTAGCCGTATATTGCATACATTGTGGATTGGAGCTAGATTAAATAGGGTTGTGTGTGTACCATGTTGCCTGTATTACAAAATATGATCTATATCCCCTATAATGTCTATCATTCGGTCATATACCATTGACGAACTTAACCCAACGTACTTTAGGCGTTTTGTTATTTGAGGAGTTGTTAAACATGGAGATAGTAAGGAGATTCTTATGTTGTTTATTTAATTAAAATAAATAAATTGTATATTATAGTTGTGTGTACATACTTTTATTATACAAATGTTGGTCTAATCTAAATGTGATTCGCACGATAATATCTACCCAATATTTTTTTACTTAATTATCATAGCTCGCACGCAAGTAAACGCGTCACGCACTTTTACATAGCTTAATAAAATACTATACTTTTGACCCACGAATTTAATCGCCTTGGTAATCTACACTAACATTATATAGAGGAACGATTTTATTGGATTTTTTATTGTTTGTTTGCATTGAAAATGTTCTGAAACTACTTGACCGATCATGAAAATTCTTTCAGCAATGGATAGCTACATCATGAGAGAGAAACATGCGCTATATTTTATCCTCGGACTCCCACGGGAACGGGAGCTGCGCTGGTGAAACCGCGTGACGTCCGCTAGTATTTATTAAGTAGCTGAATATTCCATGTCTGTCTATTCCAAATTCCAAATTCAGGAAAAACGGTTCAGCGGTTAAGCCGAGAACAGACAACAGACAGACAAACAACCTATTTACCCAAAAGATGGCGCCACAAGTCTGTGCGTCTACTAAAATTACTGTGAACAAATCAAATTAGTACCTACCTAAACCTAAGTACGGTTAGTTCAAAACTATTAGGTACACAATCATGTATTGTTATGGGGTAATATTTATAAACACTGTGTAGGTAGTTGGGAACTGTCAACTTAATTGTAAAAAATTATACGTGCTTGTCAAAATGAACAAATATATTTGCATAAATATTAAATAACCGCCTTCTCCGTCACACGAGCCTACTTAAAGTAGTTAAGTTAGAACCCGTTTATTAAGTATACATATTTCATGTAAATAAATTATTCTTATTCTAATTCTTATTCTTATAAGTGCGTCATTTAAAATAAACAGTGTGACAATCAAGAAAATTATCTAGTTTTTTCATCTGTACCTACAGATAAATAAAATTGAAGTGTCTGTTTGTAATTTTCAATTAACAGCTTTTCACTAAATGCATATGAAGGTACTGTACTGTACTCACCTAAAGAAAACAAGTAAAAAAATTTTCACTGTCCGTTTGTTCCAGCTAATCTCCGCAACGGCTGGAATGATTTAAACGGGAATAATGTTGCTTTTGTTTTAAAAAAACTAGGGTTCCGCGGGATACCCATCAATTAAGTCTCCGCGGGTGAAACCGCGGGGCACTAGTAGATAATAAATTATGTAGACGTATCACTCGCCTATTATAAAGTTTCATCAAAATCCTGTCAGTAGTCTTTCATAAATCCTGACATCCCAACATATACCCATATTGATATTAATAGTAGGTAATGTAGCTAGGTAATAAAAACGTAGGTATTTCAGAAATAGCTGAAGAATAACTCGGATTCTATTGCACAATTTTTTTGTTAATAGATACGATCTATGGCGGACATAGGTGTAATAGCAAGTGAACTACAACATTACTGTCAACACCCAAGTTGAACCCAAGACTTACGATACCCTGGACCTTGGGTGTCATGAGACTCAAGTCAAATGTCAAGAGAGAACACGATCAGAATGAGCAGCAGCAGCTCATGCTACCAGCGACGAAAAAACTACAGCACCAACTTTCAACAATAACAGGTAAGGCTATGCTGATTCTGATTTTGGGATGCTCTCAAGATCTTTTTGAAATCGTTAGGAAAAATACATACCCGAGGAGGGACTCGAACCCACCTCTGCAAACCGCGCAGTTGCCATGCCAACTAGAACTTAGAGATCTTATCTCATGTGTAATTTTTTTCCGGCTTAGAGCCGCCTTGCACACTGATGATTCTATGAAAGAGGTCAAGTGGTGAAGGAAGGTGAGTGGAGAAGAAAAGACATTTTAACTGGAATGGCCTCACAATTTTTTTATGCATCAAAGGTATATATAGGCATGTGGCCTATCTGATGGTTACCACAGCCTATGGTCACTTGCAAAACCAAGGGTGCCACGCGCGTTGCCGACCCTGTAAATATCTCTTCAATCTGTGAAAAGTAGAAGGGGTTAAGACCCCTTTAGGGAACCCTTACAGAATAGTGTATAGAGATATATGAATTGGTGATGTAGTGTGCTCGGGCGAAACCTTAGTTTCCAGTTATATGGCAGACGTGAAGAGTTGTATGCTGTTTACAAAAGTATGTGAGTAATCTACTTAAGTTTCGATGTTATTTTCAAAGAACAATCAGGGCCCCAACCATGAGCTCTTATTGCAATGATAGTTCTGCTGTGCGACAGTGATAAATATATACACGGCACATACATCTGTCTCATAAATGAGTGAAACTATCATGGCAATATGAGCTCATGGTAAGGCCCCAGGACTAGCTTTTTGTCAGTTGCAATATAAAGTGATACTAGCCTTATTCTGTAAGATGTCGAGTTCGACCTTGAGTACCCTAAATATAGTTATAATTTTAATTGTTTCGTTCGACGTAATTGAATAAAGTATGTGAGGTAAGTAGGTAAGTACTTAATATTTGTTCGGAGACGGGCTGTGGCTGAATTCCAAAGATGGAGCATCACATTTCGAGCCACGTTAATGTGCGACGTTAATTTGCGAAATCCATTCTTGTTTGGGGAACCGATTCCATATTACTAGATTGTTACGTAAGAACTATGGTTACAGTGCCCTTCAACCGTAACACAGTAATTGGTACGCACAAGGCCTCCGCGGCTCTCAGTTGATTGATACTGTGGTGAGATAAGTAATCCACCTAGCATTATATAGTCATCTACTTTAGGATGACTTCTTATAACTTAACTTGTAATTTACCGGTGTATCTTAGACTAAATGTTAAACTTATTTTCTACAAGAAGTAACTTTAATGGAAAAAAAACTTGACTGACTTTGGTTTCTATTGTGACTACCAGCTCTTATTGACATCATAGTTTGACTCATATTATGAGACAGATGTATATGCCGTGTATACATCTGTCACTGTCGCACAGCAGAACTATCATTGCAATAAAAGCTCATGGTTGAGCCCCTGTTTTATCTTATACCTGTAGTACACTTAATAATAGGCCCTCGATTTGATTTGTGGAGTACCTACTTAGTCACTCATTTACACGTCTTGCCCGCCACTCATGTCACCACACAATCATAAGACCAGCCGATGTTGAAGATAATCGCTATCGAATCGTGATAACGAAGTGTCATCATATATTACGAAACTAAAATCGTCCTTATTGCAACATGGAAAGATCACAAGTTGAATTGCCAATTTACGTTAATTTAGCATCATCTAAACGGTTAGATTCAATTTAAACTTTATTTCTATTGCTACAAGGCAGGTTATTGAGGGAAATTAACGGTAACTGTAATCCTTCCTGATTTATATGATTCTGAACTCGATATGAAGGTCAGTTTGCCGCCAGCTATGACCACAAGCAGGTGACTGAAACGTAGGTATGTATTTTTTTGTTATTCCGATAAATATATCAAAGTTTATGAAAGAAATCCATGTTTAAATGCAAGCATAGTGTTAATAATTGTACAATTTTGGGCGTTTTATTTTAGGCCGACGTAATTTTTCATGCACGTTGTGATTATAGTGACAATGTAGTATTAAATAGAAAACTGTCGTGGTTGTGTTTGTCTATGAAGTTGTGTAAAACATGTGGTGATGTGATAACTATCACGCGAAAAAGTGAAACGTTTCACGTGCTACCGACATTCAGGGTTGAAAAGTTAGATCCTAAAGAACCTAGCATACTGATCCTTACTATAATCTTTTAAAAATGGCACTTTCGATTTTTAAATACATTTACAGATATAAAAAGTGACGGTAGAGGAAAATACTTATGTACACGCACGACGAGAGTATAAATTAGTTTTTTTAGACTTGTGCGCTTTTTATTTTTTTAAATTTACTCGTGTGACAGTTCTGAAATTAATCACAGTTTCTCAGAGTAGGTACCTGAATGACATCGATTTATCGCCCCCGAAACCCCTACTTACTAAATGTGATGAAAATTGTTGGACCCATTTTCGAGATATATATACAAGAATTGCTCGTTTAAAGGTTATATACCTACACTGACAATTAATCCATTACTTAAAAACTTACTAACTTAACTAAACTACTACTACTAAACTCACACTATCCCACGAGAGAAGGCAGAGGCCTATCCCTTCTGTTCCTATTATTTACTTACTTTGCTTACCGTTTCTTTACCAAAGATATGTAATATTAGAAATATTTAAAAAGTTACAACAAGAATTTATCTAAATTCAAGATAGCGAACACAAGTGTTACAATAAAATTTTAGTTTAGGCACAGATATAAACTTGCTACAGAAAGACCTATTTCTCGAAGGACATAATAATCGAAAAGCAATTTAACCAATTAGATCGATCGATGGCGCTGGGGACATTTCAAGTAGATTCAACGAACGAATTAACTTATTAATCTATGTGAGTGTCAATTTGTGTCTTAATCAATAATTTAATATATTATTCATAGCCAAAGGGTCCTCGAAGGGTGTCAGGACCCACAGGACCCCCAATATTTGTCCCTTAGAATAAAAGTTGTAGATATGGCCGAGAACAGTCTATTATTCATATATTTTAAGGTCTCCCACCCACTCGTCTCCTTGTATAAATGTGAAGCTATGATACGGGCATATAGTCGAAAAACATTGAAGCTACCTCTTTATTTGCCTGTCGCCCTAGTACTTTAGATAGATCACGGGACGAGTGGAATTCTCAAAAATTTAAGGGGACGAGTGGGCTCAGATGGCGAATTTCAGGAGGCGAGTGGGTCCTGCCTAACCCGTCAGAGGTTACAACACCTATTTTTATCGACGTTACTTAATTACTGCAAAGCTAACTTATGTATCTTAAGTATAATCTAGATTGGTCTTTGAGTCTCGAGGTACGTAATTTACTACATTTGGATAAAGCGACAAAACCCTTTCGCGTATTTACTACTTGTTACTAGCCAACCCATCTAATAAGTAAGTTATTATACTTAGATATACATACGAACTACCTATGTTATAATGCCAAAATTAAGTCAACTCAAGTTATTCGCGGAGAAACTCGTATTAAGTTTATAATTTATGCAATAGGGTCCTTGACCTGTAATTACATATTCATAGTTACAAAATAGTGTCTGGATTAATTTCATTCTGTCGCCTCATCGGACAGACAGAATGTGATATTTAATTTTTTTTTATATAAGTATCGTATATACTTTCACATGCATAATTAGATGGTTTAAACTGATTTTTGGCATTACAAACAGACACTTCAATTTTATTTATCTGTATAGATGATATTGAAAGTAAATTATTCTTGGTGAATAGGGGATACAAAGAGCATGCAAAAAAGCATAAAATACATCCAATAGATTGAGAGAGAAAATTGCCAGTCTGTTCTCAGAATAATAACACAAGGTGTATAATTTATAAGCGTTTTGAAACATGCTTATCAATACTTGCGATTCTGTCCCTTTAATTGTGTTCGATATAAAAGCCGCCTGATCACACCCCCAGACACACCTTGCGATGTCTTGCCGCGTTATTAACTAAGATTTCGTCGTCGAGTGTCGGTTTTAAAGATACTAAATTAAACCTTATCCTCTATGAATTATGTACCAATTTCAAACCAACGCTCGTCGTCGAGTTCGACGCTAAGAAACCTTAGTGAATAACGCTTTAGACAAAAACATCGCTAAATTCTGTTACAATGTTATCAAAATGTCAGATAGGTTCACCTGTAAATATTACCGGTTCTGAGAGAGGCATCTGCATAATTCAATTAACTTCATAAAAAATTAACTAGAGGCCAGCCTCCTTACAGTATATTGGCGGTTACTGCGAACAGCATAAAAAAATAAAAATACCCGTATTTGAAAAATCACGCGGGGTCACTAATGTGAGGAGAGCGAGTGATCATGCTCATATCTAGTAAAGAGAATGCCTGGGGAACCGTAGCTCCAACATGTTCCAGTTGGAAAGTTGTATATACACTGCAATCCACTCGAGAACTCTTATTGCGCGATTTAGGTTCTCGTGTATTTGTACTCAAACTGTGTAATTGTTAGCGCCAACTGTAGCGAGTGAAGAAACGCTGCTACAAGACTAAAGCTATCTTTATTCCAAACTTCTGCGAAATCTGTTCAGCGAATCAGTGGTGAAAAGGTGACAGGCAACTTATTAACCTTAATACCTACCTAAGTCATATATTACCGGGATCTGATATATGGAAAATATTTACTTAATGTGAATGAGTAAATAACATTGCCTTTTCTTTTAATTTCCGAAGGAAAAGATTAGTTGATCAATAGTCTAAGCGTTTGTGTGGCGAACCAAGTAGTCGCCCTTCTATTACATTATTATTTTGATACTAATATCTACCTGCTGCTTAGATGTAAGCTACTTAGTAACTGTCGGACGCTTGATACACTCGGAACCTGTTGCTTACTCGCGTGTTTAAAACAAATTATTAATTAAACTTGTTTAGTACCCAAAAATATTGAGAAAATATAAACTCGGCTCGTGTGCTTAGTTTTAGGTAAGTAAATAAATTGTATTGATGAAATGTACATGATGCCTGACTGAGTTTCTTGTCGGTTCTTCTCAGAAGGCTATTTTCCGAACCGGTAGTAATTTATCGACGCTCACAAGTGCCTTGCCAGGGCCTTAACTGGATAAATTTTGTTTTTATTTACAATTTCGGCAACTTATGATTAATATAGTAACACAGTCACATTTATAGGCAATAGTGCTAAAATTATTTCGCCAATTCCTTTTTGCGTCGCCGTAGGTAGTCGGTAAAATATTGTTAAATATGTTTGATTTATAACTTACTAACTTATTTACTTGCTTGTATTATCTATAATCACTTTGGGCATGTGCATTGTGGTGCATGGATTAGCGTTGTGATACGATATCTGAAATATTTTTCGTTAATCCAGGTATGTCATAATAAAACTAATATTCCCAGGTACCTATTACTATGAGAGTTTTAGCTTCAGAGTGTTTTACAAAGTATTAATAAACGATCACAAGTACAATTTAAACAATTTTATTACGACAGAACAAAAAAATAATAATTCGAAAATAGCATACTTACATCGGCAATTACGTACCTACTGCTCCTGAGTTGTGGTCTAACAATGTGCAGAAGAGCACTGGTGCTTTTTTGCAATATCTAAGGGTGTCCCTTAATTGATGAACATGGATGATTACAAGGGATGAAGACGACAATGATATGCGATGGATCGATTGTGTGAAAGATGATATGGCTGGGAGGGAGATATGTCGGCCTGTTGATAGTTAAAAATTAGGAGAGAATCACAACAAATTCAATATGTAGGTACATCAGCTTCATAATTATTGTCAGTAATGCCATGGCAATGAGAAGTCAAGGTAGGGCTCCTAATATTCATAACTTACCTGCTTTCTGGTACTCGTGGTCCTGGAAAGCCATACTATTTAAATTAAACGTAGACGTATTTAAATAACTTGAAATTTTATTTAGGTGAGTTTTAATAATTTGCATGATATTTACATACCGGCTCATTAAGACATGCCTAGAGCTACTTATAACTGACCGAGACCAGTCATAAGTATATCAATGAAGGTAGGTCACGGAAACCTCTAATATTTTGCAAGCATCTCGACGTCGAGGTCGACGCTGAAAAACCTTATAATAACGCGGCTGCTGTCTATTCATTTGTAACTTTCCCACGAGATCGCCGAAAAATTTTCCAAAATTTTCTTTCGTCTCCGACCAAGTTATTAGATATTTTAGCATCAACTTAAGAGGCTACCATTGAATAATCAAAATCGTGTACCGAAATCGTAGATAATTGCTATATCTACAAAACGGCTGGTCTTATTACTGGCGAGTCTACATGCTACGCTAAGGGTCGCTTGTTCGCAAATGCCCCGGGGATGTGCCCCGGGAAAGTGTTTGGGGACGCCGGTACGATTTATTAGAGTAACCGGAGTCCCACCTAAGCACGGAGGATGGCCACCACAGGGGTTTTAGTGCGTTAAGAATTCCCCATACCCCGACCTGCCTCTCCCAGGGCGGTCCGGTACCTTTAGAAGGTTTCCCCTTCGTCAATAAAAAAAAAATATTGTTGCCGGTTCAATCCCCGTGTCAGGACAACCATTTTGTGTGTACCTTGAGTCTAGTCGCAAGTGGTTTTTATCTGTGATTACGTCTAATTAAGCTTTATTATGACAGCGATTTATTATGTAGCAGACCTATTCATTAACTTTGGTCTTGAACTTTGATATTATCATATTTAATCCTTTGATATTTGTACCTCTGTCCGTGGGATATGTTTTACATAATCACACAGTGAAGTAATGTGAATTATATGGTTTATTAACTAGGTGTCTAATAAAAAAACATTTATTACAAGCTTAACAAAGAAAAACAATCAAATTTGACCCATATTTGACCCATATCGGTATTCTTAGTAATCGTGCCAAGAAGGCTGGCACTGCTGGCAGCAATTCCATGCTGAATACTTAGCAGTGCTGATTTTCTGAGTTAGAAATGTCTGAGCCAGCCCCGCTGTTAGGGAAGGTTTCCACGAGATGTGCTATTTATTAAAATATGTTTTTTTTATTTTTTTATTTATTTTTTGATTTTTCTGACGGCTACAATTTTTTAATTATAATCATACAATGGCTAGATATATCTGCGATAAAATACTACGGATATTTCTTTGTTTTTTCATTGCAGTTTTACATATACAAGAGAATTATTCTATAGTACCTAAAACAAAACTACTTAAAATATGCTTATTCGACTGTATATTCGGGCTTTCGTGAAAAACTGTGTGGTTTCAGTACACAAGAACAAACATTTTTAAATATTAATAATATGCACATAATTAAAATTGGTACCTATAATTTCATAGATTTTTCATATATAACTGTACCTACTTATGTATTATTGCAGCAAATTCATAGTGAGCCTAAAATAAATTAAAGAATAATTCACAGTTTAACACTTTTGGAGAAATACAGATTGTGAAATACAGATGAGGAGCTCGTGGCACAGTTGCTATTGCGCATATCATTCGATCAGCGAAGTTAAGCAACCATACGCCTAGCCAGTAGTTGGATGGGTGACCACCCGAGTTCCCTCCGTGCCTCGGAGAGCACGTTAAGCCGTCGGTCCCGGTTGCCAATTTAACATCTTTGGCAATCGTTACAGGTCAGTTGGAGGCCTAAAAATAATCTGACAACTGGTTTAACCCAAATCACAGATTTTCCTCCTAAACGGGGTTGCGAAGGTCAGATGGCAGTCGCTTCGTATAAAAATCAGGTGATCAGCCACATCGGGTTGAATCAAATGCCGACCCCAACAATGTATGGGATAAGGCCAGGGAGATGATGGAGAAATACAGATTGTGAAAATGAAACTTTTACATTGCTAGTCATATCAAAATCAAAATCAAAAATATCTTTATTTGAACAGACTTCTAACAAAGTACCAAAATTGATGAAATATAATATGTACTATGTACCTATAATTTTAAACAACATCTTTTGTAACCATATTTCATGTAAATAAATGATTCTTATGAATCTTTCAAATCGTCAGGACACAAAAAATACCACTGCTTAGAAGTCCCGGCATGAAACTCACAATTACTTTTCAAAATACCAAAAGAAGCGTAGTTAGCTTAGCCCCTACAACTCTTTAGTTCAATTTGCGTTGTGATACTATGATCATAAATCCAACCAGGATGTAGCGGATTTATCTTTTTTCTAAAAAACCGGATAATTTGACTATTATAATAAAAAAAATAAAACACTCTGTAGTCCCGCGGATTATAAGATTGAATTGCAACTAATTACGACGTTCGTGGTTTTTTAAACGACTTCAAAAAAAGCAGCGTTATTCACTAAGGTTTCTCCTTGTCGCACTCGTCGTCGAGTGTTGGTTTTAAAGATACGAATTGAACCTTATATTCTATGTATTATGTATCAATTTCCTAAGATTGAAACCAACGCTCGTCGTCGGGTAGTGAATAACATGGATGTAAATCTATATCTATACATCTATATCTATACATCTATACATACAGATAAATAAAATTGAAGTGTCTGTTTGTAATTCCAAAATTAAAGCTTTTCACTAACTGCATATGAAAGTATACACGCTACTGACACTAAAAAACCAAGTTTTAAAATTTTTCTCTGTCTGTCTGTTTGTTCCGGGTAATCTCTGAAACGGCTGGACCGATTTTAACGGGACTTTCACTGGCAGGTAGCTGATATACCAAGGAGTAACTTAGGCTACTTTTATTTATTAAAAATATTAGGTTTCCGCGACAATAAGGGTGTAACTAAATCTACGCGGGTGAAACCGCGGGGCACAGCTAGTAATAAATATAAATAAAGATAAATAAAATTGAAGTGTCTGTTTGTAACTGCAAAATAACAGTTTTTCATTAAATGCATATGAAAGTATACACACTACTGACACTAAAAAACCCAACTTTTAAAGTTGTTCTCTGTCTGTCTGTCTGTTTGTCCCGGGTAATCTCTGAAACGGCTAGACCAATTTTAACGGGACTTTCACTGGCAGGTAGCTGATATATCAAGGAGTAACTTAGGCTACTATTATTTATTAAAAATATTAGGATTCCGCGACAATAAGGATGAAACTAAATCTACGCGGGTGAAACCGCAGGGCACAGCTAGTAAATGAATAAATCTTCGCGACGGTGGTGCGACTCATATTTGGGATACGCCCTAGGATTTTCTTGTTTTACGTAGGTAATATGCAAAAAAAATACTACGACGTTTGAGGTGCAAATAATATAGGATCTCAGGATGGTTTATATTACATTACATTCGTTGTCTACCAAAATTGACTGATTCGTCGGATCACAAAGATTGTGAACAAATTCTAAAAAACAGCTTCACAGGTTTTTTTTTCTGAAGGTACAATGGAAGTCCAGCCGGAGTCATGGCTCGAGTTCGTCCTGATAGAGTACCGCTGGGTGGTGGTGATCACGGCCCTGCTGCCGCTCTCAGCACTCTGGAAGCTCTGCTCCACAGTCCGGAACTACGTGGTCTTCAAACTCAACAGCGCTCCTAAAATGCATGAGGCGAAGGTCAAGGGTGTTCAGAGACAGGTAATTACCTAGAACATGTATTTTTTTGTGCTGTCAACTTTTTATTGAATATGATTAAGTGTGGTTGTGCCGTGGTGGTCGTGGGATTTGAGCAGTCGTCTGCTATTCAAGCGACGCAAGTTCGAATCCCAGCGGGCCTGTACCAATGAATTTCTAAAGAAACTTCACACAACGTATTTTACGAATATAATCTATACATCTATACAGATAAATAAAATTGAAGTGTCTGTTTGTAACTCCAAAATAACAGCTTTTCACTAAATGCATATGAAAGTATACGCGCTACTGACACATGCATTTATCCGAAAATAATTGTGAAGAATACTGAATAGGTATTGAAGGTGAGAAATAAAGTTATTCTGATTTCAGGGGTGCATATTTTATGTGAATTGACGTACGTAGTTTAAAGTGTTGAATTATGTAAAAGTTTAGTTTGAAATGCTAAGTTTATGTGGGAAACTGGCCACATCCTGTGACAGACGTCATCTTTGTACCTATACTAAATATGTGTTTAAATAATGTCATGACTGACCGACTGACTAATTTATCAACACGGTCTAAGCGGCTGATTGGACTTGAATTTTGGGCACTAAGAATTGACATCTTATATGAATTATTATTATTTTTCTAAATAGCTAAGGCAAAGAAGCAAATCTTTTATATCTTTGTATGGTAAGTGGTTACCGCGACTTATAGTGGACACATGTTATACCGATAACAATTTAAGGACAACGCGCTCGTTGCCGACACTGCATACAACTTAATTATCATGGCAAATAAGTAAAACATATCGAAACAGTATAATAACAACCAAAAATTACGACAAAGCATTATGGAGGTGCTGGGATTTGAACCCAGGACTTTCAGCATGCGAAGCAGACACTCTACCACTGAGTTACACCCCCGATACAATCGAGTGACGAAAATTTCGTACTGTCCATACCCGCTAATTCAGCATGCTCTCCACGATTCTTGAGAATATTTTGATAGATATTTCGAGTATGTTAAGCGAATATTAGTAAAATAAATAAATTTGTGATTAAAGTATCTACATAATACATAAACTAATTGTTACGGTACCTGGTTTAAGGGATGGCCCATTCAGATTTCTGAGCAGACCGACTAGGTATAGATAAACCCAAGCGCAGCCTAAACCGCTGGTCCTAAGACATGGCATTTGGGGTGTGTGTTCTTTGTGTGGCGTAGACATCCAAATATTATCTACTGTTGATTTGTCTTTGAAACTTTTTATTCTCTTGGTCGGGTCGTGCACCACATAGGCGCGGGTGGAAGCTAGTCTCAGTATGTGACGTAAGTAAACGTTTATCAATCGAAATACGGCACGCGTAGGCGACTAGTATACCGGTTTTAATGGAGGCACCTCAAGACCGATATAATAATTACGCAGACCACGGACGGCTTGTCACAAAAATAATGATGAATTATGAAACCCAAAAGTTCAGCTACTTTCCGTTTGTTTTATTTTTTACCATGTTTGCTTAGGAACTGCGTCATCGTCATTATTTCAATAATACAGTTATCATAGCTTTTATATAAAGAGCCAATGTAGCCTGGCTGGCTAGCGTCGCCTGCTGCGCAAGTGACATAAGTCTCACCGGTCTATAAAAATTAGGGTATTCTTAAAAACAGTTAAGCTCTTACATAAGTACAGTTATCTATTGATGTGAATTATTCAACTAACCCGTATCATAATTTTGATAATTCTGGTCAGACGCAGACAAATTGCATTCAATTCAAGTAGGCACATTTAAGGATCAAGTAGGTACCTAGCCCATTGTGAGAATACGAACACTTGGATACGGTCAATCACAATTTTAGTAACTTATCAGTACCTGGTAATTGTCTAGTTACTTAGACCACAATATGTTTGATTTTCCCCGTAAAAAGGCTTCATTCAGTCACCGAATAAAGAAAATTACCTATATCATCCAAGGACACCTTTTTAAAACCATTCTGATATTAAAAGATTACATGAGAAATGCGGGCCAAAATTCAAAAAACTTTTTTGCAATAAAAAATTTTTTTTTGTAGATCCTCTCATGGCTGGCGGGATCCCGTAGCACTAAACTGTGCACAGCGCGGCCATCATGGCAGACCATGTCTTTCCGCCAAGGGCTGTATAAGAAGACCTTCACCAACGTACGCGTGGACCTGGTTGATGTGCTCAATGTTGATACACAAACCATGGTAAGTTTCTCCAAGGCATAGCTTGAATGGATGCTGCAATTTTTTTATATAAATTCTATAGTATTTTTCTTCAAAAGGGCAGCAAACTTACGGCGCCTATAGTTTAACGACCCCACTCCCCCCCCTCACCTCCCTCCAGTGATTAAATAAGCTCGCAAATAAGCCAAAGCTTAATAAATAGCAAACTTATCGTTTCTAATAAATATAATTATTCTATGTTTACGAGTAGATACTAGACACTAAATGATTACTTGTCAGACATTTGAATTGTGTACCTATGTAGCTAGACAGTTGAATCGATTCAAAATTCATTGAATTTTAATTATTGTAAAATATTCCGTCTGGTTTTTTTCGCTATAGTTTTTCAAAGTAGTTTCTTGTTTCTATATTTTCGAGTGTAATTTATTAGTTGTAATCACCCCATTCACCATCATCTTCCTGTCCTTGTCTCAACTTGTAGTCGATCAATGTGGTTTTCCCCTCCATTTATCTTCATCAGCCGTCATGTCCCTATTGACTCTATTCACCCTCAGTAATATCATCTTTCACACCATCCACCCATCTATACATCTTCTATACAGATAAATAAAATTGAAGTGTCTGTTTGTAAATCCAAAATAACAGCTTTTCACTAAATACATATGAAAGTATACACGCTACAGACACTAAAAAACCAAGTTTTAAAATTTTTCTCTGTCTGTCTGTCTGTTTGTTCCGGGTAATCTTCGAAACGGCTGGACCGATTTTAACGGGACACTCACTGGCAGGTAGCTGATGTTCCAAGGAGTAACTTAGGCTACTTTTATTTATTAGAAATATTAGGGTTCCGCGACAATGAGGATGAAACTAAATCTAAGCGGGTGAAACCGCAGGGCACAGCTAGTCGTTTTATAAGTCCGCCTTTATAAGCTGTAAATAAATTGAGACGTTAGTTGTCCAAAATTTTGTGGGTACTTTCCAGACAGTCCGTTGTGA
The DNA here is from genome assembly GCA_964035505.1 of Watsonalla cultraria. Taxonomy (NCBI): domain Eukaryota; kingdom Metazoa; phylum Arthropoda; class Insecta; order Lepidoptera; family Drepanidae; genus Watsonalla; species Watsonalla cultraria. The sequence goes on along the minus strand of OZ037734.1, from coordinate 4,097,350 downwards.
GCCGCTAGTGACCATGGGTCAACTGTCCCGAACGTTGGAGCCGCTAGGCCTGGCCCTGGCGGTGGTTCCGGAGCTGGATCAGCTGACAGTGGGAGGACTGGTCATGGGCACCGGTGTGGAGACCTCCTCACATGTCCACGGTCTCTTCCAACACATCTGTCTCGAATACGAACTGGTGCTAGCTGACGGGTCGCTGGTTACTTGTTCTAAGGTGAATAGGTACTAATATTTTAAGAAATCTTCTAACTGTGTGTTTAGGTTGTATCCTAGAAGCGACTCATCCGATTTCAAGATTTCATTCCTCAATTAACTTCTTTGATTGTAATATGGATGTAATGTGACTGTATTTTTGCGTGTAATAAAAGTCATGGGAAGATTGGGAAATTGGATTTATGTGGCAGTTGATATTCTATATTATCATGTACATATTTGAAAATAATACTCCCCTACTCTGGAACTTCGTGAATCAAAGTAGTTTTAGAACCACGAATCTAATGGACCTTCTATCTATGAATATATATGTAATTAGTTAGTTGGAAACAAATCTTTGCACTTTCAGGATGAGAATCCGGACTTATTTTATGCAGTGCCCTGGTCATACGGCACGCTTGGATTCCTGACAGCAGTGGTCATCAAAGTGATTCCGGCTAAAAAGTTAGTATAGGTACACCTAATACCAGACAATTAGGTCGTGTACCTCATTACAGCATGAACTACATGTAGCTACATATAGCTTAATCATCTTTAACTTTCTTTGTGACAATTTGCTAGACTGTTACTTTCAGGAATAAAATTTGTGCAGATTCAAAAGCCGTGGTACTTCTTTCTTCCTATCGGTAATGCCGAAGGTTTTAAAGCCCTAAATAGTAAATTAGATTCAATAGAGCAAAATACGAAATCGTATTTCTTGTGTTTATTTAACGAGGAACATCTGCCGACGATTTACTTAATCACTATTAATCAGTCATATCCCTATCTTGCCTACCGTACGTTGTACATCTTTGATTACAACATTGTAAAGTACTTTATCTGTACGTAAATGGCTAGTTTTTACACCTGCTTCATGTACTTATAGTGTCAAGTTCATGTAAGAAAATACTGCGAGGTAAATCACTTCTATGACAAAAGTTTCATACGCAAGATGCCTTGTTTAAGGACAAACTTGAATGGAATGTCAGCGAGAGAACACTCGGTGACCTCTAAACTATACAAGTACGTAGGAATGCCTATTCATTAAAAGAATACGCATATCTACACATAAACATCGTTCGGTGTTAATTTAAATCGCCCTAACGTGAGGGATTGGGACAAAATTTGAAGTTTATTGTGAAGATGGTCTTGTTCCCTCTCGCTATAAGTTTGCTATGGATAACTGCTTCAAAATCGTACGCATCAAATTAACTTTCTGTGATACGGATGGGCATGGTCTTAGTAACAGTTTTGTCTAGTCTTTGTTTAGACCATGGTTTGTAATAAGTAGTAATAGATCGACGGTTATTAGCCAGTTCTGTATACAGAGTAGAGATTCTAATTGCTTAAATCCACAAGATCACGTAAAAGGCAGAAGATGTTAAAATAAGTACAATAGTAATCCCATCATTTCGAATGCCTAAAACAAGATTAGGTAAATCGTATTTCGTTAAAAGCAGACATACGTCTGATACGAAATGACTTGCATCATTAGTCTTATCTACCGAAATATGTTAATCGTATATTACGGTCTAGAATCACAATTCCCCTAGTACAAGTTTTACTAAGATGCTAACCATACTGATGTTATTTCTTTCAATCTCTAGGTTCGTTCGTCTGAAGTACCACCCTTACTGTAGTCTGACGGAGCTGGCGAAACAATTCCGCGAGGAATCGCTGAAGGAGCAGCCACACCAGTTCATTGAAGCGCTCATGTACACCAAGGAAAGTGGGGTCCTCATGCTTGGAGACATGGTGGACGACGTTGGGAGAGATGGGAAGGTGGGTTTTCTGTGTTCTTAGATTTACTTATAGAGTCACAGTCCCTTTAATAGTCTTATTCATCATCTCCCTGGCCTTACATTGTTTGAGTCGGCATTTGATTCAACCCGATACGGCTGGTCACCTGATTTTTATGCGAAGCGACTGTCATCTTGATAGTCTTAATATACGTTACTTAAGAGAGGTAATAAGGGAATCTGTTTTAAATTTGTAGCTGCGAACACTAGCGTTGATAAACAATTATATAATATCATATTCATACATCCTTCTTATAGTTGTAGGCTATGAAAGGCATATCACAGTACCAACTATTACGTTTATTGAATATTAAGAACGCAAAGGACCTGTAACTATGTAACTCTGTTCCCAAGTGAATATTTAGTCGTCTATCATTCTTTATGGCCTACTAAAAAAATAATCCGATAAACCGTATCTTTATCAGACCATATTTTCATTGTTCCGCCATGATATCACGCCTCAATCACTCAATTAATTATTAAACGCTTAATTTGTTGCACATTTTATTGTTACATCATTATCACAAAACACATCCAATACAAAAAGAGTACGAGCTCTTTTGTCATTACGATCGTACTTGAAAACTACTGAGAAATAGATCATGAAAACTGGAGCCCTACTGTGACTTCTTATTACCATGATAGTTTAACTCTTATTACGAGATAGATGTATATGACTTGTATAAGTCTGTCACTGTCACGCATTACAACTATGAGGGCAATAAAAGCTTATGGTGCCCTGTATTTTAACCTAACAGAAGATACTTAGCTGTCAATAAACAGCAAAGTGGTGTTGCATTAGAGAAAACTCGCCAATGCTACATGGCATGTAGGTATAGAGGTGCTACATTCGTCTTCCAATTTCATTACGTATAACGATTCGTGCAAGTTTGGGATACAGCCTATGTTTTGAAATAAGATTACTTTTAAGTCCTGCTTCTTACCTACCTAACCAAGATTATCTTGTTTTTCCATAATCTAAATCTTTGAAGTTGTTTGAGTATGAAGAAGTCAAGCTAAAATATAAATAATCTTTGTCCTCAGTTGAACCCAATAGGCAATTGGCACGCGGAGTGGTTCTTCAAGCAGGTGGAGAGACATCTCAAGAGGAACAGGCCGGCGGTGGAATACATCCCGCTGAGGGACTACTACCATAGACATACCCGGAGCTTGTTCTGGGAACTGCAGGTGATTATTTATTAAAAAATTCTCAGCAAAAATAAAATTTCGCAACAACATTTGTGGTTCACCTCCTGTAACCTTTTTGGCTACTTTTGAATAGATATTTTCTACGCTTCCTAAAAATCGTGCCTCATTGGACTCTACTGGTTTGAATGCTAGCCCCTAAATTATTAGATTAGTATCATCGCCCTCTTAGCTGAATGCCTAAATACGTAACGTAAATGTAATTTGTGTGGTTAAATTAAACAAATTACATGGGCTAAACTAAACCCAATGAAGATTATACCACCTGACTCGTCCATTCTGCACGAGGACATTTAAAGCCAAGATTGGATACCACCCACAAAAGACGCGGTTTATGTGCAGGACTTAGCGGCAGTAGCCATCCTAATTAAGTAATAAAAAACAAGGTTACCGTTTCCGAAATCGACATGGTATAGTTATATGTGGATAAGGGCAGGATGACAATGATGTTTGCCATTCTAATGTGTTTTTAGGATATCGTGCCATTCGGCAACAACGTGATATTCCGGTACTTGTTCGGATGGCTGATGCCACCGGAGGTGTCTCTGCTGAAGCTGACGCAGCCCGACGCCGTGCGCCGCCTGTACGAGGCCGCTCACGTCATACAGGACATGCTGCTGCCCATCCAATACCTAGAAGACGCCATCACTCTATTCCATAAAGAGATACAGGTTAATGTTATCTTAAACATTACGTTTATGCCTGAATTATACAAGCCATTCATCACAATTTTAACGTAAATTACTCATCCTTCCTTCATAATTCGTCGTGGATGACGAAATTTTAATGCCGTACTCCTAGGCTTCAATCCACGGATTACTGGACTGAAGCCGTTAGGGTCAGGGACGTGTGCAAAAATATGGCACCCGCCAGTCATTTATGACCCTTCTCTGATAGTTCAGGCTAAGCCCAACAGCTTCCATTGTGGGAGAGCGCGTCGATGGTTACCTTTGTAACACCACATTATTCTCTCAATCTAATTTCCTTAGCCCGTGGGGTTTCCATGCGCTGCCACTCGCCTCTATCCAGTCCATTTTTTGTGATCTGGCAGGTGTTCAATAATTCCAAAATTAGACCAAAGCAGGATCTTTTGGGTATCTGTCTAATACTTAAAACTGATTTTCACAGTATTGATTTGTTGCAGGTGTACCCGATGTGGCTGTGCCCATTCAAGTTGTTCAACCACCCTGGCCAGTTGAAAGTGCACGAAGGGGACTCACAAATGTTTGTAGATATCGGAGTCTACGGAGTACCTAACGCGAAAGGATACGAAACCGTAAGTTTAACTGTTTAAGACCATCAGCAGTCCTCAAGGTAGAGGCGGTTATAAGTCTGGGAACCATATTAAGTTCCTCCTTGGTAACTTATTTGAGATATAAGGTCGTACTCGCGCCATACCCTTACTTAACGTTGTAATTCACCCATGTTAGGTGTAATTAGATTTTTCTTAAAAGAGGTCTTCAAGGGTCTTGCCAACTTGCTCGATCAGTAATGGTTATAGTCCTGCAAATCTCTAGGCTCACGAGTAGTTTCCACTTTAGTTTTCCGCAGTATTGTTACCTTTGCCTTCACCCTTCCAGGAGCCATCAACCCGCCGCCTGGAAAAGTTCGTTGCGTCGCACCAAGGCTTCCAGATGCTATACGCGGACACATACACCTCCCGCGAGGAGTTCCGTCAGATGTTCGACCACATCCTCTACGACCGAGTGAGGGACTCCCTTCCTCATTGCAAGGAGGCCTTCCCAGAAATATACGACAAAATCAACAGGCACGTGCGGAGGTAGTCAATGCATTGTATTCTAAGTTCTATTTGCTATAGGTTTATTCAAGAGAAAGTGTTTCAAAGAATGAAATCATAGTGTTATGAAGAAAATAAAATTGTTTTTTTTAAATTGGTTATAATTTCGCCGAGCCGATCTGCCCATTCACCAAAAAAGGGGGGGGGGGGGGGACGTAAGTATAACGAGACTGTCACGTTGGAAACATTTTCAGTCAAATTTCAGGTTTCAGTCAAAAGGAGGGTGCTTAAATCTGAAAGACCTTTCTTATGGGCTCAGCAAATAATATATCAGATTTATATTGAAGCTAACAGGTAACCGACCTGTTAGCCGAGAGATTTGAGTTCAATCTCACCATTATATGATAACGATTGTTTTTTTTTAAGTTTAGAGAGTGTCACACCACCAGCTTTTCGGTGATGGAAAACATCGTGAGGATACCTGAGAAGACATTCGAAATAGGCGATAGACTCGATCACGTTAGCTTACCATCTACGGTGATGTGCTAGGATCCCCGAAGACAGACAGTTTTAAAGATTATAGCACCATGTAAACACGATGAAAAGGTGATGATGATGTGAAAAGATGAAAGATGAAAAGATTACCTTCATGATAAAATCTAGGTTTGAAAGAATATGTAGGTAGATGCCGTCACGAGTATTGAGTGGTAAGTAAACATTGTGGATATAACTGTGCATTCTACTGTACATTCATGACCAGCGCTCAAAATACGTGGTGGTACATACGCGGAGAAGATATATACCTACCTAAGTATTAGAACTAGCCTACTTATTACCCTACCCACCTATTATCCCTGAAAACCTTATTAAAGGAAACCAGCCTAGGTAGTCCGGAACATTATGCCTGGTGTTCGCAGTTTTATTACACTTTCTCAGTTTTATACGATACCTCCGGGCATTTTGTTAAGCGTTAGCATTTATAAAATTGCCTGTAAAGATGCCATCAAACGTGCAAACAGCGCGTAAAAGCCGGTAAATTGGTGAATGAACGATCGTAAGAGCCGTGCCGTCTTGTCCGTATTAAACAGCGCCGACTCTATGAAAATATAAATAGCAGTAGGGCACAAATCCATACATATATATTTTTTGAAGTGTCTTTTTGTATTTCTGAAGTAACAGATTTCCGCTTAGTACATTTATGAAAGTATAGATTATACATATTACGTTTTCAAAATTAAAAAAAAGAACAGTTTTGAAATCTAAAGTCTGTTTATTCCGGCTAATCTCTGAACTGAAAGGCTGGAACGATTTTACCAGGACTTTCACTGGCTGATGTTACGGGGAGCAAGGGGTTAGTGTCTTTTTGTTTTTTTTTCTAGAAAAAAAACATTAAGTAACATAGTTTTTCGGGTAAAATATCTCACAAATATCGATTTCAGGGAAGAGATATTTAATCGGCTAAAATTCCGGCTTCGTATATCCTTATCTCTGTTGCACACTACCTGTGTGATGGCGCAACTGAAGTCGATTCTTGAAAACGACAAACTAAATCACTTATGTGATGGTGATTCTGAATTCGTCGAACAGTGATATTAGTTCAAAGAAATCTGTTCCCAACACTGCAATTGCATCAAGCTGACTACAACATAATGCGTTGTTCACACAGTCATGTTCTGAAGTTTTTCTTAGAAGATGTCTGTATCATTATTGTTCATATACGGAGACACTTTTACTTCCAATATACATAAGCGTAAGCGTAACTGCGCTAATGGCCTTATACAATCAATAGTATCTACATTATTATGCTGTGCGCATAGACAAAGTAAAATTCTCTTGCGCTTGCGCTAATACTTAGAAACGATACAAAATGACATATAAATCAGTCACGTGACATGTCATTCCCATATATTTTGTATCGTTTCTAGTAGAGTAGCGTGAGTAAAATAATACTTTGACTACAAGCCCTGGTTTAATTTAAACATCTGCTATTTTGTTTAAAACTGCAGCTCAACCGAAGCAAAAAAGAATTTAACTTATCTACAACAAATATAATGTACATCTGTCTCATGAAATTAAATTAAACTATCAGGATAATAAGATCTCATGGTAAGACCGGCTTTGGTGTAAGGTGTTCAGATTTTGAGGACCCCAACCAGATCAGTCCAAATCCCTACCCAGCCAGCATCGTGTGATCATCGCCCTGTGCCAGGGTTGGAACCTGCTTTCTGGTTTAGTACCTCCTTAAGTGGTAAGCTTTCTATGGTTGAAACTCTATCGTGGGACGTCCTCATATGGATTGCTTAAAAAATATTTGCCTGCTTAGCCTGGAGGATTTTTAAACCAGTCGTTAAACGCCTCCCTATTTCTGCTAATAGTATACAAACATCGCGGTCGCAGACTTAAATACTTCATAGTATGTTTGATAAACTAATGAAGTGCTAGTTTGTCAGCCAATGAGTGATACCATGATTGGGTAATAAGAGGTAGGTATCGAACGCAGCGCACTTGACCCACTAGCCCTGTCTGCGGTGACCGCCTTCTTCGAAATACAGTCACACTACATGACTCAAAAAGGGATTTTGGTAGCTACCTTGAAAAAAATATGTTTTCGTTTTCTTATTTATGGCATCTAACAACACCAGTATGCAATACACACAGTATGCTTACAAAATTATTATATTTCTGGGTTCTTAAGCTGTGATGATATGTGTTCTAATGATTTGTCATATTTCTGGGTGCGTCAATTATGCTGGATGTAAGTGAAACTAAATTGGATTTCGATCATTTTTATTATGACCGATCATGTAGCTACTAAATCCATCCGCCAAGTTGAAATTCCGAGGATATAATAAAGTATTAAATAGCTTGACCCTTATTCAAAGCTTAATAATTAATTGAGATAGGCTTCCGCTTCCGCCCTTGTTTCCATCTCTTTCCTTCTCCGTACATATGTCTCTTTCACACATCCGCCATATTGAATAACCTCCAGGCAGTGTTCGCTGTAGTTTTGTTGCGAACTTCTTAACCCATTGGCGTTTCAACTTTCGCCCCGAACGGTCGATCCTGACTACAGTGTACAACAGACCGTCGTTTCCATACACCAAGTAAGTTTTTAATATTAACGTTTTTAACGTTCGATTGGTGTTATATATTTTTAAATTTGTTTCCTTCTCCTTAGCTTTTAAATATTTAAGCTGTGTAACGAGTGAGTTTTAATAACCACGTATTGCCAAATTCGTTTTTCATTATTCATTGCAAGTTTTTATCTACCCTCGTAATATTTTTATTTTAATAAAATGTTCGAAATATTAAGGCATGCGTGCATACTTTAATAATTTATGTTATTAATTAAAATCGGAATATTTTCATCTTAGAATGGGTGACTGCAATAAAACTAAGCAAGACGAAATAGTTAAGGAAACGGCTAATCAGCCAGGTCCGTCACGACCTCGGTCAAGGTCAAATAGTTCGTCCAGTAGCTCGTCCAATTCGACAAGCTCATGGTCCTCTAAGGATAATTCAAAACGTAAGCGAAAACGTCGCCACCAGCACCGCCACAAGCGCAGCAAACGATCTCGCTATGCCGACACAAAGCTAGACCAGCTATTTAAGGAAATAAACGATCTCCGAGAACAAATAGCCCCTAAAGATCCTCAATTCGACGACGACTGTATTTCACTTGATCATGATACGTTAGATTATGCTCTCTCACAACCGTCCCAAACTGATTGTGATCCCGGTGACAATAATAATTCTGTGTGTGCCAGCAATGACAATAATTCCAATAACGTTTTCTCTTTTGATATAGGGACAAAATTAAAAGAGCCCGCTGTTCCAAAATCATCGGATCAATTTTTGAACATTCTCAATAGCGTCCAGCATTTTAATACTAATCAGTGGTGTGAAGTTCGATACGCAGACACACAGAAAAATTATTGTCATTCCCCAGGATTCGTAGAGTTAGACGCAAATGATGAAATTAAAGGTTATGATAGTTTGAGGCATCTTTCCCACGCTGATAAAGCTTACGCAGCTATGTCTTACTGCCTCATTAAACAAAGGGAGACCTTGCAAATTGCTTTAAATGACATATTAGCCTGGGCAAAATCCTCTGATACTTTAGATTTGAGTTTACTTCAGAATAAGGTTAACGATATTTTCCAAACCGGTGATTTTACTAAAGTTTCTACCGACCTATTACAGTTAGTATGTGGCCACCGTGCTGAGATTATCCAAATGCGTAGGGATGGTATCACAAACCATATCAGAGATCCGTTAATTAAGTCAGCAATCAAGAAAATCCCTCCGTCTTGTGAACACCTGTTTAAAGCAGACACTTTAACGGCCACTTTGGAGAAAGCTGGTGGCGTGAAAAAAGTATTTAAACCTCTACAAAGGTCCAACGCATTTGCTCCGCAAGCATCTGACAATAGGACCGTTACCCATCCTTCGCAAGGAACGGGCGATCGGTTTGTGCCCTCGCAGGGTACTTTTGCCAGTGGACATTGTCGCACTCAATTCCACCATCATTGTTGTGCCCCCTCGCAGGGTGAGCCAAATAGGCCGCCTCAAGGCCCCACAATAGCTAACTATAATCGAAGAGGAACCACTCATAAGAGCTCCTTTCGTTCGCGTTCCTGGCTGCAAAACAAACCCAGTGAACAATTCAGAGGTACCCGAAATGGCCCGGCCTCATCTGCAGGCGTTCGATCCGATCCTGCGAACAAAAAACGAAAATTCTGACTCGACGCCGTCGATGAAAAAGTTCAATGCCGGACAATTAACAAAGTTCTATGCTCGTTGGGAGACGATGGGCGCTCCAAATTATATTCTTCGTGTAATAAAAGGTTATCGCATTCCTTTCTCACGAAGACCACCTCTCGTTACACCACACCTAAAGTCCAGCAGCTTAAGCATTCCGTTTTCACCAGTAATGTTACAAATAATAAATCTGATGAAAAAAGATGGGATCTTGGATGTTGTTCAGCAATCATCCCCCAGTTTTCTATCACGAATATTCCTAGTTCAGAAAAAGGACGGCTCTCACCGACCTATATTCAACCTAAAGGCTCTGAACCTTTATGTGATCACGGAACGGTTCAAGCTAATAAATGTTTGTCGTATACCAGACTTCCTACAGCCAAGGGACTTTCTTTGCAAAATCGATATTTCACAAGCCTATTTTCACGTTGCTGTAACAAAAACTCAAAGGCGTTTTCTCAGATTAATTTTCAACGGCGAACTGTTGGAAATGACTTGTCTACCATTCGGCTTGAGCACTGCCCCAAAGGTCTTTGCGTCCATAACCAACTGGATCGCACAAATACTAAGGGAGCAAGGAATACGCATAATTGTCTTTATCGACGATTTTCTGATAGCAAACCAAAATGCTGTTTTACTAAAGCGTCAGGTTCAAATAGTATTGAACACGCTAACATTTTTGGGATGGCAAATAAATGCCAAAAAGTGCACCCTCGAACCACAAAAGCACATGGTGTATCTGGGCATAAAATGGGATCCATGGCAAAATCAAAAATCTCTCCCCCAGGAAAAGCATCACGGTCTCATAATCAAAATCTCACAATTAGTCCAAAGAAAGTCAGCAACTTTAAAAGAGATTCAAAGTGTAGTAGGAATGCTCAATTTTGCAAGCTTTGTAGTTCCATTCGGCAGACTAAACTACCGACATTTGCTCAGCTTTCTGAACAAGATTACCAAAATGGCAGCCCAGGAAGTATACACTTTACCGAATGTAGCCTTAAGGAACCTAAAGTGGTGGCTTCACAACTATCATCTTGCAACCCCAATTCATTATCCAATGCCCAGCCATCATCTTGCAACAGATGCATCGGACATAGCATGGGGAGCTCAGATAAACAACCTATCCCTTTCCGGAACCTGGTGCAAGCAGGAACAAAATTTACACAGCAACCAAAAGGAAATGCTAGCTATCCTGAAGGTCCTGGAATGTCAATTTCAGCTTCTGAAAAAATCCACAGTGCTAGTTCAGTGCGACAACAAAACCACTGTAGCCTACCTTCGCAACCAAGGCGGAACGAAGTCACAGTTACTCAGCAATCTAACATACAAGGTGTACGAAATGCTGGAACAACACCAAATACATTTGGTTCCACATTACTTGCCAGGCAAGTTCAACGTTCACGCCGATCATCTTTCCCGCCATCGACTGACTGCAGAATGGCATATACTGCCCCACTGCTCGGAAATGGTCTTCAGACGTTTCGGGATCCCAATTATAGATTTGTTTGCCTCCAGAACGGCACACGTCGTCGCCAACTACGTTTCCCTGGACTTGACCGACAGCCAGGCCATTTATCACGACGCGTTCTCAAAAGTATGGAACTACAATCTAGCGTGGATCTTTCCTCCACCATATCTTATACCAAGGGTTCTAACACACTTGAACCAAGCGACAGGGTGTTACATTCTAGTGGTTCCACGCTGGGAGCGGGTGTTCTGGAGAGCAGACCTGAAACAGAGAGCAATTGCGCCCCCATTCACAATCACGAACCTCAAACGTTGCCTAGTGGACACAACGACGAACCGCCCTCCTCCAAAAATAGAGGAGATGACGTTGGAAGTATGGAAATGTGGGGCTGGACAAAAAGTTTAAAAGGCTGGAATCCGGAACAGGTAGAACTACTGAAGTCATCCTGGCGTTCTTCAACGCGTAATACGTATAAAGCTCCTTGGTCCCGTTGGTTAAAATGGGCAAACCGACGTAAGATTGATCCTAATAACCCAGACCCAGCTGATGTCGCAAGATTTTTAGCAGATTTATTTTTAGTTGAAAAACTGTCTTACAACACTATATTATTACACAAATCGGTAATTTCAACCTTGTGTTCAGCTAACATACCCGGTAGCATAAGCAATCATGCACTGGTCAAACACATCTTAAAATCAATAGCACTCAAACAACCGGTAACAAGAAAATCACACATATGGAATATCGATGACCTTATCAAACATCTATCAGATAGTTCAATTGATTGCAATAGCATATACTCTACTTCAAGACATACTGCCGCTTTACTTTTGCTTTGTTCTGGTAGAAGATTACATGACCTAACCTTACTAAATGTTGATTTAAATCACATGATGCAATCCAATAATAGTATCATCTTATGGCCCATGTACGGCTCAAAAACAGACTCCAAAAATTATAGGCAGTCTGGGTGGAAAATAATTCATAATTCAGCAAATAAGAATCTAGATCCGGTTTTTTGGGTTAATCACACAAAAATGTTACTAAACGAAAGGCGTAATGCAGCGAAATGTCACAATTTGTTTATGAATCTAAAAGGTAACCCCAAACCCGCTTCAAGAGCATTGATAGCAGGTTGGATCAGGTCTCTTCTTTTAGAAGCTGGTATAATGGCAACTCCTGGCAGCTTTAGGTCAGCAGTAGCGTCCAAAGCCTTGTCTAATAATCTCCCAATTGATGACATACTTGCGAGGGGTAATTGGAGATCTGAAAATACCTTCAGAAAGTTTTATAGGCGTGAGGTTATGCCAGTTTCTACAAATAAGAATATTTCAAATTTATTCAACCCAGTTGATTGATTCCCTTATCTTCAATTTAATTATAATTAGAACAGTTTATAAAGGGTCTTATTATAATTGTAAAGAATATTTATTAATCTGATTTCATAATTAAATGACTGATTATGAGTTTTGAATTAGACAGTAAGTAAGAAATTCGTCTTTTCTGTAGATTGTTTATAAAATTAAATAACTTTCACACATTTATAATTATTTTATTTGAACATAATAAATTGCTTTTATAATAGAAATATGTATATTGCCTACAAGGTAACCATTGTCATTATTTGTCACATTGGCGTTTCTTCCTCCACCAGGCGATAACAAACACGTCTCAATTAATTATTAAGCTTTGAATAAGGGTCAAGCTATTTAATAGAGGCGTTTTACCTTACAATAAAACGCTTATTAAATACTTACCTTATTCAAAGCTTACATTTTATTCCTGCCTGGTTAATTAATTTCTCAATGAGTTAAGAAGTTCGCAACAAAACTACAGCGAACACTGCCTGGAGGTTATTCAATATGGCGGATGTGTGAAAGAGACATATGTACGGAGAAGGAAAGAGATGGAAACAAGGGCGGAAGCGGAAGCCTATCTCAATTAATTATTAAGCTTTGAATAAGGTAAGTATTTAATAAGCGTTTTATTGTAAGGTAAAACGCCTCTATAGTTCTATCTATATACTCTTATTATATGTAGGCACTTAGATAGTTAGTGTGTTACTTAGATACATAATGTAATCTATGAGAATATTTCAGTGTTTTATGTGGTTTTTGTAGACTATTGTTGCGCACGTATGAAAGTGATTACATCGATCTGCATAACATCATTGATTTCCGATTACCTAAGAGTAAGTATTTTAACTCATCACCTACAATTTATAGCAAATGTCAAAACAATGAAACTAAGTACCTAACCTATGTTATTTAATCCTTAGAAGGTTTATTGAACTTCTGCAGATAAAGATGGTTCAAATTGGTCTGACTGAAGTGTAACCAACCTAAGAACAAAAAATCTGTTTTTTTTTCCTTGTTTGTCGGCAAACTAAGTTATCAATTTCGTAAAACATAAAAGTAGAATTTTCTATTTTTTTACAGTAAAAAAATCTTGAAATTCTGTCGTAAGTATACATTTTAATAACAAAATAATGAAATAAAAATATTGATTATTTTCTAAGTTATTAAATAGTTACTCAATGATTTCTAAAAGTAAAGGAAAACGGTTTATAGAAGGAAGCTTTTAAAAATAAAGAACATTGTCTGGTTTTCATTAGGTATAATTTCTTCTCTCTACTTAATTAATAACATTCTTACAAAACTTTCCCTTCTGCATACAAAAAAAAATGGTATTAATAGTAGCTGTTTAGTAGAACAACCGTAAATAGGTGAACAGTAACATCCGTAGCGTACACACTCTGCACAGCGTGTCATGCGCAGAAAATGTTATCAGTACCTCTGACCTGACTATCATTATTAAGAAACCCGGTGCTAAGACCACTCGTCCTCGTACGAAAATATTTTTTTTAATCGACATGTATTCTAACGAAAATGTGAGTTATCAAAGTCGAGCGAAGTGAAAGTGTTTAAAAAAAAATATTGTTCTTTTTTATCGGATAATTTAAAAATTTAAAATGAAGTTTCTGGTGTTCGAATTAGTGCTGTGCACCGCTGTGGTAACGATTGTAAATGGTGAGTGTGTATTTTGTTATTTCGTGAAATAATGTTCGTACAACTGTGCAAACATCGGATGCTCCGTGAACATGGTTTAAGCCGGTTGATTAGTTTCCAACGATTATTTCTGTTTTCTTAAAGCAAGAAAATATCTGACTAGGTTTTTAAATATACTAATTTACTTATTTAAATTCATTATGACACTGTATATTATGGGTTCATAATTATTATGTATCAAAACGATGATCTAATGAGTAAGTGATTAGTTCAAAAAATAATTGATGTAATGTGTCGTCCAAATTATTTTCGCAATAATGAATGAATACAAAAATATTATCAAATGTTTGCACTTAAATTAATGTAAATAAGTAGATTGGTAACATTAACGTCTACTAATAGTTAGGCACATTTTTTTTATAACACTAAAAAAAGAAACCATAAAACCTCTAGTAAATTGTTAAATTGCCAATTAATAAAAAACTTTTTTTTTTTATTTAGTCATTTTGAAGTCATTCAATTTTATATTAAGTATTCTCTCTAGCTAAATAAAAATTAAGAAATAGCTTTGCTGATCGTGGGGCTACCTAATATTATGGTTAATGAACTTTATTACTCTTAAGAATTAATTAAAATGTAATCATAATTATCTAGGTTTGTTTGTCGTTAGTTAGGAAACATGTTTTCAGCAAGTCGCCGATATGACGTCACCGTGGATAACCCGGGCTTGAACCCATACTAGCTCTCCGTGTATCGAGTAACACATAATCTGACATTTAACACGACTGCTACTTTAATTGACATTGATTTTAAATCAATTAATCTAATTTAGAATCAAATCACCCAATATTATTATTTTTATATCAATATTTTCTTTATAACAATAACGATGTTTTTATTTAAGTATACTGTGCTATAAAATTTGCACATAATTTTACTTTAAAATTTAAATAATTACTCATTCCGAAAACCCCAAGGACTGTCACACCACTACGGTCCCAGAAGAGGTTTTTTATATGTTGTATAATTTAATATGTCATTGAAAAAAAATATCAAAAATATCTTTAAAAAAAATTGTAACATAACCATAGACAAAATAAATCGATCTAACTTTTTAACAAATCGAGTAATTATGGCGGGAATTTATCGAGATTATTTTTATACGTAAGGTAGGTAGATGGATAAATGTAGAAGTACCAGTTTTTGATTTTTAAATATTTAGATTTATAACCAACAGCTGAGTCCGAAGTTATAAATTAAAAGTTATTTGAAACCTCAACAGCTTGAATGAGCTGTTTTGTGGCGAAATTAAATGAGATAGTGCTAACCTAAGGACTTCGTGCGGTTTACCCTCGGACATAATGAGATATGAAGCAATTTTTTATGCATCGTATTCAGTTATGAAAGATTCTTTGGTCCCCTCTGCTGTTTGAAATAGTGAGTATCTATCTATCACTTGGTATACGAGTACAATATATCTCTTATGGTTTAGCGTGAGAATTTTGTGTATTTTTATGCAAATCTATAATCTACCAGCTGTGCCCCGCAGTTTCACCCGCGTAGATTTAGTTTCATGCTTCATGTCGTGGAGCCCTAATATTTTTGATAAATAAAAGTAGCCTAAGTTACTCCTTGAAAAATCAGCCACCTGCCAGTGAAAGTACCGTTAAAATCGGTCCAGCCGTTTCAGAGATTACCAGGAACAAACAGACAGACAGGCAGACAGACGGAGAAAATTTTTAATATTTGGTATTTCGGCGTTTTTAGCGTGTAAACTTTCAAATGTATTTAGTGAATAGTTGTTGTTTTGAAATTACAAACAGACTCTTCAATTTTATTTATCTGTATATAGATGTATAGATACCGATCTGTTTGTAATTTCAAATTAACAGCTTTTCACTAAATGCATATAAACGGTACTCACATAAAAAAAACAACTTTATTTTTTTTCTGTCGGTCTTTTCGTTCCGGCTACTCTCCGAAACGGACTGACTGATTTCAACGGGACTTTCACTGGCAGATAGCTTATGTCACCAAGAATAAATTAGGGTACTTTTATTTGAAAAACATTTGGGCTATCAATGAAACGTCTACTCAGGTGAAACCACGGGGCACAACTAGTTGTATATATTTGACAAAATTTAACTCAACGACGTAACTTGGCTCGCAATTTATATGCACGTTCTCGTAGATGGTATCGAGCAAACTCCTAGGAAAGTTCCGCATACAAATTCCGCCGCAAAGGGAATTCGCCAACACAAATTTTATTACAACTCCTAAGTTTAACTATTTATATATATTTTGAGATAAAACTATGCTTACTTAAGTAGTTTAGTATTTTGTTAAGGTTTGCAACTTGAAGAATAGTGCAATTCATAGTATTGAAGTCACGCAACACTTAAATATTTTTTTCTTCTACTACGTACCCACCTAACTACCTACCAGTTTTTTAACCGTCTTTTAAGTCAATCTCTGACTGACTTAAAACTGAATATTAGCTGGGTTTGAGTATGCAGTTCGAACTCTTTTCGTTAAAAAATAAGCAGATATCTTTGGACGCTTACTACAGAAATACATCTCCAATTTTGAACAGAAGATGTGATGAGTCTACCGCTCTAAAAGTTTGCCATCGTTAATTAAGCCATTGTGGTGGAAAGACCCCGCATTCGTAAGCGAGCTAATAACCTGCTTACATTTAGTCCGAGAAATACAAACCCAAATTGAGTCCTAACAGAAATGGCATTGGCCGTGGTGTGGCGGCGTTAGAATATCACTGTCCCCTCTCTTCCCGTGGGCGCCGTAGAAATCGGCTGAGGGATTGCCGGAGGATGGACAGCAGCATCCTCCGAGTCGAAGCAACATCCTATTGCGA
Source organism: Watsonalla cultraria (assembly GCA_964035505.1). Classification (NCBI taxonomy): domain Eukaryota; kingdom Metazoa; phylum Arthropoda; class Insecta; order Lepidoptera; family Drepanidae; genus Watsonalla; species Watsonalla cultraria. The sequence continues at coordinate 4,080,309 of OZ037734.1, read as the reverse complement.
TCGTCAATCCGCTGCCAAGCGTGGAGATTATTGGCATTCCCCCCCAATATGATTTGCACACAATCACCACGGCCCCCAATCCCCGGCAGCTCCTAAAAGCTCACGGTAAGGCGTTTGGTCGAATTGGGTAATACAGGTCATGTCCCGTCACGAATATAGAACGAGTGTATTTGAATGTGCAGTAGTCATTTTATGCGGCTGTCTCTGTCTATATGTACGCCTAGCGGCGCATAAAAACATGCGCATCCGCTGCGCGTTCTTTACACCTATATATCAATACCTCAAGGCCAAGTTAAGTAGCAATGATATATGTTTACGGGATTACCCCAAGATAAGAAGTGCAAGCTGATAAGGTCACAGGGATTATCACAAGTATGAGTAAACATGCAGTTTTCCGTATTGGCGGATATGAGAGGCACATATTAATAAATGGATTTTATTTTAAACAGGATTGTTGTCGCATATTTTGTCCAGCCTGGCCGTTTGATTTGTACCAAAATGTGAGGAGATGGAAGGATTTATCTAATCTGTTTACCTTACTGACTATGGGTGGTATGCGGGTTTCGAACACGATCCTTGGCATGGTAACGGTATGAAAGAAAAAATCTGAAAGAATAAGAAAATATTGATAAGTAAATATTGCTCACGCCACCGCGGTTCTTTAAAGGAATAATAATTTTGTTAATTGGTTCGCCAGCAATCGTCTTGTACTTTTGTTGTATGAAATATCATTTGGCAATAGTTAGTTCTACAGTGTAATGACATATTCATAGAAGTATGACATATGTAATAGGTACAAAATGATCATCGTAACAAACAACACCTGGGTATCATTAACGTAGGCATTTGTTTATGAGACACATCCTCTGCATGCAATTCTGCAGCCATTGATTCCAAACCAGGGCCCTAATTATTAAATTCTATAAGCTTATTGCAATGATAGCTGTGTGACAGAACAGATGTATGTCCGTCATATAAATTTGTCTCATAATATGAGTCAAACTATCATGACAATACGAGCTCATGGTTGCTTATAGGTAAAGTTATGTTGTTTCATAAGATATAGATACATATATAGCAGTGCTCCTTTTATGATGGGTTAGGAGACAACAAGTGGAGTAAAATACAAGAAAAGCTGGCTCCTTCCTTTCTTTTATTTCCAACTAATAATATAGCTAATCAATTAATTAGTTCTTACTCCTTCGAAAACCTTAACCAAGGATGACAAGATTAGTTAAAACCTGCAATATCCTCGTTAGATCGATAACATGTTGATACAAAGTCGCCTACGCAATGTTCACGCTAGTTCTAGTAAATTGGATAAGTTCTACTCATACATACTAACGCTATTCTTAGAACTCGAGGCTCGAGGTTAATAGGTGACATATGTTATGTGATAAGCATAAACTAGTAAGTTTATGATAAGATGATAGATCAGACGTTTGTCTGTCTATAAGACGCTATTTAGGGCCAGCAACGCATGGTGTATATGGCAGTACTCCTCACCATTAGATAAGCTTTACAGATTTTCTTGATTGTCTATCACCGTAAGTAATTAAAATCGAATAGGTTCATGAATATTACCTACCTTCTTGGAATTTATAGATAGGTTTCAAAGCCCTCAGTTTCTACCTGTTCCCCGTTGCATATCTACCTACACTTCTTAATTTCCTTCACCATTATATGTCTACTTTTTCCATACTAAGAATTTTCCTTCCAAAAGTATTGTAGCAAGTATTTGTCTTCCAGCAAGTCTAACATCGGAGGAGATACAAGAATTGTCAGACCTATGCTGTCCTCACGGCAAGAGTCACGCGGTGAAGGCCACGTCGTGTGGCGTAATCGGCCCCCCGGAGGACATTGAGCCTGAGGAGATGGATACCTGCGTTGCTGCCATGAAGGGGTGCTGCCAGGAACAGATGAAGTGAGTTTTAGAATATACATTATCTGCGTAGTGGGTCCAAGGCCCTCACCGGAGCGCCCTTAACTGAGTAGCTTAGTTTAAAAGTTCAAGTTTAGCTGGAGGCCCTTGGGTCTCGTATTTTTGACCTTTGCAAATAAGCTTATAGCCCTTTTGATGGTAAACGCAATAGCTTGCTGTGAATGGACGTGCGTTATCCAGATCAACTATCATTGTCGACAGTAACACAACACCTTTTGTTTTATTTAATACATGGAAAACTTCAAAAGATACCCGACTAACCTGGTAAAGACAGTCGAGGTATTTGGGATTTTACCGCACTAAAACCCCCTCGGTGAACGTGCTTTACTTAGGGAGGACCCCGGGTACTCTAAAAGAAACACTGAAGTCTTCGATGTAACATTATTTGACTGCGATGTGGTGGAGGTACATTCGTCATATCCTGATAAATGCTGTCACTCTTAAACTTAAGAAATAAGTATTTAAGTAATATATTTACTTTCAGACAAAAAGAGTTCTGCGCGGCTGGTATAAAACTCGCAGCGTCCAAGAAATGCGGTGCACCAGAGACCGACATCGGGAAAGTAAGAAAACCTATTATTAAATTATTATTTATCATAGTCTTAGCATGATTGCACGGTTTTTCTTTTAAAAACTTAAGTACCGAAAATTCAAACCACGTGCTTAACGGTGAAGAAAAAATTTAAATATAAATATTTATATTATAAAACTGAGACGGCGACGTCCTCACCATCTGTCACTTTGGCACTTCGCTTCTTCGGTGAGTTTGGGTGTTATTAGAAGAAAACGAGACCTTGATGGTAATTATTAACTACGCAATGTAAATAGTATTGAAATCGGCGCCAAGAAAATGTTTTTCGTCTTTGCGTTTTCTATCATTATTAAAGGTTAATTGCCTTCCAGATGTGTTGTGAGGAGTGTTCGTTCGGCGAGTTGACGGGAGCGACGTCAGGGGATTGCGGTAGTCTGTTGTTCTCTGATGATGTCTCCCCAGACTCTGCTCTGCAGAGTAACGCCTTCCACCAATGCTGTTTGGTAAGTACAGGTACCGTCACGAACTATGACTGCTCTTATCAGCAACTGCGCTTAGCGAAAACAGTATTATTCGCGTCGCGCAGTATATCGTCGTAGTATACAGACAGACTCATAAAATTGCTGCTGCACATTCAAGATCAGCGCTCATATACTTGTGATAGCACTTGTATACTTCATCGACCTGAAACCTTCATGTCTCTATACCTTACTAAGTACTTAGTTTTTCTTTCAAGTTTCTTTAAGTATCTAATAATAAATGTGTGAAAGAGATATTGCCCCAAACATTTTCCATTAATAAAACTACAATAAAACTTATGTAAGCCATATTTGGCTACTTAGCTTATATGAGCATTGTGAATTTTACGAATTTCCACCATAATTTATATGCATTTCAGGAAGCAACAGAGAAGGCAAAATCTACAACAGAAAAACCTACTACACCAAAACCTACCACGCCAAAACCCACAACACCGAAACCGACCACACCAAAACCCACCACGCCAAAACCTACCACGCCAAAACCTACTACCCCGAAACCTACCACGCCGAAACCTACCACGCCAAAACCGACTACCCCGAAACCCACAACGCCTAAACCCACCACGCCAAAACCTACTACACCAATACCCGTGAGCACGACAAAAAAGGAAGAGAAATGCCAGAAGGACTCCTGTGATCATCTCTGTAACGCTGATGATGGGGTGGTCAGATGTTCGTGTCGGGAAGGATTCAGGCTACAGGACGACAAGAAGACTTGCAAAGGTATAACTGATACTTATGAAACTACATCAATGATTACAATTAAATATAGGGGCTGTCTTTTATTAAAGTTGGATATTTTTTTTGCTTAGGTTATTGTCCAATCAAACTTATATCTCTAGGCAATGAGCATCAAGAAATATAGCTAGATATCATTGGAAAATATATCAATTTGTAATAATAGTATAGGTGAATGTGTCTGTCTATCACAAAGGCATATCATTTCAGAAAGAAGATACGACCAAAAAATGCGCTGGCACTATACTTAAACTGTGTTTCCATCCCCATAGGCTACATGTCAAATTGTTGTTCTATAGTTTTCCTAACTTGACAAAAGATGCCGCCACATGTGCTTATAATGTACGGTTCAAATCGCGGGTAGTTAAATATTTATCATAAGACGTAATTCCAGATATAAACGAGTGTGCAGAAGCGATAGACGACTTGTGTCTAGGAGAAAACACAGTGTGTCACAACACGAAGGGTTCATTCAAGTGCCTACCCATCAAGAAGAGAGACGTTAGTCGCTCCTGTCCGCCTGGCTTCAAGAGGAACGTGCTCAACCAAGTTTGTGATGGTATAGTATACTTTATGTCTTCATTTTGTCCATACATTTCAATATTGTTTTATTAATTAAGCTCACACCTTCATGAGGTGTTATGAGACCCACTTTTAATATGGCAGGGTGGTGAATCCATCACTGTCTCAGGCACTATAGGTCTCTGAATGTATTCCCAAGTGTAGGCAAGCTTCATTCTTGTTATTTTCTTAGCGTACCATGTAGGGAAGATGAAGCAGTATGAAGATTATTCTGATACCAAAATGACTTGAGCTATGATTGCCTTTACTTGCTGGAGACGTTTGTTTTTACAACTCTCAAAATGGTTTGATTGCAGATATAAACGAATGCCAGCTACCGCGGCCGCCGTGTCCTAAATACCTGTGTGAGAACACGATAGGAGGGTATAAGTGCGGTGGGAAGCCTGGCAAACCCTTCGAAGAGGCAGCCCCGGGGGCCGACCCGATGGCTCCAGAGCCTTCTTCGACTGAGGCTCCAAGGAATGACATCTGCCCACCTGGCTTTAGGGCTGGAGCCGACGACGAGTGCATTGGTAAGCTTTTTTCAATTATCATTAAAAAAAGAAAGGTAAAGAAAGACTGGAGGTTTTTCTTTAAACTTACAATTCCAATTTTGAAAAAGAGATTTCGTTGAAATTACATTCAGCTATTTTCTGACCTCCGCATTACAAATCGTGTTCGAATAGAAGATGCACCTTCAAATCCACAGTCAGTTTATCAGTCAATTTAAACGAATTAAAAAATGTGTTCACGCTATCCCAGGACCCTTTCAGGTCTGGTAACTTAAGATGATTTTGTTCCGACTTAAGGCTTAAAAATTTATTCTCATCAAGACAGTATGTCACTTACATGAGATAATATGGTTAATAAAAACATTATACAAAATGTTAGCCAAATGAGGGTACATTTCATTTAAAACCGATTGAATGCGGAGTTGCTCAACAATGCATGACGTATGGTCCAAGTTAGAAACACATTTTATTATATTATTTGAAATATAAATATTATTTCACTAGTGACTCATCGTTACAAATGTGTGATTTCAGTTTAGTTATAAAAATATTGAACGTCTTCGCATTCTTTATTTCATTGGGTAATTTGTTATATAATTGTGCTCCCGCAAATGTAATGTTATTTTTGCCGTAATTGGTTCTGGCGCGTGGTAAGACTAGATGATTAGCCCGGCGACTTCCGACACGTAAGCCAATTGCCGACCCAGGCTCAATACAAACGTCTTTAAATGTCTTTGCATTTACTTTACCTAACCATTTTCCATATTATGTTGCTCTGTGTGTAGACATCGAAGAGTGCGAGGAGCGTCTGGACGACTGCCAGCGTCTGTCGCAGCACTGCATCAACACGCACGGCGGGTTCTTCTGTCAGGATCACGTGTCCAAGCGGTGTGCACCCGGCTTTGTTGTCAACTCCGCAACTGGCGTCTGTCAAGGTAACCATCTGCCTTCAAGTTCGCAAGACATAATATAAAGTTGCTTGTTTCACATGACCGTGACTACATATCTATTACCCTAGCTTACCTAGGCGCTTCTTTTTCCTTTTGCTCTTTTGCCCATACTATTACTATATGTGATCTATATTTATCTACTTTTGTAGCATTAGGAGCTGAAAAGGTATACACTAGCATAAAACTACTCATAGGTAGCCTTTTTTATAAGTATTTATATATTCTTCTAGAGGTACACTCGAAGTCTTCAGTCATGCAGCTCCGAATTTCAATTAGTTACCTCTTACGGCTAAAGGAAAGTAAATTGAGTGCTTTAGATCAAATTACCATAAAAATATACTTACGAGTTATTTTGAATTTACAGACATCGACGAATGCGAAGATTCAGAACCGTGCAAGCGTTCCGAAGTTTGCATCAATCTACCAGGGGCTTATAACTGCAGGTCCAAGATCAGCACGTTACCCAAGTATGTATTTTATGGTTATACCTCAAGTAAGTATGATACAGAGTATATAAATAAGCTTCGGCTACAATAATTATCATTTTTGAAAATTATCTTAACTCTGGCAAATATATTCTGAGGTTATACTAGGCATTTAAAAAAATATAATAAGAGATTACAGCGTTGATTTCAGGGTGAAATTCATTTATTTGAATCCATATTATAGCTATAAGCTACTTACACTTATAGGAATGGGAAATAATAATGTGTAACGAATGCCCTTTTCAGACTGTCGACAAAAAAATGCCAAGAAGGGACCAGACTGAGGCCAGGAGGTTCTGCTTGTGAAGGTAAAGTATATACGTAACATGAATTCTGTATATTTACTTGCGTCGAACAAACCACAGCTCTTCTCATATTATGGACAGATTTACAGATTAGGTAAAAGACGATTAATGGCAGGATTACTCTTATTACAGATATCGACGAATGTCGTGAAGGCACCCATCTCTGCGACCAGTTCCAGAATTGTATCAACACATTCGGTGCTCACGAATGTCGCTGCAAAAATGGATTTGAACTTGACTCCTCTTCGGGATCGTGTGTTGGTAAGAACTTAGTCTAATATGACTGCCTCGCTGGTCTAGTGATCGTAAGAGGAAAACCAGTACCTGGGTTCGATACCTAGGTCAGACAATGTGTTATTTCCAAGGGTAATTTCCCAGTAGTATGGATTAATGGCAATAGACTCGCCTCTTATTATAACACTCACTAACCCTTTGGGAAATATATTAGGAGTATGTGATGAATTGTAATATATCAGTGATATGAATCTTATTCAAATTAGTTTGTAATTATTGTCTTGCATTAAGTTTGGTTTATTTGCGATAAATATCGTAACGTTTATGTGATGGTAGTTTTTACGTTGATATCCCCTTGTGCAGATATAGACGAATGTGCCCTGAAATTGGATAACTGCTCCCCTGGTTTGCACTGTGTAAATGCGCTGGGCTCGTTCTCGTGCTCGCGGCAAGCGGCCACCACCTCGACCACACCTGCACCACCTGCCTATGATTACGAATACTATGATTCTGAGTGAGTATCTTTATGGTGTTCGGATGAAGTTTTGATATGAGAACTAAATGCATTGATATTATTTAGAAAAAGCTTTTCAGAGAACTACTAACCCACAACATTACTATGTAAGCGTAATAGTTAGCAAAATTGGTTCGGCGGTTTAACTGAGAATATGTAGCAAACAAACAGGTTTGTTTTACCCAAAAGCTTCTTAAATGTGCATTTGCTTGCATGTCAGTTTTCAGATGAGGTCATCTGGAAACTGACCGACACGACACAATTAGCGATCGAATGAATGTATTTATGTCTATTCCACTTATTTTGTCCGTTACCTTCACATTATCTTTTCTTGCAATAATGAATGCCATTTTTTCCAGAGAAGAAAACTCAACCGATGAAGAGAGAAGACCTGAAATTCCACCACCAACTCGGCTACCAGTCCCTACGTCCCCTCCTACAACTTCCACCACGACCAGAAAACCCACCACTCCGTCCATAATCACAGCCCGACCTACTCGCCGGTACCCTGACATATACCATTATTACTCCACCTCATCCACTACCAGAAGACCACAATACACTCCTCCGAGACCTGACTATTCAAATGTAAGACCTGGAGATTCAGATGGAAATGAAGAAGAACCTCCAACGAGGCCGACCAGTCCAGCAACGACGCCAAGATCCGAATACCCCAGGCCAACGGCAACTACGAGACCACAGTCAAATCCACGACCAGTTAGTCCGGAGGAATATCCAACATCAAATTCACGTGGAAGACCGACCTACCCTGGTAGTCAACCAGATGACTCAAGAAGACCGGAATATACCCCGAGTAGACCAGAATCTACTTCCAGAAGACCAAGTACTTCCCGTAGAACAGAAGCACCGCCTCGGAGGACAGAAATGCCACCGACTACACCGAAGGCATCTGACAATGACATCGATTCCCCCTTCAACCCTGATGAAGTGCACTGTCTAAATGGATTTGAAAAAGACGAACAGGGTAATTGTGTTGGTAAGTATCAATTGGAATATTCACAATAGTTATGTATCTAAGAATATGTCAAGGTATCCTGATGAGGTTGGCAGAAATGTTAATATACCTACTTGTATTAATTGCAACAGTGTTTTGAGTAAATATGTGTTGTTTTATGGGTAAATTTGTTAGGTAACTTTGTCAAAAGCATGGCAACAATTCTCATCTATTTGGGACATAAATGAGTATGATTTTGATATTATTCTCCAGATGTTAACGAGTGTGAAACTGGGCATCACCTGTGCAGCAATTTAGAAGTCTGCTCCAATAGACGAGGAGGGTATTCCTGTGAATGTATCACTGGGTTCGTTCGGGACGCCGAAGGCTGGTGTGCTGTCATCACCACCCCCTCTACCAGTTCCACCACTAGTACTACCCCTCGAATCACCAGTACTAGTACAACTTCCAGACCTACTACCCTTAGACCTACTACTCCGAGACCTACTACTCCGAGATCTACTACTCCAAGACTCACTCCCAGACCTACTACTCCTAGATACACTACTCCTAGATCTACTACTCCTAGACTCACTACTCCGAGGCTCACTACGTCTAGAACCACTAGTGCAACTGAAAGCAATTCTGGTGAGTATAAGTTTTTATTCAAATGTTGATATATAAATTACTTTCTGTTCTTAATAAGCAAAGAAGGCTTTCCGGATAAGATTTCTGTTTTGATATTTGATGACTCGCCTCTAAAGGAGTTCTTGTTAAACGTCACTCCGTAATCAGTGTCTATATGCTCAGCACTGGTAATCAAAATGTACGTATAAAGAAAGACTGTTTGCCACATATTACTTACCGTCGTTAATATCTCTTTCGCTTCCTTCACTTTAAGGCATATTTTCTATTCATTATACGTATTTCGGCTACGAGAGATCCAGATTGGCCTTTCAAAAAATACTTTGATTTTGTTCGTGCCCTTGCATTCTTTGTATTCTTATTTTCTTCTGTTCAGTGTCAAGCCCAGAATGGCCGTATACGCCGACAAGGTCTGGTCCACGGTACCCCCCTATCATATGTGAACTTGGGTACACTTTTGACAATGCTCTTGGCAAGTGTGTTGGTAAGTTTTTGTTTAACATTTTCGTGAATTTTTTGGGTCTGTATGTCCAAACTAAAAATGTCGCAATTTCCCCCAGATGCCTCATATATTCGAAATGTGTACTTTAATCTTACGAAGGCGAGTAAGACTCAATAGGTACTTACTGAAATAGACATACAATGTGCATATGATCAATATTTCTGTGTGCGTTAATTCGAAAAACGTTCACACAAGCAACACGTGTGCCACACCACCCACAAATAAGACCAGCCTTCCTTCGTGACATAGAACAACTTTACAGCCTAATAATAAACCAGTTTGCGTTATATTGTATTGATGCAGATATAGATGAATGCACCACGAATACGGCGACATGTGATGTGAACGAGGACTGTGTCAACGTGGAGGGTGGCTTCCGATGCGTTTGCGGCCGCCGGTGCCGCGGTGAAGGCGAACCCACCTATGAGTATAGTAAGGCATTTCACATTGATATAGAGGAACGTTATGGACTTTTACTGGGTAAAACACATGTGCCTGGAAATAATTTAATACGCCGAATTTTGGAATTCAGCCACAACGTCCACAACCTGCCTCCGAAAAGTATCAACACAGTTCCAGTCATATTAATTTAAACATTGGGGAACGAGTCCTTCAATAGTTACCATACCAGACTCCTCAGGGAGTTCTGGAAACTTCAATCTCTATCTTCAATTAAAATCTTTGGCCGCAGAATCAATTGGACAGGACATGACGCGTAACTATAACATCAATTTACTTCGGTAACTTTTAATAATCTATAGAACATAGTTTTTTGGCGGCGAAATATTATCAACAGTTTCGAAAGTAACACGATCATATGAAAAACGTAGGCATCCGTGTATAAGCTAAAAATCATTTCAGCACCGTCCCCTCCAGCGCGACCCACAGCGCCTACCAGCCCCAGTGGCTCCAGTGGTCCCAGTAGCTCCTCTGACTCGGTGATCACCGTGGGGGCCCAGTACGGCCAGCGGGGGCCCTGGTCCCCCAGGCCCACCTACTCACGAACACCCGACGTGGGGGCCATCGTCACATCCTGTCCTTGGGGATATAAACTCACGCCGGATAAACGATGTTATGGTGAGTCCTTCTATATATATACTCTTCCCCTATCCTTGTAATCATCCACATTCATATGTTACATATGTTTTTCTTTCAGTCATCACCTTTGTTATCTCTACTTTTTCACTTTACTCCTAGCTATCGCATGTTTCACACAGTCAAATCCAGCGTTTTTAGGTCTTTAGCAACTCTGATACTCATTTACAAAAAATATTTCTGGACCAGTCTTGTTGCTCAAAGTATATTTCGGTAAACAAACACAAATTCCTCAGTAAAATCGCGAGGAAACAATTAAATACCCACTTCGTCAGAACTCGTGGATAAGTGGGTATTTGAGACCGGATCTTTTTTCTTGGAAGGCGTGAAGAAGAGACTTGATGGTTTTATTGCAGACATAGACGAGTGTGCAAAGAATACGTCAGAATGTGGTCCGATGCAGAAGTGCGAGAACTTCTACGGAGGCTACTCGTGCCAGTGTCCCGCCGGCCACAGGCTGGTGGGCCAGAATGGCTGCGAGGACATCGACGAGTGTATGCATGGCAATGTGAGTAGTTTTTACACCAGTTGACTTATGAACACACTGTAAATTATCTAAGAAATAAAAAACTTTATAATAGTTTAACCTAACTTTAGTAACGGCCGTTTTCAACTGTCAATTAGGTGACAAAATATAGAAAATCTTTCAATCTTTCATTCATACATATAAATTAATCGCTAGTTAGTATTATTTTGAAATTGATGGTATGGATAGATAAAAATTGACAGATAACTAGGGATAGCAATCCATCTGTAAACTTTGGTAGGTTATTTAAACGGCCGTCAATCACGATAGTACAATAAATGTAGGGGTAGTTCGATAAAAAACATTATGACACTACTCAAATATTGGGTAAAAAGGAACAAACTTAAAACGGGCAGGCTTACATTTCCATGTGATGTTATTGTTCTATCCTAGAAAAATAATGTATCTTCCAGCCCTGCTCATACATAGCAGAATGCGTAAACACAGTGGGATCGTACCATTGTGTGTGCGGCGAAGGATTCCGCAACGCCGTGTCCAACGACAAGGTGTGCGTGGACGTGGACGAGTGTGCCGACACGCCTCACGTGTGCGAGCAGGGCTGCTCCAACGTGTGGGGCAGCTACCGGTGTTACTGCCAGCGCGGGTACCGCCTCCACTCCGACAATAGGTGAGGACACCACTTTTGAAGCTTACACACATTCATATGACAAGAGAGTGATCATACTTCCAGATGGTCAGGGGAACTGCAGCAGTAGGTTGTGTTGATTATAATTTAGCAAGTAAATCTATGCATGCATGTAGCGAGTGAAGATGCGTAGTAATCATTTGGTCAAATTCAATTGATTCATCATTAAATTGGTCGCATTTCTTGAAATGATCTATATTTTTTTTCATTCTCGAGTATTTTACGAAATTGTCAAATCTACAATATGGTCACGATACTTGGGTACATTATTTTAACAATCGTGATAAGCTTCTTTTTGGCACAACTATGGACGCAATAAAGGTCTCCTCCCTCTCTTCGTTCCGAACATGGTCGAAGGCCCGAAGCTTAACACTATGAACACCAGTACGATGTATGTATGTGTCGGTCAGGACGTGTGTGGACGTGGACGAGTGCGCGGAGTGGGCGGCGGCGCGGCACCGCGGCCACATCTGCGGCGGCGAGTGCGTCAACGAGCCCGGCTCCTACCGCTGCGCCTGCCCGGCGGGGTACCGCCTCTCGCACGACGAACGCAGCTGCATCGGTAACATCACACCTTCTATTTAGAACACTTTAAACTTACTTGATTAAATCCAAGCCAAATAGGAATAAACTCTTGCCCCCTTTCAAACCGCGGTCTAAGAAAATATTTGATTTAAAACTTGTTCCATCTCTTTTTAGTCCGAGTTTGGTGAAGTTTGGGCTAGTGCAGGTTTAAATCATGTTTTGTAATAATAAGAGACAGTCTTTAGTTCCTGACATAATAATGCACGAAAGGCACACTCCGAACAATAAATAGGCTCCGAGGTAAGACTCCAAGAGACCTAATTGATTTGGAACATAAAAAATACTTAACCCAGCTTAGTGGCCGGGTATAGGTAAATGGGACTTGCAAATGCCTATGACGATGAACTGCTTGCTGGAGTTTGTGCTACAGACGGACTCAAAGCACGAATGCTTTTTCAAAGAGTTCCGGTAACCTTTATTTTTGGCGAGAAGAATCACCTACGAAATCGAGCCGTAATCTCCTAATTCCTTTAGGCGTATACAGCTGTCAGAGCTATGAGCGCTTAGCGAAAATAGTGGGGGTAGCTGCACATGTATTTCTTCGCTTCGCGCCATACAGACAGACTAATAAAATGACTACTACGCACTAACTCGTGACAGCAACTTTGATATGTTTTTGTACCACAGATATAGACGAGTGCGAGACGGGTGAAGCGAGCTGCGCGCGGTCGTCTGACCCCGGCGAGGTGTGCCAGAACACGCGCGGCGGGTTCCACTGCCACCGCATACAGTGCCCGCCCGGGTACCGCCTCGAGGCCAAGCAGTCAGTACACTTTACAGATACTAGGCTATAGCAGGCGGGTACCACGGATACAGTACTCTATTCTTGCACTTAAGGGGCAACACGGGTAGATGTTGAGGGGGAGGTTTTTGTATGTGCTGTATCGTGTCTGCCTGCCATCCGATCAGTACTTGATAAATACCTACCTACTAAGTATTCATTATTGTTTTGGCTAACATACCTAGTATTACCTGCCTACTATAAATACATTATACAGGGGGTAGACACATATCAATTTAAGTCTATAAAAAAATCACATCAAATATATGCCGTCGTATGTTCCGCATCGAATCCAATAAACATCGAACTTTTAATAAGTCCACGCTTAACTACGAAATTGAATAACAAAGTAAAAAAGAACGAAAAATGCTCAGGGATGTTTTTTTATTATTTTTTAATTAACATGTACCACCTACCTTGTGCTTAAAAAGTGTACACATATATATTAAATGTCCGTCCATCAGTCGGTGCACGCGCATCCGCCGCACGTGTCCGGTGGCGGACTGGCCGTGCTTGCAGCAGCCGAGCGCTTACAGCTACAACTTCATCACATTCGTCGCCAACATATATCTACCTTCGGGAAGCGTGAGTATACAAACTGGTTACTTCCAAACTGGCTTTACCTCACTGAGGGGCGGATTTCCCTATAGGCCGAGTAGGCCCGGGCCTAGGGCGGCAAAATTTAGGCGTGTTTTTTTTTTCGTAGTTACTACGCGTGGTAAGAATCATTATCTGAAATACTGATGGACATAATTAAATCATTTACTTACTATAATTTTTTTTTTCATTTTTATTTAATTTCTATACTTGATTAAATTTTGCATGTAAAGCATGCAGCACATAGGGGGGGGGGGCAATCTTTCCTAGACCTAGGACAGCCAACATATCAAATCCGCCCCTGAACTCACTATAGTCACAAACAAAAGTACGTTTAGCTACCTACTATGTAAATAACGAAAGAAACCAGAAATAACCTTGACGCGAAATCAAATTGCACACGATTAGAGCAAAACAAAATGTTATAGCCTATTTAATACAAACATGCCGAGCTTTATGGTGAAGGGAAACATCGTGAGGAAAACCTGCATATGTCTGAGAAGTTATTCAAAGAAGTATGTATAGTGCCTGAGGCGGCGATAGACACCCTGTGTCACGTTGGCACTTATAATCATCGATGACAAATTAGCCGTGGTGGCTGTGGGTTTAAGTACTCGCCTGCTATGCAAGCGAATCCCAGCGTACCAACGTGTTGTACTAAAAAACTTACGTGCAGTGATTTCACGTGCTTTGCGGTGAAGGAAAATATCATGAGGAATCCCAAATGTCAGAGAATTCAAAGACGCATGTATAGCGCCTGTGAATGCGATACACTCACCATCCGTCAACGTTGGCATTTAATCATCTTCGGTGTAAAGTGGGTATTGTTTTTACACCTCTGCCTACCCCTTGGGGGAATAAAGCTGTGAGCATATGTATGTATGTTTGTAATTGTTAGGTGGATCTATTCACGATGCACGGTCCGTCGTGGCGCGAGGCGGTGGTGAGCTTCGAGATGCGAATGGTGGACGTACAGGCCTCACCCGGCACCAAGCCTGCTGAACTACGCTGCTTTGAGTCAGTATTTACATAACGATCTAACTTATATATACACCTACCTAGCTATCTATCTATAACCTATGTATCTATACATACCGATAAATAAAATTGAGGTGTCTGTTTGTAATTCCAAAATAACAGCTTTTTACTAAATGCATATGAAAGTATACACGCTACTGACACTAAAAAACCAAGTTTTAAATGTTTATCTGTCTGTCTGTCTGTTTGTTCCGGGTAAACTCTGAAACGGCTGGACCGATTTTAACGGGACTATCACTGGCAGGTAGCTGATGTTTCAAGGAGTAACTAAGGCTGCTTTTATTTATTCATAATATAAGGGCTCCGCGACGTGAAGTATGAAACTAAATCTACGCGGGTGAAACTGCGGGGCACAGCTAGTTTTAAATAAAATTATCCTATGTCACTCCTTGAAACATCAGCTATCTGCCAGTGAAAGTCCCGTTTAAATCCATCCAGCCGTTTACGCGTGATGCCGTGACCGAGAGAAATGGGGATTCATTTTTATATATACAGATTATTTGTTAGCGATCGGAATGTTTGAATATACGTTTTTATCACTATTCTAATTTTATATTTTAAATTCATGTAAACATGCTTAGAAAAACTACGGCACGTGTTCTTCTTTCTTTACCATATATATATTAATACATTATAATCTTGCAGCATGCGTCCAAGCGGCAACATATGCGTGGTATCATTGCTGTGCTCGCTGGAAGGGCCTCAGGTGGCGGAGCTGGAGCTCTCCATGTCGCTGTACACCCGCGGACAGTTCGCAGGCAACGCCGTAGCAAGACTAATAGTCATCGTGTCACAGTACGACTTCTAAACACCCACATCATTGTTAGTACATATATTTATTTATTTAAGTAGGACTTGTAGTTTAGGTAAATCGACAGAAGCAGGTTAAATCGCCATAGGTACAGTCAGAATCAAAATGAGAACAAAATTAAAAAATAATGGTGATATTACGCGAAAACAACTGAACTAATTTAAAAAAAATAGAATTCTTAGTAAAAAAAATATCTATTAGTCAAAAAATGCAAAATAGGCCGCAGTTAATTCCAAAACGTATGCAAGCAAGAACTACAACTTCAACGGCATTCAAACCGATTTTGATAGCGTCTATAGGCCATGGGTACACATCAGGTCAACATCCACGGGTAACCGCTTATCACCAGGCATATGTGTCTGTTTAATTCTAAGTGAAGATACTTTGTATCCTTTTATAAATAAAATAATACATTAAATTGGAATATATCTTTTTAATTGTATTAAGCACAAGCGTTTACACTCTGTTAAGTGACAGCACATTTATATGACACAGTAAAAACAAATTCCTTCTTCATACACTAAGCCAACAGATTTTGATGTTCGTGAAAAACCGAGGTCTTTAGACACATTCTCCAAAAAAATTTACATATAGAGAAACACGATACCTTTGGCTAGACATCGTTGACCGACTATATGTCATAAGAATATGTTTATACTTATACTTAGGATAGTGCAGTCACGAATAAGATGTCGCATCACATATATACTCTACATCATCATCTCCCTGGCCTTAATCCCATGTATTTGGGGTCGGCACTTGGTTCAACCCGATGTGGCTGATCACCTGATTTTTATACGAAGCGCAGTCGCTTCGTATATAGTCCATCTGACCTTCGCAACCCCTTTTTCGAGGAAAATCGGCAATCTGGGTTAAACCAGTTGTCAGACTCTCTTTGGCCTCTGACTGACCTGTAACGATTGCCAAAGATGTTTAATTGGCAACCGGGACAGCTTAACGTGCTCTCCGAGGCACGGAGGGAACTCGGGCGGTCACCCATCCAACTACTGGCTAGGCGTATGGTTGCTTAACTTCGCTGATCGAATGATATGCGCAATAGCAACTGTGCCACGAGCTCCTCATATACATATATACTCTACATATACCTAGATATATTATGTCTAGACAACAGTTGCAAAACAATGTACACGTATCACTATTACGCCCTGGTCCCCTGGTACACTCCTCCCAACGATCCAACATATAAAAACATCTTATATCATAGTTTGGGGTCTTTTTTACGAGTACTATATCTAAGTCGCATAAAGCATATAAAAAAATTATATAATTAATGAATTCTGATTGAAAAATATGTCACGTCAACAATATCATAATTTTTAACAAAATATATAATAAACTGTATCTCTGTCCAAACTTTTCAAACAAATTTAATTTTACCAATATAAAATCTATAAAGCTTGAAATTCGTACCAATAATTAAAAAAGTAAAATAATTAATTAACCGATTATCTAGCATAAATGTTTGTCCGAACACAAATACATATCAAATAAGTAAATAAATTTTTAGATGGTCACACAACGCATGTAATTTACAGTGTGTGTGATCAAAATATTAAACATTTTATAAAATAAAAATATACTTACTGCATATTATCATTAAAAACATTGACAACGAAATTTTGAAAATCACAGTGAAGAAATGCAGTCATATGATTATTTAAACATATTCATAATCATTATTCAATACAAAAACTAGTTTTACAGAAATAGGCAATACCTGTATTGAGTTATTATGTCTGATATTTGTAAGGTTTTTTTAAAAATTTACCAAAAAATCCTTATAAAAGGATTTACACAACACAAATAGTTATAGATATTATTTCAATAACAAATCTGGCCACATTTTAAACAAAAATACTTCAATAAACTGCATTTCCCAAATCAAATTCATCACTAACCAACAAATAAGTTCAAAACTCAACTATTATTTATTGTTATTATTAAAATAAATGTTATCACTCCTTCAAGCTGCCCAATCCTGAAGCGTATATAATGCTAACTATTACATTCATTACACTGTACTTACAATCAAAATTAACATTAATATGGTATCAGACTATTATATAAACTTTATAATATATCTTTATCTGTGCCGTCGTAAAAACGACTTTATAGACAGCAACAAAAAGCTGTGTCTACATTAAACATTTTAAGAACATATTCGGATAAGAACATTGCAGGAAAGATATTTGTATATACCTAGATTATATGTTTACGTAACTAGATGTATATAAATACCAACTGTCTGTCTGTAACATTGTAATATAAAAGAAATATTACGATAAAAGAGACAAGTAAAGAATCGCAAAAACTTGGAAGATGAATAAATAGCCTAAATAATTGTAAGTACAGTACAAAAAAAACATTATGTACAGTTTGAGACAGCAATCTTAACCCACGTTTAACAGTAAGTAAAGTAAGAACGCAGGACAGTCACGTACACACGGCTAAACATCAAGCAACCTTTATAATAATAAACCGCGCACTCTCCGCATTCAACACTTTCCTGGATAATCACCCTGATGTGATTTGTTTGCGGATGAATGGAAGGATATTTTGTCTGTATGTTTGGAGTTTTAGGAGGCTGCATGAAAGTTTTCCTTTTTTCCCTTTAGTTTAAGTGGCTTCAAGCCGTTCTATAAGGTTAATAAATAATTAAATAAAAAAATAAAAAAAGAAGTGTATTATTCCGGTAAGCAACGCCCTAACTACGAACAGTATATAAATCGTTTGAAATGACACATTCACACAGACATCAAATAATGCAAATTGAAGTTTTATATGGTTTTCTCATACATGCCATTGTCAGAGCTAGACCAAATTGAATTGGGACCACGCAGAAGGCACCAAATTTCAATGAAAAAATAATCTTCAAAATTGGCTCAATAAATCTAAATTTTAGAGGTCACAAACATGAAAATACAGAATTGAACCTACTCCTTTTTGTAGTCGGTAAAAAGGAGACTCCGTAGTGTAATAGGTACTTGCTTATTGTTACTCTGGCTTGATGTGTAGCCGGCGTACACCGGTGTTACCTAGCAAAGCACGTACAAATTTGATATGACACTAAATTCGTACAGTTGCGTACATATGGAACTATTATAGGCATTGGCTCGGTTGCATAGGATTCTATTGATTATCTTAAACTCGCCATTCTAATGATATAGAAAAATCAACCTTATCCGTTAATACAATTCAGATTGGTTAATGTGAATTGTATTGTAATAGACCTTACATTAGTGTAATAAGGTTAATTTTTCTATAACAAAACTAAACATCAAAAAGTAGTACCACCCTGTAGTTATTGTAACCTATGAAAATATCGAAATCCCCACGAATTAGTTTCTACGAGATTCATTTTCAATACTAAACCCCCACATCACAAAACATCGCCTGAAATAATATAACTATCACTTTTTGTAATACGGTTTCAACACGTATGAACCCGGACGTAAATTTTACTCCGACTGTAGTCTAGTCTTGGTTTATACCATGTTTTGTGATAAGGGAGTAAGGGTTTAAGGAACTTCTTAAAACATCATAGATATCTATAAGTTCTGTGCTAATTTACAAAAGTGGAAACGTCAGTTTGTTTATTCTTATCTTCTACTAAAATCTCGCTTCTTATCCATCTGAATTCGCGGGAATGATACTAGTTAGGATGTGAAAGCGCAAGACAAACTAACAGGGACTTTTATTAGTAGATTATGTAAAGAGTAGGTTAGTCGAATGTTCATGTATTGTTTTATAGCAAGTACAGTCACGGCAAACACACTAACTATGAATTGCTATAATAAAATGCTTAATTACAACATTAATGGCAAGATTGTTATATAAGTGCAAATTGCTTGCTCTATTGATTGTTTTTTAAAAACATTTTTTTTTAATATTCAGATTATATTTTCTCTAAACACATAGAAATGACTTCAGATAAATATTTTTTACCAAATCTCTGTATATTTATCTATAAAAGTGTTTCACCTTGACTATACATAGTTTGTGACTACTTTAGAATTTTACTTTATCTTCTTAACATTGAATGTAATCTAAAACTAATTTCAACATTTACTTAAATTTTACGTTTAAAAAAAAAGTGACATCAAATATTAACTAAGTGACTGTTGTACGCGATGATACTTAATGAAGAAATATAACGTAAGAATTCCGCACAATTCGCGTGACTTATCGCACTTATCCGTATTCGTCGCGGAGTTAGTATCGATTTATGTCATTTTAAACACTTCTAAGTGGCTTTATTTCTTCAAAAACCGAAACGCAAACGCGTTAGTTTCAATTACCGAATAAATACCCGTAGTTTAGGTTTTAATATGGACTATATCTTGACGTATTTTCCTCATTTGTATCGGAACGTAAAATATCCTACACTCGCCACTAGGGACTTTGACGTTCCCATGTAAAAGGGGGAAATCCGGAATCGATATATTCAACATTTGAAAAGCTACACTTGGGGTACACTACTCCTATCACGAGCTTTCCACCATTTTCCTTATCTATACTCGTTAGCGTCTGTGAGAAATTGTACAGCGCCTCCTAGCGGTGACGTGTCCTAAAAATATTGTCGGTGACGCTAGCGACTATAGATTACGAAAACAGTGCAAAACTCGCAATAAGGGTAAGATGCAATTCCGGTAACGCGGTAAGCGCATATTAGTTTTCGCTTCGTATTGTAAAAAAACAAATTAGACATATTTATAATTTATGGACCATTTGTTTTGAATAAGTTACGTGTCGAATAAGAAACGTGCATTATCTGTTTATCACGCGTATCGTTAGAAGTCTGAAATCAACAAACATATTGCACAGCGAAAAATATATATATTACATTGCAGAAATACTGTATTTGATACGAATGTTAATAAAACCCAGCTTATTTTTTTAAGTGTAAATAATAAGTAATGTAGGATGCACACAAATTAGTAACTATAATATTAAAATAAACAAATGGAAAACAAAGCACGCTTATAATTGTATCAGATTTATAAGCGATCTTATGTTATAAACAATAGTTTAAAGGTCTCTGTAACATAAAGTTAAATGATGACTTTCAAACTAGGAAGCTCAATAAAAGCTTAAGAAAATGGCATTTTATAATCACTTATATTAACACCTACTATATAGTAATAACCTACAAAAATATTTCTTCTTATAATTATGTTGATCAAATGATTTATAATAGACATCTGCACATGAAATAAGCATTAACATTAAACGTATTAAATTTAAATTCAATTATAAACAAATGGAAAACAATGATAACAATATTAAATATATGATTTTAGGGAAGTAATAAGCCAACTAATCACGTAATATAAGATTTAAATAAAAATGTTATTCTTATCTGTATCTAATGAGATTATAGACACGTGCCGTATGGCGTCAACAATACAACACTTAAACACACATCTATACATCGAGGTCGTTGATCGATGTCTTTACAAATGTCCTATGGCTTTGTTTAATTTATTACATTTGATATGAGGTCAATTAAAAAGTTCAGTCGATTAATAAAAATAATAAGCACCTAAACACACCGATCAACGTGTTTACAACACCGCAACGTGCTACGCACATTTATATTAAACGATTATTAAACATACAGCGAGCGAATAATCGATATAATCGTTCACGACTATCGATTAACCACCGAGGTGATTCACGAAGATCATTTCTTTTTGACAGTGGAAGTGCTCGCGCAACTACTCGACCGCGTTTGGATGCCATCCTTTTTCAGTAAGCTTACACCGAACGCGGGGCATTTTTTGCGTAACGCCTTAATTTTATATAATTTATTTCCCTGCGAATTGTTTGTTTCGTCGAAGTTATCGGGTGTGACGTCAGCGGTGATCACAGAGTTAGATAGGCAATCCATCGGTTCCGGACTGTTGGACTTGTCTCGTTTCCGTCGGAACCTGAAGGGAGTCTCGAGCGAGTCAGCCGATATGTTAGTGACGTTGGTGTCACTCGACGACAGCTCCTGACTAGACTCCAGCCCTCCCTTCGCAAGTGTATTTTTCGGAAGTTTCTTACGTGAATTAGAGTTAGACCGCACTATTAATTTCTTACGCGTATTCACGTTATTAGCTGGGGTTTTGTTTTGCGTTACAGCTTTTAAGTTAGGCTCAGAAGGCAGGCGTTTGCCATTCAAATGACAGTTCTCTGTCAAAGCTGATAGAGTTGAATTGACATTGCTTAGTGTGTTGGCAACTGAGGTATCGTTGGATGTGATTTTGGTGACGACAGTTTTGCGTGTGAACGTGTATGAGATAGTTGGTCGGGCAAGGTTGGCCCTCTGTCCGTGGAAGCTGCTTTTACCTGTGAACGGCTTGCCCGGGGTCTTAGTGGGTTGGGAGTTGGCACTTCTTGTTGGCGGGAAGGTGGACGTTCTCAACGCGTAGTGCGATTTGAGCGTGGAGTTAATAATCCTTGGTTGTTGTTTTAAGTTGGTGTTGGTAGCGTTCCTGATGTTGTTTGTGGGCAGCATGTAGTTCATTTTGGGCGTGAACACCGTCTTGGTAGGCAGCATGGGTGTAGGCGTCGTCTTGTACTTGCCAATCACTGACGTCACGTTGTTCTCTGCGTCCGTTTCGTTCGCGTTCAACGCGTTTGCATTGTCCAGCTGGATTGGAAAATACACTTTATTATTAGAGGGTGAAGATAGTTTTAACACTATCATCGATCATGGACTACGTTAGAATTATTTCTATATTCGAAAAACTTTAGTAAACTTAATTTTTTATGTGTGCGTTTCCACCAGAGATGTGTCTGTAAAGATGTAATGGCATCATGGCTAAGCGAGGATAGAGAAATGAAGCGATTGTATTGGTTCATAACACACAAATACCTCGCTACGAAACCTCGTATGTCTCGGCTGGAAAAGCACCTTAAAGGGGTTACTATAATTTTGTAAAAAATGCTTTATATCCCTTACCTTAGAGTTCTTATTAGCATGCAGTATAGTCTGCAGCGAAACCGGCTTTTCCACCTTAGTGACTGGGGGTTCTTCTGGCGGCAAGGTGGAGTAGATGCCGCGCGTGCACACTGGGAATGAAGTTATACAATGCCGACGGCGGTACGCCTCGCCTTCTGCGTGCATTCGGGGCTGGACGCTGGAACATTATACACGTATAGTCAGATACAAGGACAGGCTACATATTTTTTTTATACTTCAAAAGTTGCAATCAATGGTTGGTCGTGCTGGTAAGCAGCTACTGCTTCCTATGAACGTGATCAACACCATGTCACTCAAATATTGTCCACCTTATACATAATGATATCACTATGATTGCTCAGCTACAAAATCATCAGATTGAATGTCTGCCCTGACGTGGGAATCGAAGCCGCGACAACAAGGGCAGCAATTAAGTATACTTACTAAGCTAACGGCACCGACATAATGTCAATGTGAAAATATAAAGGTGCTCGTTTCACATCTAAGAGCTAGTAAAATTACAGGTGCCGTCAAGAACTCTGAGCGCTCAGCGAAAATAAGACAGCGCATGTTTTTGTTCGTACTCGCACAAAATAAAAGGTGACTTATGTATGGAGGTTAATATTTTCATTGAATAGAACGTAAATCAATCATAACAAAATGATGATAGAGGCATTTTTTCTAAGTTTGGTACGTACACCTGTATAGTGTAATTGTACTAACTTCTCCAAGAACCACTGCTGGTGTCCGATGACGGATCCAGGCCGACACACGCGCAGCCAGGCGATGGCCTCGCGCGCACCGAACCCGTGGTGCTTCATCATGTAGCACGCGATCAACGTGCCGGTGCGGCCCAGGCCCGCTACACAAATAACAACTATTACTTACCACTTAAGTTAAAGTACATATACATTCAAAATCTAACTTTAAAATTGTCAGAATAACCTGTATAGTTCTGAAGATCTTAAAGTTACATTCTAATCAATAAAACCAGTGAAGATATTTTGATTTTCAATGTGTGAGAGGTGAAAAGATTACAAATGTTATAAAGGTTGCTTTTACTGAAACAAAAATCCCGTTGAGGGACTCTGCAATAACTCATCATAACAAAAATATGCTTAAGCTATAGCATTAAGTCAACATTTGTAAATTTGTACATAAAGAAGAATAGTTTGTACTAATGAGTATTTCTCAAAACTTAAGCTCGGTTATGTCAAACCACGAACCTGAAGGAAAACATCACATACACCAAATCTGAGCAAAAATTAAAAGATGTATGTACCTACATATTGCTTGAGACGGATGGACTTTCCATCTATCACTTTGGTACCATCTGTGACAGGTGGGTGTATCTTACTCGGGGCAGGCGTGAGTTTACGTCATAAAATGTTAAACAAATGATAATCGATTCTAATTATTTCAAGTCTAATTAGAATTTAGAAACACATTATGATAATGGAGAAATTGAGTTAGCATGAGTCACTAAATTAAAGCGAAACTTAATATTCCTAATTAAATATATTATTTTCAATTATATATATTGATAATTTACATTTCTTGTGACACAGTTACTTCAAGTCTGTAAAAAACTTGTTCAAAATGCTGTATCCATCCACGAATTTCACTTAAGGTATGAAAGCTTCTAAAGTATAGTTCCGATATTTGTGTTAAAATAAAAACTACTTTCCGAATTACATGAACTATAAATGCCATATAAATACAAGTCCATACCATAAGCAGACTCAGAGAATTCGTGTCATAAAGATAATTTACTTAAAAGATAAAATAATAGTTTAAAAAAACTAAAAAAACACGCTTTCATAAAAAATCCAACTAAAAATCAGAAAATAAAATTTAATAAATTTGGATAAAGAATATTGTAAATTAGAAATGAATGTACATTTTTGTAAAAAAGCGTGGGGTGTATTCAATGCGCTTTTTAAGATATTATATTATCAAAGTGATGATTTTTCTACTCATTATCTGTCAATAAAATGTTTATAATTATTAACACTATGCACCCCAAATTTATTAAATTTTATTTTCTGATTTTTAGTTGGATTTTTTATGAAAGCGTGTTTTTTTAGTTTTTTTAAACTATTATTTATTTTTCATTTTTTAGTTAATTTTTTTAAACTATATATTATTTAGTTCGATTGGCTAACTATCAACCGCCCTCAATACCACAAACCGCCCGCACTAGCTCTATCTCTCTTACTCGCATGCAAAGGATGCGGAAAGAAATTAATTAATCCTGGCGAATCTAATTAGGATAATCGGATGCTTCGATCGGATTATTGCATTGTCATCGACTTTTGACAGGTGTGCAAAGTTTTAATTAAATCTGATCGTTCAAAGTAGGACAAAATCGAGCTCAAAGGGGTCGGTTACATACATACATACAGGTGAAGCTAATAAAAGCGTGTTAAAAATTCTGATTGTTTGAACTAACCTTTACAATGCACAGCGACTGCTCCTTTCGCGGCTTCCGATATCCTTATGAACCTGTTCACGATCAGATCTGAAGGCACCGATCCGTCCACGAAGAACAGCTCTCTGTGCTCAAACCCGTGTGCGGTGAACTGTCGTGCGTCGTACGACTTCTTGTTCAGTCGTACGATGGTCGTGACGGAATGTTGTCTGAAGTAGTCATGGTAGTGCTCGGGGCTGTGGAGAGGGTAGCCGCGGTCGAGCCGCGAGCGTTGGTGCGGACCAGAAAACGCCAGCATCTTGCCCGGTACTATCCAGTTCAGGTCACCATTTTCTACTTTCTGTGGAGGGACATTTGCGAATTAAGGAAAGGCTTATAGTAATTTTCCTAATCAAATATTCATAATTCTAGTAGGTGTAATCAGAGGTGTTAATTATAACACCCACTTTACACCAAAGATGATTGAGTGCTAATTAGGTGACTCAATGCAATTTCGTCTCAAATATGTGCTGGTTTCCTTACGTAGTTTTCCTTCACAGCTTTAAGGCTTTTGCAGTTGAGTCATTAGCATATCAGGCCGCTATTCAAACTTCTCGGCAACCGCCGTTGTTGTTTTTTAAATTAGGTATATACATTCTTTAAGTTTGTTTTTGAGCTCGAATAGTGATCGGGTCCCAGAAGATGAGTAGTGGTATTACTGCACCGAATTTTCGCTGAAGAAAAATAGGTGCCAACCTTGTGAAGTTAACGGCGTCAACCATAAAGAAAAATGTAAAGCCTTTCAATTGCATGATAAGCGTAGATCTGTATACGATACCTCATAGAACAGGTACTGCTCAGCATCGAAGTGTTGGAAGTCGAAGAACCTTGCGTCGTGAGCCACCTTGATCCCCCGCAACACGTCCAAGAGGGTGATGTCGAATAGAGGCGGCCCACCGGACGCGTCGCGAAAGTTTAGAAGTGCCCACTCAAACCCATCTGTCATTTGCTTGTACACTGTCTCCGGGTTACCGTCTAGATATATTATCTGGAAAATGAAGGTAAGTCCTTATTAGTATCATTAAAAGACCTGAGATTCTATGGATGACATAACTAGAATGGTAGTGAATACAGATATGACGGCTGATAGAGAAATGAATGAGAAAACATTGCGCCTATAAATACTATAATTTGTATTTTAAGCTTGCTACATTTTTGCATGTTCCCAATGTTACCATAATAAGATACTTAATATGCTCGTTACTAAAAAATGCTAACTGAAAATGAAACTTATGTACCATACTCACGAAGAGAATGTAAAAATAACGAGTGGTTAATAAACGATTACATTACATACATGCGATGCCATGACATGTGCCATTAGGCGTTTCGTATGTTAAGTACGGAATAAATATAGATATTTTATACTGTGGGAAAAAATAGCAGTATTGTAAAGCAGACTGAAAGGCTGTTGGCAAATTGATTGACGGAACGCACTACGCTTATTGATTAGTTCCAATTCTTTGCCTAATTTAGGGCTAGGTCAATGAATAGTGAAATTGTCTTAATCGCGTCTGTATAATTTAGATTTCCACAGCAATTAAAAAGCTTTATGACTAAACAACCGGTTTAAAACTATATTTTTAAATACACATTCGACCTATGTTATAATTGAAGTGACCAAGTACAAATCCCAGCGGGGCCTGTACCAATGAGTTTTTCTAAAAACATATGTACAGTGATTTCACACCACATGCTTTACGGTGAAGGAAAACATCGTGAGGAAACCTGCATATGTCTGAGAAATAATTCAAAGACGTATGTATAGTGCCTAAGACGGCGATGGACTCACTCTCTGTCACGTTGGCACTTAATCATATTCGGCGATATGTGGGTGTTGAAAATTACAACACTTCTGCCTACCCCTTTGGGGAATACAGGCGTGAGCATATGAAGTGACCAAGGTGGACTGATACATGCCTTTACATACGTCGTTGAAGTTTTTAGACATATTCAGTAGGCTCAATAGGTATTCAGGTACGCAACATATTCTCCCTCACTTCTAAATGTCCTCATCTCTACGTATTTTTCCTTCACCGTAAAGACGAACTTTAAAATCTCGAGTAATATAGACCACGTTCTTAATCTATAGATCCCCAAGATAAGTCGATAAGAATGGTTACAAAGCGTTTACCTTAGGGGTCAGTGCAATTCACGTGTCAAGTAGGCGTCACGGTGTCACGCGAAATAAGACCCTAATTGGGGGGGTTACGTGACGAGCTCGCGACGGATGGAACATCCCACGCACACATTATTCTCTACAATACACACAAGGATATCTGATACTATAACACGTACGTGGGATGTGTCACATAATAGTGGATCATTTTAATAAAAGCCAAGACAACTCTTTTGTTACAGAAGTATTGCTTACAAAGGATGTACCAAACTAAAGCTTCTTTGAAGAACGATGGTAATATTTATGATCGGACGAAATTAAGATATAAAATAATGTAACCATTTTAAAAGTATAAGCAAAGCAACCTTCTAAACCTGGTAACATTTATATTATATTAGCTGATGATTTGAAAGTACTTTGTAAGAAGTCTAATGAAAAAGATTTACAGTTTGAGTTCTAAAATTTCAGATTGAAGTTTCAATAAATTTTCAAGTAGCTTTTTAATGTGGATTCGTCCACGTTAATTAAATGAATATATAATGAAAATTCAGTCATTAGTAATAAAAACATGTACAATTCTGGAAAAAGTGTGACACCGGACGCCACCGGTACGTGCTTTTAGTGTTATATTAGGGATAACAATTGCATAACAACTATTCTATTGAGTTGATCACATTTTTATAGATTCACTAGCTGTGCTCCGCGGTTTCACCCGCGTAGATTTAGTTTCATCCTTATTGTCGCGGAACCCTAATATTTTTAATGAATAAAAGTAGCCTAAGTTACTCCTTGGAACATCAGCTACCGCTACAGACAGACAAGGAAAAAGTTTTTTAGTGTCAGTAGCGTGTATACTTTCATTTGCATTTAGTGAAAACCTGGTATTTTGGAATTACAAACGGACACTTCAATTTTATTTATCTGTATAGATTAAAAAAAATAACACTAATTAGACTAATTGTTTTTTTTTTGTTACTACTACTAAGCAAAGTTTGTATGTTGTTAACCAATGGACATCAGATAAATACTCATAAGATTGTATGTACCTGATAGCTCCCAATAAGATATGCTGCGTTAAGTCTAAGGGTCTCATTGTTGCTCGTGTAGAATACGATTTTCTTCTTAGGATTCCTATCCAATTCTCCGTTGAGCTTCTTGCAAAATTGATACAAATGGCACAGGTGATAAGGTCCAAAGTCGAAGTAGAAGTTCTCGTACACGATGTCATCTTCTATGTGGAAATATTTGCTGTTCCGAGTTGGTTTAGGCTTGTACCCAGTCTTAAGTGTTGCGAAGTATAATCTGTCTGGAGAAAAATATATATTTAATTTAATGACTGTCACATTACCGAGGTAGAAGTGAAGAAGATTATAATCAAACACTAGCGGACGTCATGCGGTTTCACCCGCGTAGTTCCCGTTCCCGTGAGAGTACGGGAATTAAATATATCCTATGTTACTCGCTGATGATGTGAGCTATCCATTGCTGAAAGAATTTTCAAGATCGGTCAAGTAGTTTCGGAGCCTATTCAATGCAAACAAACAAACAAAAAAACAATCAAATCTTTCCTCTTTATAATATTAGTATAGATTAGGTGTTCAATTTTGCTTTGAGTAATTGAATTTAATATGTAGTATAGTTTAAGTTAATAAGAATGATACTTAAAAGATTATTACAGCTTATAAAGTCACGATTGAATGCTTAAAATTCTAATATTTATTCTAAAAATAACATAAATTTCGAGTTTCAAAAAATTGTGATAATAATACAAAAAAACCCGTTATTAACTATAAATACATGTAAATATTGTTTACCCTTTATGTAAATGTATGGATTGTATCTATTAGAGAGTGGAACGATAGAAATAGATATGCGACAACAGTCTCGTGCTCATTTCACAGACAGGCGCGTTTGCATTCACTTACTAAATATACGATAATAAAATGGAGAGAATATGACATTTGGCGATATCTACTAATTAGTTAGATCGCAAATAGTGCTATTTATAAGCGTTTTGTGAAGGTATATTAACTTTCAGTATGACGGGCGTGCGAATATATATAAAAATATTTAGAACTAGCTGTGCCCCGCGGTCTCACCCGCATATAGTTAATTTCATGGGTGTCCCGCGGAACCCTTATGTTTTTTCATTTTTGATGAATAAATGTAGCCTAAGTTACCTACTCCTTGAAACATCAGTTACCAGCCAGTGAAAGTCCCGTTAAAATCTGTCCAGCCGTTTCAGAGATAACCCGGAACAAACAGACAGACAGAGAAAATTTTTAAAACTTGGTTTTTTAGTGTCTGTAGCGTGTATACTTTCATATGCATTTAGTGATAAGCTGTAATTACAAACAGACACTTCAATTTTATTTATCTGTATAGATGGATTTGGAACTATAGTGTGGGGTACTATAGGTTTATCTATGGATTTATAAGTAAGTACCTTTAGGTTTATGGTTTTTTTTCCTAACCAATTGTTTGGGAATGTAGAACTTTTAACAATTGCCGCTAGGGGCGCTGTTACGTTCACATAGAAAATGAGCAAAATACTCCATTCCCCTGTTACAAAAAATAGCCTCGGACAATCCTTGGTTTAGAAGTAGTTACTTACATCTCTTTTAGTAATACGGATTTCAAATGGAATGGATATAGTGTTAGTCCGAGTTTTGTCTAGTCTTTATTTAAACTATCTTTTTAATAACGGGGCATGAGACTCTGAACATCAGCCAAAAATATGAATTAACAAACAACACTCAAAATTTATGATTATGGCAACATCGTGAAACTTCAAAATTAATGAGCTGACATTGGAAAATGCAGTAAACGCGCTAAAATAATGTCGTAAAATGTTGTACAAGTGGTGGGGGCACCGGCAGACAGGGTCGCATGCTAAGTGGCAATTCTGGCTATTTATTTCTTTACTGGCAACCCGCCCCGCATACCGCATTTTTTAGTTCCATAATTCACATTTACAACATCACATTTAAAACTTTAATCGATATAAAACTTAGCCTCACGCTATAAACACAAAGTTTGCTAAGTCGGCTTTTAGTTACACTATTAACGCGTTCGCTGCTGAAGCTAAATAAAAAGTCATTACCCTGTGCTACACAATCGGACCTTACACCAGTGCGTCAAACGCATATCGTTGTACAAATACGCTTTCGCTCTGTGCTAAAACATAGCGTCGACGTAAGGTGTTCCCCAGTGCTATTCGGCGCTTCTGCGCGTTTGACTATTGTTATTGCGGGTCGTAAAACACTCGCTTATTTATGACAGGTAATAAAAACATGCGAAAAGGAAAAGGGTCGGTACCTATGTACCTACCTACTGTCTACTAGTTCTTGGGAGTGTGAAACATCTTAGTTTTAATAAAAAAAATATTAACAAAATTTATCCCATGACTATTGACCGTTGTCTTTAAAATATGGCATCTTAAAAATTTTTAAAAAGAAGTTCATTTTTATTCGATTGGCGAGTACTGGACATGATCACATGCCAACTATAGCTACGCAGCTGCGTATAGATACCTACAACTCAGTAGCCGGGTTGTAGGCACACCCATAAATTATTTCGTTCCCCGTTTTGTTAATATCAATGTAGGGAAATCCCTTATCTGTTATAAATAGCAATGGTGGGTAAGGGCCTTTACAATTTGGTCTTATTTAAACAATAGACGCGCAGAGTCGGCCGTAGCACACAGTGAAGGCACAGAAATTTGTATGGACTCACATAAGCGTCGTTAGCATATAGGAAAGTTCGGATAAACGCGCAGGAGCGTCGTTAGCAGCGAATGCGTTAAGCACTTTGGTGTGGATAAGTTATTGAATTAGCAAAGTTATTCTATTCTATCTGTTACGTTCAGACGATGTTTTCCACTGTGGTTTTTCACACTCCTACTTAAATTCTACTAGCTGTGCCCCGCGGCTTCAGCCGCGTCAATTTAGTTTCATACAAACTTTCATCCCCTATTTTATCCCCTTGGGGGTAGAATTAATCAAAATCCTTTCTTAGCGGATGCCTACGTCATAACATCTACCTGCATGTCAAATTTCAGCCTGATCCGTCCAGTGGTTTGGGCTGTGTGTTGATAGATCACTATGTCAGTCAGTCAGTCACCTTTGAGTTATATATATTTAAAATAGAAGGTTTTACAACAATTTCAGTTTTGTACGTTATCACATGGGAGTTGGTATTAGGGTTATTTAATTTTTCAGCATGAGAAGTATAGGAATGAATTAAGCATGTGATCTACCTGTCCCATTGAAAAACAAAGTCTGCAAACAAACGTAATATATTCTCAGCACAACGCACAATCCGGCACGCCTGCTATTGTGGCGGTTTGTTTACATCACAACCAACATAGTTTACTGTAACTACTTGACCGTAAATAATATGATACCTACTGCAGGTAAGTAAGTTAAAAGAAAATGCTATTGCTATGTTAGTATCGCGCACGATGTTGGATTTACTGGATTTGTTGGATGTGTAATTACATATTACCCTCCGTTTATGTGCACAGCAACGTTCGGTGTATGGCATCCAAGATAATTACCTAATATATAAACTACTAGCTGTACCCCGCGGTTTCACCCGCGTAGATTTAGTTTCATGCTTAATCATGGTGGTAAATTCTCGAAGTTCATAAGTGCCTTACCAGGGTCTAAACTGAATAAATATTTTTCATTTCATTTTCATTCATTTCGCGGAGCCCTAACATGTTTTCTAAATAAAATTAGCCTAAAACACTTCTTGAAACATCAGCTATCTGCCAGTAAAGGTCCCGTTAAAATCCATCCAGCCGTTTACGCGTGATGCCGTCACCAAGGGAAATAGGGATTCATGTTTTTTTTTAAAGACAGTAAAACAACTTTTATACAACACATGAGACATTCTCGATGCAGACTAGTAAGCGCTGAAGCCTGCCTATAAAAATCCCAATATACCAAATATCGGATCCCAGTAAATCACGTTATCTCGGCATCTTCACCGAAATGGGATGGTAATTGTAAGATGTAGGCGAAAAAGGCTTCGATTTCTTAGGTCCGACCATCTGGCGCGACTCCTACGCAGCCTTTGATCAGCCAGTAACCATTTAATTGATAAAATAAATGTCACAGTGAGTCAAGGTACTTTTCTGAGATCGTGTTCTGAGAAAAAACGCCTCATAGAATGAATTCAATTAAAATAAAAGAAACAAAGGGACAACTGTACATAATAAATGTATTTAGAAACTACGTAGGTACGGGTAACCTTAGGTAGGTTTATTGATTGTTTTAAGACAGGATCAGGTGATAGGTTCCGGATTCAAAGAGCACTTAAAGTTTTTAAATTGATTGAGTATCTCTTTCTACTATTTAAATTCAGGAAAAATATAAAAAAAAATCTGTCAATTTGTTTTAGGGAGTAAGTAGTGCAATTTTTGTATTTGTTGTGTTGTATGTAAGTACACAAAATTACGTATTACGGTTCATAAACGAATATTAAAGGAAACGAAAGAGACAGAGGTGCAAAGGACCATTAAATAATCTCCCCACGAACACTTACGACAGTTGAATAGTAAGTAATATAATTATTAAGTAAGAAGTTGAGTAATTTCTTATAACACCCGCTTGCCCTTGGCCCACACCCTAAGTTTGCATTCGATTACGTAACTCCAAGGTCGCGCTAACACTTACGCCGCACCTCCGTTGCATGTAGGATCGGAAATTACAGCTATTTCAGCCCGAGCTAACTTTAGAGGCCACTTCAAAACTTGAAAATTGTTTTGAACACACAGTTAAACATGTTACTGAATTATAACTACTTCTAAGTATTTCTAAGTGTTAGTAAACTTTTATCTACACTAATATTACTTATAAACAGAAAAGATTTGACTATTTTTTTGTTTGTTTATATTGAATAGGCTCCGAAACTACTTGACCAATCTTGAAAATTCTTTATATCATCGGATAGCTACATCATCAGCGAGTAACATTGACTATATTTTATCCCCGTACTCCCAAGGGAACGGGAACTATGCGGGTGAAACCGCGTAACGTCCACTAGTCACTAATAATGAACATTAAGCATCGTCAAATGTAACCCCTATAAGCGCAAACTATGTAGCGACAAAAATCTTAGATACCTACAAAGTATAAAATAAAAATAAATTTAAAAACTCATACCTAAAAACCCTATAAATTATATCCTACCGATACCGTTTAATTTATTAACAAACTGAAAGCCCAGAGTAACCTAGTTATGTTCGAGAAATCGATACGTTTCAAAACGATTTACTTTGAGTACATTTTCTTCTTTAATTATGCATCTAATATGTTCTTAATGACTGGATTTTTTTAAACTTAACTAATTGCATTATCAAAAACTGTTCGCCAATACTAACAAGCGGAAGGTTTTAAAGTTAAATTATATTCGAAGACCGCATCATCGTGTGTATATATTGATACATTGAACCTTCTCCCTTATTACATACATACACTGAGATAGACCTTGGTCTAAAACTAGCTGCATCTCTTTCTGTGACACGGATTTAAAAAGGGATGGACATGGTTTAGGCTACGCTTAAACCATGTTTAGTAGTAAGAGGGATTTAGTTCAAAGGCTACCTTGACCTCGTAATGCCAGTATGGATTTACAATAATTATGAGACAGATGTCCATGACGTGTATAAGTCTATCGCTGACATACAGTCAAACTATCATGGTTTCATAATAAGATATTGATAGTTAATCTATACAGATAAACAAAATTGAAGTGTCTGTTTGTAATTCCGAATTATCAGCTTTTCATATGAAAGTATATACATTAAACTTTTTTCAGCCAGACCGAACTGATTTCAACGACTTTCACTTACGGATAGCTGATGTTACGAGGAGAATCTTAGGCTACATATATTGAATCCCATTGAAGTGAGTCAACGCGGGAGAAACCGCGGAGCACAAAAGTTGTATAGATGTTTATAGTAGCCTAGTAAGTGTAGTGTTTATTTCGAATTACATTTGTATTGATTGCAGCAGCAACGGTAGCGAACGACTCATAATGGATTCTAGAACATAAGTGAAACACTAAAATGCTAGTTGTCTGGGAAACCGCACAAGTGCCAATAAAACTAGTCGTAACGACAAGTTACGACATCGCAGGATACTTTTAAGATGAGACTGCAAATAAACCTTACTGCTACTGGCACTCATGTTTGTGACAACAAACAAGCAAAAATACACGTAAGTATTAATATATATTTATACAGATAAATTAAATTATAGTGTCTGTTTGTAATTCCTAAATAACATCTTTTCACTAAATGCATAATTATGAAAGTATACACGCTACTGATACTAAAAAACCAAGGTATGTCGCATTTGCTCACAATGTTATTCTTCACTGAAAACTCGAGGTTTGTCAAATCATTTAGCATACAAAGGTACAAGAAAAATGTTTCCTTAAAAAGTATAGTTACCGTCTCTATACACATTTGTGCCAATTCATCAGCGACATTCAATTTACAACTTAATTACACGGCGATAGCGGAGACCGTAATATTGCATTACATGATTAACGCATGTTAATACATTTGAAAAATCTATCCGTCTACCTACCTCGCTGACGATTATTCAAGAAATATACTGGAAAATGTAGCGAATCTCGAATCACTTCAGACCAATAAATGGGTTTAGATTCGTATTTCAGATTTGTATTTCATTCGCAATATTTACGTTACTCAAGAGTCTAGACGTTATCGCAAATGCTTTATACTTTGCATTTTTAGCAAAGCATATATGCGTCATACATATTTTCAGATAGTGATCCAATACAAAAATACCTGCAGTTAAATTGCAGTAGACTTCGAATATTTCTTAAGTATTCACAGATTTGTCATTTGATGGCAGCGTAGAGGTCTTGCGGTCATGAAGTAACCTGGGGTCAGACGATACATATTTCATGATAAAGGTCTAATATGACAAGAACGAACATACGCGATCGTGAATCTATGTATACAGATAAATAAAAAGGAAGTGTCTGTTTGTAAATTCAAAATAACAGCTTTTCACTAAATGCATATGAAAGTATACACGATACTGACACTAAAAAACCAAGTTTTAAAATGTTTCTCTGTCTGTTTGTTTGTTCCTGGTAATCTCTGAAACGGCTGGACGGATTTTAGCGGGACTTTCACTGGTAGGTAGCTGATGTTTCAAGGAGTAACTTAGGCTACTTTTATTTATTAAAAATATTAGGGTTCCGCGACAATAAGGAAGAAACTAAATCTACGCGGGTGAAACCGCGGGGCACAGCTAGTTTACAATATTAAAGGAGATTTTCAGTTTTCGAAATTGACAGCTCGATAAATTATTCTGTTTGCGTCATGAAACAAATATGACACATTTTCACTAACAAAGTACTGTGCTGAATTTGGCATTTATTTAAGTTGGATCCTATTAGTTAGATTCTTACAATGCATTTGCTATATGTATTTCCATTGAATCCCATATTACAACAACATGTGTAAATATTAAACTGGGATTCAAAAGTGGGTTCCAACGAAAGTAAATGGATTTTGGTGTAAAGGTAAGCTATTCGCTTCTTTTACAACGAAAATATTTCGCGGAAATACACGTTCCAATTTCCACCTGCGGATATTATGTAATAAAACCCGTGTCCATGCGCACACGACTAATTGGATTAAGCTTATCTGATAACACGAGATAACGAGATACACAAACAGGAAACTGGCGAGTAGTGGCGAGTACCGGTGTGGTAACATAGCAACGGACGTCAATCTATTTTAAGATGTCCGATCGATGTTCAGGCTCCGTTTTTTTAGGAAATATTGTTGTGAAAATCTTGTTGTATTGAGATTAAATAATAACATTATTGTCGAACTGAAGAATTAAGGAAACCTGCATGTCTGAAAAGTAATTCAATGACGTATGGATAGTGCCTGAGACGGTGTTAGGCTCACTATCTGTCACGTTGGCACTTAATCATCTTGGGAGAAAGGTGGGGCTTATCAAACGGCGGATCCGGGGGGGGGGGGGGTCATGGGGGTCATGACCCCCCCCTTAGCTGGTTCCTGGACATAGGTGGACCACTAATTGAAAATAATGATTTTATTTATATATTTTGTCACCATACAGATTTTATGTAACTACATGCCTTCAATATTAAATTAATTTAATATAATATAATAACTTTGTATGATGGCAAACGTTTGAGAACGAACGACTATGTGACCTCCTGGCGCCAAAGCTGGATCCGCCCCTGGGCTTATCACAGCAACTCTGCCTACCTCTTCCAGGAATTCAGGTGTGAGCATATGGTAGGCAGAGACCACCGTTTGCCACATGCTACGATCCTTACACACCTCTTTCGCTTCATCTTTCACATACTTGAATCTCTTCATAAACTTCGGTAACGAGTGCTCCGTGCAAATGAAATGGTCACGTTAAAACCTTAACTTGGGATTATGGAGTAAATCATAATTCCCAAAACACAAGCAAACCTCAAATAGCTTAACTGATAACGTGTTCGAAAGTCTACCACCCGGAGCGTTGTGTGAATGCTTTTACTGAACTTGATAAAGCTTTCAAGGTTCTCGAGACAAGAAGGCATAACTTCGGTGGACAGCAAAATAATAAGTTAAACTGAGCGTGGGGAAGTTTTGGCATAACTACACAGAAATAATATTTTTATAGGCTTATACGTGGAATTGATTGTTACATTGTGCTAAAGTATTCTCCCATACATTAAGATCAGCTAAATGCTTAGTTACTATAATACTAATATATTTACCAAAAAAATAACACACATAAATTTATTGTGTTTAGTTAGAGCTGTGGTGACCAACCGTGGTACCTAAGTTGAATTTCATTAGAATAATCGTTAAACGTTCCTAAACTTGGAATACCGGTTATGTAGTTTTCAGGGTTGTAAATATTGACCATGGTCGCGCGGTAGCCCTTGGGAATACGAGACCAGGTCTGAACATAGAAGGGCAGCTCCCTACTAATTAATTGTCACACGCAAAGACTCGCGTATAATACGTAAGTGAATCAAGTCAGGCTAATTCAAGAAGTTACCTACTTTAGATTAGAGTTCTTTTTGTGTACTTTCGGTCAAAGCTTCGTTTTCAGAGAAAGTGAGTAGGCCGATTGCCTTGACTTATGTCACAAATTAAATAACGGTTAGGTACTTATTGTTTCGTATATTTGACGAGAATCGCACGTGTCTTTCCCTGAGATGGATTCAATGACCCCGATCTCTTTTTCTGCCACAGCAACAAGTCCAAATGCAGAGTTCACTGACATTACGTGTTACGAAACAGTTTGGCTCTTGCTACAGTGCAGGCTACTTATCACAACTTAATGCACTAGCTCTAGGATTACAAGTCAACTTTGTGCGGTTTGAAAATGAACTGAGAACGACGTAGTTTTAACAAAGTTTAGAAAATATGTTTATACAGTTCGTAGGCTATGGTGACCGGTTACCATCAGGAACCTTATTCACTATGACCATGCAGGAATAAAACTACAGTTAGAAAATTGTGTTAGTTTTTACAAGCCGAAATAACATTCCTAAATTTGCGCTCATCGGAAATGATGAGGGGAACAGACTGGCAGAGAAACTCATAAAACGACTACTGAGTATTCAAGGTCAGCGCTGATAGCTCGTGACGGCACCTGTACCTATGTCTTACAGTCTCACATTATTTTCAAGGAACCTCGAATGTCATTTAGAATAAGGGCATATTATATAGGCACTAATTTGATTATAAAATATTGTACGTAAACGATTTTATTTTATACATATTCATATATTTATTGCATTTATGTTAGTAACATGAAAGATACAAAATAATCTTAATTGTAATAAATAATAAACTAACATAAACCCTGGGCACAGCAACGTAATCTGAAACCAGCTATCGATTCCCCTGTTGCTGTATCGTGAGTTATGGTTACATTTCTATCGGAGCCCTTCCAAGTTGCTACTTCAGTTCACTCAATTTATTACCTACCGGAAACGTGACATAAATATCATGTAAATAAATCAAACTGAATCGGAATTAGCTTCACGCACTGTCGTATTGAACGATAACTATGAAACCGGTGCTTAAAATTGTAAACGGTCTGTAGTTGGAGTTTGATTGCATTACCGTAATGGGACCTTGACATTCAATTCAAGGCTCATTGGTACGGTGTTGTGATAGATGTTAGTAGAGTGGACTTGTATCAAAACATTGAAGGAGTGGTCTGCACGGTGTCATCATTCACACCGCATTAAGATGCGATTCCATCTGAGATATGCTTGTGGAATCAAAAGAATCGACCCATTTTCCAACCAAATCTTCCAATCTAAAGTGGAAGATAGAAACAAACATTTACAACGATATGATTATAGAGTATTGTACATTGCTACCGTCGGGTTCGGAAAGTTGCTTTTACTAAGAATAATCCGGCAAGATGCTCAGTAATTACTCTTTTCAATTCCCAGTATCCAACCTAGGCTGGAAGATTTGGTTGGAATATGTAATAATTGCTTCATTTACCAATCTGGCTCCGCGCAGTGATTCTATTGGTTCTTAACAAACACATACCTCGCTACGCATCGTCGCATATCAGTTGTTGAAACGCACCCTTATTGTTAGGTTGCGAGTCTCGTAAATAAGCCTTATACAATTATCCATATACAAAAATGTATCCCTTGTCGGTGTACACGATGCAATGTCCTATATTTTTCTCAATCCTGTACCATATCTTTGACCTCCTATTACGTCGTAATATACATCTTTTCTTTACCTTGGTTTATATTAATTCCTTCTTCCTTTTCCTCTACGTTCTATTTTCTTACATTAATCTAAATCTAAAAAATCTAAATACTCTTAGCTTGTTTGACAACAGATACTGCGCAGTTTCCGCTGTTGCAATCAACTAACGAGGTATTAGATAGGTGATTTAGTATTGGACCGAACTTGAGTAAAGTGCGAAGGTCGCAACGACACAAATTTAAAACATACAAAATACCAGCAGGCCTTGACAGAATAAATAAAAATGGGAATGACAAATCAGCCACGTGACATATGTCATTCCCGTAATTTTTTTATCGTTTCTACTAGCGAAGCTTGGTGATAATGTTATTTTGTTAACAGGCCCAGTAGTCCTAGACCAAGAAACATTATCTCGCGCTAAAAGAAGCGATACAAAGTGTATAAATCAGGCACGTGACATATTATGAGAAGCGAAGCGTGGGAACAATCAACATTATAACTTTGTCTGCAAGCCCAGGGGCCCAACCATGAGCTCTTATTGCAATGATAATTCAGTTGTGCGAAAGTGACAGATGTATACACGTCACATACATCTGTCTCATAAATGAGTGAAACTATCATGGTAATAAGAGCTCATAGTAAGGCCCCAGGTGGTAGGAAGCCGTCCTTCTGTCACTTATATATTTACATCAATGATCACAACAACGTAATTGCAATAAAAGTGAGCACATTGATGTCACGCTTGACATAATAATGTAACAGCTACGCCTACGTAACTTGTCCTTTGTGGAGTTACAATAAATACACATAGCTGAATCCTAACTAGAACTAATTAAGTAATGTAGATTAAGATAATGAAGTCAATCTCAACATTATTTCTTTCAATTCTAGAAATCATCAATATATCCTCGTTATTGTGGATGCTTTTACACCTCTCCCCATCCATTGGGAGACCCTATCGTGAATCGTGACAATATGCTTTGATCTCCAATGAACTGAATTTGATATGATCGATTCCGCTCACGTCCTCCAAGCACTTGAACGCCTATTTCCTTCAATATCCAACAAACCATTTCCTATATCTATATTTCTATCTACTCTATATTAATCTATACATCTATACAGATAAATAAAATTGAAGCGACTGTTTGTAATTCAAAAATTACAGCTTTTCACTAAATGTTTTAATTAACCAAGTTTAAAAAAAAATCTCAGTCTGTCTGTCTGTTTGTTCCGGGTAATCTCCGAAACGGCTGGACGGATTTTAATGGGACTTTCACTGGTAGGTAGCTGATGTTTCAAGGAGTAACTTAGGCTACTTTTATTTATTAAAAATGTTAGGGTTCCGCGACAATAAGGACGAAACTAAATCTACGCGGGTGAAACCGCAGGGCACAGCTAGTTTATTTAATATATAAAGTTGAAGATTTTTTATGTTTGCTTGAACGCGCTAATCTTAGGAGCTACTGGTTTTCATTAAATGCATATGAATATACGACACTGGCATAAAAAAAACCTATTTTTACATTTTTTCTCTGTCTGTTTGTTCCGGGTAATCTCCAAAACTGGAGCGATTTTAACGGGACTTTCACTGGCAGATAGCTAATGTTACAAGGAGTAACTTAGGCTGAAATAAATCAAAACAAACTTAAAGGTTCCGCGGGACTCCCATGAAAAACTAGCTCTACGCGGGTGAAACCGCGGGGCACAGCTAGTAAAGTATATAGTCGGTTTTTAATAAAAAGTATACCATAATATACGAAATATACTCAAGTCATAATACGAAAAGCTTTTTTGTGGCAGACAAGTTGCCAAATTGGTTATTCAAAGTTTTAAGATAAAATAACACCAGTCAAAGTTTTCTGCCAGAAAGTTGTCAAAAAAAGGTGAAAGTTTCTAACAGGGAAATATACTTTGTTACTCGTTATAACTCTGTGCCCTTTGCAATAAAGAACATTTAAATGTCTACAAACATTCTGTGGTTATTCTAAAAATACATTGGGAAAAATAAATGGTGCAAATTTAGTCTTTTTTGCCTTTAATTATATTCACGTGTCTCATTCACGCTTAAAATGGAACTCTATATGTGTCTGCCTACCCAGTAAGGAGTTCTTCATTCGATTTATTTTCGATGTAAATTAATATAAGTTTAACTGTACGTTTTTTAAGATCAATACATTTTGGACGACGAATAATAATGACTTCCGTATTTAATTAAGCATGCCAAATTAGGGCGTGCCAATTCTCCCCTTGCCTTCATTGTAACGTGTGACATGTGACATGCTTTACATATTACACAAATCCTTGGAGAGCCCTAAACCAGTTATAGTAAGGTACTTATTTCCTTAAATTTGTGATAATGAAAGTTTAATATAAAAAAAATGTTCTTTTTTTATTTTAGAATTATAGTTGGACAGTCTACCCTACAATATTCTGTTTGCTCTCTGAGATTTATT
Organism: Watsonalla cultraria; assembly: GCA_964035505.1. Lineage (NCBI taxonomy): Eukaryota > Metazoa > Arthropoda > Insecta > Lepidoptera > Drepanidae > Watsonalla > Watsonalla cultraria. The sequence continues at coordinate 4,039,028 of OZ037734.1, read as the reverse complement.
TCTGTCTATGTGGGTACACTCGTATATTCATCAATGACGTTATGTGGGGTACCTACGAAACCTTAATACGTAAGTAAAAGTGGGTGATATGTTCCTGACTCCTGTCAGATGAAGTCAAGGCGGGTGAAACCATTGGAGACTGCGGTAAGGTTTTCAAAGCTCTAAATAATAAGTCCTATGCACAAATTCCACGGCTTACCATCATGGGGGTATTCTTGAATATCTTCTATTACCTTTGTTGGGTAGAAATAATTTTGACATACCTTTAATGATTTCGGTGGATGATATAATGACATCACTCTCGTCCATTCTTGCTTTGTAACACAGGAGTGTGTTGGACTTCTTTATTTTGAATGGTGTGCACTCGGCACCAACTCAGCTTTGCATTGAGGAATACTTCAAACCATTTTGTGCAGGTTGGGATGGCTGTGTTGATTGCTTCTGTTGGTACCTGTAATGATATTGACAAGTTATAAAGGTGCACATACAAAATTTATTCCTCAATTGAGAGATATTTCTCACTCATATTAATCTAAATATATATAACTCAAAGGTGACTGACTGACTGACATAGTGATCTATCAACGCACAGCACAAACCACTGGATGGATCGGGCTGAAATTTGGCATGCAGGTAGATATTGTGACGTAGGCATCCACATAAAGGGTTTTGATTAATTCTACCCCCAAGGGGATAAAATAGGGGATGAAAGTTTGTATGAAACTAAATATACACGGGTGAAACCGTGGGCTAGTGGCATATAGATTTAAAGAAATTACAACATAAAGTGTAGTACTGTAAAAATTACTGCTTAATGGTAACTGGCTGATATACATATAGTGAACCTGCTCTGCTACTGATTTTTTCACTCTGTCCATAAGAATTAATAGAAACATTCATAAGTTACACACCGGCCCTGTGAATAAATCCATCTAATAGTGAAACCCACCTGAAAATCCAATTACCTTATATGATTTTTTCAAAATTTTCTTTCCATCTAAGAAAGTATGTGATTATTTTATGTATATTATATATGATCTCAAAAATGTTGAAATGTCCGCAATAGTTGTGAAGGAAAATCACCAAATTTTCTTTGGGGTCCCTTCTCAGAATGCCTAAAGAAATGCGGAATATTTTTTTAAATTATAATAGAAGTGCAGATTTTATGTAAATCCTGTATAAAAAATAACAAGTGGAATGCATCATGCCGAGACGGATTGCCTTAAATAAACAGAGCTCTTTAAAGTTAACTAGTTAGAAAGCAAGCTGATTTCCTAAGTTGTGTAATGATTATTCCTTATTTGTTGCAGATACCACTTTATTTGAGATCTGTTAGCAGGTTGGTGATTTTCTCTTATTGCTGTTTGCTACTGGTAGACTCTATGTATTTTTGGTATATGGTATGTTTATTTTGTATGAAGCAGGTCTTAAATTAAAATTAAATTTTTGTTATACCCTCAAATGTAAGGTAGAATTTCTTATTGGAAACAATTTGGAATTAGAAGAATGTCAAGTTTAGACACATTTCTTTCCGTGTGATTTAGATAGATGGTGAAATAAAACTAAGATGCTACAATTCAGAATAAGTAACATTCTTTGAGAATTGGTTTTTTGGATTAAAAAAAATTACTTATAAAAAATACCTTACTGACTTCAGATCCTGAATGTACAAATTAATTGAGTTAGATTTTAAAAGATATTGTGCTAAATTACAAAATGTGAAAGATTTAGTTTCAATGTTTGTTTTTTAATTACACACAGCTGGCACTTTTGGCACACTAATAGTTTGTTACCTGAATTAAAACACAGGATTATTGTCTTTGAATGTTTCCTAGTTTGGTGTCCATTGGATTATTAAAGTGCCTTTTAAATTTTTACTAAGCATCTTTTCAAATTCAATATTAAGTAATAAAAGGAATTACTTAATTAAAAATAAAAAAAAAACTTTGCAGGTGTTATTTAAGTATATATTTAGAACAAAGACTGTATGAAGTCATGACTAGGTTTTCTTATTACCACATTCATGTCATAGTAATTATCAACATAATGTTATTGTTTGCACTTACCAAGTGCTATCAGGTGTAGCAGGTTCACTGCAGCCTTGACAGTAGACAATACAACAATATCAAGACAGATTCAATCACTCAGCACCATATGACACCATCTCAGTTACACTGCACTTTAACACTACTTAATGAACCCCAAGAGACCAAGTAATGACTTAAACAGACACCAATAAGCAGACAAAGTTATCAACTAAGCTACGAGCGTCAACATATCGTAAAATTTTTCGTTCGTTCGCGCATAGTATGTTATGTACACTCAGACCGACGACATAGTTCATATCATTATTGGTGGCGCGTAGGAGTCTCTTTATTAATCGGCGTGGGTGATTTCTTTACTCAAATGTAAGGTCAACTCTCCTTGTACCACATCAACGGAGCCTTCACAAGATCTGCATTCTATTTTCTGCTTCTAATAAGTCAAATTGGGCGAGCGCGGCGGGCCGATAGATTTGATTATACATACACTGTCAATATAGATAACATGTAAACACAAGCACCGGGCGTAACACATTAGTTTAAATGGCTGAAGCGACGCAAGGTCGCAACTTCGCATTCAGCCTGAATGCAATTTAATTAAATTCAATCCTCTCCATTTATCAGTGACGTTACATTTCTATTTATTCACGACAAGCCGTTGGAAACGCAAGACAAAACTCGTTTTCTTTCAATTCAATTTAGCATAGCACAGATAACACAAATAACTTGCTGTCAAAATGATGTAACAGATTATAACAAATTAGTTGGATTATACACAGGCGTAACATAGCTATCTTATAGATAAAATATTGTATGACTGAGGCTTATTCCATGATAATCATTAGACTGTGACATAGACAGTAAATTTTACTAACCTGTCTATGATTAAAGATCTTGTTTGTCTATGGTAAGAAACGTTATTTCAATTTACTAAAACATCGATAGATGGCGGTTGGTGTAGACATTTTACTTCATAATATTGTCCACACCTACCGCCATCTATCGATGTCTTAAGTAGTAGTTAATAGTTTTCTGTGAGAATTACAGTACTTATATTACCGAAATTTAAAATCAGATTCATTAAAACCTTTCCTTGCTTGCCTTACTCACATATAGCAGTCTAAGATTCTGAAGCTTAATTGAACCTTTATCAATCTTCACATACACCAGATAAAAGAAAACGATGTAGATAAATATAACATTTATTCATATTTTTAATATGGCATTATTGATATCTTAAATAATATAGTAAGATTCACTCGATATCTCAATAAAGTATAAGTGTGTAATTAATCAATTATTTAATTGCTTATTAACAACGGTGCATCTATCTGCGGCAGCCATTACTGCGCCAATCACGGCTGATCGGAAACCTGAAACAAAAATAAGATTATATAGCTTTTCAAAATTGCATTTGCATTGTAAAAACTCACGCGGATTAATAATTTATAGATAATAATATAATTTTATACAAAATGGCATACAAGTAAACCTATTTATAAGATTCGACCAAAACCAAATAATGTTACCACTTAGTCGGCAACATATCTGGCCTGGTAAGCAGACATCGTGAATCACGGTAACCGTTGACCAGATGTTATAGAACTAGCTGCGGTTAGATTTCAATCAAGGACAAACGGACAAAAATATAGGGTGGAATTTCAGAAAACTCTTTCTTAGTAAACACCTAGGACTAGTGTTTTAGACTTCGCTTTGATATATAAGTCTTGAAGTATAAGTAATATCTATATACATATAACAATTAATCCCCATTTCCCTTGGTCACGGCATCACGCGTAAACGGCTGGATGGATTTCAACGGGACTTTCACTGGCAGATAGCTGATGTTTCAAGGAGTGTTTTAGGCTAATTTTATTTAAAAACTAAAGGGCTGCGGGACACCCATGAATTGAACTCTCCGCGGGTGAAATCGCGGGGCACAGCTAGTTTTATAATAATAGTCTAAAAGAAGAAACACACCATTCTTCTCCAAATGGTAGGTCCCCTCAGCAGTGGAGCCAGCGGGACTGGTGACATTATCCTTGAGGACAGCGGGATGTGTTCCATTCTTAACCATGGTGGCTGCTCCCAGGGTAGTCTGACTCGCCAGCCTCAGAGCCAAGTCTCTGGGCAAACCACAGCGCACACCGCCCTCCGCTAGGGATTCTATTAGCATGTATATCTAAAAGAGAAATACAATAATTAAGCAAATATATACGCTTACGCCAGCCCTGAATGGTCTCCGAAGGGATAGACACATCACATTTTCATCTTTTTTGATATTTAGAATATCACGGGTCTTCTGACACGATACCTACTTTAACGTCATTGATTTTCTTAATAAATGCCGTTTACGTAATACTATTTACCGTATGTGACATAACTGTACACACATCAGATTTTTAGAAAAAAAAATTCTGCCTACCTTTGGGATTGGAGAACTTGCATTGAGCACTACTACTGTACGGTAATATTATTTTAGCTGAAATCTTCTTGAAGATGGAGCTACAGTCGCTAGTCGTAAGCGACTAAAAACTAATTAAGGCAGTTCTAAATTTCGAAAGAGAGATACTGCTATGCCCTACTTCTCTTAAACTGCAAAGAAAAAAAATTACTTAAAATAAACTCACATAAGCAGGCCCACTCCCGCTGAGTGCAGTGACAGCATCCATCTGGTACTCAGGCACCTCGTCGCAGGTGCCCACCGCCTGGAACAGCTGCGAGGTGAGCTCGGCGTCCTGGAGCGTCGCCCTCGACCCTCGGCTGAAGGCTGCGGCACCCAGCTGCACCAGCGCTGGGGTGTTGGGCATCACTCTGATCACACGCGCTTCTGGAGGCAACACCTGGAATACACGTATAGAATAAAGCTGAAGGTTGTTTGGTTGAACAAGTTAATCTCAGGAACGACATGGTTGAAATGATATTAGTTTTGTGTTGGATAGTTCGTTCATCGAGAAAGGCTTTAGGCTTTATAACATCACGCTGCAACCTTAAATGCAAAATATTAAAAAAGTTGGAAAAATTATTACTATGTAAGTACATAACGTAACATAGTTTTTATTGTTAATGTAACGCGAGGCAGAACTAGCACTTATATATACATAGTATGATGTGGGGAGAGTGAGTGATCATGCTCATCCCCAGCAAAGGGAAGATCTTCCAGCCAGGCGGGTGTCATGCCTGGGGAGCCACGGCTTCAACTGTTCTACTTGGAAACTTGTATATATTCTGCAATGCGCTCAAAAACTCTTATTGCGCGATTTGGGATCTCGTGTATTTTATAGTCAAACTTTGCCATTGTTAGCGAGTAGCGCCATCTAGGTAACGAGTGAAGAAACGCTACTTACTTAATATTATAGTGATACGAACCTTTTCAACGGCAGCAGTAGAGACGCCCATAGCGACGGAAATGAAGAGTTTGTTCTTAGTGGCAGCCAGCTGGCTGACTTCCTTCAGGGCTGGGCCCACCACGTCAGGCTTGACTGACACTATCACCACCTCGGAACGCTCCACTACCGACTTGTTCTCGAATAGGGCTGTGGCTCCTAGATTCTGGAAAACAGATATTTAAAGAAGAAAAAAAAACGAATTAGTCTTAATCATTTATTTATTTATTTAACCTTATATCATATTTAAATTAAGGCCCAAAGCCCATATTGTAACAAAATTAACATTGTAAGATTGCTAATAAAAGGCTAACTAATGTATATAATATACCAGGTAAATAATTAATAAACGTATTGACGTCACGAGATATAATAATGGTACGCCTATTGTTTGTGATAGCTTATTATATTATAGTGTTGAAGGTAGATATTTTAGCAAAACACGTAATAAACTTATCTCACCATGATATCTAGAAGTCAAGGTCAGTCAATGACTGTGTAAATAACTTAAGTTATTTAAGAAGGCATTTACGTCATGTTTATTTTGTTGAAATATAGGTCATTAAAATTAAAATTGAAGTGTCTGTTTGTAATTCCAAAATTACAGCTTTTCACTAAATGCATATGAAAGTATACACGATACTGACACTAAAATACCAAGTTTTAAAATTTTTCTCTGGCTGTCTATCTGTTTGTTCCGGGTAATCTCTGAAACAGCTGGACGGATTTTAACGGGACTTTCACTGGTAGGTAGCTGATGTTTCAAGGAGTAACTCAGGCTACTTTTATTCATTAAAAATATTAGGGCTCCGCGACAATAAGGATGAAACTAAATCTACTAGGCACAGCTAGTCGATATATAAAATTCAAAGTCCTATCTGACTTAAATCAACGCACAGCCTAAGTCGTTGGTCCTAGAGACATGAAATTTAGAGGGTGTGTTTTAGGTGTAAGTACATAAACACTAAGAAAGGTTTTTCGACATTCTCAAACTCATACTCAAAAATATCTATATACGATTAGACTTTTAACAAAGTACTTTCAAATCGTCAGAATGACTTAATTATACAGAATTATACATGCTGCCGCCAGGTTCGGAAGGTTGCTTTTACTGAGAGCTAGAAACGCAGTAATTCATCTTTTCAAAAATATTATTACAATACATCCGTAAGGGGTTGAAATGGGGGTTGAAAGGTTGTATGTGACATCTTGCTGCTAAGCAGACGAAACTGCGGGCGTATGCTAGTGTTACGTAAAGACAGGAGCAGGGAAATTGTTCATTCAGTTTAGGCCCCGGCAAAGCACATATTATTCAGAACGTTAGTAGTATTACTATCAGTTCAGAAACTAAACCTTCGGAGATGAATCGGTAAGAAATTCTGCTCGCATGTTGTAAATTGCATGAAAACAGAATGTAAATCAAAATTCAAAACTGATTATTATGATCCGAAAAAAACTCTAAATTACTAGATAAAGATCTAGTAAAATACTGTGGAGTGTTTTCAGCTGGTTTTATTGTCGGTTCTTCTCGGAAGGTTTAGTTTTCGAACCGGTGGAAATATTTTGGTAGGAATATGAAAATCAAAATGAAAATTATTATTCAGTTAAGCCGTGGTAAGGCACTTTGAATGTCGAAGAAATAACACACAGACCCAGCTATGTGTTACGTTATGTGACAAAACCATCATGCGTCAAGGAATATCAATTAAGTATTCACTATACAATTCTAAACGCCGGTTATCCAGGACTCAATTAATCATCACTTTCATAGACAACTTTCCTGTTTTTCATTTTGTCATTTCGTATTTGGATATTGTGGTTTTCTGTTTACTGGCATGAATATTAAAATTAATAAGTATTATGACAAACAGACTGGTGGTAAATAGGTATGTTTACCTTAAACGCTTCAGCGCTGGCAGTGTCGGCTGGGTGGCAACTGGCTGTGATCTCCTCAGGCTTCGCCAGACCTGCAATATATTGTTTTAATTGGCAACACGTAACGACATGTATTTTAAAAAATATTACGTAAAATGGTACAGGTGGCAGGTGAGTCACACGCGCCCATCAAAATAGTGGGGAAAACGGCGCACGTGTTTGTTTGCTTCGTTCTTTACTGGGCCCAAAGACTGAGAACTGCGTTTTTCACGGCGCAATTGCATTTAGATCAGCGCTCATTACTCGTGACGGCATGTGTATGAGATACCGTGCTGCCTGTGAAGCCACAAAGCAGCTGCACAAAATAGGACACTAATATGGCTTACGAGAATATATCTATGTAATTAAAATCAAACCCCAGAGTTTAGTTCAAAACAGGTATTTTCCAAACCGATTTATAAGAAAAAAAATTCGCGAGCCTCTCTATACAATTACATCAGTAACTAGCTGTGCCCCGCGGTTTCACCCGCGTAGATTTAGTTTTATCCTTATTGTCGCAGAACCTTAATGTTTCTAATAAATAAAAGTAGCCTAAGTTAAAGTTAAGCCTCCTTGAAATATCAGCTACCTGCCAGTGAAAGTCCCTTTAAAATCGGTCCAGCCGTTTCAGAGATTACCCGGAACAAACAGACAGACAGATAGACACACAGACAATTTTTTTAAAACTTGGTTTTTTAGTGTTAGCCAGCAGTGAAAAACTGTTATTTTGGAATTAAAAACAGACACTTCAATTGTATTTATCTGTATAGATAAAACACATTAACAAATTAGTTAAAGTATATGTGTTATTAAAATTTTAATTAGGAAGCATCAATAACTTGGTGATAAAATTATAATCACAATATTCCAATGACAAGTTAAGTTCACTGAAAAACAATTATAACAAAATATCTTATCTTAAATATTGTATAGTTAAATAGTCGTCTTATATTGGAACGTCCCATTAGGTTACGTTGAATTTGGAATAAGTAAGTATTATGCCCAAACGCCTTTGATTTGAACTATGAACTAAATAAAAAAAATAAGGGGTAGGCAGAGGTGTTGTCACAGCAACACCCACATTTCACCGAATATGATTAAGTGCCAACGTGACAGAGGGTGAGTCCATCACCGTCTCAATCACTATACATATGCCTTTAAATTACTTCTTCAGCAGGTTTTCTCAGGATGTTGTCATTCACCGTAAAGCACGTGGGGTGAAATTATCGCACTTAAGTTTTTTGAAAAACTCAGTGCCGACACTGGGATTCGAACTTGCGTCGTTTGCGTAGCAGGCTGCTCAAACACCACGGCCACCAGGGCTCTTAACTTTGAACTAATTAAGTAATTAGTTAAATAGAGATAAATATATTATTGTTGTATCTCCCTGTGCCATTCTTTGTACGCGTCGTTAAGCGACAATCGCGTTACTTTTTTTGGAAATAAATACACACTCACCAGCTGATATGAAGCCATTGGCCAGTGCAAAGGCCAATCTTCCGCCTCCAATGAATCCGATCTTCATTGCTTCGCTTATTGATACTGCAAACGAAAAATAACATATTTATTTTTACAATAACTTAATGCAATACAGATGAAACTAAAATACATGGATACATTATTTGAAAAAAGTGACCCAAAAAGATTTGCATCACAAAACTAAATTACAAGTCTTGAAAGAAAAATAATTAACCTCTTCGAGAGTGGGTAGAAAGAATATTAAGAAGTAAAATATCAGGTTGTTGATAGGTGTCTGATGTACAAGGGGTGAGAAATACTACTTAATATAGGTAAATAAAGAAAGAATACCAAAAATGTCCATGGTTTATTTGCCTATTGGGAAATTATTCAGTCAGTTCGTAGAAAGTCCACAAGTATTTAAATAATTAAGCATTAGTAGAATGAGAAACATCTCATCCCACACAAATATGACCCCAATATTATAACACATTTCCTGCCATTTTAAGTAATTAAACAATTAAAAACTCACGCAGTTAAGAAGTGGGACGTGTTTTCGTGTTGAGATCTAAAATGCTACTGTACCATCTCTTGGGGTTACGTGTTATCTCGAGTTATCATTATATTATGTTGTTTCAACTTAGATCAATACACCACACAGACCTTATTATGTAACTACATTACTATTGCTATCATTAAGCTGTTCCCAGTTTTGATAGAAACTGTAGTATCTATTCATGATCCCTATTTAGGTACATATGATTTGGAAGTTTTATGTCCGAATATCAAATGAAAATTACACATTGCTATTAGGAAAACGGTATTAACAAAATATTTGATATCAGTGGGTCTACTCTCTCTCTCCAAAACGAATCATTGCAAACGAATGAAAATCAAACTTAGTTTCGGTATCACTTTGTTCTTATCATAATCAAGCTTTCGTTTATTTAATAATTTAATTTAATTAGGTTTAGAATATATAAACGTCAAGGAATTTTCTAGTGGACCACATTCGGACGTAATTTTAGAATGAATAAGAACAGTGGTAGGAACTTTGCGAACTTTCGGTCGAATATAAAACTAAATTTCAAAGCAATGCTTCCGAAATGTAATGGTAAATGCAATACCGTGACTAATAGAAAAAAGTGATCGTTTTTCAAATAATAGGAAGATAGACTGCACATATTGCGTTTGCTGATAAAACCTACGTTTATGTAGATTAAACTCATTCGCAAGAATCTAATTAAACAGTCTCAAACAGCCTCTAAAATATAAAATTCCTTTAGTCAATAATTATCTCGTATAGGTTATAAGTAACCGCAGCCCAGGGGCCCTACCATGAGCTCTTATTGCCATGATAGTTTCACTCATTTATGAGACAGATGTATGTGACGTGTATACATCTGTCACTTTCGCACAACTGAATTATCATTGCAATAAGAGCTCATGGTTGGGCCCCTGACCACAGAACACATACACCTAACAACCTACTCAGTTTATACAACCTACCTAACCTAATATCTACTTATTAATTACAGAGTCGAGACTTTATAGACGAGCATTATTTTTTTTAATTTAATACAACTTCCCTTATCTTTTTTGGAACTCTCCCAGTTTTCAATTTATAAATGTAAAATCTGAAGTCTCAGACAGACAATCATCTCACAAAGCAAAGACAATGAATCAGTAATAGACGTACCGTTCTTTTTTTAAATAAATCTAACCTCAGTGATTTAAAATACACTACAATACCGATGTTCTTCTACCGAGAGACACTAAATGAGACTCAATAAGTCGTCGATCACATTCGAAGCAATAAGCAAAGACCTATAAAATTATACGTCCCGAAACATATCGAACTGTATTTATCAATATAAACAGTGGATCGTTTGTGCCAATTGCCTCCACGCATTCAACCTTGAGAGCTCATAAACACTAATCAACTTCTATAATATACATGTAAATGTATTAAACATAGCCAATGGTATAAGTTACATAAGTATGTACTCAGTAATTGTGGATGCACAATTACTTACAAGAAACGATGGGTGGATGGTGTTAAAGATGAGGCTAGAATGGGAGTGAATACAGATATGACGGCTGATAGAGAGAAATGGGAGAGAAGAACACACTGCGCCGACCAAAAATAACATGGGATAAGGGCAGGAGGATGATGAAGTACTTAGTAATTCATAGCATAGCGTCATGCCAAAAATATTCCTCATTTTGTTTGAGAACGTAAAATAAGTGCCCCAAGCGGCGACTGTAGAAAATGTTACGTTAAGTAGCTACAGGTAACGAGAGCATTTACAGATTTAAAAAAACGCACTTATTGTGTACCACCTACTTGTTAACTTGCAAATATACGGACATATATACTCTATACGGATAAATATAATTGAAGTGTCTGTTTGTAATTCCAAAATAACAGCTTTTCACTAAATGCATATGAAAGTATACAGGCTAAATACTGACAAAAAAAATCAAGTTTTAAAAAAAATCTCTGTCTGTCTGTTTATTCCGGGTAATCTCTGGGACCGATTTTAACGGGACTTTCACTGGCAGATAGCATATGTTACAAGGAGTAACTTAGGCTTTTATTTACAAAAAAGCATAAGGGTTCGGCGGGACAACCATTAAACTAAATCTACAAGGGTGAAACCGCGGGGCACAGCTAGTACATACATAATATATGTACGACAAAAGAAGCAGATATTTTATTTGCTTTGTGTATGTAGATTGTTAGAATACCTACGCATCTTATTTGCTCCATGCATAGGTTTATAGCGTACCGATTTACATAAGTTGTTGTGCATCATGGAAAAATAAATATGTTGGTGAGTAATTGAACTGAGTAAGAAAATCTTTGTTCTTTCAATTACTACTTAGTTACGCCTTTGTAACGTTAAAATAGAGTTAGCATAGATTAATTAAATATCTGGGAATCTTTTTGTTTAGATTTTCATAATTAATACATACATGGCACCTATAATCAGGGGCGTGCATTGGATTTTCAGAGGGGTAGGTATAAACAACAAGTAGGTAGGTAGGCAGGTTAAGTACATACCTATGAGACGCGGCGTAGGTACGTATGTCTTGGTAAAGATACACATACGAACATAAACACACACACACACGACACGAGTGTATTCAGTGATCACAAATTGTAACTTCTGCTTACCTGCTTATATGCAATGCACGCCAATGTATGATATATATTATTAGGGTTCCGCACCCAAAGGGTAAAACGGCCTATTACTAAGATTCCGCTGTTCATCTGTCACCAGGGGCCTAACCATGAATTCTTATTGCAATGTTAGTTCAGCTGTGCGACAGTGACAGATGTATACGCGTCTTATTCATCTGTCTCACAATATGAGTTAAACTATCATGCCTTACCATGGCTTACCCTTGGCTGTATCTCATGAAGCGTGATAATTAGGTTTAATTTTAACAGATGAAGTATAACTGTTGTCGTAATAACAACAAATAAAAAAAAATCTAAATATTTGTATGGACAAAAAAATAGATTTTTAGCCGTGTTTTATTTTATTTTTAGTGAGTCCAACTCGTACTTGGCCGGTTTTTTATATTATACTTATCATGTATGTATTTATGTATATCTTATAAGGCTTTGTTCTTTGTTGATACTAATATTAAAGTTAACATTGCAAAACATGTATTGTGCGTAACTATTTCGGTAGATGGAAGGAAACTACGTGAAATGTTATCATTGATATAATAGGACTGCTCGCAACAACTGTTATATTTGTTTATTGATCAAGATAATATATTACATATTTATATTTACGTAATACGACATACTCTATGGGAAATTTAAACTCAACTTGACGTTGAGAAATGTATGAATTTTCTTTAATACTGCTATTTTTGTATAACATGAAGGTGGCAAACAACCATGCGGCCAACCTGATAAGCATGATGGTAAGCAGCTACCGCAGTCTATGGTCGCTTGCAATACCAGAGGCATCACTCGTTGCCAACACTGTAAATATCACTTCACATCCTTCTTGCAGAACCCCATGCTGTACTCGTTGGGGAATTCAATGGAATACCGACAACTTAATTCACTACGTAATTATTCAGGAATATTTGAAAAATGCTCCTTTTGTAAATAAATCTACCGCGAATGGTACCACTATATAAATACCTATTATTTATCCCGTGCAACAACATTCACTTAATGAGATGATAGACTAATGAAATGAATATCTCAATTAACTCAAATTACTTACACTTAATCATGTTTAATGCTTTGATAGTATTCGTCACTTTACTAACACACAAACTAATCGTCACTTCTGTAAACTAAAAACACTAACGGTTTTAATTATAAGTAATTTAATTAAATAATTATTATATATTACGCGAATTAATCGTGTTAATTGCTAGCAGTCCGTCCGTGCGCTACAAACAGACGCACTCTTCGACTGCATGTCCTATGAGTTGTATTACTAACATTACACGTACAGATAGGGAAAACACTCGTTACATTTATTATTGATACATATATCGCTGTAACAGAGGTTTTACTCCACTAGCTATGCCCCGCGGTTTCACTCGCGTAGGCTTAATTTCATGGGCGACTATTTCGGGAAAGCTTCATCATCTCCCTGGCCTTAATCCCATGTATTCGGGGTCGGCACTTGGTTCAACCCGATGTGGCTGATCACCTGATTTTTATACGAAGCGACTGCCATCTGACCTTCGCAACCCCTTTTTCGAGGAAAATCGGCAATCTGGGTTAAACCAGTTGTCAGACTCTCTTAGGCCTCTGACTGACCTGTAACGATTGCCAAAGATGTTAAATTGGCAACCGGGACCGACAGCTTAACGTGCTCTCCGAGGCACGGAGGGAACTCGGGCGGTCACCCATCCAACTACTGGCTAGGCGTATGGTTGCTTAACTTCGCTGATCGAATGATATGCGCAATAGCAACTGTGCCACGAGCTCCTATTTCGGGAAAGCTTATTCTTCTTAAATCGGTTCAGCCGCTTCAGAAATTAGCCGGAACAAGCAGACAGACCGTTTTTATTTAAGTACCGTGTATACTGTCATCTGTATTTAGTGAAACGCTGTTCATTTGGAATTACAAACAGACACTTCAATTTGATGTATCTGTAGGTATAGGTTGCTGAGTTTTGAATGTTTAATGTGGTTTTCCTGACTGATTACCAAATAAAAACATATTTACCGACTATTATATAACATTTAAAAAAACTAATAGTCCACTGCCATCGGTGCAAATAGGGAGTTATAACAACCCCAAGCAACCTTTCTTGTTGCCAATTTTATTAACAGTTGTCAGATTCTTAGGCTTTTGTCTGAGCGGTAACATGATTGGCAAATATGTTAAATTAGCAAAGCAATCGGAGTGACCAGTGTCTCAAGTATAGGTTTAACACGATTGAACGTCGTCGCTAGACCTTACATTTGCGCTTTTTATATTTACCGAAAACTTTCTACAATCGCTGCTTGGATCCATACAAAATGATGAAATTGCGCAGGCGATATCGACAACGTAAAAACTAAAATATTTATTTTGTAGGCTTTTTAAATGTTCTATAATTTGCCACTAAGTCTTATAGCGGTGTAGACGTAATCCTTCAAAGTCGATTTGTGGCGTAACCATTCGACCATCTAGCTATACTAATGTGGTGAACCTACAATATAGAAAGTATGTATATTGTCCGCGAGTGTACATAACATTAGTCGCTGATAAAGTGCGTTATCTTAGTCCAATGCATGTTAGTTTGTTCGACTGGACATGAACTTTGCTCACTATCAGTTGGATTATTATGTTATTAGGTACTTCACCTAGTAGGTGAGTAGATAGGTAGATAGGTATAGTAGTTGTGTGTGTATAGTAGTTAGTTGTAATAGTTCGTAGTTGATATGTCTTTACAGATAAATAAAATTGAAGTGTCTCTTTGTTATTCTGAATTCATAGCATTTCACTAAATGCATAATATGAAAGTATGTATGGTAATAATATAACAATGCAAATTTAAAAAAAATATCTTTCTATCCCTCTGTGTGTCTGTCCGTTTGTTCCAACTAATCTTTGAAACGCCTAGACGGATTTTAACGGGACTTACACTGACAGATAGTTGATGTTACAAGGAGTATCTTAAACTTACTTAGACTTTTAATTTAAAAAATATATATCCCTTAAAGTACCCGGGAATTATCGGGTGTAAATAACAGAACTGCTCTGCAAGTACCTCGTTGGCAAGTTCCCAAAAGATAGCTTTATCATTTAGTTAAGGACTCCCAATATCGTGGGATTCGTGGGTGTCAGATATGCGGCCAAAAATAAATGTATGTATCTACAGCAGACATCAAATAACATTCAGATAGCAAACTTATTAACCAACTTCAAAAATAGGTAGTAGGTTCTCAATTACACGATGTTTTTAATAATAATTTAGCGTCACATGTCTGTTGTCCCACAACTATGATACCATTCAACAATTTCTTTATTTTTTCTTTATATTTGGAAGGCCTGTCTTCTGTATGTTATGTGAGGATATAATGTTATGAGAATCCCAGTTTATACATAGAATGTTAAACATTTTGCAATCAGGCTAATGTCAACATGGATGTCAAATATTATGAGAAGTTAATGTTACGTGCGAGGCATTGATTTGATACTTATTATATATTTAAAGATATAGTACCTTGTCTTATAGTAATTGTCTGCAAATAAATGTTTCCTTTCTTTTTTTCTTAAGTAATGGCTCTGCTCCAATGACATCCAGGCATTGGTGTGTTTTATGGAACACAGACATGTCTGCATCATCTGTGACTTCTGTTCCATCATCAGTTCTTTATCTCTCTTCATCCCTTGTTCATCTGCACATATAATGAATGTGATTTATTTGTGGATGAACAGACAGATATGTTGTCCGATTTTTTGGAGTGCTGCAAGAAGATTGAGGGAAAGTGTGTATGTGTACTTATCTGCTTAAGCTACTTGTACATTTTACAGTTTAAACAGTTATAATAAAACATTAATTTCATGTAATATCTACCTGTTTCCATTTTGAGGCCATTTTGACTGGCCCTCCAGAGGCACAGCAACAGGGGAACTGGTTGGTCAATTCACTCCATTTCTTAGCTCTCTTTTGAAGGTACTCCATGTTGGCCTGGTCCCATCTTGAGAGTATTCATGTATTCACTAATGGCCATTTTCAATAACCTATCAAAGTTTACAAATGGATTGCTATCCCCAGTTATCTGGCAATTCCATCTATCCATACTTTCAAATTCGTAATAAATTAAGTAACAAGATATAAGTTATTAAAATGAAAGTAAGGAAAAAATTATAAGAAGTTTAGTAACTTAAAGATAGATTGAAAACGGTCGTAACAAAGTTGACTTAAGCGGGCTTTAGAGTTCTGCGACCGATTCATATTGACTACAAATCAAATAATTCTTTACATCAGGGTAAAATTAGAGATATACAAATAATAGTGTTTCTTCTTCTTCTATAATGTTCATAATAACTTAAGAGACACTGGCAGAGTAACCTTAACATTAATAATTCTTGATGATACATGATAATTGATAACATATTTAGAATGTTTATTTACTTTAGTAAATTAAACTTAAACAATCATTTTGCAGTTTAACAAGTTTTTATTAATGTGTGTCTGTCAGTCAGACGTTTTAAATATTTTGACGTTTTGAAATTTTTATTTGACAGAGGTGGTCATGTCACGTTTCTGGTACCGGGTTTTTTTTAGTTTTAGCTGATTAATAAAACAAACCGATTTGCCGGCTAATATGACTCTTAGTGACTTGTTCTATGCAATTTTGTAACAGCTCAATATTTTGATGTACTTAGACACTGTTAGCTAGTAAATCTCAGAATTTTAAAACGATAAATAAAATTCTGACAGATACACATCGGTACACTTGCATACTTGTTAGATCTACTAAATGAAAATGGAAAAAAAATTAGAATTTTTTTATGCGGCCTCTTTCCCGCAGTTGTTTTTTTTCTTTTGGATCAATCGCGCAGGCATTTTTGTCTATAGGAAGTTAGAAAATATTGTATTTATGGTTTTATTGCGACTTTTTTTAGTCTATGGTCCTTGATAAAGTGTGACATATCCTAGCATGGCGCGAAGTAAGAATTCTATAACAATTACTATTTTTATTCCTATTATTTTATTAGGATAGCAGAAATAGTGCTCTCCTGATTCAAAAACTTAATTTAATAAAAATCAGTGCAAATATATTAATGTATTGTAATGTACCCATTAGGTACAATACATTTCTAGCCATATTTCTTTTTATAAAGTATCTAATCGAATAAATATAAGGTAGGCAGGAATAAAAAAAGGTATTTAAACTTCATAATGATTTAACATTATTTTTCTTAGTATTTCAAATCGTCCTCCACCGCTTCTTTGACCGATTTGAGATAAAATTTTACTACCATTATGTTATGGTCTCTTTCTTTATCGCTATTATTGTAAATATTATTTCTAGAAGTCCATATCTCCTGCTTTATATTTTTTAGTAAAGATATAATTTGATTACTTATTTTGACTACTTTCAGTTTGTCTTGTTTATTTTTCCCGGGTCGTCGGTCGAACAAAATGCGACGGTTGGATGCAGGATGGAATATTTGATTGGCTTGCTCTCTCCCTCTTTCTCGTGGCTCGAACGGAGGAAGGAAGAATTCCGTTTCGTTTGTTTCATTTCATTTCATTCGCGCTTTAATGCGTCGACTGTTGTGTCGCGTTGCGGGCTGTGCTTGTGACAAGAGCTTGTCTATGGGAGTGTGCGCTCGTATTGAATTTGTGAGAAAATATTTTAATTACAGTGGAATCGTCGAAAATAATACATTTCTCGCATGACAGTGAAATAAATTAACGTTTAACTATGGCGTTGGAGGGTGTGAAAAGTGAAAAAAGTGAGGAAAACAACGGGAACGTACCAGACGGCAAGGCGAACGGGATCGACAACAAAAGTAAACAGGTACCGATACCTCTTTAATATTTTGAATTTTTACGGTCTTTCCATGCCCTATATCTTCTCTATCAGTACAAGTATTTCCACTTGGAGAACTCTTCTAAATCCTATTCGGTTTCTCGTAACGATTTTTGCATAGAATCCGCAATACAGTCGGTTTCAATAAGATTTCGCGCAGTTGCACGACTTGCACGTATCGTATGTGGGCCGGAATTCGGGATACTCGGGATAGGTTACTAAACAGGGATATGACCTATTTCGGGAGAATGCGGCGTTTTTTTTAGGTTAATGCCGTTTTTCGTTCGAACATGATGTCATCGAAGTTGCGGATCTTATGCAAATAGGTGCTATTTTGCTGTTATAAATATTTGAAGACCTGTTTCTTAGCCGTAATATACTGTGACTTAAAATACTCGTAACAATTATTTTCTTCTGTATTTACATTGCTCCTAACAGTCTTAAAAAAGTAGCTCTTGTAGTGTTTTGTAGAGTAACATTATAGTAAAATAGTAAGGTAAGCAGGTAGCCTTAGTAGGCCACTAGTTACTAGGTAGGTTACCCTATAGTAGATATTTATATCACTTATTGAAGTTTAGTGTCATCTTCTGTTTATTATTTATCTGGATGCTATGTTAATGACTTTTCTGGCTGAAGACTTAATCGAGGTTCTAAGACTCAAACCAGGTTTTTTATAATATGTTGCTGATTGTCATAATGTGTAACATAGACTTAATAATGTACTTAATATTCCGCAGGTAATACTAGTGACTTTATCAAAGCTTACAATAAATCCAAGATTTATTCATTGTGACTCTATTAACTCTTCTACATAAACTTGACTATTTATTCACCAAACCATTAAATTATTCATAAGCCAGTACTTAAATTGTTTGTTTATACATTACCCAAACATGTTAACTAGATACAAAAAAATCCTACTCCATATACATTTATTGTGCATAACACATTGTTCTAGACAACAGGCCGAAAACAAAGATGAAGATATTTTTGCAGGAAATCTCTGTCTTCTGTCTGCAAGAAGAATATCAGAATAGAAGACAAGATATGATGCATAGCCTATTTGTGAAAATAAATAATTTTCATCTTATGATTCTTCTTTCTGGCCCAAACTCATGGACAAACTATATATTTTTTAAATTGGAATTAGTATATAATAAACAAAAAAAATAAAGTGATCATTAAGTATATGAATAATAAACAAAATGAGAAACACAAGAGAAAAACTTTTTCAAGTAATACATAATAAAGAACAAACATGCTTCAAAAAATTAATGTCTTTAATTTAGTTATTAGATCATCTTTTATAGTCTTACAAGCCATATAACTCTTTGGCATGTGCCAATAAGGCCATACTAATTGACCCAGTCTAGTGACCTAATTAAAACTCAGTACTTAATACTGCCACTTGTCATTCAGAGTCCAGGCTTTGTGTATTCCTAGTGGTTCTATTATGAATACATATTTCCTACTGGGTAACAACTAGCTATATGTATCCAATCAGGTATTCTATTGAATACTGATACAACATCAAGGAATATAGTATAGAATCTATATATATACAGATAAATAAAATTGAAGTGTCTGTTTGTAATTTCTAAATAACAGCTTTTCACTAAATGCATATGAAAGTATACACGCTACTGACACTAACAAACCAAGTTTTAAAATTTTTCTCTGTCTGTCTGTCTGTTTGTTCCGGGTAATCTCCGTAACGGCTGGACGGATTTTAACGGGACTTTCACTGGTAGATAGCTGATGTTACAAGGAGTAACTTAGGCTTACTTTTATTTATCAAAAATATTGGGGGTCCGCGACAATAAGGATGAAACTAAATCTACGCGGGTGAAACCGCGGGGCACAGCTAGTAAGTACATACATTTCTTTTGTATTAACTGTATGTACATCAATTACATACATTCAAACACTATTTCTACATAATATTCAAGCTCAACAGTCGAATAGCAGAATTCCGACTCGAAGGACCACAAACAATGTTATCCAATTTGACTTCAAATTAGTGACAAGTGCTTCGTAAAATCGAAGTGATTTTCTATTGAAGTATTAGGTATACCATTTTCTGTCCGCGGTGTCGCCCGCGTTCTATTTGGGATCCTGAATTTAACGAATATAGCCTATGTTAAATCAGTAATATCTTAGCATTCTAACAGTGAAATAATTTTTAGAATCGATCCATTTTTTCGGAGCAAATCTTAAATAAATAATTACTATTTTAGTAGAGATGTAGAGTTAGAGTGGCAAAAAATATTATCCTTTTATTATTTTACTTAATATTCATTAGTAATATTAACTGACGAATATGACAACATGTGTTCCTATGACATCATGTATGAGGTTGCCAGCATTCGTGTCGTCCTTGCAGTTATAATACTTAATTATAGCTTCTTTATAACACTATCGATTCATATGCAAATGTGAACTACTATGACGACGTTATTAATGACGCTAAGAAGTCTACATTACGTGTGAAAGAAAAGCAATGTGTATGATTTTTTTGGTCTAACATCTGCTTGTATTGTTACGAAATTACAATGATACCATTCCGTTGCCCCATTCGCCATTTGTCCACCGGATTATAATCTCCCGTTGTTTGTCGGTACGTACACAGTATAAATATGTATAAGCCTTACCAGTAAGCAATCTAGGAACAAATCGTTCAAAGTGACACACTCACACAGACGAGCACTTAGCATTAGTCAATAAGGGATGTCACGTCGTGTCCGATCACGTATACGTCATTTACCAAATTTATTTCCAAACATCAAAACGCCAAATCTACATTATTTTGATAGCAAATGAAACACCACTCACGCTCAATGGTGCAATCGTTCTTATTTCAAAATATAGGTTAGATTCCTTACTGCCTGTAAAGCTAATATTTATACTGTGGTACGTGACATACCTATTCGGTTCAGACAACCTTGCTCCCATCCTGCTAGTTGGCAATTTATTTGGCCAATGTATGACTTTTCAATCTAATTTATGTTTTATTGCATCCGAACGGTGGTCTAAAAAGCAAACAAAAAATATGCTCGCGAACCTGGAGAAAAATAGCTCTCAGTTTTAATCTATAAATACAAAAAGCATTCAAATAATGATAATCAATCATAAAATGTGGCTACGGAACATGATTACATTTCAATTTTGAGTTTTCGTAAGGGACCATGGAATATTTCCCTAATATTAGCTCTATAATAGCTCATAATGCATTTGTACCAGTGACCTAATTAAAAGGTGCACAATTCATGTAGGTATTTTGATTTGCGACAACAATACCCCTAGGCAAGGTCGAGGCCGCAGATAACGACTTGACAGTACCTACAATAAGTACATAGAGGGCGTGGCTGACCCACCTTGCGGTTAACCACTGGAAAAATCGTTATTCCACCGTAATACAGCTTTGTGTCCGCTTTGCAGTTATAGCGAAACTATTTCAGCGTCTTTACTCCTTCGAAGTCCATCTAAACACAAACAAAATATCATTTAATATCTACAAAACAATGGCAACCTTGAAGGGTTTTTCGTTAAACATTACGTCAGCCCTCAAAAGGGTGCAGACCTGCAAATTACCTACGCAGTACACAATTCGTGTAACCACTCACTGTTGACCTACATACGTTCGAAAAGAAACGCGCACTCTCCTAAATTTCTTTCCAGTCAATGGAAAGGGGGAGCTCAGTCATATCTGGGAACCACAAACAGTTTAGCATTAGCCTCAAAATGTGGCTGAGTAAGTATTCTCTTTATTCGGAATTGGATCAGAATTTTGTAGACCTTTTCTGGGATGAATTGAGAACACTTTTTACACAATCGTTTTTTTTTAACACAAAGTACTTAGTGGTACACATATATTCAGTACCTTTGCCCTAAAGCACAAAATGTATTATCTAATGCTCTGAACATCGGCTTAAGGCACCTTTAAGGATAAAACAATGTTTTCAACGTCTAACTTCCCTGCGCCGCATTTTGCATGTTTTCTTTCTCAGAACTGACGAGCGAAGGAAATTAAAACTTCTACCTTGTAATCCGAATCCAAATCGCTTGGAAACCATAAAATATTTTCGGTAAACGTAAATTAAGTTAAAATACGCCGGATATTATATTGATGACGTAAGGGCGAAATTACCTTTTATCCATCCGGTGTTAATTAATGTAAGCTATATTATACTACTCGCTAATATGCTTTCCACTTAGGCCAATTTTAACGACATTAATCAAATCCAGTCGATCTTTACGAGTATTAAACCCGATGCGAACGGCAAATGATAGATTACCCTCTGAAGCACTGATTATTTGCATGGTGACTAAGCAGGTTTGCAAGGTAAGTAGTATGGTTTGTATAGATAGTATTGTTTACCAACAAATTGTCATAGAGCGATGACACCGTGTCCGACAGACTCTACGTTACCACAGTATATATGTATATAAATATAGTGACGTTACGTGCTCACGTGCCGCCATGGAAGATCATAGCGTGCGTAAATTTGATTATTCCACTACAATTCACATAACCCTTCGCCAATGCGCGGGTAAATTGACAACGATACGAGTTGATTTCATCAAACTTTTATGGGGTGAAGCTTGACTAAAAGGCATTTTTCCTACTACTGCTTATTTTTCTTATTTCTAAAATTTCGCCAAGTTATAATACTTGATGCAATACTCAATTTCAACTGATGTAGCTTTTTTCGTTTACGTCATACCATTATTTTTTTCATTAGAATTAACAGAGACTGAATAAAACTAATATGACAAGGCCATAGAAAATATTTTAGGAGCTAAATTAGTTTTTCTCTACAATTATAAATTAACATTACAATTACCTATTACCTAATAAGACAACACACATGTTGTCACTGTCAAATGGTACTTAGTTTATGATACGTGAAGTAACGATGAACATTGTACGTATGTAGCAGGACGCTATTGTGGTGCATATCAATTGGTCCATTAAAGTCGTAACAGAAATGTAACAGCACTGATCGATAGTGAAGCCATTGTTGATATAACGCGGGACACAACGCCGACTTGGGCCTTAATTATGGATGTCGCCGCCGGAGGACCCAAAAAAAACCAAAATTAATTTATAATATTTAATTAAATTGAAATTACAATTAAAACTTAATGTTAAAGAAACCTAGTCTACTTCCTATCGATGCTAGAATAAGAATGACAGAGAGTTAATATAAAATTATACATTGCAAGTAAAATTGATTCACACGCTAAAATATAATAATGTGGAAAGTTCCAGTAAAGTGCGGCGTCGGATGGCGCCGGCCTCCTTTGGGTTCGATGATACTTCTTTCTGCTAACGCTGCAAATCCGGTGTTGCAATAGGTGTGAAGGCGTTTACATAAAATACGTATTCGCTGCAATTTCGTAAGGGGCTGTCCATATAACACCTCCCCCCTGAGAACAGCAACTATTTCTGCATCTTGAGATGATGGAATATTGCTGTCTTATGTGGTCCAGAGTTCTCAGGCTTCGCATAGATGTCTTCTCCGGGTGATGCTGGCATCTCTCTCGTAGCACATCTCAATAGCCCGTAGTGTTTTATAATTGACACACTAACGAGTATCAGTACACATATTAGGATTATGGTGTACAACGGGATCGTCGTGTTGTAGATATAATCCGACGAGACTTGTTCAATTTGAAGGGCAGGTTGCGTCATAAGTTGATTCTGTGTTTCATGTAGCTGCTTTAAATCAATCGATTTGAGAAGTATCTGGGATGAATTGTTCACGTGAGCTTCTACGTCATAGGGGAGTTTCATTATCTTCAGAGGTAGTCCTTGAACTCGATCATTGGTATTGGTGATTGTGAACTCTGAAGTCTGAAGGAAGCAGTTGACTGGGATGGTGACCAGGTAGGTGCCGCTCACGATGTTGTAGTCATCTCGTGCGCACCGCATGTGTATCTTCGTCGCGTTGGGAAATGACACGACGTAATGCTGCTCGTCGAGTTGCTCTAGTGATATTCTTGAGAGGGTGATTGTGGTCATCTCGCAGGCGTCGTCCAGGGACTGATTGATGATGAGATCTTGCGTGCAATCCGGCTGCTCTCGGAGCTGGTGGTCCATCTTATCTCCACAGAGGTACCAGTGATTGTACTTCGGGCATTCTGCCTCCATGTACACGTAACCTTTCCTGTTCGTTGCTATTAGCGGATAAGGAGGGATGAGGGCCTGCCGGTATTTATTAGGTGCAACCGATAATTTATATAAATCATACGTATCTCGGGCAAATATAGGTAATTTAAAGACAACTACAATTCTAGTACCAGAGAAATAGTAACCGGGTTTTATTATATCGTAATATTGCCTGAGTTCTAAGTCTAAAACATGATCCTTACTATAAATTGAAATTAATCTACTAATCATATTACTTAAAACTTTCATACTAATCATAGAGTGGTGAGTACTTGAAGCGCGAATGAAAGCTAGCATATTTTCTATTCTAATTAGCTCGTCTAAAATATCATTTATGTTTTCTGTAATTATGGCTAAGTTTTGAGCAAACTTCATATATTTTATAAGACTTGAGTCTCTATAAGCTTCGGCATCTAAAATGAGTTTCAAAGTATCGTTAATTTTGGATTGGTTATCGACTAACTCTGTCATTAAATGAGAATGCTGGGCCATCCACTCTTTATTTAAACTAATATGGGAATTAAACTGGTTAGCAATCTTATTATCATTATCCTGAAGAATTTTAATAGCATTATCGTATCTGGTAGCATCAGAATGATCAAGGTTACCAGTGATTGTTTTAATCATTGAACCTAAGCCGTCAATGAGACCTCTTTTTACTCGCGTTGGTTCTAGCGTTTCTAAGTGACTCATTACTTGTATTAATTTTGATGAAAGGTAATCTATTTGAAGTTCGTACAACATGTAGGTATGATTTTTCATTTGATGTTTGAAATCTGATAACTGAAATTGTAATAACTCTATTTTATCGCTAATATCTTTAAGTTGTATATATTGTAAAAATGTATGAAAGTGAGTAATTAACTTAGTAGCTCCAAGTCGGAATGGTAGAAGTCCAGGACCATCATCAAGACTCTCAAGTGTTATCTCTTGATTGATTTCCTGAGCCGTTATCAAACGAGCAGTCAGGACCAGTAGCACCCTGCAACAATTGGGCACTTTTAGGGACTCTTTTTAACCGACTTTTAGCGACGGGACCGCGCTTTTTCGACGTATAGATATGTATCGGTAAGTCTGCTAGTACGGTATCCTGACTATATCGCGGTGCCAGTTTCTGACGGCTGGCCAAGGGGTTATTTACGAAAACGCGTTGTTGGGGTTGATATTCGGTTTCTGGTTCCCGAGTTTTATTTAAATTCTCTATAATATTAGTGCGCGTGTTCAACGATGACTCATTGATAGCGTCGTATACTAATTTCATGCTTTCGCGATGATTAAGCATGTATTGTTGCATTAAGTGCTGGGACATATCGATATCGAACGGATCTCGCGGGTCGAAGTGACCGGTTATTATATCGAATGGTCTGCATTTAGTAAAGGAATGGATTGAACTATTATACGCCAAAATTGCATAGGGGACAAGGTTAATTACGTCTTGATCTTTGTGACTTAATTTTAAAATGCGAAGGTGTTCTAGTAACGTAGAGTGAAACCTTTCAACGATACCGTTATCGTTAGGGCTATGGGGCAAAGTTCTATGATGGTGTATTTTATGTAAGTTGACGAATTCATTAAACAATTGGTTCGTAAATTCCGTACCGTTGTCCGAAACTATTGTAAGAGGGAGACCATGATGAGTACAGAATTTAAGTAGCGCTTGTAATGTACTAATGGCGGTACCATCGCGAATATGATACGCCTGTGCATACTTTGAGAATACGTCCACGATAGTTAAATACTTTTCATTCTGAATTGAAAGCAGATCTATATGGACTGTTTCGAAAGGTTTTGTAGCTGGCGGTACTATATTGAATTGTTGTTTGATGGGGTTGCGATCATATTTTGCTTGACCGCAAATAGTACAACTATTAATAAATTTAGTAATGTCGTCTTTCATCTTTGGCCAATAATAACGACGGGACAAGGCTAAGTGGCATTCATTAATTCCGCGATGATTCGTTTTACCCTCGTGGTAATGTTTTAATATTTCCTGTTGTCTGAGATACTCTTTTACATTCTCGACCTCGAATTTGGATAAGACTAAATTCATGGAAGAGCTTCTAAATTTATCTTGGATGATAGGTATAATGTCATAAAGTGCCAAAGGTGGATTTATAAGTAACGCGGTCTTAACCTTCGGATTCACAAATTCTTTAATGACGTCAATAATATCGGATTCTAAGTTGGAACTTGATACTTGTACGGCGGTCCTAGTATGAGTATCAAATGGCTTTGAAGCCGTCGGTCGCTTTTTAATGTCGCCGACAACTGTGATAACTAACTGCCTGTGAAATTTATTCAATGGTTCTGCTACGATGGGGATCTCTAATATGGGATTTTCGAGACTAGTGTGAGCGGAAGCGGTAGATGAGTTTTCTACTGTAGGTGGGTGTTCGGATGCGTTTGCAATTACTGAACTGGCCTCCTCGTTATGGATTTGAACCCGAGACAAAGCGTCTGCATTGCAGTTGCTACTACCCTTTTTATAAACTACACTATAGTCATATTCCGAAAGTTTGAGCTTCCAACGAGTTAACCGAGAGTTGGGCTCTTTTAGATTCATAACCCACTGGAGTGGCTTATGGTCTGTTACGATTTTGAACTTTCTACCGAACAAATAGGGTCTAAAGTATTTGGTTGCCCATACAATAGCGAGGAGTTCCTTTTCAATAGTGCTATAATTTATTTCACTCTCGTTTAGAGTGCGCGAGGCATAGCAAACCGGTTTATCCGCGCCTATGGTACCTTGCGATAATACCGCACCGATAGCTATATTAGACGCGTCTGTAGTAAGAACGAAGTCTTTAGAAAAATCGGGGTATTGGAGAATCGGATCATTAGTTAGTAGCTGTTTGCATTGCTCAAAGCAGTTGATATAATCTGAATCTAACACTACTTTCCTACCTTTCTTAAGACATTGCGTCATAGGTTTCGTCACGCGTGCAAAGTCAGGTATAAATTTGCGATAGTAACCTACTAAGCCAAGAAATTGTTTGATTTCCTTAGGTGTTTTAGGAATCGGATATTTTTGAATGGCTGTTATCTTATCGGGGTTTGGCTTGATACCGTCTTTACTAATTACATGTCCTAAGTATGCCGTCTCGAGCTTAAGGAACTCTGACTTGTCCATTTGAATTTTAAAGTTCGATTCGCGTAGTTTTTGAAATACTTTCTCTAAATTAATCATGTGTTCCTGTAAAGAGGTACTGAAGACGACAATATCGTCCAAATAAACTAGACAAACTGTATTCTGAAGGTCTTTTAGAACATTGTCCATTACGCGTTGGAAAGTGGACGGGGAATTTTTTAAACCCATTGGCATACGTAAGAACTCATAGTGACCGTTTTCTACATTGAATGCGGTCTTCGGAACATCACCAGGTTCCATTTCTATCTGAAAAAATCCGCTAGCAAGGTCTAGGGTGGTGAAATACTGACAATTACCAAGTTTATCTAAAATGTCATTGATGTTAGGTATCGGGTATTTGTCATCGTAAGTCTTTTCGTTCAACTTACGAAAATCTACAACGAGGCGCCACTTAGTTTTACCGGAGGCGTCGGCCTTCTTCGGTACTACCCATATAGGCGAGCTCCAAGCGGACTCTGATGGTCGAATAATACCCTGATCTAACATTTTGCCTATCTGGTCCCTAACTTCGTCTCTATGAATATACGGATAGCGATAACTCTTCGTATATACGGGAATTTCGTCCGATGTTCTAATGCTGTGTTTGATTTTATTCGTGAAGGTCAATCTTTCTCCATCGATATAAAATACATCCGCGTATTTTCTACAAAGCATTTCTAAGTTCGCGCGTTCTTCGGCATTTAAATGGTCCGTACGTAAACGCGATAGAACTTTGTCCGCACGCTCTGATATCAAAGGGGTACGCGAGCATTGAACGTTATAAGTTTCGGCTTGGACGGGGCGATCTAACGAAAATATTAGGTCGTGTTGCGTCGGATTCGTAACTTCTATAAATCCGCGATTATTCTGAACGGTAGTTAAACACTGATTAATAACGCAATTTGAAATAGTCTGTTCATTAATTAATGCATCGCCATCTTGTAAGTTAATAGGAATTTTTATAATTTTTGATGAATTGGCCGGTATAATATCTTCGTACCAGTTAACGTTTCGCGAGTTGTACATACTTATAGGATTCGTCGAATTACGCGTTATGAGAACTTTATCTTTTAAATCTATTTTGGCTTCCCAATTTTCTAACAAATCTAGTCCTATAAGACCGTCAAAGTAATCGTGAAATTTATAAATGTACAATTTAATGTTATCAGTTTCATCAAATTCTGAAAAGCAAGGAATATTAATCGAATAATTATTCCTAGATGTTGCATGAACGTTAGTTACTTCAAATGGATCAAAATTAAGCGGCAAGTGTGAATAAAAATTCTCAATGGCATTTGGACTAATAAAAGACTGGTTTGCGCCCGTATCTATTAGTAATTTTAAGGGCGGATCTGCAATTTGTATGTATGGAAGCTGCCTTTGAGTTTGCAAATTTAATTCTATTTTAACTTGTCGGATTTCGAACGCTTCTGAAAATCCGGCTCTTCTGCAGAGCTGGTAGAGGGCTGAACCTCATCAGAGTAGCCTGAAGGGCATTCATGTGATTCATCACACATTGGGTAGGCTGTATAATAAGGTTCATGATAATAAAAATCGTTGGCTGTAAAGTACTCATAAGGATCACATGTATAAAATTCAGGATAGTAATAATCATAGCTGTCACACTCATTCATATTCATTTCCTTAGTTTTAAAATAATTTGAAGCAGGAATATTGCCATGCTTACGCCAATCATGACCAGTTAACTGGTTTCCCATAGGTCTTTCCCTAGCAACATAGTGGCTAACACCACTCATAGGCTTAGGGCCCTGATATTGAGACACATTCCTAGGAGCAAGCTGGAAATTATTTTGATTAGCGTTATAATTTTGTGGCGGCGCACGGAACATTTGTTGCGTGCGTGATGGCACATTCACAGGTCTAAAAGGCACATTTTGCTGGTAATTTGGCTTCCACATTTGTGGGACTGGCTGCATATTAGAATTAAATGGAGGACGTGCAAAAGAATTGAATGGTTTAAACGCGGGCAAGGAATTGTATATTGGTATTGGCATTGGCTTTGGCGATTGAAACGGTTGTGACTTCTTTTCGGACACTAAATCATTACGGCCTTGAAGATACATAACGTTCAATTCCTCTTGCACAAACTCTAAAGCTTTTTCAGCACTATCAGGACGCATGCATCTAATGCGAGACCCTAAGGGCTCTTTTAAACCACGCACAAACGCTTGCATTGTTAATTTCTTGTAAAGAATGCGTTTGGCTTCAACAGTGGTACTGACATTTTCATGCAATGTGACATAGGTCATAATGGTGCTGAACAAGTTAACACATTTATCATAAAATTCCTGTGGCGAACTATTCCCTTGTGTGGCTAACATAAGATCATTGTACAAAGCGGTCTCATCACGTTGGTCTGAAAAATTATTTATGAGGGCATTTTTAATGCTATTCCAATCTTCAGATATGCCGTTCGAATTTATAATACGTGCGGCTGGCCCAGTAATCTTATTAAGTACGCCGTTAATGAGACAGAGCTTTGCTAACTCATTGCCTGGATTTGCAGTTACATATTCGGCTACAATTTGATCACACAAATTTATAAACCGGGGGAGCACATGGGGGTTGCCGTCAAAATCGGGTACTAGGCGTAAGGCCTTGAAAATTGTGTCTACGTCAGTCATCTCGGTCGGTTGATATTCTATCGAGCCTAACGAGGAATTTAAAGTACTATCTAAATTATCTAAATCTACACTAATATTTCTATTTCTATCTAATTCAAGCCTACGAGCTACTATAGCACGCGCAGGCCCTCTTGGGGTAGTTTGCTTAGGATGAAAAATTTTGCACGATAATTAACACACTAAAATAGGAAAAGGGAAAGCAACGCACAGAAAAAATTGTGAGTGTACTTACATGAATTTCATTCTGGTTCCTCTGGGATCGATGTCTAGATTTATCCTCCGATCCGGACTCCAGGTTCTTTGGATACCCGGGCGCTGATTAATTCGATATGAGAATCTAAGCTACCCTAAGTATCCTACCGACTGCGCCAATTATGGATGTCGCCGCCGGAGGACCCAAAAAAAACCAAAATTAATTTATAATATTTAATTAAATTGAAATTACAATTAAAACTTAATGTTAAAGAAACCTAGTCTACTTCCTATCGATGCTAGAATAAGAATGACAGAGAGTTAATATAAAATTATACATTGCAAGTAAAATTGATTCACACGCTAAAATATAATAATGTGGAAAGTTCCAGTAAAGTGCGGCGTCGGATGGCGCCGGCCTCCTTTGGGTTCGATGATACTTCTTTCTGCTAACGCTGCAAATCCGGTGTTGCAATAGGTGTGAAGGCGTTTACATAAAATACGTATTCGCTGCAATTTCGTAAGGGGCTGTCCATATAACACCTTTGTAAACACGGCATAAGTTTGTTGTTATATCATCAAATTATATTAAATTACTTTAATTAATGCGAGAGTATTTATGTTGTGGACCTCAACAGATTAAATTAAGGCAGGAAAATGATAACAAAGGAACTAGGTAATGGAAAGAAGTAGATACTTGCGTAGGCTGCTTCTCATAGAGAAATATTTGTGTGTTCATACTTTTTACACAACATTTTATGGATCTACATACTAATACGAATACATATACAAGTTGATAATACGCATGCCACATGCTTTAATCCTGGGAGTTTCTGACACGCAGTGGGATATTAGTAAGGAACCTAATATTTATTCCCTGCAAATTTAATACGATCCTTTGTGCATTGCTAATAATCAACAATTTCGTCCATTGTTCCCCATTATTACCATGTCACTAGGGTCAGATTTGAACACTGCTGTAATACAATTCAAGTACAATAGAGCCTGTGTGTGAGTGAAGCCTTTTGTTTTGACGTCAATTAAGTGCTATTTACATTTCGTGTTCTTCTATTATCACATCGGTTGTGAGTGAAAGTAAACTTAGTATTGACATTTAGGTTGTTGTCGGTTCACCGGACTTTTATTTATAGATAATGAAAGTAAACTACATAGATTAAACAATAAAATTGACATTTAAGATATGCGGGGACGGGCGCTGCACCATATTTAGAAGGTTCTCTGGTTAAGAACGAGAAAGTTAATCTCGCGTCGCTCTATTGCGTTTGAGTGGCTTAACATTCAATCAAGCAATACGTACCTACTTGGTAGATTAAACAAATGAATATGTTAATGGGGTAGCATTTTGTTGTAGAGTGTAGAACCTTGAACGCTTGAGGTGCTAAAGACGATTTTGCGCTCCACGTTAAATAATGAGTTGATTTAGAAACTGCAAGATTTACAAACTATGAAAACATATGTTAAGTTTGTATACAAGAGACCTTGATGATATTCTATTGTCGTAACAGTACCCAATTATTTTTACCTGACTACGGCGAAGCAAAAAGGATGGTTAAGATTTTAATCTGTATGTACGTATGTTTATCTGTACTCTCCTAATTAGTTGTCCATTGGAAAATAGATCTCATTAGATATTACAAAATGATATACGCTCTTCCGTATGAAAGGTTATAATCCACAAGTTCCAGTGAGATACGATCAAGGTTCGACGGAAATAATCGATCGCTTACCGATAGAAGTACGCCTCAAACACAAGTTGTGTTATTTTGGTCGAGTTATCTAAACACAACGCTGTTCGTGTAGCCAAAAGAAGTTTACAATTTTGCTTTCAATCTTTACCATCATAGCTAAGAAGAAATTTGTCAAGTACTTGTGTGACACGATTCTGTGCGTGACCACATCAAATGCGTGCCGTGATTTGGGCATCAGTCATCACGCAATGCCCAAAAAAGGTCACAAAATGGCTTTCGTTATGTCCGTCACTACATGATTCTCTCTCGACCATCTTTAAACATTTGGACTAAATTGCAATGCTTCGGAATAGTGGGCATTGCTGCTGTTGGCTAATTTAGCTTGTTTTACGAGCGGTATGTTTACATTTTTTCGTACGATTAAAACCGTTTCGGTGTCTACTAACCTACTATTGGTACTGCTAGCAGCCGTCTGCCATATCAACCTATGTGAAGTTGGCAACTGAAGTGAAAAAAAAAATATTTTTCGTCGTGTATCCGATTGAACCCGGTATGTACCGGATTGTACCGTTTTTTAAATCGTTTGTACCCCTAGGGGGTAAAAGTTATAGGGGGGTAAATATTTTGGCAACTAAGTATAAAATATTGTAAGTTTATACATGCCATTCGATTGAACCCAGCATGTAGAGGATTGTACCGCTTTTTATTTCTTTTGTACCCTAAGGGGACGAAAGTTATTGGGGGTTAAACATTTTGAAATCAGATTAGGTAAAAGTGAATGTTCATGAATACCATTCGATTGTACCCAATATGTAGAGGATTGTACCGCTTTTAAAACCGTTAAAATCTCCAGGGGCCCCAAGATATGGGTGTTGAAAGATTTGCAGTTTTTACCCTATATCTCAGGCTCCCATTACGTATAAGCATTTTTTATGTGCTGAAAGGATGAAACAGAGCATGGAGAGGATTGTACCGCTTTTTGTTTCGTTTGTACCTCAAGGGGCCCCGAGATATGGGGGTCGAAAGTTTCATAACTTTCCACTGTCATATCTCGGGGCCCTTTGAGGTTCAAACGAAATAAAAAGCGGTACAATCCTCCACGTACATGGTACTACCTGATGCAAAAATAAAAATTGGTGTGTACCTCAAAACATTCAAAGTTAGCCTGGGACCTCAATGGGCCCCAGCGTTATCTCGGTATCCCAAGAGGTACAAACGATATTTATATGCATACCGGATTGTACCGAGAACGGAGAGGATTGTACCGCTTTTTGTTTCATTTGTGCCTCAAGGGGCCCCGAGATATGGGGGTCGAAAGTTTCATAACTTTCCACTGTCATATCTCGGGGCCCTTTGAGGTTCAAACGAAATAAAAAGCGGTACAATCCTCCACGTACATGGTACTACCTGATGCAAAAATAAAAATTGGTGTGTACCTCAAAACATTCAAAGTTAGCCTGGGCCCTCAATGGGCCCCAGCGTTATCTCGGTATCCCATGAGGTACAAACGATATTTATATGCATACCGGATTGTACCGAGAACGGAGAGGATTGTACCGCTTTTTGTTTCGTTTGAACCTCTAAGGGCCCCGAGATATGACAGTGCAAAGTTATGAAACTTTCGACCCCCATATCTCGGGGCCCCTTGAGGTACAAACGAAACAAAAAGCGGTACAATCCTCTCCGTTCTCGGTACAATCCGGTATGCATATAAATATCGTTTGTACCTCATGGGATACCGAGATAACGCTGGGGCCCAATGAGGGCCCAGGCTAACTTTGAATGTTTTGAGGTACACACCAATTTTTATTTTTGCATCAGGTAGTACCATGTACGTGGAGGATTGTACCGCTTTTTATTTCGTTTGAACCTCAAAGGGCCCCGAGATATGACAGTGGAAAGTTATGAAACTTTCGACCCCCATATCTCGGGGCCCCTTGAGGCACAAATGAAACAAAAAGCGGTACAATCCTCTCCGTTCTCGGTACAATCCGGTATGCATATAAATATCGTTTGTACCTCATGGGATACCGAGATAACGCTGGGGCCCATTGAGGTCCCAGGCTAACTTTGAATGTTTTGAGGTACACACCAATTTTTATTTTTGCATCAGGTAGTACCATGTACGTGGAGGATTGTACCGCTTTTTATTTCGTTTGAACCTCAAAGGGCCCCGAGATATGACAGTGGAAAGTTATGAAACTTTCGACCCCCATATCTCGGGGCCCCTTGAGGTACAAACGAAACAAAAAGCGGTACAATCCTCTCCATGCTCTGTTTCATCCTTTCAGCACATAAAAAATGCTTATACGTAATGGGAGCCTGAGATATAGGGTAAAAACTGCAAATCTTTCAACGCCCATATCTTGGGGCCCCTGGAGATTTTAACGGTTTTAAAAGCGGTACAATCCTCTACATATTGGGTACAATCGAATGGTATTCATGAACATTCACTTTTACCTAATCTGATTTCAAAATGTTTAACCCCCAATAACTTTCGTCCCCTTAGGGTACAAAAGAAATAAAAAGCGGTACAATCCTCTACATGCTGGGTTCAATCGAATGGCATGTATAAACTTACAATATTTTATACTTAGTTGCCAAAATATTTACCCCCCTATAACTTTTACCCCCTAGGGGTACAAACGATTTAAAAAACGGTACAATCCGGTACATACCGGGTACAATCGGATACACGACGAAAAAAAATTTTTTTTTTCACTTCAGTTGCCAACTTCACATAGGTGCCATATCACTGTTTCTGATATATCATCGGGTGCTGGATTACATTGATTTTTGTGCCGTAACTAATAGGTTCCATTTTATACCAAAACAGTTATTTGTACTGAAGTTTATAGGATCGTTAGTGGATCTTCTTTGTTTTCGTGTAACACGACACGCGTATTTATTGGTGTCTGGTCCATAGAGATAAGTGTTTTCAAATATCGATTCAAATAAATTGACGATACTTATGACTTACCCGTACGTAAGGTAACTCAGAGTCATAAATAAACGTCCTTTACTTGACATATGTTAGTGGTTTAAGTATGCACTACCAAATGCGGGCGATGTCTCGTTTGCTCGTTTTGGCATGAACTGCCTAATCTAAAAGGCAAAGAAAACTTGGGTTTGGTCTACATTACACCTCTAGAATACTAAGTTACCTTGTCTGTATTATCGACTCATATTTTGTTACTTAGGAAGCCTCTAAAGATGTACCGAAGGACCAAGAATTCCAAAACAATTCCACTGGTCTACGTTCATACATAAAATAGTACATAATTTTTTTCTTAATTATCTTCCAGGTTTCGTCCGTATTGGTATCAGTAAATATGTCTCAATGTGCAGGTAGACTAACAGTATCATTGCAAACGGACGAACAATACGCGAGCGCGTAGAAGTCGGAACATTTTTTGCAATACTTTTTAGAACGTTCCATACTTTTATTTGCTTTGGTATTAGTTTAAACTTAGATGGATAGATAATGCAACCTCCTTGGTTAACTGGCGTTACACTCTTGTGTAATATTTTCCATCTGGGCTCGCACTCGGTGCCCACTTGTTCCATCAGAAGGTGGCGATGCATGACGTCATCAGATGAGTAGCCAACTGGAAACGAAACAATGCCCGCTATAATTCCCGTAGCCCATGGCTTGATTCTTTTGTTTTACGATTTATAACTTAGCGTTTTAAAGTAAGCATTTTTTCATTGGTGACTCGCAAGTGAAAGAATGGATACGATTCGCCATCCAACCTTTCGTTAACGTTCACGGTATTCTGCTTAGCCATAAATTTGGTCAAGACATGAGCATTACATGCAAATAGTGTTTTAACTACTTTGTGACGTCACTTTATGTGTTTACCAGGTTTGATTTAGCTTCTTCGATGCCCAATATTATTTCCGTACGTCGTAATTCAATTAAATATTTAATGCTATACGAATTCATCCAAAAGTGGCGTTTCTCGCTTTTGATCAGATAACAATAGAATTACCTTTGAGAAAGTCAGTCAATTATCAGCTATACGCAACATACCATAAGATCTTCTGTATACAAGTTCCCAACATAATTAGAAATAATCACACGGTATGTCTGAAATTCCTTTTCAAAGAAGTCAAACCTACATGGTAATGCTTAGTATGCCTTTGTAGTGTTTCTGAACATTGTGATGAGCGCGTGAGTGGTGTTTACGATATGTCTTATACGAGCACTATTAGGTCGGTTTACAACATTTTTATTTGGACACTTTATCTGATACTTTGTGTACCTTTATGTTCCGCTTACCGCTAGTAGACAGAGGCAGAGGCAGAGGCAGAAAAGGGGCGGGGAATATTATCCCCTAATTTAGTAAAAAGGTAAGTTTGTCAAGTGTCCTAACTAACACTAGATCAAAAAGAATCATTCTCTATTTCTAGATTA
Organism: Watsonalla cultraria; assembly: GCA_964035505.1. Lineage (NCBI taxonomy): Eukaryota > Metazoa > Arthropoda > Insecta > Lepidoptera > Drepanidae > Watsonalla > Watsonalla cultraria. The sequence goes on along the minus strand of OZ037734.1, from coordinate 4,002,941 downwards.
CAAATATATTTGATTCAGGGACAAAACACAAAAAACTCCAATTGAATAAGAGCTACATATGCGCTAGTGCAAAACGAAAGATAACTGATTAGTCTCGATATAATAAGAAAGCTCCGTAATATTTTGTACGTAAAAGAAGTGAAATATGAATCAAGTACCCATGGGGCAGCTTTCAGAGTGCAATGCGCGCCGACACTGTTCGTCACGTGACGCCTTCCGGTCTTCGCTCGCTAATAGAACTTTACCGTTGTGCAGACGTCTCTTACTGCCGTATTTGTTTCTATTTGCATTGATTCTAAGAGAGTTGTCACAGATTGACTGTATGTACATGTTGTGTCGGTAACCCGACATTAAGTCAAATGCTACACATTCTTCTTGGTTACGTACGACTATTACAAAAACATTTTCTTAGGGTCTGACAGGTAATATGGAAATTTTCTGCTGGTTTAGACAACAGTATATCTATTAATTCCGATTTTTTTTCTAGTTTCTACCCTGAAGGCCGTTTATTACAAATCAGGTGACATTAATATTATGAGCCTTCAAAATCCTTGAAATATATATATACACAAATGACAAGTAAATAACAATACTTCTACGTATCTATAATGCAGATTGATAATACCTATTAGCAGCAGGTGTAAAGTTCCCCGAAGCGCAGACTGAACCAACTTTCCCCACTTAGTAATTTTGTGGTTACGTCAGTTTTGCCTCGAGCTGGGGCAGCTCGTTTACTCTAATCATATTAATTGTGCTGTAAATTAGTTGACACTCCCTTCGCGTGTGCGAATTAAGATTTGTTACTCTAATTGCTAACTATAGTACTTACTTGTTTGGTTAAAACTACAGAACTATACCATGCCATACATGTGTTAGATGATGAAATATTTCTCATATAGATTGAATAGATCTCTGTTTCACATGTTTTTGGATGTTGTTTACTCCATTTTATGGAGATAAATGTGTAGCTATAAAGAAGCTTTGTACTGAAATAACGTCAAATGTGATATGGCCCTTAAAACCGACCTTGTTATTTGCTGTTTATCGCCAACAAGAAACCATTAAAATGTCAAAGGGAAGCAATAAATAGTCGGACTAACTAAATGAGTAAACTGAATTCTTAGAAAATCGCAAATCTTGGTAATAATATTATGATAAGTATATCACGACACGTTTAGAACAAACGCGCGTTAAACTTAATAATTAAAACCAATGGTTGAACGCGTTGTTACAATTGACTGCGTTTCATAATTTATGCATTTTGCTGGCAACATTAAAAATTTGGACGGAATTGTGGCGTCGGATCCCATTTGCATAACAAGAGTGCTGGAGTGCATTTTAATTTTAAATCCCGACTCGAGCTCATGGATGTGCTTGCGGTCTAACAATGCACTCATTGAAAGAGGGTAACCCGTTGTGCGACAGTTTATTCAAAATAAATTGCTCTTCATTTAGCCGGATATAAACGAAAACCCAACGTAGTGGGAGGACAATAAATCGACCCCATCATATGCTTGATCACCAGACAAAATTTATTCCATCCTGTTATCCTGTTCTCGGACCACGAACACTGCAATTGTTTGAACATCTCCAGAATCAATTTCTCTATTTACTACAAGTATGACACATTCCAAATCTCTGATTTATGTACGCATAAGTTTTGCCTTAAGTACATATTTCACAGTACTTATAATACACGGTACCTATAACTTATAAACCAAGTTCCTACATCGGAACTAGCTGTCTGTCCTGAAATCCGAATGCATTATTGACGCGTGTATTTATGTTCCCGAAGGAAGCATAACACGTGTATTTGTACTCAAGTCGTTTAATTCAGGCTTGATTGAGAAACAAACTCAACGATCATACATTATCATTTACATTTATAATGGTCGGATTTAGATCTTGAAAAGCAATTTGACTGGTCAGTGCTGTAAGATTAACATTTAATTTGTCACATTATACGGGTGTATAATTTAAATATTTCCGATCGATACCATCGCCTGGGGCTGGAATGATAGCAGTAATTACTGTCTCGGGTGTTGATCGAGTGCAGCGAATATTTAAACCCAAGTAACCAACGGGTTAGTGGCGCCACATTGCATCGTCGAGGTTTCATCAACGGGCGGATATTATACGATGACGTGAAGCGTTGCACTTGGTTGTCTGTGTGTTCCAATTATACAGGTGATGCATTCGCTTCTGCGTAATATCATCCTTTCGGTTCTATAATAAGATACAATCACTCTTCAATTGTTGGTCAGGAAATGAAACAGGTCTTGTTTGTGACCATTTCAAGTCGCATCTAGAACATTTGTAGCTTCAGTAAATGTTACATTTGCTAGCTTATCATTCCCACCTCAACCGTCCATAATGTCCATAATTTACGAATGGTACGAGTTGTAAACGCAATAATTCATAGTAATAATAAATAGCGTCATGTTCTGTGTCTGCGCAGCTCTACCACCAGCATATCGGTCGTGTCAAGTCCGCAAATAAACTTGTGATGCAATACGCGTTCAGAACTTATGAATGCTGGCCCACCCAATACATGAACCCGTCATATATTTTTGGCTTTTATTTATCGTACTCTATATCATTTAGGTCATACGTTAATAATAAGATCTACAGATGTCTACAAGGTCTACAGAGATGATGAACATTAATGTAGCTATTATGTTTTCTGTGACAATGTTCTTAGTTTCTTTGTTAAATATGCTTCGGTCTCTATGCGTATAAAGTGTGGAAAACCTTATTTGAATTCCGTTCTGGTACTACAGAAACCAATACTTACCACAATTTTTACGAATAACTGAGTCATAGCATGCTATTTTGATATAACAATATCAATAGAAACCACTTTCATTCAAACAATGTGTTCTTTCTTAAACCTAAGACTACCCTCTTTTACTAGCGTTTTGATACGTTTTTTTATTTAAAATTTGTGTATGTATAGGAGTAGCGAGTAGTTTTGTCGTGTCAGTCGCGGCCCCTGTTGTTAATTTGAATAAATTAAGATAAGCTTACAAGGTTGCTTACTCAACGTTTGTTAAGGCTCCATCGCAATTTACATTATCGTCAGTATAGTCTTTTTGTCGACCATTTTGAAATCAAAAGCGTATTGAGCTATCAGGCTTTTCACAAACAAGAATACGCTTCGTGAATTCTGTTGGTATAAAATCGTTGTTTAGATCTTCTTAACTTTAGATTGCATGAACAAAGCTTTCAAATGTCAATGTTTGTATAGGCTAGTGTAGTTATTACCTTATTGTGGTCTGGGCGTCAAATTATAATCAATTCATTTTTATGACTGATTATATCGGTATTCGAGTAGATGACGTAAAAACCGGCTGTCCAACAGTCGGTCGTAACCGCAAAAGTAAATTCCATTACGAGGTTCTCATGTGAAAAGGTTACATTTTGTAATACCTACTTTATCCAGCGTAAAAGAATTGTTATCATATTGTTTTGAGTGGAATGGCGCTAAATTTTCTCTGCCTGCCCTTTGAGGGACGGTATGATATTTAATTAATTATGTACGGTTATGTATGAAATCCAAATATAATGTAAGTAAACGTTGTTTATGCTTAGATAGAGAAAATCATAGTCTTATAACATAGCAAACTTTACTAAGATGAGTAGCAAATTTGACTAGTGTGAATTGAGAGTTTGCGAACCTCGGCCAGCTTATTAATTTCCAAAATACACACACAAGTATCCTCGATTTAGTCATTTTAAAACTTACATACAATATTGTAATTAAGTAAGTACCGTTTGTCACCGAACTTAAAGAGTGCCCTTTCAATCGTCCTTAATAAACCAGTTATCGTAGTTGCGGGACAACTTGCATCAGGAGAACCCCATACTGAATTTATGTGGTCACAGTCTAATGCATCCAATAATCGACAATCATTTGTCATCGGCTTTATTGGGTCAAATGACATCTTCTAAATGTGGGGCAAATAGGGACGTGAGAATATATGCAGGCAGATTAAATATAATTCTATTTTGTCGTTTGAGTTTGTTAAATCATTCAGCTTTTAGGGTAGACAGATCCGGATTTGAAGGATAAGCGGGATTTTGACAGCTGATACGGTCGGATGGATATTAAGCTTACCGGTTGATATACCACTTAAACATTTTTTGCAATTAATTGTTACTTATATTTTTTCAACTCTAGAGTTCTCTAGAATTCTATTTACATGCAAGGTTTGCATGCAAGTATTTTGCATATTCAGTGTTGGAATTACAAAGAGTAAATTAGGCTACTTTTATTAAATAAAATCCCCGAAACAAGGCCACTGTGGGGCAGCTAGCATAACTATAATATTAGATACCCACTAAGCTAAAGTATGAACCAGTTTCTGCAAAAAAAGATGTCGATTCCTTTCTAACCAATTCGGATAACATCCTCGTCGCCAACATTTAATCCAGATGCGTGTTCTCTAAGACATTAGATCCACATGTGTGAAACATTAAACACACTTCTATTTCGCCCTGACTTGATCCCGTAGTTCGCAAGTAGGTACATTTCATCTCCACACTTCCACAGATATACGGACTTTTATGGTCTAATACTTTAACCTAATATTCTTTACTTTATAAGAAAGGTATAAATATTTACTGAGGTCATAGACGTGCCATCAAATGATTTTAGACGTTGTGATTATTGGAACAATAATAATAATAAATTCAGAACTCTTTATTTACTACAAAAATAAGGATCATTTTGCAATGTTTCAATTATACGCGTAATTTAGTAGTGCATAGTGACTTCTGTGATCAGTGACGTGTCCAAAATATGGTGTCATACCATTGGTTCGTCGTCCCTGGCGTATCTACATGTATGAGCATTTTACTTCTTATTGTATTGTAACGTTTATACCACAACAAAATACTTACATGAGTATATAATGTATTAAACATGAATGGTTTTGTTGTATTTGGCCGTGGGAATATCCCGATTATTGTTCTATTATATCAGGGTATGACTCGCGCATGCGTGAGTGATGTGATCTCATCTCTACTTTGTACTGAATATAGATAGTTTGTGAAGCTGATTAGATTGAAAAGCTACGTTTAACCTACTTTTCAAATGTACTTATGGCGGAGATGTGAGCTGCATTCGAGTCGATGGCCGTTAATGCGACTTATGACGGGACTAATCGTCAACTTCTAGATGCTACACTACACTACAAACATCATTTATGTTTTTGCAGTAAATATATTGCCTTATTCTTATCCATGATATTTTGATAGGTCTACTATTAGTGGAGCAAAGAGATTCCAATTTAGTCTGATGTTTTGCATCCGACCTTGTCCACGCTAATATTATAAAGAGGACAGATTTGATTGTTTTTTTTGTTTATTTGTTTGCATTGAATAGGCTCCGAAACTACTTGACCGATCTTGAAAATTCTTTCAGCAATGGATAGCTACATCATCAGCGAGTAACATAGGCTATATTTTATCCCCGTACTCCCACGGGGACGGGAACTACGCGGGTGAAACCGCGTGACGTCCGCTAGTAAATAGTAAAAATAAATGCTCTTTCCCAGAATGGTCCCCGAAGGGGTAGGTAAAGTTGTTACAGCACGTACTTTTCATCGTAAATGATTACTTAAGTGCCAAAGTGACAGAGAGAGTCTTCGAATTTCTTCTTAGACATATGCAGGTTTTCTCACGAAGTTTTCCCTAAACGTGAAACTCGCGGAACGACATCACTGCACTTAAGGTTTTCAAAGGTAGGGTTGGTAAACAGTTACTGTTATATATTCCTGCAACAGCAGGGGTGAAACGAGTTTCCAGCCGTGTGTTCTAAAAAATAACCACTTACACTAATAGAGCGAAAATAATGACATCAAACTTTATTCCATAACATTACTGGCATTTGTGGCGGTAAGGTGTGCTACCGCAATAAATGCCAATAAATAATGTTCTAGAAACGCTAACGGTTGACACCACATTCTTTTCACAAGTAATACATATTACCTTTGACGGTGTTATCGCTATTGTCGTAAGTTCTTTTAAGTGTGAATCTTTTGACCTGTGGTTTATTTATATTCTTTGCTATATTACTTATTCATTCATAAACTTTACACAATTTAGAAGATTCGAATACTTGAAGAATATCTACGAACTCTAGCTTGCTTCCACTCAAATATATGTCTACCTTCAAAGGCGGAAAGTTTAAAAATCGTAATGGTGTTGTTAATTTCAAGCGCTTTGTGAATTTGAGCCAAGCTCTTATGAATGTTAGATTCGTAACTGTATTTTTCTTTTGATGTTGGGAAAAAGTATGGCTATTAACCTTGTAACGACTCTACAAGTAGTCTGTGTACTAGAACGCGGTAAAATGTTGTGTTTCAAACAGTTTCAACGAGACGGTTAAATTACTACTAAAACGTATTTGATGTTAACAAGAAAACGATACGAGTGACCATGAGGAGATCCTCATGCTATATTTTACACGTTGTATGTTTTTGGTTCAAACAAATGTCTCACTAAGACCACAAAGTTCCTCAAAGACTAGGTAAAGATAATATCATTCCACTGTAGGCATTCGAGGAAATACTTATTGTAAGCTTCCAATTCGTGTCTGATTTCTAATTGTTCAGAAAATTGCATTAAATGGATTTTTTCTACATCGCCTAGTCTGTAGAGCTGTTTCTTGTAATTCGATTTGTACCACTTCCTCGATCCTATAAGCTTTGAGCAGCTCTATTACGTTTTAAGTTTTCGTACATACAAACATTTGTTACCGAATCTTCGGTCAAATGCGAACAGCTCCAATTACTATTTTCGGTTCCCGTTCCCACACGTCAAGTTAAGTATTCGCCGAGTGCAGCCCATGTGGCTACTGGCTGAGCCGTCATCGGGACATTACGCGTGCACTCAACCTCGTGTCGAAACAACAGCAAGATTAATGTAACTCGCATACCACGTTCGTGCCTGAAATAACAATACAATAGGCAGTTTATAATGATTTTTTCGAAGATTATGATATTTTATTCAATTCTGACTGAAGCTCTTCTAATAAGTTTTTTCTATGATGGCCGATAAATAGTCATAAGTAATCGCCTTAAAAATTGTGTGACCTCAGATGTATACGACCTCCGGCAATGTTACCATCAAACATTGGACCCTAGTTTGTAATGTCAGGGTCAATTTGAAATATGAATACTCAACGGATTAATCATGAGACCATAAACATATTTTATACATATCTAACAAGCTTATTAATGTGTATAATATCTAAGTCTATACCAACATTATTATAAGTGCGATAGAGTCTGCAGTCTATCTCCTTAACCGCTAAATCGTTTTATCCATATTCCTGAAATTTGGAATGATAGACTTCATGTCTGAGAAAAAACATAGGCTGCTTTTTATTATGCAACCTTATGGGTAAACGAAATCGCAGACAATAGGTTTATATAGTAAGCTGCAAAACAAAATTGGATTTGTCTATGGTAGCTTTTGCTCAACTGTCATAAGTTAGTGGATTCTTGCAATTTTAATACGTGTCATCCCCTGTGAGGCTGTGACTTCGAGGCTTTCCATCGTAAAAAGTCAGCGAAGTCCCTAGTATTTCAAAAGCATAATTTGCTTGTGTACTCTACTAAATGGAGTTTGTTTTATGAGAATTGGACATGTTTTTGTAGCAGTATAAAATGAAAAGGGATCCTTTGGGATCCACAGCGTTAATTCAAATGAATGTAGCTGGACTCACGTGGGCGGACAATATGAAAACAAAGTGTACATGTAACTTGCAATGACCATCAATACTTATTTCTTTCTTTCAAGCTATTTTTAGTCTGTAACAGATGATTATAACTCTTTTATCTGTGATGATACAAATATGAATTAATACCTTGTTTTGTTTAATATTTTGGATGGAAAAAAATTTATTTAGAATGGTAATCCTGTCTGAAACTGCGATTGTTACTAAGACGTCATCTGTAAATTAAATTGATGTGCTTGCCGACCATTAACGCAACTAAATGTCCATATGCCGAAGAGTTGCGATAAATATCTTCTTAAATGTAGGTTGCACACGTAGCGCGATCCCAACAAAATGGGAGCTGTAAAAATATTATGACTTGAATCGACAGTCGTCACATTGTCTCGTTATTTTATGTGCTGTTTTGATGCTCTATTTATTTTATTTATTTGCGTTATATATTACAATCGATTTCCGTGTGTTTTAATACTCTAATCACTATGCTATTTAAAATGGCTTTTAAATTCACAGCATTAAGAACAAGCATGGGTAAAAATACAAGTATTTGTATGGCGTAATGCTGATTCAATTGCGAAATAAATATTCATTACTTTTATTTCGATTATTATACTTATACTTACTTGATTTTTAAATGGCGTAAGCTTTCGTCCATTCCAAACACGCTCACGTCATCGTTGCCGCCCTTAGTGCACTCGCACCGATTGTGCCTGCATTCATATTCAAATTGCGTCGTCTCAATCGTATTTGGGTACATCTGTGCATCGCAATACCTGATTATAACTGCTTGGGTATCCCCACTGCAAAAACTAAATAATGCATTGATGTTAACTGTCTGTTAGATAGTTTTGTATTTAAATTCGTTGTGCATTCAGCTTCATTTAGTTCTGGACTCCATTGGGAACAAAATAGGTAAGTTATCACTTTCGATACGTTTAATTAAACCTCAATTTTAAACGCTCATTCTAACGTTTTATTGGTGGATTCACTTAGCTTACCTATACCTGTATAGTAAAGTTATGGTACGTAATTATGTATAGTTATACAAACCTGAGCTTTCTTCGCAGCTACGACTCATTAGTCAAGGAGAGTTGCCCTCGCAACAGATAAACATGATAAATCGTTCTTCGGACCTTGGATTGCACTTTCATGTTGGCTAGTCCTTTCTCCTCTTTATACCACTTTCTATCTTTTGGTCCGTAGTCCATGGTACTTATATTATAACCTTGGCTTCGTTTCTCTTTTTTTCACGTTGCAATTTCGGGGCTAAGGCGAATACCGATTCTGCATAATTTACAACTTTGTTACCTTATGGTTCCATTGTCCTTATATGTTACTAGCTGTGCCCTGCGGTTTCACCCGCGTAGACTTAGTTTCATGCTTTTACTCGCGGAACCCTAGTTGTTTTCTAAATAAAAGTATCCTAAGTTACTCTTTGAAACATCAGCTATCTGCCAGTAAAAGTCCCGTTACAATCGGTCCAGCCGTTTCAGACATTACTCGGAACAAACAGACAGACGAACAGAAAAAAAAATTTTGGTTTTTCAAAGTCAGTAGCGTGTATATTTTCATAATATGCATTTATTGAAAAGCTGTTATTTTGGAAGTATAAACAGACACTTCAATTTTATTTATCTGTATGTATAGATTGTATTTCAGAAAAGTAACATATCTCCCAGCAGTATAATATTGCACGAAAGCTTGATTTAAGCTAGCCCTGAAACAAGGCAGAATACAACATGTATGCATATTCTGTTTACTTATGCATATTTCTATCCGATAGAGTTTCATTGTCGTCGAGAGTTGGCTACATGCGTGCAGTCATCATGGTAATTTAGAATCGTTTCACAAATTACAAAAGCAGCAATATCAATGAATACCTACATGACATTTAAAATGCACTCGGCACCTACATAAATTACGGGGTGCGGGCAATTAAGAGATGTGGCCTTTTCAAAATTGATGGATGCTTACATACAGCAGTCGTGTATAGAAATGCGGAGCAGTACTTTCGCTGACCGAATACTTTCGCCTTCACTTCGATGGCTGACTCACTTCACTGAGCACGTTGGAGCACCTACCTTGTGTTTTATCACAATTCGTGAGAGGTCATTGTTCGTGTTCTAGAAAGCTCGTGTCGGGATTAGCACTAGCAAGTTCAATGTAAGGTTGTTTATCTATGAAGGTCTTTGATTGAATTGTATTTGATTTATGCAAAAGCAAACATTTGATTTTGTTAACTATAACGCAGTACTACAAAGTATAAGAACATAATTTGGTTTTCCATATCGTACATACAATGTATGCAACCCAGCAAAGTTTATACTTTAAGATTAATGGTCCACTAATATGGGTGTTATTAGGATCGAATATGATACGCATGAGTTTCTTGAATGGCCCTTTCTTTACGTAAACATAATTATTACGGGAATGAATCAAACGAATGTTCCATAAATTTTCTTACTTATAGGATGTGAAACTTGTGCGGTGCAAGAAACTGCACTCGACGATGCATTGAGTGGAATTAATTCATTATTCAGTAGGCTCGCACCTTTCTCGCCGTTTTTATTGCAGTCTTACTAAACGGATCCTGGAACTAGTAGCGATATGGCTGTGTACGGCTAGTTCTAAGTATTCGATCAGACGCGGTATTGGACCGTTCTTTGTGACACACTATGCTATCGCAGTTTTATTGCCAATAAATGATTACTGCTGGGATTGATTAAGGGCTGCGTCAATGACCATGGAAACCATCGAACTATTAGAAGCAGAAATATAAGTTTTTAAGGCCCCTGATTGGTTCTTTACATCGAATATCAAGTAGATGTCGGAGGTAAAAAATGATCTATCAAATCTGTAGAATTTTAGGTAATGTGACTGAAAGCTCTCAGTTACGGCCTCTACGAAGTTATAATTCAGGTGAAACCATTTAAACAAGATACGTGTATGGATGTCAATGTTACCTGATAATCAGATGGATACCTCAGATCAACCGCATAATAAACGAGGGCGCAACAAAAGTCAAGTACATCACCGTTGTAGCAAATGAAATAACCTACGTATCATGTAGGTAGTGTAAGATCGCATCGCAGGTGCAAATAAAACAAATTTTTAAATAATTTAAAAAACTCACGCCTCTCCAGAATCGTCACCAGACATTGGCAGAGGTTGTATTACATTACAAGTACAACACCAAATTTTCATCGAAGATGATTAGGTACGAACGCGACAGCCTCTGGTACTATATTTCGTTTGGAATTTCTTTTCAGACGCAAGTGTCCTCATGATCTATGGTATTAGTGGCATATCCTGATAAGGAATAAAAATTAAATATTGAATTCACAACTAGGACCGAAACAAAGAATACGTGAGCTACGAAGAATGAAGAAAACGAACTGATTTAAATTTAACTATGAAGCCCAAAAGACAAAACCTTGATAACAAAGCAACAGACTCACAAACGACGTTTCCGACGTTACCTTCGCTACCCCATTCAACACATTGTTTGGAATAACTGTGTTGTTGTTTTGACACATGTCGCTCCAAATGACTATACCATTGTACTAATTACGAGTAGGTTGGAGAGAAAGTGGTAATTTACTTTTTTTAAATTAGACCGAGTTCAAAATGATGGTGGCCATCGAAGCTCCGAGCCGGTGCTGACAAGTAACATCCATCATGCTGATGTTTTGACGTTCAAAACTAATCGACTAAATGTGCATGTTTGGAGCATCGTGTTGTATTTCATTGTATCTTTCTAAGATGACTTGTGACTTGCAGTTGCAAAGCCTGTGGTTTCTTTGATTGCAAAAACATCAAAATGGCGACCTTTGACTTATATTGTCTGGTCCTTACATAAACCATAACAAGGCTAGCTAAATGAACAAAAAATAGCCTAAAGCCTACATAAAATTGTACCTAATGATCTGAAACTCCGTAATTTATGATTCGTTTAAAATATATCCAGCAATCCGACGTCATCGCCAATAACATTAACGCCTGTTGACCCTAATTATTGCCGAGGTCAGGCGCGTGAATGTGACATAATGATCACGGAAAATAGGTTGTGGGGGTATGCTAGACGTATACCTGTACGAAACATAGGTACAGATGACACGTCGAACCTCTCATGAAGTGGGCAGAGAGTTTTAAGTGCCACTCCACCCTATACTACACTACTTATGCTGTTTTTGCTGCTTCTATGTCCGCCTGATGGTAAGCGATTACTATAGAAGCTTTGAGTGTCATTACTTGGCTGACATGTCCTGTAATTTTTCGTTTCATGTATATTTAAAAATATCTTTATACATACGTGCAAAATCGCTTAGAATATACTGAAATATCTCTGACTGTTAACTCACAGCTAGACTAAAATCATGATGTTAGGTACTTACATGACTTAAGCCCAAGGAAAATCATCAACCGACAAAGAAACTTAGGTACTCCACCGTGATACATAGTAAAATGTCGGTCATGTCACTAAGCTATTTCTTTATAAACTTTTCTCGAAGGCTACTCCGGTGACACTTGGCTTCGAGCCGAATGGATTGAATCCGTCTTATTAGTTTTGCCTCTTCGTGTTTTCCTCCATAAAAAGCTAATAAGTAATAGGTGCCTGCTTTAGGGTATTTCCTGTGTACAAGATGAACATAATCCACGAACCATTATTATACCCACTCGTATCGTATTGTTGTTTCTGATATTATGGTAATGATCTCTAATATTGATGAATATTTTAGTTCGTTAGTTCATTTCTTATTTTGAACTAGCTGTGCCCTGCGGTTTCACCCGCGTAGCAATTTCATGGGTGGGCCGCGGAACCCTACTACGGTTTTTTAATTTAAAAGTAAGTAAGCCTAAGTTACTCCTTGTAACATTAGCTATCTGCCAGTGAAAGTCCAGTTAAAATTGGTTCAGCCGTTTCGAAGATTACGCGGAACAAACAGACAGACATAAAACAAAAAAATATAAAAATTGGTTTCTAATGTCAGTACTTACCGTATTAACTTGCATATGTAGATATTTAGTGTAAAACTGTTATATTGGAATTACAAACAGATACTTCAATTTTATTTATCTGTATAGATTTCAGTGCACGAGGTACTTTCTATTGAGTTATTCCCTGAGAACCCCGGTCCCTGAGGCACCCATCGTCCCGCAGAACCCTGCGATAACTATTCCCATGACCATGCCAATTCTGTTAATTTGCATAAGTTTTTGTTTGAATACTGTACCCGATTAACTATTCTCCAGTTTCTTACATACAGAACCTGTAAATGGAATTTCAATTTCAGTAATTGGCTTATAAATGTGGATTATTTTAGCAATTAATTACTTAGGTGGTTATTGCATTTGAAATTAGCATCAGAAATTATTAATATAGTTAATTAAGTAAGTAATTAAGTTATTCCATTGCATGCAAGAAGCATTCTTCTAATATTTACCGTAAAATATTTGTAACGTAATTTTAATTAGCGATGGCAGCATATAAGTTAATTGAATATCGCGTGTCTGATGTAAATGTTTTAAATATTACAGAAAATATGGGTCAAGGCTTTGCTGTTTTCATTCCATTATTAGAGGCATGTACACTGAATACTGTGCGTAGGTATTCATAGGTCTAATCGTCACGATATCGATGGCACGTTTCCTAAAATATCTTTATTTGATTGGGCTTCTTACAAAGTACTTTCGAATCGGCAGAAGGACCGCGGAAAATTACAAGTTATTATGTTTACAAGATTATAAATGTTACCACGAGGCTCAGAAGGTTGCCTTTACTGAGAAGAACTCTGCACGAGATTCAGTAATTACTCTTTTCAAAAATCGTCTATTTAAACCAGTGACGTACTAGACTACTAGCAAGATATATCTTCTGTAGAGACTCTACTATTTAAATATAAATTATATAGGGAGACTTCCTTATAAATTACCGTTATTTGAGTCATTTCGCAACGTCGTTCATTTCGTCTCATTTAATCGATATTTCTTCAGCATCAAGGATTCGTTAAAGCACGTTTTTATTACGAAAGAAAATGTCAATTCCAAGAATTCAAATAATTGAGTCGGATGGAACTCGAATATAGCGCATTCTTGCTCGAGAATTTTGAGAGAATTCTAGCTACAAATTAAAAATTCTTCTATGAGACTGGAATGGGGTAATGCTATCAAACTTTTTTTAAGACGCATTTGGACGTAGGATGGAGGAAGTATCCTTAATCAATGTGTGGGCTTCGAAGCAAAACTTTATTAATCACCGGTTGAACTTAATGAATATGGTTTTGATGAGCAATTAATAACCCCGTGCAGATCTGAAAAAAAAAAACAGTTTGGCGTGGTTTAACGGATCATATATTTATAACGTGACTCGTCTACGTCAATCGATTAATTTTGAAGGTTCATAATTCCACAAATGATGTAATGATTGACGAATGGAAATTGGAATATGATGTTTTTACGTACAACTTGTTTTTGTCATCAGAGCAGCGAGCAAAGTCGACCCTCTTTAAATTTTATATGCTTGTATCATAGCAAACACGTGGATATTGCATTATTTTTACCGATTTCAAAATGAGGTTCTGAATTCGACTGTTTTTAATTTCTTTTTATTTTGTCTCTGGGTTATATTGCAGTTGTGCGAGGATCAGGGGGAAATCCTTATATTTTTGACTGCTGCCATTTGATTAAGAAAAAATTTCCACTGCATTTTATTCTCACGAATGCCATCGTTGTCAATTCCACTGAAAACGATTATTTACTCTGTAATTTTTCCTCAGGGCTTTATCGGCACTTTATGTTAACGGCCAGTTGCAATGGCTTTACAACTGCTCCATTTGGAGACCGCTATTGGATGATCCAAATGTCATTTTAACCCTGTTCAAAACGAAAAATACAACATACAACGACTGTACATTAGCCCAAATTAACCCCACAACCCATTCAGTTTTACGGTTCACACTCTTGGAAGTTAATTTGATTCCAAATGACATCCATTAGTTTGGGTGCCCTGTCGCGAGTCCTCACAGTTTAGGCGTCTCAAATGTGTTGTCTCATCACATTTTATGGGCCAGCCGATGATTGAAAATGAGTTACGCTAACTAGAATCGAATTCTAAGTTCTATTTTGATCTGTTGATGTTTTGATTATTAGTGTTCAATAGAAATCAGGGATTTACGACGAAAATAATAATCCTTCACACAGCTTATTTTGAAATTTTAACATTACTTGTTTACAATACTAAATATAAACCTCGGTGCCACACAATAAGAGACGTGATCAAGATTTCGAGATAAGATAACTACACAAAGTTACTACTAATATGTATTCTATGACGGTTTGAAACATGTAAGTAACCTTTGAGCTTGTTTGGATTTAAAAAACACAAGTTGGCTAACTATGATCGTTTAAACAGCGCTTAGTAAGAACTTCTTAACTTTGACGTTTAAGCTTACGTTACCAAAATGAAATGTCAAAGCTCAGAAGTTCTTAGTACGCTCTGCTTAAACCGACGGTGGTAGACTACCATAGAAAAGAGCTGTTAGTTGGATCTATTTAAATACATTGTTGCAAAATGTCCACCGTATGTTTAAAAATGTCAAACATGCTACTCCTCCATTTCACGCTATGAATATAAAACTAAAATTAAAGTGGCGTCCGAAAACACATTAAAATTCATGGACCGACTCCTATCGGTATAAAATGTCCCGAACAATAACAAATAGACTAATAAGAATTAACAAGTTGGACGGTTTAGTAAAATTATCTTGTTTGAACATCCGTAAGTTAATATGGGATGAGACACAACAGGTAAGCGAACAACTATGGGATCTGGATGCGCGTAGGCAGACAGGTCTGGCCCAATATGGCGATGACTCAGCCACGTACTAATCGTCAGTAATACATCTAACTACTCTGTTACTAGAATAAGGCATCGTTTAAAATTACAGACTAAGTGGTGCTTAATGTTACAGATTGAATCGTTTTCACGTTTGTTTGCAGAAAACATTATCTGCGCTCAAACAGTATAATTTATGTCTGTAAAGCTATCCCGTGATATCTCTTGGAAATTTGGGAGAATACCTACTTTATTATTGCTTGAGAATTGAATCGAGAGAAATCCTGGTGACTAAAATTTCTTTCGCTTTTATTGTTGGTTTAGTGAGCCTAAAAATATTTAAGTTTTAAAAGGTTTATTTGTCTTCGGAAATCCCAAACAAACACACAAGTGTGAACTGCGTGAATTAGCACTGCCGAAATTAAATTTTAATATACACTTTATTATGTGTTACATACATATGCTCACACCTGTATTCCCCGAAGGGGTAGGCACCGAAGATGATTAAGTGACAACGTGACAGTTGGTGAGTCTATCACCGTCTCAGGCACTATACATACGTATTTGTAACCCAGACTAATGCATGTTTCCTCACGATGTTTTCCTTCACCGTTCATGTTCCACTTAGATTCTCCCTTCACCAGATTCCTACATTACAGTGCCATCATGCTCAATTATTAACTAACATAATGTACCGCATTATGTCCTTATCGGCTATTAACAAGTAATGTTTTATAAAACAGTAATTATAAACGGAGGCAACATCAATAACAGTAATGGCACGAAGCTTTAAAGTTAAAAGTATCGTCAGTGGGTGGTTGGGCGCGGGGAGAAATGGCTTGAACCGGTTCCGGACCGCATACGTCCGCTCGATGCGCTCGTCCTGCTGGGCCAAACGAGGAGGTGCAGCGACATTTTAGCGTTATTAGAAATCGTCAGGACTATGATGTTTAAGTAGTCACCTGTGATTTTGAAATTATTAGCGACGTACTTTTGAATCCTAAGAAAGTTCCTAGGATAGAATTTTCCAAAAATCTTCACTAGTTTGATTTCAAATTCAGTTGTTATTATTATAGTCAGAAGAATGCTTGCAATTCTGGTAATCACGGTTTTAATGATGTTGACAGTCCTAAGCTCGTTTGCACATTAACACGATATAAAAGTCTAGAACCCGTTTTACTGTCTATTTCTATTACACTGGACTTCTCGTGGAGACGGTGGAGTCGTGTTGCCCAAACTTTCTCGTAAGATTAAGAATTTGTGAGGCGTGGCTAGCAACTCCTTACATCTTGAGTATTTAGGGTTCCGGTGCAATAAACAGTAAGCTATTTACAAGAATTCTGCGGGAATATACAACTTAGAAATGTGAATGTTGCAATCACTGAGCCAATTACGTTTACTGCACCACGATTTACAACTGCTGAAGATCTAGAACGGAAATATATTAAGTTATCAGAAAACAGCCAATGAGATCTAAATTCAATTGGATTCAACAATTAAAACTGAAAGCAACATATTAACAAGACATTACGTTCGTTGGTTAGACTAGGAGTCATGCTCTCTTTTTAGCACTGCGTCACTAAATGATTAAATTATACACATGTGTGGCTCACCTGTTCTAAACATATCTTTGTCGTGAATTCATGATCTATCAGAATCATCATTGGTATCTTTGAGCTTTTACATAACGATATTAGGACATATTCTGTTAACACTGTAGTTTTAGGCACCTCTATGGTTTTTGGGTTTAGTTATTAACTGTAATTGTGCATATTCAACCTTATCATTACAGTCACTAGGATTGTTTTTAGATATTCCGCTATCAAATTGTTTCGTGATGACCCTTGCACTCAGGATAAACTCAAAGATTTTTTACCAGCCCTCAAATGACTTACAACCATGACCGATTGTATAACACGACCGAAACGCTGTTACGTCATTAGTGCATTCAGATTATTCAAAACAGCTTTCATTGTTTATTATTTTCAAAGCGCAATTAAAATGGTTCTTTTCAACGCCCACGTATTGTGGGTCGGACTGTTAGTCCCTCGACAAAAAAGAAAGGATTCCAGAGTTTTTTAAGTCCTTTACTGTTTTTATACACCACCGAACCAGTTGAGAAACAATGCATGGCTCAAACTCGTAACTCTTTACCCTCTGGTAATATTTAGTAATGTGGCTTTTACAAGTCATTAAGTAAGTACCGGTGGTAAATTCTCGACTTTCATATGTGCCTTACCAGGGCCTTAACTGAATAAACATTTTTCATTTTCATGTCTTATTTTTCACTTGAAATTATTTCTTCATTAAAACTAAATTTTAAATACATATGCACACGCCTGTATTCCCCGAAGGGGTAGGCAGAAGTGTTATAATAGCAACGCCTACTTTTCACTGAAGATGATTAAGTGGCAACGTGACAGATGGTGAGTTTTTCGCCGTCTCAGACACTATACATACGTCTTTGAATTACTTCTCCGACATATGTAGGTTTTTAAGAAGAACTCATTAGTACTACAGGCCCCGCTGGGTCCTGAACTTGCGTCGCTTGCGTAGCAGACGACTGCTCAAACCCCACGGCCAGCACAACTTATCATGAATATAGCTCAACATAGATTTTAAATGAGGCATACATTTTAAAGTTTTGTCACTATGTTGATTTTGATTTTGCACTTACTTTATTATACGCATTGATTATATTGTTGCAAAAATGAGTCGTAGATACATTGTCAGATCTTACCGACTTTCTTTTCAGCATGAAAATATCAGTGGATTATTTTTATAAGAATATCAAGAGAATTAATGCGAACACAAGTAGAGTCAAGACCGTTGTTACTTGTTACGTAAAGGGCCTGACGTAACAAAGATATATGCAGGAATTTTACTTGTCCCTCGCAAACAACATCAGACGGGGTGTTTTTCTCGGAAAGCTCTTGTAGAGTTACAACTTTTCCACCACTGGTCCAATGTTATTTGAGCGAATAACAAAGTTATTTCTTTTTAACTTATTAGTTTGTCTTCTCAAGGTTAGCAAACGGAGGAAAATATTCGGTAATCAAAGATTGCGAAATGAAACCTTTTGAAGTCTTTTTGCTTGGGTTATGTAAGAATAATACAAAGTATGATAGAGAACAATTATTATTCATAATATTTATTGAATACAGTATTTAATATTGTATTTGTAAATACGTAATTATCGTTGAAAAAGATTTCGCAACAAAAGGTCAGATGTTTCATTGGGCCATCAATCGCAAAACGTTGGGTGAACCACCAAACTAATTAGTGGAACGTAGAATTTAATTATTTTCTTTGTTCTGTTTTCCACTTATGTTTTATGTTTCCATGAAAAAGAATTGTGGTTTGAACTGGACTTGCCAAGCTGGCTGCAACCCACAAACTGGCGTCCTACTTTTAACATGAGTTCTAATCGTACATTTATCTTGGAGATCGCACAGTATTACATAACTTGTTCTTTAGTCTGTCTGTGCGTATAAGTGGGTCGCAGCCGATAGGAACGGACGTAGTTGGAACCATTGTCTTATTTTCCTTTTGCGATAACTTGAAATAAAACGGGAAAAATGGCAAGGCTTTGTTAGGAACGTGTACAATAGAAATATATAAAGGCTCTAAAAAGGCTGTCATTGTGCTACTGTGGGTATATCTACATGATTAGACATGGAAGCTAAAAGTTGAACTAAATAAATGTGAGCTCGTTCTCTGACTAGAACCAAATCATATTTTATTAGATTAGCGTAAAATTGTTATGATCAGCGTAAAGGCGTGAAAGTTACCTACTTTCCCATCTCTTTCCTCTCAATTTACGTATTTATGGTTGTTCTAGATCTTTAATAAGCGCTTATTGTTTGAGCTTTAGATAGCTATAATGTGGCGCACTCATAAGCTCAATCCGGTTACCATAACGCTATGCTGGCTTTAATATGTGCTAAGTGATGAGTGAGTGCTTATTTTATTTGCAACCTATATTTTAAAAGGCTACAAAAAAGCTTCTCCGACACCTGACTAACTTTTTTATAGTGTCTGTGATATTAGGTATACTGTAGTGCACTAATTTTGGTGATTATTTCAATAGAATAAGTAACTCATGCCTTGTCTGATCTCGGAATCTCGTAAACGACTCCATCGATTTTCATGAAATTTAGTATGTAGGAGGTCTCGGGGACGATAAATCAATCTAGCTAGGTTACGTTTATAGAAAAACCTTAAAAAAAGTTATATTATAACATTAGATACGAAGCGCAAGTAAAATCAATGCTGGAATTTATTTTCAGACAGGAACTTACTGGGGGTCTAATCTCTTTCTCAGAAAACGAAAGTTCGCAAATGAACGAAAATCAAATGTAGTCGGTATCGCTTTGCTTTTATCAAACTTAAATTATCTTATGATTAACAATTTAATTGAAGCTGGTTAAAATATATAAACGTCAAAGAATTTTCTAGTGGCCCACGTTCGAACGCAATTTTAGAGCGAATAAGAACCGTGGTAGGAACTTTCCGAACATTCGGCCGAAGCTTCGTTTTTCGGAGAAAGCGAGTAGTTCCCCAGGCTTCCTTACGATATTTTCCTACATTATAAACCTCGTCTGTTGTAATTTGCTATAGTAATCCACGTCCGCAGGCAGGTCGATGATCCCTTGAGTAGGTTGTTATCATATCTCGAATGTTAATTAGGATTCGTGTTCCCTTTATTGGTTTTTAGAGCAAGAAAAATTAAAATGATTTATTCAGTTTAGGCCCTAGTAAGGTACTTATATAAACGTCACAGAACTGGCAGATCGGCAGAACTGACCACCTGGTCAAGGTGAAATGTTATGGATATATTTTTGCTACTAGGTATAAATACTTAATATACCTATGTTTTTTATGTTGTTTATTCTCGTACCAGGATGACATGATTGATATATATTCATATGCTCACGCTTGCATCCCATGGGGGTAGGCAGAGATTCTGAGATGGATATCAATTACTAAGTACGTGGACAGCGACATGCATAATTTCTATTTCAGGTCCGGTGACGCACAAAGCTGGTGCTATAATCAGATATTGTTGAAAGCTAGCAGACATTATAGGCTTGACTAGCTGTGCCGCGCGGTATCACCCGTGAAGACTTAATTTCGCGCGTAACTCAAACCATTTTTAAATAAAAGTAGCCGACGCTACTCCTCGTAACACCTATCCGCCAGTCTAGCTAAGTCCCGTTATAATCGTTCCAGCCATTTCAGAGATTAGTCTGTACAAACAGACAGACAGAGAGTCGGATTTTTATGTTTACTTTCATAAGTATGTACCTACCTATTTACCGAAAAGCTTTTAGTTTTAAATTACAAACAGACACAGTTTTATTTATCTGTAGGTATAGATTTGTTAGAACAACGCGACCAGAAATGGTCATATTAATCAAGTCGTCAAATAAAATTGCTTTTACAAATGAGATGTCAATGCCAAGGTCTAGTGCAATCCGTTGCGCTCGCGCATTGTTCCTAATGATAAATTGGCCTCGTACACGTTATGTAAGCAATAAACATTGCATGACGACTATT
This sequence comes from Watsonalla cultraria, assembly GCA_964035505.1. Lineage (NCBI taxonomy): Eukaryota > Metazoa > Arthropoda > Insecta > Lepidoptera > Drepanidae > Watsonalla > Watsonalla cultraria. The sequence continues at coordinate 3,981,807 of OZ037734.1, read as the reverse complement.
TACCTTCGTTAAAGGCTTCGAGTAAATGAGTCATGCTTATTATAAATGCGAGTGTGTTAAATGTTGATTAGTTCGTCCTACTTTAATACTAAAACAGAGATATGGATCTAGTATTTGGATAAATATAAATCTCACACGGTTTCGAAATTTCTTATAAATCGAAAGCACCTAGCTAACGCGGAAGATGAGGATAATGTTACCAAAAGAGTTTTGTTTATGAATTTGGATGGTTACAAGCGTAGACCTAAGAAACGATGGATGGATTGTGTGAAATCCGATATGGCTAGAATGGCATGAACACAGATATGACGGGTAGAGAGAATTGGACGAAAAGAACATATTTTGCCGTCTTCAAATAACATGGGATAAGTGTAGGATTATTGTTAGGCTCCGGGAGCTGTTGCTAGACGAGACGATAAAACATCCAAACAGACTAAATGTTTGGGTGTTAAGTATGAATATTAAAACTAAGAGTCTATCTTCAACCGAACCTGAAATTCAAATTCAAATATATTTTTATTTGATAAGACTTTTAACAAAGTACTTTCAAATCGTCAGAACGACATGATTATACAGGATTGTACATGCTACCGATTCAAACATCATTCAAATAAGAATGAAGGTACGCTAATCTTTAGGTACAGTAGAAGTATAAGGAAATATCATCCTAGTCTTGGTAACAAGTTTCTATTTCAAGAAAATTGTATATCAATCAAGTAAGGTCATTATGGAACCTAAAATATAAAACTTCGTGCACAAGATAATAAAGTAAGGCAGCATTTATGTGCCAAAGATGAATGGTAACGACCAACACTTTTATTGCGTTATTTCGGATGTTAAGATTATCTTCAACATGAAATACTCGCCCTGGTGGTTGGTATCTTGGTTATTTAGGACGTAAATCCAAATGTCTATATTGGTCAATGAGTTTTCTTAAGGGTTATTGATAGAACATGTTTGGGCACTTTGGGCTTTGCGTTCTGAAGTACTTATCGTCTATTTAAGTATTTATAGCTCCCGTCCTCAGCTTCGCCTGCGTGGCAGCAAGGTCTTAAATACATACTTTCAACCCCAAATTCACCCCATTATATAACCTACTCTTTTTTAAAAAAAACACATCCTTCGTACATCATGTCTCTAGGACCAGCTGTTTAAGCTATGTGTAAATATATTCCTAAGTCACTCAAACAGTTAGTCAGTAAGAACATTTGATTGCAGGTATCTCGTCGGAATGGAAATAACTTCAAAATGTAGGAACCACAGAATACAATCAGACAAGAAGACAACAAGCACACAGAATACAACAAGAAGAAAAACCAGGGAATTCTTCAATTTTAATTTTAAAAGTATCTAAAAGTTGCAAGTTGAATGTTAACGGTTGACTTAAGGCAGTCCCGGGGATTGCATGACCTGACCCAATTGCGAACTCTCCTAAGAAGCTGTGTCGCCATTCTGTCGCTTGGTTCTCAGTTATAACGGTAGGATCATAATCTCCGTTAATTGTACATTAAAAAGTTGCACCTACTTCCAATTATGAGAGTACACATTCCATGTGACTTTGTTATAACTTGCGTTTCAACCACACGGATGTGAGTTGTCTGAAGTCTACAGAAGAACATAGTATAAAGAAAAGACGTAACGGAGCTTTATTCTTTATATTATATATTTAACTACCTACTGTCGACCACAGCCGATGACAAAATCTATACTTGGGGCACTGAACGAGAATTAATTCTAGTGGCCCCAGCGTAACATGGGAAGGACGACTTACTTAGTCGTCGGCTAGTGTCGCTTTATTATAATTTTCATATTAGTACTTACCTATTCACCTTTATCTATACATATATAACGCATATTACGAGCAACCTGCAAAAGTGAAGTTCAAGAAGCAAAAAGTTAATGTTTGAGTTAATCGCCAGATCGCGAGTCATAATAATAACCCTTATTACAAAACATGGTTTAAACGAAGAATAGCATAAACTCACATTAAGTGTAGGTATGTCCATTCCATTTTAAATCCGTATCACAGAAAGAGATGGAGCTAATGTTAAGCCAAGGACTATCTTAGACTTTTGTAGTAAGGAGTTAGTATACATAATATGATTAAATATTCTTATAATTGGGTTGGTAACCTGTCTGTTACCAAAGTAGGTAAGAATCATTTATTGTCCCGAGACTAACCACAGTTTTAGAATGAGACGTTATCTCAGAAGATATTACTTTCACGAAGAGGCTTAAGTTTCTGCTGCCCTTAATTCGACTTAGATTATACATTATATTAATAGCATTATATCAATTAGTTACTTTCATATTAGAAACGCGAAGCGCCTGATCTAATCAAATAGCAACCTGTCAAAGCGAGGAATGATATCTTCTACATGTAGGCGTTTAGAAAGCTTCGATTGATTGTATTTATCTCGCTACTTTCAAGTTAGGTAGCGCTTGGCAGGTTGATAAATTATCGGTAATAACTTATCTTCTATTGAAACGCGTTTGAAGTATATTAATTGTATGAGAGAGTATGGTTTAGAGCTGTAAAATTAAATTTCGTACGTTTTCTAGATTTAAAGGTTTTCCTTGCTCTTTGAAGATTACAAGGCTACAAGGATAGCGCAATTCCTGTTATTATATTTAAATAGTGTGGGCCGTGCAGGTACCTAACTTGGAACTAGGTACAATGGGTAAATGTTGTTTCTTAACAGTGCCAAACCAGATCTATAAACCATTCCATCCATGTAACTAACTTGTTCATGTCCACGTTTAAAATCTTGTAGGTACAAAAAAATGCATGATTAATTCAGAGCTAGATGGGTTCACGAATAAAACTTCACTTATAAAGGTAGTACCTAAGTATATCACGTACCTATAGATAAACACATTGTATAAGTAAGTATTGGTGCACATTGCTACCGGATACCTGCATGTGACAATCGATACTCATGGGAGGTAACACGACGCTGAGACTGCCAAGGAGAGCTCGACTAGCGGCCCGTATCCTCTTAGTGCAATCTTGCAAAAGCCTGACCAGATTAATAAGCAACACGGTTGAAGGTTCCGTGGTACATTCATACTTATATTACTAGTCGTGCCGCGGTTTTACTCGCGTGACCTTAATTTCGTGGGTAGCTTATTCCACAGAACTCTTTTTTTTCATCAAAGTAGCCTATGTTTCCCCTTGTTACTATATCGGTCCAGCCGTTTCAGAAGCCAGCACGGATATTTTTTTTTTTTTGTAAATTTGTTTTTTTATGTAAGTTGGTATTGTATATACTTTCATATGTATTTACTGAAAACCTGTTATTTCGGAATAACAAATAGACACCTCAATTTTATTTATCTGTATGTACAGATAAGTACTAATCTACATCGTAAAGGCACATTGTGAGTAAATCCTGTTGATATGGAATATCTGTGATGGATGTACCAAGCGTTACTCACATTTGGAGAGATTCTCGAATTGAAATGACAATATTGTTCTGTCTTTCGACATTTTCATTGCTCTCCTGAACTGATTAATCTGACATTAGCATAAAGATAGGTTTATCCCAAAGGAAGGCTATCCTTCGTCACGGATACTTATTCTGCGTGGATGAATTTGTTTGAAATTAGCATTAAAATTGCTTAAGGAAGGCATCCTTTGTCAGGAAAATTTCCGCGAGGGTGAAGACATGGGTCCAAGATTGATCCATCATAGCAGAGATGCGCAGATGTTGCTGTATTTGCTTACTATCTACTGTATTACCATTTTGCTTGAAATCTTGATCTTAATACAAAGAGCAAGATACCATTGGACTTTTAAGACGAACATTTTTTGCACAGAGCAACGGATAGAGGTACATACCAATTTAAAAAAAAAGTTCTTTAAATTTTTTGTTTAATTATAATAACCACGTTGTGTACTCAGATATAAATAGTAAGTAAGTATATGGACGATTTCTTTATAATAACGGTTTTTTTTTGTATTTTTAATGTTGGTAGCACGGAACACCTACCGATGCCCTGTGCCAAATATGTTCGCCCTATTAGTCTAAGCCCTGTACGTAGGTACATGTAGAGTTTAAAGTGAAGAGAAACTTGATTGCCCCAGGAACACAAACACAGTAGGTCAACTACTCTATTATCGCCTTGGAGTATTTATCCAATTGTGCTACTGTTTCCTTGAACTGTGTCGTGTGGAACCCATTTATTACGCGAGACACTGATTGGACCAGTGGGCGTGTTAACTTGTCCTGAGTAATTACTTTACCTTCCCATATTTTATGTAACTAGATACATCATATACGGGAAGAACTTGACAATTTGTGCTGTTGTGTTTTTTGATGCACAAACATCTAATAATATAATACATAATTATATAATCAATCAAAAGGCAACCGGGAGCGGTTGTTATTATTTTTCTTGGGACGGGACCCACTCGTCTCCTGAAATTCGCACCCTGTGCCACTCATCCCCTTACATTTTCGAGGTGTCCACTCGTCCTCTGATCCATCATTATAAAGTAAGTACTAGGGCGTCAGAGGTAGCTTCAAAGTTTCGATTTTATGTCGGTATCGTAACGTAAAATATAATCAGGAGACGAATACCTTAAAATATATAAATAATTGATTGTTCTGCAACTGCATCGTATGAATGCTTACAATATCAAATGTAGGTATCATCTGCCAATATAACAAAAAAAAATTTCCAACATATAAAAACACAGTAACAAGAGAAGTAGGGCATAAAGAGATCTCCCATTCGATATTTGGAGCAACCTGATTGGGGACTACCTCCACCTCACAGAAGATCGCAACCAAATAATGCTACTTTGAGTGGTGTTGTTTCTGCGGTGAGTAAGGTCGCCAGTATTCGATTTAGGGGAGGAGTAGGAGTGAAGTCGCTGTGCTAGCAATAGTTGTCATCATGTTAGATTTAGTTATTTATAAAGTAGACTGCGCGTGAGTAACACTTGTTGCTACAAGAATTCATAGGCTGCAGTAACCGCTTACCATCAGGCGGACTGTGCGCTTATTTGGCGCCTTAGGAATAACAAAAACGTTAGTAAACTAACTAACTGCAGGAACAATACTGTGCTCTACAGTATCTATCCTCCGTTGGGCAACTGCAACATATCAACGGGATCGCTTTTTATCCTTTCACAAAAATTACTTTTTATTTAAAAAGTTATCACCTACTATTAATAGGTGCCTTAAAAACTACAATACTCCTCAAGGTGTAGGTAACACCTCAGTCCAGGAGGGTGTCTTAACAGCAATTAGGGTGAAGCGAAGCCGTACACTACGACAAGTTATGTTGAATACTTTGAGAGGCTTTAAGTTAAACAAAGGTTAGCAGTTACCGGATATAGCTGGCCTGATCACTAATTGGGGCGTAGAGCCTCTTTGTAATGAGAGCGCTTTCCATGGTGAAAATAAATCTACATAAAATATGAGCTATGACAACTCAGCACCCGACTTAAAAAACCAAAATTTTTTGGCCATCTGATATGCTCTCACAGGTAAGTAGTTGTTTGTAGTGAACATTATTTCGTTTGTAGATGAAGAAAAAAAGTTTTGCCTCAAGAAAAAATGGTCAGCACACAACATTCAAATATTAAATTTTTAATACGGCGCGTTTGTAGATTATGGCAGGACCAGGAAGAGTATGGATTGATTACGTAATTTGATTTTTACCCACACATGGATACTCTGTTCTTTTATTACTGTTAGTAATATGACTAATATGAGAAATGTAGGGTCAGCTAAAAATCTAATAAGTAGCAGACTATCCAAATTTAGATGAGTGAAACAATTGGTTGAAATGTAAGTTCCTAGCAACGATCAGCGGGATATCTCAAATATGTGTTAGAAGTCAGTGGGCCTATCCAGAATTCTATATTTGGATTTTAGAGAGATCGTAGATTGGAAAGGCTGCTATAAGTAGGTACTTAGGTCGAAGTAGAAGTAGGTACAAAATAAGTCAAATTTGCAAGAATGACCCACAGCTTTTACTTTTACTGTTGAACTCGAAAAATTTTTTAAATCATTCAAATATTTGTCTTGTACACCATGTGTCATACGAGCCCCAAATATAACGACACCATACAGGTAGGCAACTACAGGGACCATCACGAGGTATGAGCGCGTTCCTTGAATGCACGGCAGTCATTTTATGAGAGAGCAGCACGTGTTTCCTAGTATGACAGCCATCACCTTCCTCAACCGTTATCAAAGAAAGGGACCAGTCACTCACACTTAGACAGACGCGACTTTGCCATAATAGATATTATAAAACAATAAATAAAGCCTTCGCTCCTATCTTATCAGTTTCTCCACCTACATTTGAACGGCGTTTCACTTCACTTACAATTTCGAATGAAGGTACTTGCAAACAATGTATTGCTTTCGCTATTTCCTATCAGATCTCATTTCCTTCGAATAAACTGTTTGCTATCGTACGGTATATTTACATTGAAATGATATTTTATTTACACACGATCGACGTTGTAAGTAGGGCTACATTTAGGTACCTAGCCATTCAGTTGTGGGATTAAACTGCAGTAGCTAATGTTATTTGTAGTCGTTCATCCTGATTAAGAGAGGGTTCCATTTTATTCGGTGTCATTCTTGAGATAAAAATAATTATTAAACACTATCAGACAGATATATTTTATACCATCAAATATCAATAGCTACATTGAAATGAATCTATAATTTGACAACGGTCTTTCAAATAAAACCGCGTACCAAACAAACTAGCAAACGATGACAAAGCGTCGCAACATTGTATTGACTGTTGTACCTCTATTGGACCACAAAATAATGCCCTAGAAAAGGGCCGATTGTACTACAGTTATTCAATTGATTTCTCTTGTTAACGGACCGTTGCAAAAATGCAGGCCATCTGCCGACAGACCGCTTTTTTGACGCACATTTTCAATGCAATGATAGAAAATTGTGTGATACTTTTAATTGCAAAGGAAATCCTGGATTTACGAGTGGAATAATTATCATGGGATTTGATCGGATTGAAGCTTGAAGGTTCTTGAAATCGAACCTCTTTTTCTGTACGAGTAAAGCTAATAAATTCAACAGACTATCCTTATTAATATTTTTATATTCATCCGCTGATGAGTAAGCAGTCAATTTGAAAATTTGATCTGAACATAATTTTAAAAGTGAAAAACGTAGCAGTATCAACACGGCTTTTTCAGCTAGAACCGGAACTGAAACTAGAAATGGTTACGTACATTTCTTCTTATCTTAGGTTATCATAATATCACTTTCACCTATTTTGATTATTTTTTATTCTGTATTGAATTGTGTCCACTTTTAAATTCGAAGTGTAGCAACATAGTTCACAACATCGTCTTATTTCTCATTGGACTTTCTAACGGCACTCACCATTTCTGTAATGATACGTGTTGTTATCAAATTACACGTTTTTCGTGCACCATGTCATTTCTGATGCATTATTTGGGCGTAATGATGCCACAAATGAGAAATTTTCGTCTATCGTTGATTTGATAATTTTGGAATTGTCCTCGGTTGAGCTATGGTGTGTAGACCTTAATATCTATAAATAATAAGCAGGATAGCTTTGAAACGATTATATTGTATAAAGTTACCTTTCTCATTTGGGTGTATGTGGTTTCTGGATTCGAAGCAATAATTTGTCCTAATTTCAAAGGCATCTGTGTGACTTCAATGCGAGAGCTTCTAGATTAATCCAGATTCAATTTATCTAGAGACAAATCTCCGCAAATCCAATCAATCAGAATCCTATAGAGGTTTGATGATTAAGTTGTTTAAATGTATGACTTATTTGTTACTTCATCACTCATCATCATCATTATATTAACAGGCCAAGATACCGAGGGTGAATGATTAGGACAAAAAGCTATTTATGACTTGATTCAGGATTATCATCACGCTGTATCTCTCACGGTTAGTATAGAGAAAGGAGCGCTATTCTACTCATTAACTCAGAAATATTTCTGCTACAATGCTCCCAAAATTATCTGCAAACAAGCTGAAATCACATCTGCAATCTTGTATGCGACAATAGGGTCGCATTTGTTGGAATCTCTCGTCTGCAGTGCTCTGTCGTTGACACCCGCTCCAGAGATGGTTTTAGTAAAATATATTATTATAGTTACGTATTGTAGTAAATCGAGGGGAAACTGTTGAGTGGTTTTGACATTTGTCGTTGGGGTCATTTGATTTATATCTGAGGCCAAGATTCTTATTTAAAGCACTGTAGCTGATTCCCATTTTGAGTGAGATTCGAAATAGTTTTTATTACATTATAGTGGGTAGTCATGTCGTGACAATGCATCATGTTTATGTCAATCATCTAAATGTAACTCTATCATTTGATGCTATAATATCAACTGCACATCAAAAACTGTCATTACGTTTGTCATATTTTAACGATCACACCAACAATCATCTCAAATTTGGTATCTTGAAACTACTCTCAATTTAATTCTCCTATTAGCCGCTATTCAGGCTCCTGAAAGTACACCATCAATCATTTGGTTGGAAGCTTTCACTTTGACATTGGTTGGCATTGTAACACCGCATCATTGTGGGAATTAATGACCAACAGACAATGGAAACAAAACACCTTTTGTAAGTGCAGTTTTTGCCGAAAATGGAAATAATTAGACAGGCTGGTCAAAGTGGCCACGCTGATTTTATTGTTTTGTTCTATTGCAAGCCGATTATAACATGTTTTAGGTCTCCGTTAGAACTTCCTACTTCACCGATTGTGACGGTTGTTCTTTTCAAATCTACTAGATGTTCGTAGGTCTTAAAATTTCGGACTTATTGTTCGGTGTCGTTATCCTAATCTTAGAAGTACCTAGCATATGAGAGGACTTACTTAGACGACATAAGTTGTCGGGCTGTTGTAGAAATATTTAGCATACATTTTCAGACTTCTGCTCTATTTACTCAGGGTTTATGCTTCACATGCAACGTTGATGATGCGGAACAATTGACGAATGCACATAGACACGTCTACTTCCTAGTTCCTGTGTATTAAAGCTAAGCCTCCATGTAGTGTAGGTTTATAGCAAGTAATGAGAACAGCCACAGCTACCCTTTCTTTCTACTTCGTTACCTGGACCGCAGAGCGTGACGCGGGCGCAGTGCCGCCATGGCTGTGTGGTGCGGCGCGCGCATTCTGCCGCTTGAACGACGCGTCTACTCAATCACGCTTGTGGTGCGTTCTTTATTTGAAACAACATCTTGAATCAATATTCGGTTAAGGTGTTCGAAATTCTAACGTACAGGTTTTTTTTAAACTTTATCTTAGTTAAATGGAAGCGAAAATTATGTTGTTTGTCTATGGTGTTCTAGTGAGAAAATTAGTGATGAATGTGTTTGTGAGTCTGTGTCTGTTGGTGTCCACGAAAATTTGGTTTATGCTAGGGATTATATTTTAATTGAATTTTCACGCAATTTAAAACGTGAGGTTTTAGTGCGGAATAAATGTTTTAACCAAAATATTCATTACGCACATAATATTGAAGCTTGAATATTTTGATTGCTTTGTCAATTCTTCGGGTATTTAAATTATTTTGAAATCTATGTTTTAAACTCAAACTCAATTCTTTTTATTTATTTGATTAGACTATTTACAACGTGCTTTCAAATCAATGATACAGGATTACACATGCTACCGCCAGGCTCGGAAGGTTGCTTTTACTGAGATGAACCTGGCAAGAAACTCAGTACTTAATTACTCTTTTCAGAAATATTATACAATTTTAAAAATACAAAATAAATGACATAAAAAATTTAAGCCCATGGACACAGTTCCAATGCACAAATATCGATAAAAGTTAAAATATTACTACGTTACTTATAACCCTGATTCATGTTGAAATGCGTCTCAACTAATTAATATCAAATCAACCATAATAATAGCGCACTTTTCTAGATACAATCACAAAACACAATTGATAAATGTAAAAAGTGTTAGCTGAAAGTGACATAGGCGTAAATCTGTAATAAGTAGGGCCGAGACTGCTACGGTCACGAACTCTTATATCTACGTCGGATCGATCGACAAGCTTACGGAAGCTGCATTATCACAGATCTCTGCAATTGGACTGGGGTCACGTTTGACCGGATTAAATTGTGGATCCATACATTTTGTTCTGTCATTCCATACATTCACGCCTACCCCATAGGGTTGGGATGTGTGGGGAGTTAGAGGATTTTAGAGAATAAAGTCACAATGAAATCGTCATTGGAATTTAAAAGTCGTTTCTTAAAAGATAAGTCGAAGTACCTACATATTTTGACGAAGTTTGAAGTAAAGATCTTTTGCAAAAACAGTTTCCTTATAGATTTTATATTCAGTTATTTAAATGTTTCATAAAGTTTGGCTCACCATCCTCGTCGTTAAATATTATTTCAAAGAGCTTGCACGTAGTCTGGTAGAAGCCTCCCGTGACAAGAGAGCTGGGGCTTTTCTCGCTCAGAGAATCAGCATTGCTATTCAACGTGGCAATGCTGCCAGCCTTCATGGCACGATCCCGAGAGACACCGACTTGGGACAAGTTTTCTACCTTTAATTAGTTTTAAGTACTGTTCCTTGTCTATATAATTAAGTTTTTATTGCAATTACAACCAAAATGTGAAACCTGCTGCCTGACATAATTAAACATTGGAAGATGTTGCAAAATTATCATAATGCGCTATATATACCGGTAAATCCAAAATTGTACGTGTATCATCCAATTTGCGACTTGGTTTTTTTGGTCCTTTGCGATCCCCTCACAAAACTAAATAATAAAGACTGATAAAAAAGCCTTCTGTTTTAATATCGTTATTAAATTAACTCTAAACAAACTTCCGCGGCTAATGACTCATGTTATATACTGCCTTGAGGTCAAATTATAATAAAACTTAAGCCCTTCGCATAAAAAGTAGAACAAATGAGTAATTCCATCAACTAACGCGTTTATAAGCGTGGCGGTCTCGCCATTAAATTGCAGGCCACGACCGTCGCCGAATCCAAGACATTTTACGTCTACAAAACATTCCTGGCTTTATTCATTTGCTCTCCAACACTCGTAATATGATTCACTAGCTTCCGTCCTTGCTTTGCCTGCGGCAGTAACATTTCACATGAATTCTTTCAAGTCCTTTTTTAAGCTTTCTGTAATGGAATTTTGGGAAAACCCTTTCTAGTTTCTGCATCGTCCAAATATCTAAGTTTAGGACCACTTAGGCTATCAGTATAAGTAAAATAGTCTGTTCTCAAAATTTTATATGTATAGATAACATAACATTTCGGATATGTAAACATTGAATGTGTGCAGAGAACCGTTTCATTCGCCCTGGGAAATAATAACAAGAATACCTTCCAAGTAACTTCGAAGAATTTACCATTTTGTAATTACACAGAAATATATTCAGACAATATTATGCAGCGTTGGCAAGGTTTGCAATACTTACCAAGAATTTCAGTTTTATGATGTTGTGTAACGATGCTATAAATGGATATTAAGAGTAGATTTAGCTTGCTTTATTTGCTTTGAAATTCTTATTCTACAATTCATTCTTAGATCACGCTTCAATATACTTTTTTTTGGCCGTTGTTATCTGCATTTATTTTGTAAACGTTTGGTAGTATTTCTTCAAACTTATCTTTTAGATTGATTGGCGGCGAGCTTGTTAGGGACAATCAGTACATTGTCATACAAACTAGGAACAATTCTTTCGAAATGACACACTCACACAGAAGCGCGCATCTACGAAAAAATAAGCGGAATACCTAGGCGTAGCGAAATTTAAGAGCTCGTCACGTCGTGACCATCGAGTATATGTCATTCACGTGTTTTGCTGACTTATTTCAAAACTTCAAATGTACATTATTTACACAGTAAATAATATTTATATATAGAATAAATTTTAAAACGTTAAAATTTACAACTCTGTCGATCAATGAAGAAACTGTCTTATTTAAAAAAAAGTCTAGTTTCTTAACTGCTTGTTTATATTTAAACTGCGACATTGTATTAGAAATTAGTGCCCTATGGTCGTAGAGACTTGCAACACGTACATCTACTCAAATTGAAGGAAGGATAAGCGCAGTTACTGGCAAGTTTGTGATCTTTGCCTGGAACTGCATGCGTCCTGGAAATACGTGTCGCTTCAATTTCATCTCCTATGGACAATCTTGCTATGCAATTATTAGGACTAGTCGTTTCTCTGTTGTAAAAATGAAGCCTTCCACAGTCTGTTATTTCCAACGTTCGCTAAAAGCAACTTCAAAAAAATTAAGGCCTTAATTACAGGCTTATGTCGACCCTTTTGTACACTATTAATTATGTTATTTTGTTCTACACTCCTTATTACTTTATTAGATAAAAATTTCTTAATCTTTCGCGATTTAAACTCGTAAATAAATATGGATTTATTAGATTTTTTTCATTTCAATTCAGTTTTGATTTGGACTGGACGTTCATTGATTATATAATTTTTCCCAGGCATTCAATGTTTCTTTGCGACTTATATGCCGATCGAGTATGTAGTCATTGCGTGCTTCATTTCTTTGATCCACGATATTTACACAATTTGTCGAGGCATATTTGTTTTGGAGTACAGATGTCGGAGCTATTGATCAAATACTGATAGTAATATTGCAAATGTATGTTATGTTATGTTTTCAATAACAAAGGGATGGAATCACGAAGGAAGCTACTTCGAATTGCAATATTGAGGCAAAATTTGCATTTACAGTGAAACCTGGTTAAGTGAGACATCAACGGACCTGCAATGTCGTTTCACTTATAGAGGTATTCCACTTACCCAGTGTCTCAGATATACAGGTATAAATAAATATCTGTCTCATTTACAGAGGGTTCCATTAATAGATTACGTGTGGAATTTGTGGGTAGAATAAGAATGAGTAAACAAACAATGTTATCACAGTTACAGAGGTTTATGCATATAAAATTTACTCGCTGTCTCAGTTATAGAGGTAACTATGATGATAAATCGAAAGAACAAATCCCAGATATAGAGGCTTACCTCGTCCCACTAACAGAGGTAATTCAGTGCCAAAGTGTTGGGACCTCAGCATGAGTTCCAGTTATGGAGGTTTCTCACTTATCCAGGTCCCACTTAACCAAGTTTCACTGTATATATTTTTTTAGGAGCCGTGGCGGCCTTAGGCTTTGAGCAGTCGCTTGCGGTGTAAGTTCGAATCCTATAGCGGCCTATCCCAATAAGATTTTCTAAAAGCTTAAGTGCAGGTTATGCAGAAACATAGTGAGGAAACCTGCATACGTGTGTCTGAGATTCGTAATTATTAAGTAAGTAATTCAAAGACGTGTGTATAGTGTCTGAGACGGCGACGGATTCACCGTCTGTCACGTTGGCATTAATCTTCTGTAAAAGTGTGGGTGTTGTTATTACATTTGCTTACCCCTTCGAGGACCCTTAATAAATATTAATATATTTACAAATCATGTTTTTCTTTATTGCAGATAGACCCAAACACAGCGTTCTTGCGGGCTGCGCGCGCGGGCCAACTGGACATTGTAATCGATCTACTCGACTCCGGCGCTGTTAAAGATCTCAACACATGTAATTCTGTAAGTTTACTCTATACACACATCCACATTGGGTCAGAGTAAGACGTACATAAAATGTAATTTTGATATTTGGCAAATAAATATGAGGAATGTTTTGATCCAAGTCCCAGACATCTGGTTATATGGGCATTTCAAGACTAAATCGCTACTTAGCTATGTATCATAACAAAATGTAAAGGATAAAAATACTAGGAGACTTATGTTAAACAATTATAATGTAGCACTAAAATGGTGAAAGAATTTTTGAAATCGGTCCTGTACTTTTTGAATCAATTCGTTACAAACATACTTACATACAAATCTTTCCTCGTTGTAATATTAGTATAGAAGTTCAGTTATACTTACTTCTTAGATATTTGATAGAAAGTAGAATCTTATTAGTTAAGAATTCCATTACGAATGCAAACTCACAGGTAAACAATAGCAAAGAAACTCAATTGAAATCGTAACATAAACCTAGTTTTATGAAAACGGATTGCAATGAATACAGTGCTCTATCCCTGGTGAATATACAACCGTATTAGCTGCATACCCGTATGCTACAAATTCTCTACGGCGTCAAACAGCCATTGACTACGCTAAGGCAGGTAGTGCACAAGCCCTCATTGATAGATACACTTGCCTGACGGGGCAAAATATTGCGACTTGACGGTTGATTGGATTTTTTTATATCTACTCCTGAAAAAGGGGGCTTCTTTCAAGACAACCACATCCCGTGGGGATATTTCAAACAAAAATTTACATCGCCATACGTATAGACAGAGACAGACTGATAAAATGATAACTTGCGTATTCAAGGTGTTCTAATTGATCTTAACTTGTGACGGGATTTATAACACCTCATAATTTTACACTGATGAAGTTGGTGCGAGAATAGGCGGAAACATGACAAATATTACTGCCGTATCTGTAGCATATATAAGACTTCGCTAAACACCAAACAAATTGTTTCGCTTCTGCAATCAGCCGCGTTGGACAGTTGTGTGTTTATGAGGTATCTCTTCTTACATTAATATCTCATATATCATAGCTTGCAGGTACAAATTGATTGCATCTCAGGCATTTCGCTTAAATTATGCATGTATGCAGTTCGCTTATTTACAGTACGGTACACGATTTATAATTATACCAAGCAGTGAAGTTTTTCTGATGAAATTAGCTTTTTCTGTGATTGGAAACTACAAAATTGTCCGTGCACTTTAATTGTTGTTGAAATTAGACTGACTGACAGAATTTCGCATTGTTATTGGAAATGACAATACGATGTATGATTTGCCCATGATATATTGCGACATATTATGAGCAGGTATTTATTTTCATTGCATGTAGATACTACTTATACGCCCCCGATGTCATCTGCATGTTAGCATTTTCCGTATGAAGCGTGCGATATCCCGATGTCATTTTTAGTCTCACGATTATCAAATCAAATCAAATCAAATATATCTTTATTCGATTAGACTTTATACAAAGTACTTTCAAATCGTCAGAATGACACAATAACACAGGATTATACATGCTACCGCCAGGTTCGGAAGGTTGATTTTACTGAGAAGAACCTGGCAAGAAACTCAGTAATTACTCTTTTAAAGAATATTATACAGTTTTAAAAATACATAATAAATCGTTCAAGCAACTATAAGCCCATGGACACAGTTCTAATGCTCAATTGTCAAAAATAAAAACTAAAAATGTAGTACAAATATATGTGAGCATGGCAAATTGCAGCCAGTCAAAACAAAATTAAGATTAATTTATTGTAGCAAAAATACAGTGCCAATGGGATTATTTACAAAAATTATCAGGTAAAGGTACATCCCAGGCTCCCTTATCACAAATATAATCACTTACAGTATAATATCCTTTTTCAAGCAAAACTGATTGCCATTGCAATAAATACAGAGGTCTTCCTATAAGCTCTTTTTGCCATCATAGTTCCACTGTCGCATAATAAGAGTTAAACTATCATGGCAATGGGGTCATGGTAATGCACCAGGGCATTGGGAGTTTAATCATATGAATATGAGACTGACAGATGTGTATTATTTTGACGTTTACAAATCTGTCACTGTCACACACAGCTGAACTACTATTACATGCAAACCACTGATAATATTACGGTACTTAGTTAAATCTAATTACACATTTTGTGTGTAAGCACTATTCTCAATTCGCAATTCTAATATTAGGCGATACGGTGAAATAAAAGTAAATACAAACAACCATAGAATGTCGTAATCATTAAACCCTTCCTTTAGTTTCGAAGTTGGGTAATGAAAGCACATCGTGGCCATATCTTTGTGCAAATTCTTCATTATTATCCTTGTTTTAAATTCACTACGGTTGATGTTTTTCTTACGATCGTGAGTTTCAAGAATGTTAAAAAAGTTTGGGGCATGAAGCTACCGGTTGATGACCTCACGTAAAAAAGTAGGCAGTGTTGCCGCAGTAACAACACTTTTCACGTCAATAATATCATAATGGTGTATGTACATTTTGCAAAATTGCTAACTTTCAAAGATTCCTCTTTTCAGCGACCCATCCTCCTGCCTTTATACCATGTTATTTGTGGTCGGCGTAATGTGTTCTTCTCTTCCATTTCTCTCTATCAGCCGTCATATCAGTATTAACTCCCTTACTAGCCATTTCATATTTCACACAATCCATCCATCGTTTCTTAGGTCTTCCTTTCCCCTTGTAACATTGATAAGCAAAACTTTTTTGGCAACATTATCCTCATCAATAAATATTTGTGGCATAACATGTCCATACCACAAATATTTATTCTTCAACTTCTCAGTCACAGGTGTTACTTTTCAGCGACTATTTAATTAAATCCCACGCTTATCTGACTGTGTTTGTATATTGGCGTCATATTTGACTTTCTTTACCTTAGTATTCATTCGTACAGCAGAGAATATCTGCAATGCAGCAAACAAAACTATTGAGCCTATGTCTCACTGTTTTCATCAAACAAACGCAAAAATATTTTTATCCTAAAGCGAACTATGAAAACAATAGTTTGAAAGCCAGTGTTATCTATACAGATAATTAAATTTAAGTGTCTGTATGTAATGACAAATGGACATCTTTTAAATAAAAATCTGTTATTCTGTTCGTCGTGCTGCCTGTCTGTCTGTCTATATGTCTGTTAGTTCCAACAAATTTCAGAAACGGCTGGACCGACAACGGGATTTTCACTGGCAGATGCCTGACGTTACAAGGAATAACTTTTAAAACAGAATAGGGTCCGCGAAATGAAACAACTACATGGGTTTAAGCCTATGTGAGTGACACTGCTGGGCACAGCTAGTAAAAAATACAATGTGACTGTAACGTTGAACATTAATAAAGCAACATAATCATCAGATAGTACATATTGAGGACATCCTGCAGGTGCGGTGGCTGCCGACCGTCATGACAAGAGCACATTAGGTTTTATGACGTCCATGGCCATTGCTGTATTGATGCATACTTTAGCAACTAGACTAGATACGCTAGTTTTGCTAGGCTTTGTTCACGTTTATTACGGCGTGCAAAGTTAGTGAAACTACACGGTCCGTCACGAGGTATGAGCGCTGACATTGAATGCACAATAGTCAAATTATGAGTCTTCGTCTGTCTGTCGCATGACGCGAATAAAATACTTGCGCAGTTACTTCCACTAGCTAAGCTAAGTTGTCTTTGAATTTTCTATCAGGGGGTCTACCCTCTTTCTTCGAAAACGAATCTTCGCAATCGAACGAAATTGAAACGAAGTTTAAATATAGATTAGTTTTTAACAAAATCAAATTTTTGTTCGTGAAATAGGTAACTTAATCAAAGTAGGTTAAGAATATATAAACGACAAGAAAAACTTGCGGACCATGTTTGACGTAATTTTACGACGAGTATGAATTGTGCGAGCTTCCGAAGGAAAGTAAAAAAAATATTTCGTTGAATAAGAATAGGTGCTCTGCACACCGTTGAGTAAAGCTAGTGGTGTGTCAAATAAGATTCATAACATTACCCACTGAGGTTTGTAATTTGTACCCACACGCTGTAGTGATCGCGGCGTCATTTTTACGTTAAAGTCAAAACTTCAAACAAATGCATTCAACCGTTTCGGCATGCTTAAGAGATACGTTCAACCTTCGTATTTATCAAATTACAGTGATACCTAGATACGTTGTACGTTGTACACATTTCCTTCAGAAAAAATATCACGTTATTAAAATATTTGCCTCATCATCGAGTTATTATACATCGATTTGGTTGCGTGTTGATTGAATCGCCGCGGAATAATGGAAATACTAGAAAATATAAGAAATAAATTGAATATCATTGGATAACAATATATTTGATTAGTATTTGAGAAACATGCGCTTATTCTTGTAATTTGTTCCTTTTAAAGAAGGTATGCTTAAGTGCAGCTACTCGTGCAATCACTCAGGGCCCCAACCATGAGCTCTTATTGCAATGTTAATTCAGTTGTGCGATAGTGACAGATGTATGCACGTCACATACATCTGTCTCATAAATGAGTGAAACTATCATGGCAATAAGAGCTCATGGTAAGGCCCTTGATCTAATCTGCCTTATCTATGTCTTTGTTTTATGCTAAATGGGTATCC
Source organism: Watsonalla cultraria (assembly GCA_964035505.1). Lineage (NCBI taxonomy): Eukaryota > Metazoa > Arthropoda > Insecta > Lepidoptera > Drepanidae > Watsonalla > Watsonalla cultraria. The sequence continues at coordinate 3,963,597 of OZ037734.1, read as the reverse complement.
AAAAATATGTGCTTACTAAATACCTTTAATTAGGCGAAAGAGATCTAATACAGATGCAATCACGAATTATGAGCTCTCAGTGAAAATAGTAGGGGAACTGCGCATGTATTTTCTTCGCGACGCGCCATACAGACAGACAGAGACAGATTCATAAAATTACTACTGCGCATTCAAAGTCAGCGCTCATAACTCGTGACGGGACCTATACCTTTAAACTTTGAAACCTTTTAATAAATGCGAAAGTAACTTTGTCTGTCTGTCTGTTACGCTTTCCCGCTTAAACCTCTCAACCGATTTTGATGAAATTTGGCACAGACAATCTTTAGACCCTGAGAAAGGATAGGCTACCTTTTATTTACTAAAAATGAAACTAAATCTACGCGGGTGAAACCGCGGGGCACAGCTGGTACTGTATAATCATGTCATTATTTGAAAGTAATTCGTTTAAGTCTAATAAGATAAAGGTACCTATATATATTTTATTCACTTATATCTATCTACTGACTATTGTGGTTGAAACCAGGTTCAGTCTCAGCTCTTGAATTTCTTATTACGAGATCAATTGATAGATTAATTAATAATGTAGTTACTTACCCATTATTTTTTTGCATTTACCCTTAATCGTAAAAAGGTGAAGATGTAATAGCAAAACCGCTCGCCATCATAGTAACGATGTTGGCTTTTGGATACGGTCCAGCTAGGGGTATTTGCCCCTTCGTCCTTGAAAATAGCAAATCTGCTTCGTAAGCAAACTGAGCGTAACTACATAATTTATCTGCAGTGTACTGTAGTACATCTTATTGTGCCTACTCATATTATCTACACTGATATTATAAAGTGGAAAGTTTTGATTGTTTTTGTTTGTTTGTTTGCATTGAATAGGCTCCGAAACTACTTGACCGATCTTGAAAATTCTTTCAGTAATGGATAGGTACATCATCAGTGAGTAACGTAGGCTATTTTCTATCCCTGTACTCCCACAGTAACGGGAACTACGCGAGAGAAACCGCGTGACGTCCGCTAGTTATGATTATAAATGTGAATGTAAGTTTGTTACACTTTACGGTAAAAAAATCTTAATGGATCAAAATCAAACTTTGTACACATTCTTGGAAGTATAAGAAGTAACATAGAATACTTACCTGTTATAAAATGCAATGCGAGCGAAGCCGCAGATACAAAATAGTAATATTATAAACGTGAATATTTGTTTTTCTGTCACGCAAAAACAACTCAATGGATTTTAATGAAACTTTACAATAATATAGCTTTTATGACATCAAGAATAGGCTATAAATTTATCAAGATACAAGATGTTGTGTGAATTGTCCAAAATATAAAAATAAATCGAATCCTGAGCAGACGGAGTCGCGAGCACCAGCTGGTACAGACATACTCAAGTCTGTAAGTTGTCAAAAAAAATCTCTATCTATCTGTGTGTTCCGACTTATCTCAGTAACTGCTGGACCGATTTAACGGGACTTTTACTGACAGATAGGAGTTGTACAAAGAGTAACATAGGCCCGCGGGTCACAGGTAATAAATAAATAACCATTAACAATTATATCGATATAGCTCGGTTGATACTAAACGACCTTCGGGCACTCGACACGCTTGGCTGATGGCGACACATAATATTACGTTCCCTGTTCACTATTATTACTGGCAGAATGCTGCTATCATGACTTACGATTAGAACAAACCTTAGGTACCTGAATGAGGAATCAGAATTAATCTTTATTTTATCCAGAATTATAAATTACTAGCTTTGCCCCGCAGTTTCACCCGCTTAGTCCTTTTGAAATGGTTGGCTTCATTTTTTTTAGAAAATAAATATGTTTAGCCTAAGTTTCTCCCTATAGAGAAAATTTACTTTGTCTAGGCCTGCACATGTGCTTATTAGAGAATACTTAATAGTATTTTTTAAATCGCATGTAAATCGTAGACTCATTACATCACTAGCTGGAACATTCAAGAGGAAAGTGCGGTATTGTTCAACGATAATAATGCTCTCAAATTATTTGATAAAGTATCAAAATAGTCTAGACAAAACACTATGTAAGTCGTTAGAAATATCACGCAATTCGACAATTTATCTTCACTAAGATTTAGTGATGAGACGGCAAATGATTTCATCGTGGGAAAGACACAAAATAGGCAGATTAAAAAAAAAGTCATTGATTTTTCTTTCTTGTCAGAAACATTTGCAACCAGCAATGAAAATTGCTTGAAAAACAATATAATTCAAATATAGTTAGCTAGATATTATTGAAAGACTTAAAAATGATACACAGAATATGTTCGATGCGTACGTTTTTTGTAATCCGATCTATGTTTACTAATTTATGAAATTGATGAGCTTGTTTGTTTGCGTGAACGCGCTTAAATTATTTCAGTGTTAGATAGATTTATCGAGGAAGGTTAGCGTTAGCCCAAAGAAACTATTCCACGTGGATAAAGTCGCGGGGAATCCAAATACAATGTGTATTTTGAATCGCTCACTCCAGTTTTTTCATAGATGAAAATGCTCACATACCAAACGGTTAAAGTAATGTATTAAGTTATACGATTTCCCTGTCGTTCAAGTACATTATGAAATCCGCAGCAAGCGGCTGTACTTTTCAGACCGGAATAGCTTTAGATGAAAGTGTTCACGGTAATTATATACTTGATCTATGTACATAATGTGGTTGTTGTGTTGAAGGAAACCATTACAGAAACCGGTAATCTACCGGTAATTAAGTACTAAGTGGTCTATTTAGTTCGTAATCAATTATGTATTTAAATCCTAATTACAAAACATTCCAAAGGCAAGAGACCAGTATAAAGATTGAAGAGTATATGTTTTTACAATACCAATGAAGAAAGCATTGAAAACTATTTTAAACCATTTATTTATGTGTCGCAACAATTTATCTGTTTATTTGATATCTTAAAAAAAAATACGTAGAGGATATTTGCAATTGTAATAACAGCAACGCGAACACAAAATTCTGCTTTCTGGAAACACAAATTGTGTTGCCGGCACTGCAATGTGTTACTCAATTGAAAACTTGTTTACTTTATTAAATACGAATTTTATTAAAATATTGTTTTAGTAAGATAGTAACGACTTTATTATTGAGTTCTAAACCTAACAAATAAGTAGGCAAGCATTTCATGTGGTAAAAGGCTACTGCAGCCTGAGTTTGCTTGTAACACTAACTGGCTCTTGCGCGTTCCTTACCTTATAACGAATGTAATCTAAATGACAAATATTGCTCCACTCCTACTCCTCCCCTCCTTGGACTCCAAGACTTGAGCACTGGCGACCTTTCTTAAATTTTATTCGTCGACAGAATGGCCTTAACGCCCTCCACCTCTCCGCCAAAGATGGACACATATCCGTAGTCGAGGAGCTACTGAAACGAGGCGCCGTTGTCGACGCTGCTACCAAAAAAGGTAAGTACTTTTTTTAAACCCTTATGTTTGTTTTTAATGGAGTGTAAAGGACTTTGGAAGAATATCCAAATTTTTACTTCAAAGAATACAATTGGATTCAAGTAGGAGCTATGACCATGTTGAGCTAAGAATATGAGTAAAAGTAGTGAAAAAGAAATTTATGTATGTAGGTACAGTCCTATCAACTGACTTTTCTCGCAACTTTGTACGCTTAATGACTTTTGAAATAGGTGGGTAGGTACGCTTATAATGGCCTAAACCCTTAAGATGAAAGCTATCCTATACTTACCAAACATTTAACAAATCGTATCAGCGGCTTAGGTAATACTCATAAAGGCAAAGATTCTTGCGTATTTCTAATATGTCTATAAGAGTATGGATATGCATATCAAAAACAATTTATTTTTGTCCGTCAGGCAACACAGCCCTCCACATAGCATGTCTCGCGGGCCAAGAGTCGGTGGCGCGCGCGCTGCTGGCGGCCGGCGCCCGCGCCGACGCGCAGTCCGCGGCCGGGTTCACGCCGCTGTACATGGCGGCGCAGGAGAACCATGCTGGCTGCGTCAAGATGCTGCTGGCTGCTGGGGCTAGCCAGACCCTTGCCACTGAGGTAACGAGGGAAAAAAGAAACGAACAATATTTATCACAATAATAGTGATCTACGTACACGGACTGCTCGAGCAGTCAAGTTCAACTGCTTGCTGTTGCCATGGTCGATTCAATCTATTTATCTTATTATATATTAAGTTTACTATAACTTGTTGCTATCTTAGCTAATTACCTAAATATTTGAATATTTAAAGTACCTTTAAGACAGAAGGTCCCTTATGTAGGAACTTAATATATTAATCGACTTAACATTGCCTACATGGATAGATCTCACAACTTTTTTCGGTAGGAGAACCGAGTTAGCATAGGTTTTTTTTTTTGCAAGTTTTGTTTTTGATGACTTTAGCTTTAAATACTACGATGGTGCAAACGATCATTAGTGTAAGTATTATAGGAAGTATGGTCGTATGTTAAATACACCTGTTTTGCAGGATGGCTTCACTCCCCTAGCGGTGGCGATGCAGCAAGGCCACGACCGAGTGGTCGCCGAATTACTGGAATCAGACACAAGAGGGAAAGTACGACTGCCCGCACTTCACATCGCTGCCAAGAAAAACGACGTTAAAGCTGCTACACTACTCTTAGAGGTAAAAGTAAAATATATAAGTTATAAAGCTTTATTGACTCTCCATTTAAAATGTATATGACAAAACCTTACCTATGTATACAAAGAAACAGTACCCATAATGGAAAACTTGACCCAAGTCGGTGCCCCTCGAGATTGTGCGAAGAAGGCTGATTCTCAAAGTGTGAAAAGGTTCAGTCCGCTTGTCACAAGAGTTCTACCAGACGATGTGCAAACTCTTAGGAAAGATTATGAGCATCCGAACCTCATGGTTTTAGAGAACATTATACTTGATTAAGATGTTTATGTTGTGTGTCTTTCAATTTCAGAACGAACACAACCCCGACGCCTGTTCCAAATCAGGTTTCACTCCTCTGCACATAGCAGCTCACTATGGTAATGTTGGAGTGGCTAAGGCACTGCTGCTCTCAGGAGCCGACTCAGGGCGCGCCGCCAAACACAACATCACACCACTACACGTCGCTAGCAAATGGGGACAACTCGCGATGGTAGATCTACTTGTCGAGAATGGTGAGAACAAACTAAGTTATCTAAATAAAAGTGCTCTCGCCATCCCATTTCCTCCTACACCTCAGAAGGGGTAAAGCAGAGGTGATGGAACGACAGGACCCACCATGATTAAGTACCAACGTGAGTGATAGTGAGTCGTCTTTGAATTGTTATCCTTCACCGTAAAGCTCGTGATGATATTCACTGTTCAAGTTTAAAAAAAAATCATTGCCTCAGACCACTGGGATTCGAATTTTCTTACGTAGTAGTCGACTTATCCAACGTACTTCCACAAATACATGCACAATTTCACTATTTTTGCTCAGCGCTTCTAACTCGTGACGGCACCTGTACTATTGGATGTAATTACCATGTAATGAGTACGATTGTATTGTTGTCAGGTGCCAACATAGCAGCGGTGACACGCGACGGCCTGACGCCCCTCCACTGCGCGGCGCGCTCCGGCCACAGCAATGTCGTGTCACGCTTGTTACAACATACGGCGCCCATCACCAGCAAGACTAAGGTAACGGAACCTTCTACAAAAGTGGCTTGTGATCATGATCTATTCCGCCAAAAAGAAGAGGGCAGAGAGGAGCCGAGATTCCCAGGGCATGAGACCCGCATGGCTAGAAGATATTTCCTATGGTTATAGAAAAATATAAAATATTACAATACTATATTCCGCTATTACAAATGGCATAGTTATCTCAATGAAGTCCAATATGCGCTCGGGTTCCACCTGCCTGCATCACTCCCTTGCTGCCTTCATCAAGTATAGACTATGGACTTACACAGTATCGTTACGACACGTGTTTCGCACCCTCCACGGGGTTTCATAGCACCAAAGTGAGTCACCCACAACTGGCTGAGAATCATAGTTACATAAACAAGCAGGGTAAAAAAGCGATTCCTCACTCACAACTCAAACTCCTTAAAAATTATACGATAAAGAGAAGCACCATCTAGTTATCATGAAAAAGAATTTCATAAATTTGTTGCAATTCATTCCAGAATGGACTGACACCTCTCCACATGTCCGTGCAAGGCGAACATGTGGAGACGGCGAAGGTTCTGCTCACAGAGGGCGCACCCATCGATGACGTCACCGTCGATTACCTCACGGCTTTGCACGTAGCCGCACATTGTGGGCACGTCAAGGTAATTTGTACTCTATTATAATTCAATTTAGGTAACAATTGCAAAATTTCAATGGTATATTTTATTTTTATCCATTTTTTATGTTTTCTAACTGGCACTATTTCAAAACCTAAATTACATTCCATTTGTATGTGTTGTATTAAAAAAGCCTCGTGAATAGATAACGGAAAACACCCCACACTTGAGTGGTGTTGGAATATGAAGCATATCTTAAAATAATTAAGTTTATTTTGTAATGTTTCAGGTTGCTAAACTTCTACTGGATAGAAATGCAGATGCAAACGCACGTGCCCTCAATGGGTTCACACCACTACACATCGCGTGCAAGAAGAACAGGCTTAAAGTAGTAGAGTTGCTACTCAAATATGGTGCCAGTGAGTACTTGAATACATTATATTTTATTGTAATCCCACTAATATCTTGGAGGCGATAGCTGCTCAACTCATTTACAAAAGTGCTTTTAGATTGGCGTAAGCCTCTATCATGTTAGGATAAAAAAAATCTTGGAATAGTGGCTTTTTATTATTGTCAACAGGGTTATTGAAAATAACAAAAAAAAAAGAACATTTATAAATACCAAACGGAATTTAAATTCGTGTCCGAGGGAATGGTGCGGAGCAAGCTGGTTTAGTTACTTCGCTGGATCGCTAAAATGATTCTCTGACCGTCATTAGAGATGTCAACCAGGCGTTTGAAGATGCCATAAAAAGGACTTTCGCCTCGCGTCCTGACTCCAAAATGTCATCACTAAACGACTGGAATATACAATTATGACTAATATTTCCTTGTTTATCGTTTTGCAGGTAAATCAGCAACAACCGAGTCAGGGCTGACTCCGTTGCACGTGGCGTCGTTCATGGGGTGCATGAACATAGCTCTGGTGTTGCTGGGGGCCGGCGCCGCGCCCGACGCGGCCACCGCCCGCGGAGAGGGCCCGCTGCACCTGGCTGCGCGCGCACACCAGACCGACCTCGTGCGGGTGCTGCTGAGGAACAACGCCAAGGTAAGAGGGCCCGCTGCACCTGGCTGCGCGCGCACACCAGACCGACCTCGTGCGGGTGCTGCTGAGGAACAACGCCAAGGTAAGAGGGCCCGCTGCACCTGGCTGCGCGCGCACACCAGACCGACCTCGTGCGGGTGCTGCTGAGGAACAACGCCAAGGTAAGAGGGCCCGCTGCACCTGGCTGCGCGCGCACACCAGACCGACCTCGTGCGGGTGCTGCTGAGGAACAACGCCAAGGTAAGAGGGCCCGCTGCACCTGGCTGCGCGCGCACACCAGACCGACCTCGTGCGGGTGCTGCTGAGGAACAACGCCAAGGTAAGAGGGCCCGCTGCACCTGGCTGCGCGCGCACACCAGACCGACCTCGTGCGGGTGCTGCTGAGGAACAACGCCAAGGTAAGAGGGCCCGCTGCACCTGGCTGCGCGCGCACACCAGACCGACCTCGTGCGGGTGCTGCTGAGGAACAACGCCAAGGTAAGAGGGCCCGCTGCACCTGGCTGCGCGCGCACACCAGACCGACCTCGTGCGGGTGCTGCTGAGGAACAACGCCAAGGTAAGAGGGCCCGCTGCACCTGGCTGCGCGCGCACACCAGACCGACCTCGTGCGGGTGCTGCTGAGGAACAACGCCAAGGTAAGAGGGCCCGCTGCACCTGGCTGCGCGCGCACACCAGACCGACCTCGTGCGGGTGCTGCTGAGGAACAACGCCAAGGTAAGAGGGCCCGCTGCACCTGGCCGCGATTAAGTCAGTCGTTGTACCGACTTGATTCTGGGCAGTTGTCTCTTCATTGGAACCTCTCCCGCTCCCGATATCGCGTGAGGAACAACGTCAAGATAAGAGAGGTAAAATCCGAAAAATTTTTGCCCTTACTTCACTTCAAATTACGACTTTTGAAGGCTATTACAAAACGTCTCTACTATCTGTAAATATGATTTGGTTCGTTGAACTATAAACACATCGCAGCTGGACTCACATGTTAGTAAAAAATCCGTTACGTAGTTTGGAAGAACGATGCGTTCAAATGCACAAAATAATTTTGTTTGGATGTGGCGACTCCCATTATATCTATAAGTAGTATCTAAAGAAATTAGTGTGAAGTCCAATATATGTATGTTCCGTAGTGTAAGTTATCCTCTTTGGAGTTGATTTTTGACGTTTGTGTTTTGATTATAGGTGGATGCTCGTGCTCGTGAAGAACAAACTCCGTTGCACGTGGCGGCGCGATTAGGGCACGCGGACATCGCCGCGCTCCTCATACAACACGGCGCAGACGTCGCTGCTACTACCAAGGACAGATACACCCCGCTACACATCGCTGCTAAAGAAGGTACTATTTTTGTTTTTTGACTTGAAATGTTCTTACTGAAATACATTGCTTTGCTTCTTACGGGAGGAGGTTATCTGGGTTTTATACCAATTAAAAATTGGGGCATTTTTCTTATGTTTCTCATTCTATTCAGTCGGGATGATACGTCATTTACCTACTTACTTACCTAAAAGTTTCGCATCAAAAACAAAAATATGGAATGACGAAATTTGACATATTGGTTGGATACGCGAGTTAGAAGACAAAATTTGGCAGATTAACTGCGTTTGCTTTACAGATTACCTTAATGGGTTCGATAATGCAGATAATAGCGACTCTAGCGTAGGCGCAGTTAATCTATAGGTACTTGATATTATAAAGTGTTAAAAGTTTATGAGTTTGTAGGGGGTAATCTCTGATCAGTAGTTTTGAACTTCTGAGGGAACAGATAGGTACTTGCATACATATATATACCGAACAAAACCGTAAAATACCGTAAATATTAAAAGCCTTTTAGCGCAGATCCTATATTCTTCATTCATCTCACAGGCAAAGAAGAAGTAGCAGCAATACTCTTGGACAACGCGGCTCCGATCGAAGCAGAGACACGCAAAGGCTTCACTCCACTGCACTTGGCAGCTAAGTACGGAGATATTGGTGTGGCCAGACTGCTCCTCGCCCGGGGGGCGCAGCCCGACGCTCCCGGGAAGAGCCACATCACACCACTGCACATGGCCACGTACTATGGACACCCTGATATTGCCCTACTCTTGTTGGACAAAGGTATGTCTCACTTATTGATGTAGGTTGATGCTAATAGACGTTTGGCTAGGTATTTGAAATTGTCGGAAGTATTGGCTCGCAGTGAGAACCCCTATTACGAGTTTGCCACAGTTTTACTTATGTATCGCTGAAGTCTCCTTCGAAAATTGTACTGTGCCTCTTAGCGGTGATATGAAGGACTACTTATAATCAATGCATGCAAATATCGGTCGGTGACGCTAGCGAGTATAGATTACGTAAACGGTGCAAAGCTCGTGACTTGGATTGCTGGTTAATATTTGGCTAAGTATTTGAAATTTTAGAGGTACCAAGCCAGATTCCCTATCTTTCCAGATAAAACAACATAATGTGTTAGGATTATTTTATGAAAGGTGTAAAGAATCCTGATCTCATAAGAAATATGATAAAAATGACATTTTAATGGGTTTGAAATCTGTATGTATGTTTCGAGATTCGTGTTACAACCTGTATAATGATAATGTACTCGTACGTCGAAAAATATTGCTCGTAGGCAATAAGTAAAAACGAGCTCACTCTAACTTTTCTGATATTTGTAAAATATTATTTTACTTTTTCACTTTTCTATTTTAGGCAACAAGAAAACACATTTTTATATGCACAAAGAAAATTACAACTTCTGCTCTTCATACACACCCATCGCTGTTAAATACACAATAAATTAAATACATAGCAATACCAGAGTCACAAAGAGAACATTGCAAAAAACACTATTATACTTTAAACACATTCTGGCTTCATACTTTTGGTTACTTTTTTTCTTCCTTTACTAATGTAATATAATTAGCAATTACGTCGCTATTAAGATAGTATAAACACAAATTTGATACATAGAGATTTATAATATCTAATAGGGACTTGTTCAAGAATCATTGCACTCACACCCGACCCGAACAAGAATCAGTGCCTCAGTATAAGTTTTGACAGCGTTAACGTTGTCGACATTCGATCTCGTGTTAGTGTACTCGAATTTTGATCCGCCATCTTTGAAACACGAATAACCAGCCGGCGAAAAAGTATCAACCCATTTCGAGCCACACCAATGCGCAAGCGATATCGACACCCAAAAAAGATTCAAAATCCATATTTTGGGGCACAGGACGCCTAAATTGGTTTAGGCAGCGCATATTAAGAGCATCTGATTTGACCTTTCATTTCGGTACCGTAAATTAAATGTCAAAGCTAAGGAGTTTCTAAAACGCGCTGCTCAACTGATTAAAGTTGGCCCCCAGCTTACGCTATTCTGCCGAAATTTATTACACACATGTGTGTAATATCTGACTAACATAGGTGTATCTCTCGTTCACAAATTTCGAACGCGATAAGCATCTAAACACGTGAGCTTGCTACCGTCAAGCACTGACTTCGAGCCACTGGATTGATTATAGTTACTTAGTTTAAAAATTAAAAATACCTTTATTTCATTAGACATTACAAAGTACTTTCATATAGTCAAAAGGATACAAAAACAATACACTACAGCATTATATATTTTATTGTAGCATGGCATATTTCATCCAGTCAAATCAAAGTTCAAGATTAAAATATTTTTTTATTCTATTCAACCAAGGTATAGGAGATGGGTTCCTGTATGTATTGAATAAGTGTTGTAAGCTAGATGTGTGCGTAGGTGCGTCCCCGCACTCGTTGGCGAAGAACGGTCACTCCGCGCTGCACATCGCATGCCGCCACAACCACCCAGACATTGCATTCGCGCTACTTGAACATGGTAATATTATACGTTTGTTTATACACTTCTTATATATATATAGTAGCCACTACGGGTTCTCAGAGTTACACTCGGCGTCGACTGTGGGTTTTAAAGAAACGAAATTGAACCCTATCATTTATGTATTACGTATACATTTCCAATGATTGAAACCAACGCTCATCGTCGAGTTCGACGCTGAGAAACTTTAATACTTTACTACTTTAACGCGGCAGAACAATTCTCGACATAGTAATATATAATCGAACTAGATCACTTTGAACAAACTATATTATATTTGGTGTTTTAGACAAAATTAAACTATTTTGTTTTGTATCGAGTCGAGGATTAGCCTGCTCCTGAAACCGTACCATGACCTCTTATTGCTATGTTAGTTTAACTCTTATTATGAGACATGTATATGACGTCAATGTCACACACTGGTACTATGATGGCAATAAGAGCTCATGGTTGGGCCCCTGGATAATGTTTGAGATTAAATCATGTTGCAATCTTATTTTCAGGGTTCATTTATGGTAATTAGTTTTATTTATAAGAATAAGGAATACATACTTTTTTATAAGTATTATTGTGATAATATTATTCTTTATTATAATATGATTTAATTTAGTATATACGCCTCACTGGAAACAAATTGAAACTTGACTAGATACAGAATTTAGTCTCTCAGATTGCGTAGTTAGACGTTTTTTCAGCAGTCTGCAGCTACTACTGCACTCTGAGAGTCATTTGCGCGTCTTTTAAAGGCAAGGTACTGCGAATTTCCTACTGAAGCTCTCGTTATTATCGACAGATAGTACAGATGTTTTATGTTAATACCCTTCTGCCATAACATTACACTTAACTCCGATTTGATGTCAATATACGACTAGACAAGCATCGATTCACATACTGCACCAAGCTATTAGATTTATTAATATATTTGTTTAATTGTAAATCCATTATAAACTAGTCTACTTTCGTCCCTTTATCGTAATATATTTAACAGATGCTGATCCGAGCGTTAAGTCTAAAGCCGGGTTCACGCCTCTGCACATGGCGGCACAGGAGGGCCACGAGGATTGTGTGGAAATGCTCATCGAGAGGGGAGCTGATGTTAATGTTCCTGCTAATAACGGTAAGTTTACTAGAGTTGTACATTTGTATTTAATGGAAAAAAATACTTGTATAGCTTACTAAATCTTAGGGTTTTATACAATATCAACACTAATATTATAAAGAGGAATTTGTTTGTTTGCATTGAATAGGCTCCGAAACTACTTGACCGATCTTGAAAATTCTTTCAGCAATGGATATCTACATCATCAGCGAGTAACATAAGCTATGTTTTATCCCGTACAACGGGAACTACGCGTGTCGATGAAACCGCGTGACGTCTGCTAGTATAATATCAAATTAGATTAACACGAACGGCAGACTCAACATCTGCAACGTTGGCACTTAATTATCTTCGGTTAGAAGTGGGTGTTGATATTACAACACCTCTGTCTACCAGGCACGCCTGGATTTTCAGAGGTGTGGGTAAGCATAAACAATAAGTAGGTAGGTAGGTAGGTTAAGTACATACCAATGTAGCGCGGTGTAGGTATATACGTTGTGGTATAGAAACACACACAAACATAAAGACACACACACATTACACGAGTGTGTATTCAGTCATCACAAATGGTAAGCACTGCTTATCTGCGTATATGGACTACACGCTCCTGCTGCCTACTCCTTCGGGGACGACCGTTTAGTGGTTGATGTGTGAGTGTGTGTTTGCGCAGGTCTGACGCCGGTGCACTTGGCGGCGGCGGAGGGCCGCACCGGGGTGGTCCGCGCGCTGCTGGGGGCCGGCGGGCGCTGGGCCGCGCGTACCCGCGACGGGTACACGCCGCTGCACGCCGCCGCGCACCACGGACATCACGCCGCCGCGCGCGCGCTGCTCTCCGCCGGGGCCGACGTCACTGCCACTGCTGCTCACGGGTATACACTTACACCTTCATTGTGCCGGGCACGGTACACGCCGCTGACGGGTATACCTTCATTATGCCGGGGTCGGTACACGCCGCGTACCACGGACATTAGCCCTTAGTTACATTATGCATGGTAAATTGTCCGTGAATACCCTTTACATTGAAGTATCATGTGACAATGCTCTGTTCTGTATACAGGTTCACCCCGCTGCACCAGGCAGCGCAGCAGGGGCACACGCTCATCATCCAGCTTCTGTTGAAGAACAACGCTGATCCTAATGCGTTATCCGCTGTAAGTTTTACTTGCAGTTATAATGTTCCTGTAAATTATAAACAGCCTTTGAAAGAGACTGGGTTTAAATTAGACCTTTTTACGTAAATTATACTCTTATTTCGGAGATAATTCGACGCCAATTGCCCTTAATTTAACATGTCACGCGAGATTCCTCAGCTGCCTTTTTAGACTTTTTCAGCTTTAATCACTCATTCACATGTACATGAAACATCAGGTAATATTTTGTTTGTATTTGTGCAGAATGGTCAAACGGCATGTGCCATCGCCGACCGCCTGGGCTACATCAGCGCGGTGGAGGCGCTCCGTCCCGTCACTGAGAATACGCTGAGTCAAACTGTTGGCGATAGCGGTAAGTTTTACGTAAAATATTGTTTAATAGCAGTCGCTAATGAGTTTAATGGCCGAAGGGCCATAGTTAAGCTTACTGTTTTGCCCGTCTCACATGTACGTGGCAAACAATTGTACACAGGGCTCATATGGAATCCAAAATGTTTCATTAGAAGGAATAGGAGGATCTTAGTGTGGATTTGAGCATTGGACGGATTGTGGTCGCCCATTCTATGCGGCTTATTTTGGCTTTTTATTTACCTTAACGTTGAACCATAATAATGTTTCAATTGCGTAAGGAAATGCTTTCAAAAGGCTTTATAGTCCAGAGCAATTTTAAGTGATCCTAGAATGTATTGGTATAGGTCGGGACCTTACGGGGCACAAGTTAAGAACGATAGTAATTTTATTAATCTGTCTCTATGTATGGCGAATAAAAACATGCGCAGTATCCCAACTATCTTTCGCTGCGCGTTCTTTACTCGTGACGGGAGCAGTAGTAGGGTATATTATGTAAGTCAAGAATAGAATCTACAATCCTTGCCAAACAATCGGCGTCGTAATATACCCGTATTTTACAATCGAATACCGTAACGATAACGATTACTCACACATTACAATAGTGTTTGGATACCTTCACGTATAGAATATAATAAGGTAGAGTAATGTATTAGAACTGAGCGCGGACACGGCTAGCCTTCAAATTGGCTTGTTATCTTAATGTTTTATGCATCACGTGTGCATTGTCACGCGCCCTACAAACCTTTGCTTATAGGTACATGTTTTACCTATATTATTGTGTTTTCAGACAAGTACTTACTTAATATGCTTTTTCTACAAAAGAAAACATTCGTTTTTACAGTGAATTTTGAGTCTAAAATACACAGCATTGATCGCATTAAAACATTCAAACACGTCACGTTAGGAACCTATAAATCTAAAGTATTGTTTTACCATTTGAAGTGAATCACGTGAGATTACGCCAAGTCTATTCTTAGTGCGAGCTTTTCACTGCCGCCGTCACAAGTCACCGCGTTGACGTAAACGTAGATTTATATGAGATCGAAACAGTGCCATCTGTCGGCCCACTGATAGCAATATTTGATCTCATACAAATCTACGTCAACACGGTCACTTGTGACAGCGATTTAAAGACTCGCACTAGGCACTCTAGTTTTTTACTGCCGCCGTCACAAGTCACTGCGTCAAAGTTAGCGCAGATTCTTATGGGATCGAAACAGCGCCTCTGCCGGCCTAAAGATGACACTATTGTGAGCCCATACAAATCTGCGTTTACGTCGACGCGGTGTCTTGTGACGGCGATTTTAAGAAAACTCGCACTAGGCCCTCAGTAATTTATGAGCGCCACGCTCGTTAAATGTATGCGTCGGTGTGTGCATGCACTATAACCACTTAACCGCCAATGTATAGGTATTTTTGTGTCAGACACACAAGCGGCGTATTATTTCCACTGCCGTCTTATATTTAATTAAAATGCCGTTAATATTTGTATTTACATTTGGTAACGCACTCAAGATTATTGAGAGTGGTTCCTGTAAATATTTAGCTAGGCCAACGATCTAATCCAATCGAATAATATATTTTTTAAGCGCCTCTAAAAAATCCCAGTGTTTTCAGCACTCATTTTTCACCACAGATAATTTAAGTGATAATCTGACAGATTGTTATATTAAATTTTTTCAAGTATTATAGTATTATCTGGGTTCTAACGATACCTTCCTTCACCGTATTCATATGTCGTATGCGTAAACATGCAAAATATGGGATCAAGCTAGTTTTTTTTTCGATATTTTCCACCAGCCTATGCTCTGCGACAAAAAAGTGCGTCCAAGAAGTGTGACTATGAAAGTAATTAAATGAAAATTAAAAATAAAAACGGTACTCGAACCAGTAGTCGCCACTGAACAATTTCAGATTCGCTCAATTCACGGTCGGAAACTAATTAAGCAATAAAATGCTATTAATACGTAGCACCTTTGGATTGGTGGAACAAACAAGCACATAAACCTTCCCACTTTACTGTGTAATGTGTAATACATAGCTACATAGTATGCCAAGTAAGCTTATACGTAAGTACCTTAACTACTATTATTATTCTCTAACTAGCTGTGCCCCGCAGTTTCACCCGCGTAGACTGAATTTCATGAGTAGCCTGCAGAAACCTAATGTTTTTATTTAAATCAAAGTAGCCTAAGTTACTCCTTGTATCATCAGCTATATATCAGTGAAAGTCCCGTTAAAATCCATCCAGCCGTTTCATAGAATACCCGGAACAAACAGACAGAGAAAAATTGGGTTTTTAGTCAGTAGCTGTCATTTTGAAATTACAAACAGACACTTCAATTGTATTTATCTGTATAAATGACGTAATTCTTAATTATTATTTTTCATGTGATGTCATACATCCAGTCCTATTATATTTTTTATGAAAGTGTATACACCGATTACTTGAAAACCGCCGATTGGGATTGTTTAAAATGTATTGCGTTATGAAGAGGTTCCCAAATAAATTTCGTCGAACGCCCACATTTGACAGTTATTTTGTAGCGCCAATATAAATTTCAGTGAATTTTAAAATTATGAAATGATACTTTCAATTTAACCAATTTTTTTCTTGACCTAACCTTTCTATAGTTCCTGGTACTCCAGCGCCCACAAGGGGGCATTGTCGCTCGCTTTGGGAAACACTTTAGGAAAATTTATAGGTGATCCCTATTTATCCGGCGTTGTATTAGCCGTTTTTAGAAATAAGATTTTTTATTTAATTCTTAAAATGGATAGTTTAAAAAAAATAATTATTTTGTTCTTTATTTGAACACTCATTGAACGTATTTTTGAGGTAACTTTAACGATGAAACGATTATTAAAGTCTCGAATAACTGGAATATTCAAATAATACCTATGTTTATTTAAATAGTACGTGATTATATCTCATTCAACAATATTTTTTAGCCTTGAATCATTTGTTCCATCATTTACTCTATTAAATATGACATCATTCTCTGGTAGTAGAATGTTATCATTTATTAAAATAATACTTTTATCCTTATAAGGAGTATTAGTCACACCTAGTTGGAAACTTGTTTTAACAAGTGTACAAAATGTTAATTTGCAATCTCGATATGCGTTGTATCAAAATCTGTAATAAAAAAAAATATTACTGAAAATTTGTTGAATGGAAAATACAAGAAAACAATTCAATCATATTTATCTGCATTGATGATCAAGCAACACTGTGTAAGCAAAGTAACATTCTCTCGTATGTATGGCAATGACAGTAATCAGTCACGTGACATATGTCATTCCCATTAATTTTGTGCATAATTTCCATAAATGTTGTATCGTTTCTATTAGAGAAGCGTGACGATGATATCATTTTGTCTGCAGGTCCAGAACATATTGATAAATATATCTTGGTAGTTGTAGCATAATCACAACGGCAGCATTCATTTCTTTAAATTCGCATTTAAAACAAGGACGCCCGCTAGCTACATGAAACTTAAAATGGTTCTTCGCAACAATCGACATTCAAGCAATGTAATATAATCTCACAACAACTCTCAAGTAACCTCTAATAAATACTTGTATTAATGGCCATATGTATATCGGGTTTAATTCCCGCTTTAGGGTAAATGTGGCGTAGGTATAACATAATATTATGTGATGAACATAAGTATTTGCCTTGCCTTATGTCTTGAATTTGAGTATTTGGTATAAAGGCTGTCTCAGGAGCCGACATCTGAACAAAACCCAGGGGCCTTACCATGAGCTCTTATTGCCATGATAGTTTCACTCACTTATGAGACAGATGTATGTGACTTGTATACATGTGTCACTGTCGCACAACTGAATCATCACTGCAATAAGAGCTCATGGTTGGGCACCTGATATGCCAAGTCATTAGATAATTGTTATTTTACATTACATAAAAATCAAAAATAAATGTCAATTATTTCCGCGCCTTGATGTCGGCTCCTGGGACACTTTAAAAATGTATACACAAAATAAAAATGTACTCGAAGCTCCGATTATATTATAATGCAACCGCTATCTGATGCAAGTTGTGCTTAATTTGGGACTATACCTATTGACTTGTCCGAACATTATTTGTTTATTCTACTTATAAAGGCTGCAATCCTAACCCATCGAAGTCCGTATTTAACTAATCATCAAATATAGCAAGGCAATAACTGCGCCAAGTTGAAGCAAGTTATATTATTGTTAGAATTAAAATGGAATTGCTTACTTGGTTTGTATACAGGATGCGGACTTTTTAGGCGCATATTTTTGGCATAGGGCATCGATAGGTGGTACAAAAAAATATAAAAAAAACAATTTACCTTATTCTTACTTATACCTTTTACTTATTTTTGTGATTAAGAGTTGTAGTAAGAGCTTTTTAAAGTTCTATGTTCATTGGATTATAAAAAATACCCCAAAAATATTGAAACTAAGCGACAAAAAAATTTAAGGTTTTTTTTGTAACCTACAGATGATCTGTGCCAAAAAATTTTGACTAAAAGTCTAGACCCTATATTTACGTGTATAATTTATGTGAGATACATAAATAAATGCTTAAAAGGGTGAATCAACTTTTTTACCCACACCAAGAATGTCTATGGAGTTACCGCTAATGTACCTCAGTATACAGGTAACTCCGCAGACAATCAGCGTATTTTACCATAAATTTTCACGGAAATTATCCATTTTTAAGATCCGGAAGTTTATCAAGTTTCCCGCTGTGCCTAATAATCATAGATACTATAGCTATACAAATTATGTGCGTACATATAACCAAATGGAGTATTTAAATAAGAAATGGCCGGGGACAGCAAAGTGTGGGTAAAATAGTTGATTCACCCAAAAGTGTGTATAAATAACGTTTAAATACAACACAAGTGTGTGTACCATCCAATATCAATTTCCCGTAGCTATTGTAGGCAATGCTATATTTGCCCACAATGCCTAACAATAGATCGATACATAATTCATACATCTTATATTGTGGGTAGGTACCTAATGTGATGTGATTGATGCAACGAACAATAACGTTTGTACTCGTTTCGTAAGAGTGACTCTCTTTTAGATTTTTAACGGACCGTTTTATATAGCATACATACATATGCTCACGCCTGTATTCCCTGAAGAGGTTAGCAAAGGTAACAACACTCGCTTTTCACCGAAGATGATGTGCCAATGTGATGATGAGTCTATCGCCGTCTCAGGTACTATACATACATTACATCATTGAATTACTTCTCAGACATATGCAGGTTTCCTCACGATGTTTTCCTTCACCGTAAAAGCATGTGGTGTGAAATCACTGCACATAAGTTTTTAGCAAACTAGTTACATATTTTACATATTACTACAATTACTTAGTATTATGTAACCGCGAAATGCACTCTACTAGTAAGCAAATAAACGTGTCACGTTACGTTATAGACTCTATTTCATTAACATACCTACATCCAGGAATACTATAGCGTAAATACTCGCATAAATAAACATGTATGTATGACATAGTTCACATATTTTCCTCAAACGATTCAATATTTGTACTTATTTATTTTTAAGTTGTAGGTATTTTGATACAGTCTTGAATATTGCTAAAATATTGGGATTACATTTGTTTTATTTGACTGACTTCGTTACTTTCTCGTTGGTGTCGTCGTCTGAAACGCTACTGCGTATCACGAGGCCTTGGATTCAATCCCCGGGTCAGGCAGTCATATTGGATTTTTCTGTTTACCGTAACCAATGGTCACCCTGGATGTACGGTGCCTGCGCAGACGCACATCTGGATTCGTTTGTAGATATCTAATCAATTCACAATGGACGGCATGATTCACTGAGTCACATGCATACTGCATTTATTTTGTAACACGATTGAAATGAATTTTTCAATCATCCTAAATCAGCCTGATCAATACCTATCTACTCGTATACTTATTAAAAATGAATATTTCTTCTTTATAATATTATCTATACAGATAAATAAAATTGAAGTGTCTGTTTGTAATTCCAAAATAACAGCTTTTCACTAAATGCATATGTTAATATATACGATACTGACACAAAAAAAACAATTTTTAAAAATTTTCTCTGTCTGTCCGTCTGTCTGTCTGTCTGTCTGTCTGTTTGTTCCGGGTAATCGCCGAAACGGCTGGACCGATTTTAGCGGGACTTTCACTGGCAGGTAGCTGATGTATCAAGGAGTAACTTAGGCTACTTTTATTTATTAAAAATATTAGGGCTCCGCGAAATGAAGCAAGAAACTAAATCTACGCTGGTAAAACCGCGGGGCACAGCTAGTCTTCATCTAAAAAAGAAAGTCGTGTTAGTTACACTATTTATAACTCAAGAACGGCTGAACCAATTGTATTTCTTAATAAAATTACCAATTTGACTGAACATTGGGAGGTAAGAATAGAGCTTAGAATCAGCAAGAACATATATATGAAGTAGAGGTATAACACACTAAAATCTACGCGGATAAAACCGCGGGGCATAGTTAGTTATAGAATATTACAAAGAAGATTTGTACTTTTTGTTTGCAACGAATAAACTACTGGTTCGAAATGAAAAAATATCTATGTTTAGAGTAAAATAGTCTATGTTTTATCCTCATACTCTATGCCTCTAGCTAGGTGAATTTGCCATTTTACTGCTTCGTAAGCTCATAATTCCATCGAGGTAGGAGTTTCATACCCTTTCCGTACCTCCTAACAGTCATTCATTTGCATTTCACTCCAATACCCACCCACTATCTTTATAACTTGTGTCAATTCAATTAATTAAGAGACGCCCATATTCGATTCGTATTTCGTATATCAATTAAGCTACATACGTACTGCACACACACATTTATACTGCACTTAGGCCTGTACCACAGTATAAATAATACTGTTTGTACTCTTATGACTCAACTGTTTTTATGTGCTATTTACTTCCAATAATGCAGTAAGAATATCTGAAAGGATGTTAAAACCGTATATCTTACACATAACTTCTCTATCGCTCTTTGAGAAAGTCTCAACTGACATCAATGTCTTAATGTGGGATCAGATGCACTTAATATGGAATTGATTCGATGGAGAATTTTTACAAATTTCGTATCTACACTTATTTTGAATGACAATGCATACTTAGCCCGATGACGTCATTCTAATTCCAATATGGTGGATAATCCAAGATGGCGGACTAATTATTTTTTCTGCACTACCACAGTATGGGTATCAAATGAAAGGGCTTGCCGAGGACAAGATAAAATTTTTTTTTCTTTCATTGATACTTTTTCATAAAAGCTTGTTTTTGATTGAATTGAAATTCTTTATCGTTAAACCTATTGCCAATTACGTCATACAAAATATTTGAATAGGTACGTCTCGTAGTTAGAAGTATATTTGCGCGAACTGGTGCTAAAGGCGCCAACCGTTAGTTTTGGCAAGTTGCCATTGTTGTGCAGATTCGAAGGTGAGGTGAAAACACATTCTTATTTCCATCATTCTCGAAATATAACACATGGAATGCCGGATTTCGATTGGTAACTTCTTTCTATAACATTATTGAATCTAAACAATAGCATAAAAGTGATAACAGATCCATTTGTCTTTACAAATATTATAAAGAGAAAAGATTTGTTTGAAACGAATTGTTTCAAAAAGTACTGGATCGATCTTCATAATTCTTTCAGTAATGGATAGCTACATCATCAGCGAGTAACATAGGCTATATTTTATCCCCGTACTCCCACGGGAACGGGGACTAAGCGGGTGAAACTGCGTAACGTACGCTAGTATTGTATAAGAAGGAAGGAAAAATAATTTACTTTTTGTTTATCGTACAGTCGAAGCGTTTGTTAGATCATTGCAAGTAAGATTATGAATTTGTTTAACGAAAAGTAGAAAAAAAATATATTATCTACGTGTGGACTACATAAGTAACAATGATTTCAAGAGCATTCGTCAAATGTACACGTAACAGTCCTAAGTATATACACTCATTTAAAATTTACAGCAAGGGATAGAGCTCAGACAAATGCTCTTAAGTAATTACACAAAACTGAATGAAATTACTCATAATGATTAGAAAAATACGACAAGAGAGTGCGAAATTCCTTGATTTTATTTTTAAGCGATATTAAGATGGTTCCACACAATTTTTTTTACCTCCGCGACATTATTATGTCATACATTAAAATTATTATTATTATTATTTTTTTTTTATTATAAGTTAGTTAATTTTATTTATTACACTAACAGCCTTAAAAATAAATATATAAACTAAAATAACCTAAAATATAATAACCTAATATAATAACCTAAAATATATTATTAAAAGGAGTCCCTGTAGGCAAGGTTCCGAAGATACTGGCAGCATTCCCCCTCTGAATAGCTAAACTAATTCTTTGTCCGAGGTAGCTGCCAGCTCTTCGGTCTCCGGTGATGTCGACTAATCTTTTCGTAATTTCATTAAAAAGCCTTATGGCGCTAGGACCCCACGGACCAAGGGTCTCGACACCGAATGGAACAAAATCATATTCGGTGCCCAGACCCCTGTATTTGCTAGCTTTAGCCTTCCCCGCCGCCGCTTATTATCTTATGAAAGGTCTTAAGATCACTTGTTACTAAAACATTCTGACATTTCAAATGTTTCCGCGATAACTAAGCTATTGGGTCATGTTTTAAAATAGCATTACACGTAAAATTATGTAAATACAAAGTTGTATTAAGTATTCGACCACGTTAGCTCTATATTCAGATAATTGGATTGTTAAAATAATATCGTCTAATAACAGTAATACAATCTATACTTTGTAGTGTTATGAGAAACCATAGACACATATTTCTTTAAATATACGAATAATTAATAACTCCTGTGACTCTAACATACACTTATGACTTACTTTTAATATTCAGTCATTTTTTAACTAGGTGCGTATTACTTTAAATTGTGAGTAGGTATTGAGAAACAACTTTTTTACCGACTACACAAAAGAAGGTTATTAATTTGATCCGCACATTTTTTTCAAAGTATAAGTTTTATTTAGGAACATTTTATTGTAACCTTATTCATTGTCTGTGGGGTCTCGTCTTTAAATCCACCTCAGCCAAACCTGTACAACCGGCACTTTATTAGTTTTCGAAGTCTGCGTAAAAGTTTTTGCATGCAAAGGCACGTGAGCCGGCGTGAGCGTATGATATATACACAGAGCGGCAGTCTAGCAGCGACCTCTGCGGGTTGCGCTTATCACGACGCTAATAATCAACCAATAACCGTCATTTAAATATATCACGCAAACTAAGACCCAAGTGCATAGACACCGGAACACGCACTCCGCGCTAATTCCTTCAGTGGTGTGCATTAGATACGATTTGTTACCGCGTTAATTTCCGCGAATATTCGATGATGTAACTGTGAATCGGTGAATTGCTCCTTTGTTCTATGGTGTAGGTCGACCCCAGTGCTAAAACAGTGTGTTCTTAGAAACTGAAAGTGTAGCAGTGACCCGCTAATTACGGAACACTACCCACCTAGGTAAGCTTACATGATTCCGCCTAGGTAAATATTACTTAAGTATAATTTGAACTTTGAAAATTATTTTAGATATGAAGTCAGTAATTTTTCACCATATGTATATTCACTTTATGGAGCATCGTGGCGTAATGCCAATGTGTATTATTAAACTGTTCAAAGGAATTTTAATATTACTCGACTTTGTAGCTATTTTGGTGACGCTTATAGATTTCAATCAATGAATGACGAAAATTGGGTCGTCCTGTGCTCGCTAACTCATCTGGCTTTCAATAATTCGTACTTGTAACCGATATTGTATTGTTTTTACAACAAACGAAGCTATTTATCATTCGATTGCCATGTCGGGCAAAGTCTGTTTGGGCTGAGTTGATTCATAGTGGTCTGTGCCTACGATATGCAGGCATTCAAACTAAAAAATGATACTTAGTCATTGTTGACTCAGACTGTTGCGTTCGTGAGCTTCGCCAAACTTTTATTGACATACGCACATGAAAGTTTCCGCTAATACGTTTTAAGATTCCAGACTTTCTATTATACTCTTATTCCCTGCATTAAAAACTTTAAAAGTTGCTCTCAAAAAAGGTGTAAAAGTCAATCTCTTTCTGTGATACGGATTTAAAATGGGATGGACATAGTTTTAGTCCGAGTTTGGTCTTCGTTTAATCCATTAATTTTATATTAAAATACTTGTTTATTTTACGAGAAAATTGTCAAACAAACATTAGACTTGCCGTGTTGTATAGCGGGATCACCAGAGATACCTGCTAAGACCTCTAAAACAACACTTCAAAATCTTTATGTACCCGTTTAGGTACTAACATTATTTTACAAAAATAACCTTTTATATTAGCCTCTTATTATATTCTCCAAATAAGAATTTGATGGGAACGGTAATTTCAAAACGATGTCGTCATATCTAAACACGGGATGGGACATAAGAACTTAACAATAAATGTAGACTTGAAACTTGTTTCCAATACTTACAAATCTAGTTTCCGCGACCTATAACCACCTATAACAGTTGTTTAAAGAATAACTTAGTATAAACATAGGAAGGGATTGACGTGTGGTGAGATATGCCTTCCAACGAGCTTTATAGCTAACCAATACAGAATATCTATAGGATTGATAGTAAAGTTAGCTAACTTACTTCTAAAAGTCGCGTTTGTAAGAACACAATCTTCTGAAATGTGCTAAAACTCCAGTCCAAAGGTAACGTCAGAAATGTCAATAAATTTGAGAAATTGACCCTCACGTGATAAAAACTGCCAAAGTAACTTCAACTTACAATGGGCATTCCATTTCAACTTACTTCACGAGACAATCATCGTCAAGCCTTTTAGCTTTTCACAGTTTATACCATGACTTCTTCATATTCAAGGTCTGGAGTCAGCTTCGCTTTGTAAAGATCCAAAAGTTGATTGGCCTCTACGGTTGTTGAATAATTTTGACGGCTCTGGTTGCCTATCGAATGATGTAATACTTGTTTTGACCTCCAATGTAAAGGTACCTCTCATACACATGTTTCAAACCTGTTCCCTCGGTTTAGGCTGCGCCTAGTCTTTTAAACTAATGGAGGTTAAACCATGCGTTTTTATTCAGCTGATTAAATTAACGTTAGACTTGTTAGCTGGAATATTGTAATTCTAATTTCGTTCTTGCTATTAATACATAAATCAATATTGAATGTAGGTTACTGCGAGTGTTAAATATCACTTACCTACTCCAAGTTTTTAGACCGATTCACGTAATGAAAATCGTAACGATGTCGCCGTCGCGAAAACTTCTTATTTCGTTATATTTCGTTTGTTTGTTTCACGGGAATCAGGACACTGACTTTGTTGGGTTGGGTGAGATCGAATACGGTACCAAGATATCCGTTACGGAAACTAATGATGATGTTGATCCATAGAAGGTTTAACATGATCAGTTCAATAGTCTGTCATCAAGAACACTGGACTAATTTCAACCAACAACTTTAAAGACTCCTTAAAATTGGACCATGTGAATACATAACCCACAGACTGTGTCCCTTCAAAAATAATTATGAAGTAAAGTAATGAGAAATCATCTGTTAATAGATGAATTGGTAATGTTCGTAATTGACTTGGGGGGTCGTTCGTAGTCAAAAGGGAGGCTATTGTTGCAGTATAGCAGGTAGTTATAAAGATAATACAACACGAATTCAGGCAGGTTTCCAAACAAATAACCGCAACACAGAACCAACAGGTGGTAGTTTCGTAAACAAACACAAAGTTCAGTGTGGAAGGTCTTGTTTATATAATTTTGGCGAAATTTTCCATTTCACCATATTAAATACTAACGGACGTCACGCGGTTTCACCCGCGTTGTTCCCGTTTCAGTGGGAGTACGGGGATTAAATATAGCCTATATTAATCAGTGATAATGTAGCATTAAAATGGTTAAATAATTTTAAAATCGTCCAGTACTTTTTGAGCTAATTCGTTACAAACATAGTTACATACAAATCTTTCCTCTTTATAATATTAATATTATAGACTAGCTGTGCCACGCGGTTTCACCCGCGTAGATTTTGTTTCACGCTTCATGTCGCGGAACCCTAATATCTATACAGATAAATAAAATTGAAGTGTCTGTTTGTAAATCCAAAATAATAGCTTTTCACTAAATGCATATGGAAGTATATACGCTACAGACACTAACAAACCAAGTTTTAAAAAAATTCTCTGTCTGTCTGTCTGTCTGTTTGTTCCGGGTAATCTCTGAAACGGCTGGACGGATTTTAACGGGACTTTCACTGATCGGTAGCTCATGTTTCAAGGAGTAACTTAGGCTACTTTTATTTATTAAAAATATTAGGGATCCGCGACAATAAAGAAGAAACTAAAACTACGCGGGTCAAACCGCGGGGTACAGGCTAGTTTTTAATAAATAAAAGTAGCCTAAGTTACTCCTAGAAACATCAGCTACCTACCAGTGAAAGTCCCGTTAAAATCCGTCCTGCAGTTTCAGAGATTACCCGGAACAAACAGACTGACAGACAGACAGACGGACAGACAGAAAGAGAAAAATTTTAAAACTTGGTTTTTTAGTGTCTTTAGCGTATATAATTTCATATACATTTAGTGAAAAGCTGTAATTTTGGAATTACAAACAGACACTTCAATTTTATTTATCTGTATATCTGTATGTATACTGTATGCATATATTAATATTATAGATATCATGCAGTTAGTATAATTAATTATCTATGCTACAATAGCTGAATCATAAAATCGGTCAGTTTATGGAGTACGGATGAAGAAACCTTATCAATGTGGCTGTAATCTGCTTGGAGCAAGGTTTCCAACCGAGTCTCGCTGTTTGTTTGTGAACGTAATAATTAGTAATTAGACGTTCATTACAAACTGAATCAGGCTGAATCGAAGGCCAACCTCAACAATATATGTGATACGGCCAAGGAGATGATAATGATGGAAAAAAAATATTTTTATTTTTGAATTAAACGCGATCTTTATTTAGTTTTAAAAGTAAAATTGGATGGATGACATATTGTCTCAATGCGCCTTCGTAGAAAAATTACGAGTCCTAGGGTCAAAATGTACCAAATTTAGTTATATTCGATATAAAGATAAGCACTTTGAGTTGGTACAGTCACCACATAAAGACACGTATTAAGTATGTAGATGTAAGGCGAATATTGATTCATGTGGTCGTAAGTTGGCAGAGAGCGTCATTGAAGAAAGAAATTACCAAGGTATTTGTAATTTCAATTCAGTCGCACTTGCAACACGGTTTGCTTACAAAAAACACTTCTGACGTTCATAGCACGTCATCTTTTAACAATAAAATTACATTTAAATATCTGAACTTTAGAACACCTTATTTACATAGATGACTTACGCTTTTATTCTAATACGTGAGAAATATGTTTCGACGTGAAGATAAATTACCTATCCAGTGTCTACTAACGTCCGTTTTTAATATTCTATCCATCTGTCATTTAGGTAACTAAAGATAAACAAATCTATCATTTTCTCCTCACTTTAATTCGTAAAACATATCGCAAGTTACCATTATTATGAAATTATAGATCACATCTCAAATAACTGGGGATAGAAATCCATCTGTAAACTTAGGTTATAGAGAACGGCCGTAAGATTTACTTTTATGTGGAGGTCAACACTTTATTATATTTCATGCACGAACGAAAGCATCAACATAGCTATTACCTATTTACAATATTGTAACTCACACCAACACATACACAACTCAAATCAAATAATAGCAGTGTGCACTAGCTTGCTATCCTTCGTCTGCAAGTTTTTTACTTGTATCCATAGACATATTATAGTTGCCAAAAAAGTTTTGTTTATGTATGTGAATGGTTACAAGGGGAAAGGAAGACCTAAGGAACGATGGATGGATTGTGTGAAAGATGATACGACTAGAATGGGAGTGAATACAGATATGACGGCTGTTAGAGAGAAATGGAAGAGAAGAACACATTGCGCCGACCACAAATAACATGGGATAAAGGCAGGAGGATGATGATCATGATGATCCATAGACATATTGTTTTACTTCGCTGTATCTTTCTTGAGTGACAGAATAGGTCCTTAATTATACATCTTAATGATACGTGCAAATTGCGTCTGTCAATTTTGATGTGGGTAAGTGATTTTCTTAACAGTTTTTTAGTGTTACCTGACAGGACAGTGTCCGTCATGTGCATGGTTATCTATATCTATACATCTATACATCTATACATCTATACATACAGATAAATAAAATTGAAGTGTCTGTTTGTAACTGCAAAATAACAACTTTTCACTGAATGCATATGAAAGTATACACGGCACCGACATAGAAAAACCAATTTTTAAAAAAATTCTCTGTCTGTCTGTCTGTCCGTCTGTCTGTCTGTCTGTCTGTTCCGGATAATCTCCGAAACGGCTGGATTTTAACGGGACTTTCACTGACGGATAGCTAATGTGATAAGGAGTAACTTAGGCTACTTAGATTTTAAAAAACATTAGGGATCCGCGGGCAACCATGAATTAAAATCTACGCGGGTGGAACCGCGGGGCACAGCTAGTAGAATTATAAGTGTCAAGTTACTGTAGCAAAGATATGGTAACATTTCCAGTTTAAAACGCCATCTTATTGTATGGAAAGCTAGTAATAAAGTCAGGAGTTTCTGTACAAATGTTACCGACATTTGTATAGAATATCATCAGCTTAGTCTTCGTTACTAAGCAAGAAGTCTGATGATGTTGATTATATGATATATGGAAATAAATATCCAATGTGCTATAGCATTTTTGCTTACAAACACAATAATAAAAACGTATTCCACGCATTTGATACGAAATACGTAATATCTATCATTGTTCACGAAGCAATCGTCTAATGTAATGAAGAATGGGTGAGTAACTACGTGTACCATGTTCATTATCTAATCTTTCTTCTCTATTCAATTCAAATCAATCCCATTTCTATTGGAGCCCAAGTTTTCATTATTTAATCTTTTACAAAACTTATTGGAATACTTTTTCTTATAGTATAATTTGACATTCATTATATATTTTTAAATTATATATTTCGTTACATTCAAATGACATGGTACCAAAGAGTGATAAGTCAACTGCCTATTAGAGTGCGAAGCGAAGGCTATTTCAAAATTGCTTCGTAATTATAATAATAGAGCTGCGTTTAGTTTTTTTTGTAAAAGACAGCTAATCATGTGTTGGAGGCGTAGATGTTGCTTATAATACAATTATGTATTCTGTGCTTATAGTTTGCTAACTATTAATGTGTAGTACTTACTATTATTAAGTATAATTTACTGCCTGTGATATTATTACCAGGCGATTTTGAAAACTAAGAAATCACAGTATAGATAAACATTATGTAATGAGAAGAAAATATAAACGACTAGCTGTGCCCCGCGGTATCACCCGCGTAGATTTAGTTTCATGCTGCGTTTTTAAATAAAATTTGCCTAAAACACTCCTTGAAACATCAGCTATCTGCCAAGGAAAATCCCGTTAAAATCCATCCAGCCGTTTACGCGTGATGCCGTGACCAAGCGAAATGTGGATTCATTTTTATATATAAGATTTGTTTTTGATTCAGCTTAAAGCGGAAATCTTTGTTGATCTGAGAGTTTCACATACTGTGAATAAATCCAGATGGAAAAAAATGATCTGTTAAAAACCTAAATTGAGGTGGTCCTCAATTGCAGCAAGAAATAATATGAATACCTATTGCCAGGATAGTTCGAATCATATCATGAGACAAATGCGACATAAGGGCTCACGGTAACGGTCTTGACCATCATCATAAGCCATAAAGTTGTTGTAGAGTTTTGTTGATATACACTAAGAATCAACGCGGCGACATTATTCCAGACGTGAGAGTAAAACCTTTGTTGAATAAACATGGAAATAGTGTAAATAATTCGTTACACTGCGCCATTGAAACACGTGAATGTAAATAAGCGAGAAAGTCATGAGACATGGTTGTCAGTGTCTCGGCGAAAATAGATTCAAGAACTTTGGCTGTCCGTCGAGAGGGCAAAGTCGTACACTCTGTCCATTCTGAGTTCACCAATAGTTCGTAAAATATTTCGTTAACTGCTAACTGGGGGCCTACCATTATTGGTTTAAGCAGAGCGTATTAAGTACTTCTTAGCTTTGACGTTTCATTTTCTTAATACGCGCTTCTTAAACTACCATAGTTGGCCCCCTATATGTTAATTAATGTACTGATTTTCCAGATCATCACTGTGGCCCTGAATTCTTATTGTCATCATAGATTGACAATGATTATGTGACAGATGTTTATGTCGTGCATAAGTCTGTCAGTGTCACACAGCAAAACTATCATGGCAATAAGTGCTTTTGGCCCATGTGATCGAATGTATGTTGTTTGTTCCATTCGATTGTTTTTAAGAGTAATTTATCGATGAACGTGCTCAAAATTTATAAGATTGGTCTACAGGACCAATTGGTTGCAGGATTGTATAGTAGTATTCTAATTTCTCTACCATCCCCGTGAGGCAATAACTCGCAAAGACACAATTTCAAAAGTTAAAAAAAAACCAAACGAGTGATGCACGTTGCTAAGTCAATAAAATGTTTATTATTTTTAGTAATTTACATACATTGACATTTAGTAAGAAGCTTCTATTTTAATATTACAAACAGCCACAATTTTATAATTATTTCTTCATATTTACGATATACAAAACACGATGCACCTATCAGCGTAGGTAGTATTTCAAAATTTGTAAGACTTTAGTATCTTACCTACATATGTATCGTTAAACCGTTAAAATAGTCTCAATTTTAATTGAATAGCGAGACGAACGCAGTTACTCACTCTAGGCACAGCTGGACGCGAGCCAGCTAGTGTTTATGATATATCTGACTTTATGCACCTACGAGATATTATCATAATTATAGGAAATTCACTCAAACCAAATAAGTAAGACGATGGTTAATTTTATTTAGAATTATGGTCGTCAGTTGTTGTTTTTTTTTTGGGGAGATTGATTTCCAAAATTATGCCTCAAATTTCACCGTAGGAAGTATCCGTTTTTTTAACTCTGAGGTAGAGTAGCGCTAATTAATGTATCTCTTGTTTGTAGTTTTATCAACTCTCGTATACGAGAACTTTATGTATAATTTCACTTTAAAACGATGTTACTATGAACATTTATATTATTTTTTTGAACTTGCTTTGGTTGGAATGCAACTACCGATGAATATAATCACATACGCACTATTTACAACAAGTTCTCAGCAGCTTTACCCCAAGTACAGCGGCCTTACCATGAGCTTTTATTGCCATGATAGTTTCACTAATTTATGAGACAGATGTATGTGACGTGTATACATCTGTCACTGTCGCACAACTGAATTATCATTGCAATAAGAGCTCATGGTTGGGCCCCAGGTCTGCAAATGTACAAACGTGGTCGCTTGAATTTGCGTTTTTGCGTGATTCAAATGATTTGAAAATCATCTCACAATTCTTTTGAATTCAATCACAGCCTGTCTCCGAAAAAGTATCATCATACTTTGAGCCACGCTAAAACGCAAGGTCAAGCGACGACGTTTGAACGTGTAAAGCGTATAAATACTTGGGGCAGTTTTCAAACATACAGACGAAACGCCTGGTTAAGGGTTTAGAAATTGAAGAAAGCTATTGCAGCTACTGACGTAAGGATCGGATAATGTTGATGGTGGATGATATTTGTTACAAAATATAATTTGTAGTAGGTACTTACTTAGTTAGTAATTATGTATTTACTGCAATCAGTTTTTTTTTAAAGTTTTTCTGGCCAATCTAAAGTTACGGCAATTTGCCATATCGGGTAATGATTTCGTTATTCGTTGACCTTGCTTATATCAGACCATCCGTTTTGATAATACTGTGCTAACATTCATAAATGATAACGAAATACAATTCTATTTAAAGTAAAATAATTTGCAAATTTAAACATTGATATGATAATCCTAGATAATAACCTGCTCTGCTGAATCCCACTAACTCTACATCAACCTCTTGCTCTTAATGGGTCTCGAAAGAGTGCGTAGCCCTTTGTAAAATTCGTATTATTTCCCAATAAATGAGAATTATTATCTACAACTCGTAGAAAGAATATTATTGTAAGCAAAGAATGATTATTTCTACTTTCCTCTAATTTTGTGCAAACCTAATTTATAGTAGGCGAAGACTGCGAAATGTAAACAAATCAAAGTAGTGTATGCTTTGTCGACTAGATGGCGCTAGCAGTACTCTTATAGAAACAAACCAGTTTTAATAAGAAGCTCTTTAGTAAAATAACGAAACGAAACAATACCCCTTGTAATAATTTACAATAACTGCCCGTAATAAAATAAGCCTTTTGCATAATAATTTTTCCTGATTGTGTATTATTTAAAGCAACGATAAAATTGTCATTTACTGCTTTGTTTCCTCATTAGAGTTCAGTTTGCTATAAGGTTATAGGTAGAGGTAGTCCTTTGTAATACAAATTAAACATAGTGGTTTTTGAATATCCGCTTATTTTTGCTGAAAATTATGTGTTTCTAGCTAAATTATTTGTAACGTATTTGTGCTTGAATTAGAAAAGTGGACCTAAAATAAAGCCTTGGAGTACTCCTCTAAAAATCGCACTGAAAGTTGGTTTCCGTAGGAAGTTTTATTATTGATTTATAGAACTTGAATTCGAGCTATGCCTGCGTCACTGGCGGTAAATGTAAACATGGCCTACATTATGTCGAACGTGTTTTGTTAGGATGTATAAATATAAATAGTATGCGTTGTATGTTGTTATAAACTCATTAGGTAACGGAATATTGGCTAAAGGTCAGATAAAAATATTAAGCGAAAAGAATGTAACTGGATTTTCTTATATATTTTGTATTATTTGTTGAAGTACCTCAGGGTCATATTTTAGGACCACTTCATTTGAAAAAACATTAAATAATAATTGATAATCAAATTAATAAATATCTTCCTCTCTAATGTTTTAACAATTCGGCATGATTGTATATGACCAATCAACGGTAACACCTAGGGCAGATATACTTTATCTAAATTGAGTTTCAACTTGTTAACAACGAATAGCGCCATCTATGCAAAGACACGAAAAGTAACACAACCAATGACAAAGTTCCAACTTCTCTACCGTTTGTGTTCGAGCTTCTTCGGTCTTAACACACACGCGAGCTACCTTTGTTTTTATCGAACATCACTATTATTTAATTCAATGTTTTCTAAAAATACCTGAACTCGCGTAAAAGTTACGAAGGTTGCAGTTCTCTTGTTCAAAAAGGGCCTTCATAAGAAATGCGTGGGACTAAAAAAACTTACTTAATTCACTTCTTCGTGCCATGTTGTTAAAGAAAATCTGCAATAAGTATTCTGGTACTATATTCTTCTAGACCTCCCGTCGTGTGTCTTACTAGTACACATACATCAACATTGGACCTAGTTTAGGCCAACATGCAAACATGCTTACCTAATGATAAATCACATTTCTGTCACCTTGACATTGAATAGGATCACGGAAGCCACGCGGAGCATAATTCATAACAACATAAATCGACCATGACTAATACGTTTTTAAACGTACCTTCGCGTAGGCATGTGAATTGATTCAATGTAAGTGATGATGCGAGGTCAAGATAAGATACGATAGCATACACAGAGTTCAATAAGTCTAGTTATTTCAAGATGCTTACGACCAAATAAAAACTAAGAAGCAACTTTTATTCTCCATAAGATAGTAGACATTGTATTGCGCCTACTCCAAATAACTTCATCTCCATACAAGACCCAAAAAACACTTCATACGTATTCCTTATATGACCTTATGTCCTTTTTTATGGTCAGCGCTCATAGCTCGTGACGGCATCACTTCTCTTCCACTCTCCCATGAAGCACTGGTGACTCTTAAAGTTGTGGGTAATGTGGGAATTAATGTTAATGGTAATCTTCTATACAGAGACAGAAAGTATACACGGTACCAACTTTTCAAAATTAAAACATCAGGAGTCCTCGGGCAACCATTAAAATCTACGCGGGTGAAGCCGCGGGGCACAGCTAGTAAATAAATAAATACGTAAGTATTGATGTAACGAATGGAACATTTAATGTAAGCAGGTAATGTCAATCAAATTATATAAATTGATAAGGAAAATGAAAAAACCTTCATTAGATATCGGAACATCAGATGCTTCTCTGATTAATGGCGTGGAAGAAAGCATTTCGGAAAATCAACATTCAAATGAATTCCGCTTATTGGATCGTACATGAGGCATGACTTAATAGCCAATTAATGAAAATTGATTCGATTACATTTTTTACCTCACCATGAAAAGGGAGAGCTTTGTAAGTCTTCTAATTGGTGGTTAGCATGAATATTAAGTATATTTGGTATTCCTATCAATTTGATTACATGTGTATTTGACTATTGTTTTTATATAAAAACACAAATATTTCGAGAAATGCTTATAGTTTATATTTTCGTCCTCTCAAAATTCGTCCCTGAATTAATAGCTCGATGATATTATTGCGTTTGAGAACATTTGACCTCGACTGCATTTTAAGCTGGGACCAATATTAACATATTCTGTTGACTAGCACTTCTTGACAAGCTGCGATGTATGTGTGAAATGGGCATGGTTTACTTCCTTATATAATTCACGAATATTCCGTAACAGTAATATTTATAGTAATAATAAACGGAATGAAGTCACGATTCTCCTTGGCTTGGCGCTATCGGTGGCTGCCCAATCGCCCTTGGTGTGTTATGTAACCCCCCTAGTCTATTTTTAACCATCACCCTGAATTACCTTAAGTGTCGATTAGAATCCCCTACCTACTAATATCGATCCCATCGAACAACTTAATCATTCTATCGAAACATAATATATACTAGATTATCTAATATTTTGTCTTATTCATTCTAGAGATCTATGCAACATAGTATTCATAAATAAAATTTGCTTATAACTGTGTGTGTACGTAATTTGACGCCAATGCAACAGCTCCGAAATATTAAATAGGGGAAATTATCATCGCATTTAGGTAGTAGCGTCTACTAGTGGAATATAAATCCTCTTATTGGCCTTGATTCCCAATCGGGATGGCCGGTTTAGCGGACGAGTGAGCTCACGCGGCACACCTCACAGCCGCGCCGTGTAGCCGTCGAGTGCGACTGTGCCGTGGCGAGACTGGCGACCGCCGAGGGCCGTTCATTAGGAAGCCTCATTCATTGTCGATTTGTCGGCTGCCAGTGTTTCCACTCCCGCGAATGCAGTTAGCGTTGCTAGTCCCGCACTAGTTTCCGAACGCACATCTGCAACACGCGCGCCTTCCCGCCTAAATTTAAAAAGTAAAAACAAAGCTGTTAGCTTATCTGTTATGCAAAATGGGTGTTGTGAAGCATCGAAAGAATAAAACGAAAAACGATGAAGTGAAGAAGAAAGACGTGGCGAACGGTAAAACTAAAAACGTTGATGGAAAAGTGAAAAAGAAAAAACTTGTGTCGTGTTTACAGTGCATCAAGCCCGTTGACGATGGTATTGTTTTCTTTATTGTTGTCCATATGCATGCGAAATTTCACTCGTTAAAATTCATAATGATAATTGCGTATTCGATTTTAATTGCACTACTTGCTTTGATAATGTTTGCATTTGTTTCCTTTTCCTAAATATCATTTAACTTGTCATATGAAATAGAGCGTGTAAGAGAAATTGTCCGAATATTGTTTTTAAAGGATACTGTATTACTATTAAAGCATTCCGCAAAAAAAAATCCATCCAGTAAAAAAAATTGCTAAATATGATGCAGATGCCTCTAGTATATTCAATAATCTAAATTCATCAGATGAAATAGTAGTTACTCGAAGAGAATCCCCAAGGATAAAATATTGCGCTTCTTTGAATGATCAGTACTAATTAATTAGAACATCAATTAGTCTAGCAAGAGTTCGCCGCTTTAATAAATTTCTTGTCACATTTGTTTCTTTACGTATATACGTAGAATCCATAATAACCAACCAACCTTATTATTCCAAGTCACTTAACTAGAGAGAGAGATAATTGGCAAATATTGGACTTCTTTTATTTCTGTTGGAAATATTTATCCTATTCGTCTTAATACGAAAAGTGGAGTTATACATTTAAATTGAGAATAAAAAAAATCCGGGACCGATGTGGGCTATTTCTACACATCAGAGCTGTTACATAGCAGATTTCGGGTTCAGAATTCCATTCTTCCAAATAAAGTAACAAACTTGGATGATATTGTCGTGATTTCCTGTTATCGTTGTATACTTCATTGTGAGTGCTATCCTTTGCGTCCTATTGAACTCTCAATTGATGTCTCTTCCATTCAAATGTATTTCATTTTAATCTCAAATTGTAGCTATGTCATATTGTTGTTTGTATCCCGAGTAAATTCATGCGTTTAGATCGTTAACTTAACATAATTCTGTTGATATTGTTTAGTCTTTAAGAGTCCAGGTCTGTAAGAGATAAATTGTGAACTTAACTCCAAAACTAAAATTTAAACAAATTGTTTTTCCCAATGACGAAATGGAAAAAATCGATTGCTCATAACATTTTCCGAATCTGTAAACTTGTACATCACACCCATTCTCGTAGATGATTTACATACGATTATGATCAGCAATACAGATGGGATTAGCGTCATTACGACCTACATACCAATGTTTACGTTCCGAATAACATCAATTTCGTAACACTTGAGTGTTCACGGACGCGGCATCTTGAAAAATATCGGCTCAAAGGGCTTTTGAGAACGATACTTTTATCTGCTTTGGTTATAACATGTGTTAAATGCTCAGCGGCTTTCGTCTCTAAATACGAAATAGAATCTACTGACATTAGATTTAATGTCATCCTTATCTTTATCCACATTAGAACATCAGTCGACATTCGTAATCAGATTTCACACGACGCGTCTATAGGTGTCATGATTACTAGGTTGCTTGCCAGTTGTTAGACTTTCTAAGGCTTCTATGTGGTTCTATTTTGATATTGCATACATTACACTTGTTTAGTGATTTCACACCAAGAGCATTACGGTGAAGGAAAACACCGTGAAGAGCATGCCTACGTTTGAGAAGAATTCCAAAGTTTTCCAGTGCCTGAGACGGCGATGTACCTACTCACCATCTATCACTTGTGAGCTTGTTTATTTTAAACTCCAATCCTATTTGTCACAAATCTTTAATGATTAGATAGAGTAATTCATGAACTCATTGATTCATACCCACATCAATGTTATCGCAAAAAGATTCTATGTCTAATTGACCTATAATTTGTTACCACGAGCCGTGCAACGAGCTTGACGAGTCGAGTTTCCCTTAGAAAGACTGACATGTATTACTTGATGTTATAAAAAACATCATACACACAGAAGCCACAATTAAGGGCCGTATCACAGACCACAGTTAAATATGAAGTATGGTATAATTGCCTCCGTCGCTGGAAGTAGCTGTTTCCGGTATAAACTCATCAGCACGGGTGGCGAGTTCATGTTGCCGGACTTATGCAAATTAGAATATAATTTTAATCTAGTCGTAGATTACTACTTTGAAATTTATGTTATTTACCATCAGTATTGATATTATAATTGTCTAGTCCAGACTTAAGATGATCTGCATCGTGCATGTGTGCTATTAAGTCATAATCACAAAGTCTTTAACTGCCTGAATCCCCTATTAAGTATAAACTTCTTTGCTTATGTGTAAATATTACCCCAAAGCTTTCAGAACCAATTAAACAGAAGCAAAATTGTGACACTAAAAAAACAAAGTTAGATGACATGAAACCCTTTATGTTGTGGCAACACGCGAAACTTATCTTTACCTGGGACTGTTAATGGTTCTATACTTGATAATGGCTGATAACTTTAGTATTTCAATGAGTTAGGTTTAGGTACTCGAATACAATGCGAACCTACCCACCCAGCAAAGGAATCCAGACCTAACTTTAAATATTAAGAAGGCTGAATATGGCTATAAAACATCTCTGGAATAAAATATCTTTCCACACTGGACTAACCTCTGAGCTACATTTGGACCC
The DNA here is from genome assembly GCA_964035505.1 of Watsonalla cultraria. Classification (NCBI taxonomy): domain Eukaryota; kingdom Metazoa; phylum Arthropoda; class Insecta; order Lepidoptera; family Drepanidae; genus Watsonalla; species Watsonalla cultraria. The sequence continues at coordinate 3,925,716 of OZ037734.1, read as the reverse complement.
GTTTTGTAAAAAAAAGGATTGCACCATTCGAAATATTCCATGACCCTTAAAGTTTTCAAACTGCTGTATTTCATCAGTTCAGTTTAGTGTTGGTTCTAAACTCGGTTTCACTGTGTATCATAAAAAAGAGGCCCCTAATCTTTGCACTCAAGGTTGGCTGAATGTTTTGGTTTACATCATCGTTACCGCATTTGGACACAGACGACTGACCGCCGACCTGTCTGCGCTGGGTGCTGGAACCATAAACAAAAAATATCTACTGAATTTTACGTCAATCACCACTTAAAATGTGAAAAGATTTTAAGTTTTTCTTTGACTTAACAGGGCATGTAGACAATGTAACATTATCCGCACGCTTCGCTAGTAGAAACGATACTAAATGCGCGAGATTGACTCTGTGACTGATTTATGACATTTCCATAATTTTTTTATCGTTTCTGTTAGCGTAAGTGTGAGAGAATGTTACTTTGTCTAGGCCTGCAGATCGCTTAAGCATTCAGCATGTCCTGAAAGTTTGCAAGTATAGACAATGCTGTATCATCCTCTCTGTTTAGAACTGATGTGAGTAGCGGAAGATGATTTAATCGTCTCGAATCTCTGAAAACCGCAGTATCACTGCCTTTATTAACTCAAAACAACACTACTTGAATAATACAGTCTCTAGAAGTCAAATTTGTTGGGATGTTTTCGATGTGTGCTATCGCTCTTCTTGAATGTAACCCTTGTATCGTTTCAGACACCTTGAAATTTATACACTTTGTTCAAATCTTTCAGTATTATTACTATGACCATAATATTCGTTTATTCCATTCAATATAGTCATTACACATTGTGTGACCCCATTATTTAGGCTAGTGACCAAGTCAAGTGCCACTAGTTCAATTGAGTCTTATCGCCAAAAGTGATTCACATTGAGAGATGACCACTGTAATAGCTTTACGTTTGAAATTGAATCTAAGAACTGATTTTTAGGGATCCGTATCCAGAAGATAAAACGGGATCCAATTGCTTAAATTCTGCTTTCCGTCTGTCGCCAAGCCGTAATTAATGAACCGTGATAGTTAGACCGTTAAAATTTTCACAGGGTATAGAGCCACACAACAAATGTTATTAGTGAGCGCGTCCGACTCGCACTTGGTCGGTTTTTTAAGGAGCGAGCGCGAACATAAATATATAGCAAAATATTAGATCCTTTAATGGTAATTTTCTACCGTAGTATGCAAGCACGTAAATAGTGTGCAATCTCTCGTTTGCGTTGATCGAATCAAAGCAGATAATCACAATTTATAAAGTACCTGTACATCGATGTAAAGTCAGGATGTGTTTACTATCAATTTGTAAGGTTATACAACACTGATGGATGAGATCACACAACGTGCAAATGTTATAATCAAACAACGCGTACCTATCAGCAAATATAAGCGTACGCTCTAGGTCGCAAGTACTTGGTAACAGCATGCGTGATTTAAATAATGACTCCTTTTTTACAAATGAAAAAATCGTGAGGAAACCTGTATAAGTCTGAGAAGTAATTCAAAGACGTATGTAAAATGCCTGAGATGGGGATAGCATCACCATTCGTCTCGTTGATATTTAATCATTACAACACTTCTGCCTAACCCTTCGGGGAATACAGATGTGAGCATATTATGTATCATATGTATACATGGAAACAAAATATTATATGTATACATAAATATAAATTTAAATATGAATTAATATATATACATTTGATTATGCAAGCATAATATTTTATCTTACTTTTTTTTAACAAATCTACGCGATTTTTAAGCTTCCGTTCCAACTACATGTCTCTTTTTATAATTTCAACAACTTTCAGACACTTCCGCTTTTTAATGTATGAAATACTTTTATTTTTATAAATACGAACGTTTCAGTCTCGGCTTGTATAGATAGTTATGCTGAATAGCTGCACTGAAATCACCTAACTATTTGTAATCCTAGACAGGCTTTCTTATTTATTTTCCATCAAATTCTTACATATTACAATACAATAATTACAATTCTTTGATAGTCAGCCAGATTTCCCGTCGAATCTACTTTTAGCATGTCCCTTACCACTGTTTTAACGATGTTCTTTATTCTTAAAACCATAAGGTTCAAATCTGCCAATTTTCGACCTTCGCCTGCATCTATAAGCCGCGTTGAATTGTTTATTTTATCGATAATGTTTCTGTATCAAGACACAAAATGAGATAATTGTTACGTCACAATGGAATAATTTGTGACATCAAACATCTTGCATATGACTATCATCTTCCATCTATTGTTTATGGTGTAAACATTGCATTTATTGTTTAACTAACTATAACCCGTGACTACGTCCGCATAATATGTTTTCTTTTGAGTAGATACCCATGCTAAGCCTTGAGCTCAAAGGTTCAGACGTTGTGTGGTGATTTGTTGTTAGACAGACAGTATGATCATTTTTATGAATGTGACATTCGCTGTATATTTCGACTAGTTGAATGCTCTCTGTAGCAAGCGATTGTTTAATTAATGCTTCCTAACCTAAATAACTCTTAATTAGTGGTTGCGTTAGTTATGATTATACCTGCGGTGGGAACTGTAGGTTTTCTTCAGTCATTTTATGCAGTGTTGTTAATGGTATCTTCTTGAGAAAGTATTAGTATCTGCCAGATGGTAGACGGCTATTGCAATTCTCGGATTCCATACTTTATGAATGGCATCGTTGTACCAACATAATGAAATAGGGTTTAAACAATCGCCTGCTACGCAATCGACACAAAAATCCCAGCGGGTTGTACAATTATTTTTTTCTAAAAACTTGCAATGATCTCACACCACGTGCTGTACGGTTAAGGAAATAATCGTGATCAAACTTGCATATGTCTAAGGAGTAATTCAAAGATGTATGTACAGTGCCTGAGACGGCGATAGACTCACCATCTATCACGTTGACACTTAATCATCTTCGGTGAAAACTGGGTGTTGTTATTACTTATTACAATAGCTCTGCCTACCCCTTCGGGGAATACAAACGTGAGCATATTTATGTATAATTATAGTAAACATAACGTATCCAATCCCTCTTTTCTACTATCCTATGGAGAAGATTCTGCCTTGCCTATAAGGTAGCATTATTTGCTAATGAATATCATAGAAATTCCTAGGGGCATAAGAGTCTACATCAGTCTTCTTTCGTCGTCGTCCTAGCTTTAACCAATACTCTGTTGGCACACTCTATTCATCAGATCACCAGATTTTTTCACAAAGCCATCTGACCTTTACGACCCCATTCACTGGGAAAATCGATGATCTGCGTCAAACCAGTTGTCAAACTTTCTTAGGCTTCTATCTGACTAGCCAAAAATGTTCAATGGCAACCGAGACCGACAGCTTAACGTGCTCTCCGAGGCAGGGTCGCCACATCAGTCATAATTATATTCAAATAAATATACAATCAAGTCCCGTGGTTTAAACGAAGACTGAACTAAACTTGGACTAAACTAAACTAAACTATGACCAACTCATTTTATCCGTATCTTAGTCCATGATTAGTAATTAGGGGGATAGAGTCTATTTTAGGAATATTGGTGGTGATATTATTGCCTGAAGGCGTGGGTCCATCAACATGCCACGCAGGTATACATCTCATAGTTGCATGAAGCGACCTTTTCCATTCGGCGATGATGTCAGCCGCCGCTCCTCGTGTAAATAAAGTAGTTTTATTTACGTGCCTACCCACGTAACTACTTACTTACCCTTATTAGTTGGAGGATTTCTTATTCTTAACGTCTCTATTGCGATAGCGATGCAGTATTTCAGCAAATTCTAATTCTTCTATATTCTTACTTTAAGAACTAAACTTTATCACACAGAGCTAACTACTTCGTTCCAAACGATCTTTAATTGTTGGGTGCCAGAAAATAAATATTGCTAAATTACATATTTTATTTTTGCTTATATATACCTATAATATACCAAACACCTAGACATAAGGCAAACAAAAATGTTCATTTAAATATAGGTACTAAACATAATAAAACAACGACTGTTCGAGTCATATGCGTACTTTAGCTGACTTTATAATTAGTAAACACTTAACGTGCTTATTAGTGCCTGCGTCTTACTTATTATCAAAGGATGCTCTTATAGCATGTGTAGCTTGAAGCTCTCCTGGTAAACGTTTACCACTTCAGGGTAGTTGAAAACTAGCAATGATTGTCACCCTTACTTCTCAAAAGGGGTAAGATGCGACTCCGTTTTCCCAATTTTACTTATCTTTATATTTCTGACAATTCCCACAATCTTATATATATAAAAATGAATCCCCATTTCCCTTGGTCACGGCATCACGCGTAAACGGCTGGATGGATTTTAACGGGACTTTCACTGGCAGATAGCTGATGTTTCAAGGAGTGTTTTAGGCTAATTTTATTTAAAAAAAACAGCATGAAACTAAATTTACGCGGGTGAAACCGCGGGGCACAGCTAGTATGTTTATAAAATAGCCTATGTGTTAATCTAATGTGTAAGCTATATTATTGTAAACTTTCATCAAAATGAATTCAGTAGTGTTTGCGTGAAAGGTAACAAACATACATTCATTCTTAAAAACTGTCGCGTTTATAATATTATTAGGATATATTAGGATTTGCGCGGGATTTTCTTTATAATATGTACTATTTTACATTTAATACTTAATTGGTATGAAGATAATAAACGTTGCACATTATTTGCTTATCGATTGATCAAAGTTACTCACAAGCACGTAATGTCTAGCTTCGCGATTCTTGCAAATGTATGTCAATTTAAATGCACACATTTTCCACCTACGTAATATGTGTCAAGCCGCATGTGATGGCTTATTCCAACGTTCAGAATTTTACGATTGTTTGCATTTCTTTACGCAGTGGTGAACCTTATCCTCATTCGGATTGTTTACATTCTAGCGGTGACAAGCACCATTATGAGCCGAGATGATGACACACATAAAAATAGAAGAATAATGCTAATTATGTTTGTTTACATCTGCCACGCTTCCGTGGGGCGGAGTGCATCGGGTCTCTGCCAAAAACCACGTCATTCACACCATTGATTGCACACAAAGAACTTTTTTAGTATGTGTTATTTTCGAGGAACACTCTTTTTGATTCATTCTAAAATTTCTGCTAAATTGTTCTTAGGAATATTTAAAAAACCAAGCATCTAGCTACGAAGTTACTCTTGAGAGCGCATTGAATCATCACCGCAAACAGTGAGATTGTAATGAACACTGTGTAAGATTTTATTTTTAAATATCATTCAGTGTATGAGTCATAAAAGTTAAGACAATCACGATACGAGAGCACTTAAGAGTAATTGCGTCGTAAATAGCTGTTGTGTAGAATCGATTATCTACGCCGTAAAGGATGCTATCGATCGCTTAGGTAATATTTGATGCCCTTAGTGCATTTGTTGCTGAAGTTAGTGCTTCATTACTATCTGTGTCACTATCCGGGCGGACTTTAACGATCACGTTATAAGTATATACAAATATTAGCTTATAAGTTGTCGAGGAAAGCCAAATCAGAGAAGACTTACACACATTACACGCTTTGCTGACGCCTCGCAATCATCACATGGCTATACTGAAAACATTAGCCCATGCATATACAGCAAATTGAAAAGCTCGACATGACCAGCCCCTAGTTCGTATATGTCGACATATCTCCCGTGACTAATTTATGTAATTTCCATGCAATTTGTATCGTTTCTATTAGCGCAAGCGCGAGAAAATTTTACTTTGCCTAGGCCTTCTGTACAGTAAGCCAAGTGATCTCCACCTACTTTTTCGTTTTCCATAACATATGGCAGAGTTTTCAGAAATCAACTTTGTGTATGTAATTTCTTGGAAGAGACATAATTACATCTTCAATTCGCAGCCAAATGCATGTGCGTTATATATCGAGACGAAACTGTGAGTCAGAAGAGTATCAATTATAAGATCCCTTACGGTTCTTTAAAAAATCTATTTATAACTAGCTGACCCTGCGAATTTTGTACTGCCTAACAATGGATTCTTTAATTATATTTTTTTTATTACGAATCGATTGTTTTTAAAAAAAGTCTGTCTGTAAGAACCATCCTCGTACTTCAAGGAGTATTCTAAAAAAAGAATTAGCAAAATCGGTTCAGCTGCTCTCGATATTTGCGATTAGCAACACATTCAGTGATTCATTTTTATATTATAGATATCGTAATGACGAATGATTCAGAATTATAGCATTTTGGTGTTCTGCATGTCATTCTTATAAAAGGCTTCTTAATTCATCTCCTCTTCTCTCAACTTGCACGATTCACGTTTAATTTTAAATACTCATAAGTGCTTAAAAATATTCTGAACATTAAGTATATTGACCTTTAAATCAAGTGGATTGTGGTTACCTCTTACCTAGTGTCATTACCATCAAGTACATTCAGTTCCGGACCTTTATTTAGGTCATGTATCCACATTTAAAATATCTTGTTCAAGATTAATTTTTCTTCAATGCACGCCGTAATCGCGAATCACGATTTACGGGTGGATAGCGAGATATTTTAATTTACAGATATAATTTTTTTTGTCACTTTAAGCTTCTCGTTGATTTTTGATGTAACAATCAATGCATATTTTGGATAAAACATGACCCTAATCGATAGCTGACTGATTAGTGTACTTGTTAGTCGTATCATCAAACACAAGTGTATAAAAACACATATCAGGAATCGCGGAATCGACTACCTTGGCTTGTAGACAAATTCATACACGCTTGTGAATAGAAGCGATATTAAATTATAGGGAATGACATATTATGCCACGTGCCTGATTTATGTAATTTCCATACATTTTGTATCGCTTCTAGTAGCGCAAGCAAGAGAGATTGTTACTTTGTCTAGGCCTAAACACCTCAATCTCTGTTTCCTATATCCTTCATCTTCTGCCTACAGGTCAAATTAGATATTTGTACGGCACCCACGACTAATGGAATCCCACTGTGCGACTGTTGGTATAACTGTACATTATATTCGTTTAGTAATGACATAAATGATGCAACTGACATTGCACAACCGAATCAACAAACTCGACAATATTTTAAAAGTATTGAACCTTTTGACCTCGTTAAAATGACAAACCTCCGCCTACGATCGAATATCGATGATCGTCACGTGACGCCTGTTAAATACAATTTATTATGCAACTGTCAATCAGTTCGGCTCGGCAAGCAAAGGGCCGTTAATTCGACACTACCCGATTTGTCATGCAGTCTCGCAGCCAAGATAGGGTTGTCTCCAAGAATCGAGTGAACTGTAAAACGGATCTAATAAAGAAACTTCTTTCCGTGTTTTGTGAACCTGGTCGTCGAATTCTCATATCAGGACCAGGAGGCCTATCTTTGTTATAGCAGTGACGTCTTACGAACTTCTTAGCTTTGACGTAAAATTTTTGTATCACAAAATGAAACGTCAATGCTAAGAAGTTCTTAATACGCTCTGCGTAAGCCGAAGATGGTAGGCCTCCAAGGCGAAATTTATCTTATTCTATTAATGCAATTGACAAAAAAGTTTACCAATATTGTTTTTACTGAATTTGAATATTGATTGGTTCGAGGTCTCAAAGTTCGATACATGACGGCATCCGTAGTTAATGATTTCTTCGTAGGTCTGTGCATGATAAGCGCTTATATAAAAAGAATGAGTAACCCTAATAATCAGGTGGATGGAGTCAATTGTGTGGCCCTGCTCCCACGCGAGCCGGTGAGATCACTAAATGTCACACCACATCGTCGCGTGCGTACTGAGTGGACAATTGACAGTTATGCCACAGGTTATGTAACCTGGAATGATGAATTATTATTATTATAGAATGCTGATTTAAACTTATTTTAAACTAGCTGTACCCCGCGGTTTCACCCGCGTAGATTTAGTTTCTTCCTTATTGTCGCGGAAGCCTAATATTTTTATTAAATAAAAGTAGCCTACGTTACTCCTTGAAACATCAGCTACCTGCCAGTGAAAGTCCCGTTAAAATCGGTCCAGCCGTTTCAGAGATTACCCGGAACAAACAGACAGACAGACAGACAGAGAAAAATTTTAAAACTTGGTTTTTTGGTGTCAGTAGCGTCTTTTATATGCATTTAGTGAAATGCTGATATTTTGGAATTAAAAACAGACACTTCAATTTTATTTATCTGTATAGATGTATAGATATTCAACTGAAAGCTAACATAGCAAATTTCTTTGCTTATTCACTATTTTTCTATCTAGCATAGCTAGAGCATAGAGCAGTGGACCGCGGAGGCCAAGTAGTTTAAATGGTCGCCCATCATTATTATTATCTACCAAGCATGCGCCGGATTTCCAATCTGTATGGCATCTAGAGAGATTTCTAAGCTATGAATTGCATAAAAGTATTTCTGATTCGAAGCCCCGTATAGCATCGAGTACAATCGACTAAAGTTTGCTGAAAATACAATGACTCTTCAAAGTTCTCGAAAACCCATTAATGGCTAAGAAAATCTGTACGATTAAAGAGGTCTCATTTCGGTCGGTAATAAAGACAAGAAATATAACCTTAAGGAGAACTCGCAAAACATGGCGTATCTATAGAACCCATGAATAATCTAATTTCCTTGTCGACAACTATCAGATCATGGAGCATTACAAATGGCGAACTTTATTTACGCGACTCGTGTACGGACTCGCTGGATGATTTATAGCCTCGCGCCATGGAATTATTGGTAGGAAATGGCTACATTTATAAGGGAAACACCACTTATTTATAAGGTCAGGCTAAACTTGGCTACGTAATATGTTTTGGTGTATTTTTGGAGGCCCGACCACTGAATATATTTGAATTCGGTTTGTGTATCCGAAATATTTCATATTGGATACCCAGACTGCCGATGAATAATTAAATTGATATGTAGTTCTTAGGATAATTAATAAAAGATTGACCTAGTTCCAAATTAAACCAGCTCAGTATCTTGCCGGTTCTTTTAGAAGGTTAGTTTTGGAACATAAGTGTCTTATCGAAGCCTAAACGTAGAATACATCTTTTTCATTTTCAAACAAAGTAAACTACTTTTAAACCCATAGGTAATTTACTCACAGTTCTATTAATTCCTCACACAAATTTTCGCAGCACAATCGTTATACTATTCGGGTATCCATTGTAGATTATAATTTTGGGCAGAACTCCCTTTCAATACCTATATATAAATCAATAAATATCTATCTAACTATTTAAATACTACATATTACGCACATGCCTCTATCATCCCGTTTGCCGCGTGCTTAGATCCTTCCATACTTCTTTCGCTTCGTCCATCCATATCTTTATACACTTCCTCAGGTAATGAGTGTTCCCAATTTGACCTTTATAGAATAGTCAATACCTAGCACATCCAAGACTCTCCCCTTAATCGATCGAACCCGCACCCACTAGCTCCACAATCAGGGTCACCAGCTATGCTATCATCGACAAATAGTTTCAACTGGCTATGCCTTACGGTTTTATCCGCATAAGATTAACAATAAAAATTATTGAAGGTGTTTTTTTTTAAATAAAGGTATCCCTAAGGCTAATCTGGCTAGGGCTAAGGCTAATCTAAGTGACTAATCACTTCATATAACATCAGCTTTCTGTCTGTTAAAATCCCGTTAAAATTGGTCGAGCAGTTTCAGAGGTTAGGAACAAATAGATTTTTTTTATGTAAGCATACTTTCATATCCATTTAGTGTAGTGCTGTTAATTTGGAAATACAAACAGACACATCAATTTTATTTATGTGTATAGTTAGTCGGCTGTCAGTGACCTTTAACAGTACCTATATCACCTGACAAAATGCAAACCAATGCACACACGCCTCTAATGTCACCCAAATAATTACCAGCGGTCAAGTGCGAGCAGGATTCACGCTCCGAGGGTTTCACACAATGTAGGATTATCATTCGGTATATTTCCTGGTGATATACATAAAATGTCAATTAAACGTGAGCTACTGCGGCCCAATTTTTTATTTGACGCATAGATCGAATCTTGATGGTGATTTTAACGCTTTTATTCGGCGTAGGTTAGTGAATGAATTCAAATGAGCAATACTTACGGTTTTACGAAGAATATCATATTTACTATAAATTAAAAGAAAACTGTTGTATTTTTGACAAGCAAAATTATTTAGTTTTCAATGGTCAATATCTATTTTCTGTTGGTGAAAAGAATATTATACGTATTTTTTCTGATCATGGCCAGTCTCATTGAAAATTAAGGGCCTTCTAAATATCTAAACAAAAGTACTATCAAAATCCCTTAAATTGAGAGTCATATCCTTAAATTGAACCCCCACATACCTTAGTGAGGAACCCTAAAAAAAGTTGAAACAGCGCTACTGTACGATAAGCAAATAATACACCTGTCCCTTTCACACATGTTTATTGGTTGTCACAAGTGATTTTGTATGCACGAGAGACCAGTGTCGTAGCCAAAACAATATTGTCAATGCTTCCGTACTGTTATGGAATTTGTGGACACTTTAGAAAGTTTCGAGTGCTTTTATTGCATACACAGTTCATACACGTGCCTAGGAAAATATAGACGATTGAAGGTAATCACTAATAAGCGTTTATTCGATAGATAAGTCATGTAAATTTAGAATTAAGAGCAGTTTCGTAATGTTGGTAGTTCAATGCATCGATTTTTGATTCGTTATCAATGTCATAACAGTGTTTTGTTATCGTATTGTTAGTGTCTTCTGTGACGTGTTGAGTTATGTTATATTCCTATTCAAGGGCGGATTTAATGTATTTTTGTGTACAACGGAGATTTCCCTAGAGAGGGGCACTCAGAAATACATCCTGAATACGCCCTTGTTTCTACTTACATCTGTCATGTACATACCGGTGGTAAATTCAAGGCGTTCATAACTGCCTTACCAAGGTCTGAACTGAATAAATATTTTTCATTTTCACATATTTTACTTGTGGTCCACTAGGGTCGGGAACACAATTGGTGATCGTAATAAAAAACCGATTAGGTACTAATATTAATAATATAAAAACTTCGAATGGTATGATAAAATTTAAGTTTGCGATTTCCATACAATGTTTGAACGCATCCTTCTAAACTAGGTTCGATGTAGGTAGGGTTACTTAACATGTCGGAGTTGGACTCCGACGGGTATATACCTAAAAAAATCTACATTCTACAAGAGAGTGTAATATTCTAGAAGAGGTGTAGATCAAAGTCGATCTAGATAGATGATATATAGAACATAATATGTAGTAAATAGCTATTAAATTATAAATGCGAAAGTATTCCTATCAGACTTGATGTTGCTATAGATTTTAGCATAAAATGTTTTGTAAAGACATGCCTATTAAAAACAAAATATCAATATTACATATCAATATCACAAATAAAAGTTTCCCACAGTCGAATCCCATTAATGTTATGACATTACTACTGCAATCAAAACTTTGTAGCGTCTGCTTTTCACCGACTCCAAAGCAAAGTGCGTTCATTCAAACCAAACGGTACATTGTGTCAGGAAGTAAGTATGCGGTGAATTTGAACGAGTCAATTTAAATAATGTGTTTGTATTGTTTCAGGTGGCTTGGAAGGAAAATATCGCGTCGCGGCGCCTGAGCTCATGCAGGACACTTTCATGAGCGATTCAGAAGACGAAGGAGGTAATTTCAACCTAACTTAAAAGGCTATAACGTTATAAGCATGATAAAAAGTACAGAGGCTTTGTCATTATATTCAATTTGGCATATATCGGCCTCGTGATAATTGTCAATCTTTGATGGCAGTGGGAGTGGCAGAGAAAACATCGCGTAAGATTTCAAATGTGAAGGATATTCCATCATATCCTGAGATAAGTTTTGATAAGGGATGGATATAGTTTTAATACGAATTTAGTCAAGGCTCGGTTTAAGCTATACTTTGTAATAGGTAAGGTTAAAATTAAGGATATATTATGTTTTGACGTAAATTTGGAAAATAAGCATGTAATACAGTGAGGAAGGTCTTAAATTCTCACCCAACACTATATTGTCTATAAACATGTAGGTAACCAATGCACACGCGCAACTTGGGAATGTGTTGAAAACAACGCTAAACAGATGGTCCTATTACGCTTGTCTTAAAGTTATTTACATTCACTTGTTTTTCTCAATAACTAAACAAACAGTGTTCGTGAGTATAGGACGTGCTATGTGCAAATGTGCAGGTATCTTGTTGCAAGACAGTTTACCTAGAATTAATTGTCGAAGAACACCTTCCTACAAGGGTTCCCTTTAGAGTTGTCATTTGCAGCAATGTCCTAAATGTCCTACGTCGTTAAATTTTCTGATGAAACGTCAGGCGGCCCACTCACTCGCTTTCTCCGAAAAACGAAGCTTCGGCCGAAAGTTGCTTCCATGGTTCTTACTTATTCGTTCTAAAATTACGTCCTAACGTGATCCACAAGATAATTCTTTGACGTTTTTAAGTAAGAATATTGTAAAACCTATTTTAGTAAAATTATTAAACGAACGAAAATTTGTGTTTGATGAAAACAAAGCGATATTTAAACTGCGTTTGATTTTCGTTCGTTCGCAAAGCTTCGTTTTCGGAGAAAGAGAGTAGTTCCCCAGGTTTCTTCACGATGCTATATTCCACCGTAAAGCTTATACAACGACTACTGAAACCCGACGACCACATCTTTTAAAATGAGACAGTTTAGATAGTTGGAATTAATGCAACTCTTTTTCTCCCACTTCAATAAAAAGGTGGTTTTCCATCCGTCATAATCTTGAACCTTCTTTAACGTGCATGACATATTGTGCAGGTGAAGTGGAGTGTCCAATCCAGCAGCAACAACAGTACCGCTACATGAACACGGAGGCAGGCACGCTGCACCGAGCCAAGCCGCTCGAGGACAGCGTCACCGACGGCCACCTCTGGCCCAGCAACAATGACAGGAAGGTCGCCACCATGGAGCGACAGCCCCTCGACATTGGGTGAGTGGAACTACAGCTACAAGAGTGGAATACCCATTCCGTTCAACTGACGAATCCTGCGATGTGGATCTATCTTCGATATTTGGAGCTGCCCGACTGGGGTCTACCTCCACCTTATAGAAGATCGCAGCCAAATAATGCTACCTTTGAGTAGTGTTGTGTTCCTGCGGTGATTAATGTCGCCAGTACTCCGTGAATGGGACGAGTCGATTTGTTAGCAATAGTTGTCATTATGCTAGCACAGGGATTTCATACTTTAGTACCTACCTTAGTAGGCAATGTGCGAGCGACACTTCGTGCTACAAGCATTCATAGGCTGCAGTAACCACTTACCATCTGGCAGACTGTACCAGAAGGACTTGTTTGTCGCTTTCATAGTATAAAAAGCCTACTCGGCTACAGAGCAGTCGACGCTATGATTTATCACAATAGGATTCATCGAGTAGCTACAGTGACGTCATCCGTCATGCATCCCGCCCAAACACTCCCAAGAAAATTATCTCAGTTATGCAGATTATAGTAATTGAAATTGTAATTAGACGCTCTTGAAAATATATAATATTATTCGTCTTTGGTATTATTGTTAGAGGTCCAATTTTAAAGAATTACCTTAATTATTGTACGATATCTATTCTTACATTACTACAGAAAATTACTTCATAGAACCTAATAATTTTTATTAATGAGCATAGCGACAAGAATGGCCCAATATCCATGGCTCTGACGTCATTCTTCTCAATGTTCAAATACCGCCCTTATTCGTTCTTTTGTTTGTAATGTTCATCCTGTCGTTGTGTTGTCAGGTTCCTGGTATCGTTCGTGGTGGACGCCCGAGGAGGCGCCATGAAGGCCAAGCGGCGCGGTGGTGTGCGCATCATAGTACCACCCGCCGCCTGCGCAGCTCCCACCAGAGTCACTTGCAGGTATTATATTACGCACTCCGTAATAGTACATAACGTACTAAGACCCATCAAAGTCAAAAATATATTTATTTGATTTGACTTTAAACTCGTCAGAACGACATGATGATTCTAATATATAATAGATAATACTGGTTTAAAATGTTAAAGCTGAGTTCGGAAGGTTGCTCTTAATGGTTTCAGGCTGGGAAGAATATTATCAACATGGCATGAGATACTCATGAGAAATCGTGCATAACATTAATAATAATATGAACTTCATGATATTTCTATGTTTCTTTAAAAGTATATTACGGATGAAAAGGTTCTATTACAGTGCCATTTTAGAAAGAAAGAAATAAAAATAACCACGTTTTATTATACACTAGCAACCTGCCCTCGCTTCACTTGGGATTACGAGTCGAGACTATTACAAATATTCATTTTCTCTCTCTCTATTTTATTTAAATATAATGTGGATTTTTCATCGCAGTTTAATTCCTACATGTTCGTAAAAACCATATTACAATCCGTAAGGTAGCTTACAAGAATGTGTTCGAACAGACAGAATCATTTTGTATGTAAATGGTGACTTCAATGAACACTATTTTAGGTTGTGTTGACATCGGCCATTCAAGTATAATGTAGTGTTATATTATCTTCCTGGCCTCATCCCAAGTATAATTTAGTGTTTAGCTTATTATAATTTCAAACAAGTGCCGACACGATTTTTGAGCTAAGCGAAAATAGGGGGGTATTGCGCGTGCATTTTATTCTCGTCTCGCCATAGATTCAGACTCATAAATAATGACTACTCATGATGGTCGCCGCGTTATTCTCTATGGTTTCACAGCGTCGCACTCGTCGTCGAGTGTCAGTTTAAAAGATATGAAATTCAACCTTATCCTCTATGTGGTGTGTATCATTTTCCTATGATTGAAGCCTCGACGCTGAAAAGCCTTATAGAATAACAAGGCTGTAGTTTATGAAGGCTTACGCTAAAGTTTACACCAAAAACTATGGAGCAAACATGGCTCGTTCAAGGTCTGGTGACTCACACTCTGTTTTTGTTAGCAATTGTAAAGTATTCATCTCGATAAAAACTACTACAAAGCAAACTATGTCAGTACATTAACTCCAAGGTCGACACGACACAAGTTCAATACCAACACACAGATTATGAAATACACCACAGATAATTATTACAACATTAGGTCTCTTCCAGCGTGTGTTATTTTGTATTTGCTATTGTGATATCATGAAGGTAGAGTAGGCTTACATTAGTTATGATCCCTACTAATATTATAAATGCGAAAGTAACTCTGTCTGTCTGTTACGCTTTCCCGCTTAAACCTCTCAACCGATTTTGATGAAATTTGGCACAGACAATCTTTAGACCCTGAGAAAGCCTACCTTTTATTTATTAAAAATATTAGGTTTCCGCGACAATAAGGATGAAACTAAATCTACCCGGGTGAAACCGCACAGCTAGTTTACTATAATTATATTATTATCCATATTAATATTATTAATGGGAAATGGTCTCTGTCTGTCTGTTAACTTTTCACAGTTGAACCGCTGAACCGATTTTGCTAAACATACATACATATGCTCACGTCTGTATTCTCCGAAGGAGTAGGCAAAGATGTTGTAATAACAACACCCACTTTTCAACGAAGATGATTAAGTAGGTACTATCGCCGTCTCAGGCACTATACATACGTCTTTGTATTACTTCTCAGACATGCAGGTTTCGATTTTGCCTAAACAAATAAAAATTAAAGGGCAGATATAAGGTACGTGGTAATTATAAACAGATGTCACTGCCTGGTAAAAGCTAGCTTTTTTGTGAATACGACCTTGATTTTTAAGAAAGTAGGTAATATGTTTCTTGTGGAGAATTTATGCTAATTGCCAGCAAGCATATAGTGTTTGCGATGAATCACATACAACCAACTATTTCTGTACAATGCTATTGTCGAATTGTGTAGCGCTTGAAGCTTTTAAGATTCCTACAGTCGAATACAAATGTAGACTCACACTTGACTGATTGTATATTATTAAAATACCTAGTTTCAAATCAAGTCTTCCTACGATTAGACTTGACGAAAAAGGAACAGTAAAATTGTTAGATATAGGTACTGTATTCACAGAAATTCTCCCAGTTCGAAATTGTATTTCTTTAGCGGTAGAGTCCGTTAATTTATTCATTGATATTGAGTAATTATACGTTATTGAATAAAAGCTTCATGATATATATAACAGTACATACTTAAAACTAATTAGAAGTAAAAAAACTTCACCTAAATCAGGCTCTTGGGATCGTGCCAATAAGACTGGTAAATAAAAACGTAGCAATCCACTACATAATTAAATTTAATTTCATACAATTTTAAGCAATTGACAATGTTGTTAACAACTTGCATTTTACCAAACATAAGCTGAACATAATAGTTTATGAAAATATTCTCTTTATTAACAGAGCTGCGACGAGGCGTGCTCCGGTTGCAGCGCCACCGCCACTCATGGAGGGCGAAGCCCTAGCGTCAAGATTACTGGAGCTACAGCCTCAGGGCGCTAAGTTTTTGGCGTGAGTATTACAATACAATAATATTGTTTGTTTATTTACCTACAAATTAAATCAGCTTACTGTTGGAGACACTCCGTGTGATACATACATCACGCTCGATATCATGGGTGTTGATAGAGGCTTTATAATTTTATCGTCTTATATCTTATGTCTTGTCCATTTATCCATTTATCCATTTCCTATGATCAAAACCAACGGTCGACGTCAAGTTCGACTGGAACTTCTTACAGAATAAAGCGGCTACAACTATACTCTAATCTAAACTGGAATTGTAGACTTGGCTATAGTACTTACTTCATCGCGTAGCTCACTTAGTATGACTTACTCTAGGTAAGACGGTTTCGTTTATTGACTCTAATAGCCTAAGCCAGCAGGCCATTGGCAATCACAAATATTTTTGGGTACTGCCCCCTTCTCTATTCAGATTATCTGAAGGTTCATACTGCAACTATTTTTAACTTCATTCCAGGCCTGTAATAATAGAAGTGCCGATCTTTACGTCATCGTCATCAGACCGCGAGATCGTGGTCCTTCGCTCCGACACCGGCGAGACCTGGCAGGATCATTACCTGCACAACAATGACAACCCTATGGTGCAGGTAATTACGTGCATTTTTATTTAGCAAATTTATACATCATTTCTATAGACAAAACTTTTCTTGGGCATGTCTGAAGAGGAGCTCGTGGCACAGTTGCTATTGCGCATATCATTCGATCAGCGAAGTTAAGCAACCATACGCCTAGCCAGTAGTTGGATGGGTGACCGCCCGAGTTCCCTCCGTGCCTCGGAGAGCACGTTAAGCTGTCGGTCCCGGTTGCCAATTTAACATCTTTGGCAATCGTTACAGGTCAGTCGGAGGCCTAAAAATAATCTGACAACTGGTTTAACCCAGATCACAGATTTTCCTCCTAAATTTTGCGAAAGTCAGATGGCAGTCGCTTCGTATAAAAATCAGGTGATCAGCCACATCGGGTTGAATCAAGTGCCGACTCTAACAATGTATGGGATAAGGCCAGGGAGATGATGAGATGATGTCTGAAAGCAATAGTTCTTTAAATACCACCAATGCAAAATTTAGGAGGTACTTGCACATTCGTTCTCAGAAAAACTCATTGGTACATACCGCGGATTTCTATGGCAGAATGCTCTTATATAGACATAATTTCAAGCCCATTCCATCGACAAACAAACAGCGAGAGAAAATAAGGAAAAAATATATGTACACCTTCATATTAAGCTGTTAACTTGGAATTACAAACAGATGCTTCGATTTTATTTCTCTGTATGGATTAACAATCATATAATGTGTTTATACAGGAAGCAGTGCAACGCGAACGTCAAGAGCATGGTGGATCTGGCGAAGCCTTAGGGGAAAATGGAGAGCGTGTGACGCGTATAGTGACGGCCGACTTCCCCCACTACCTCGCCGTCGTGTCGCGAGTCCGACAAGAAGTACACGTCGTTGGACCTGACGGCGGGACTGTCTCCTCAGCACATATACCGCAGGCTAGTACTCACCTTATTGCTTGAGGGGTAAGGTTCCTATTACAATGGTGTCCCTCGGTCATTTGTTTATAGATAGCACAGCCGTCGTCGTCGCCTGAAATTGCACCGCTTTGGGATTTTGAAGACTAAAAACTTTGACTTTTCTATCTTACTGCTAGGGGGATAAAGCTGCAAATGGGAGTGTTAATTTCGCTTCGAGTAACAACTTTTTAAGACAATTTTTTTTTGTCAAAATCGTATCAATGATCTGACACGTAGTTAAGGAGAACGGTGCGTTCAAATAGAAGAAATAAGTTTGTATGGAAATGGTGAATTGAATTTATACTATTTATAGAAAACATTCAGAAATGACTACTTGTGTTAAGGCCTCTGTTAATATCTTCCTTTAAGAAACAGTGTGTTTGGCATACTATAATAAACAGGTGTGATTTGTCTACATATTTAATTTGTAAGGCAAAACGGCTAGTTTAAGGAGGGTATGAATGGCTTTAGGTAGGCTCTTGACACATATCATTAATATAATAAAGTGTCAACTTTATTGTGTGTAGAGATATAGTGTCTTAATATAGGTAATTTCTCCTTATTTAAACAGTTAAAATAATATCTAATATTAATTGCTTTTAGGTCCAAGCCCAGTTCCCAGCAGCAGCCCTGACGAAGCGTATCCGCGTGGGGCTGCAGGCGCAGGGTTGCACCCCAGGGCTGGCGCGGCGAGTGTTGCCGCGCAGTGTCAGCGTGTCGCCCGTCGTCACCGTCGAACCCAGACGACGCAAGTTCCACCGAACCATCACTCTTACCGTACCACTGCCGCAGCCACAGGTAACAATACTCACCTTTATTTCAAAACATGGCTTAGATTAGACCAGATCTTGACTAAATCTATGTCCATCCCTTTTGAAATTGCAATCGCAAATATTGATCGAAACCAATTTTCTTGACTTTTTCGACTACTTTATGGGAGAGGTTACGTTAATGGCATTTATTTAAGTCGTTTTGATATTGTTTCATGTAACGAATAAAAAAACTATTGTCTTTTTTTTAGTGCGAATATTCTTCAAGCAGGCGGCGTTTCCATTCTAGCCTGAATAAATATTATCAGAATGCAATCAAAAATACTCCAGGTTGAACTCATTGACCGTGTTTTCCATCATAAAGATCTTTGGAACTGTAGAAAAGTATTTAGATTAAGGCCGTCTATCCAACATCACCAACTGTGTCTTGCGTACCTACATGTCTTTACTGGCTTCCATTGTGTAGGGCGGACAAGAAAAGGCAGCGGCAGGCAACCTGCGGCTGTTGTGTTCCATCATGGGCGGGCAGGCGCGCGCCGTGTGGGAGGACGTGACGGGCTCCACGCCGCTCACACTCACCGACGACTGCGCCTCCTTCACCACCACTGTCTCCGCCAGGTACTGTCTATATAACAACCTGCACCTGCTGGGACCAACATGGCGCATCTGCTCTAACTATGCGTATATTTAAGACCACATTCGGCCTTGTTAGGCGTGCAGAGCGAGCAGAGCTGGTACGTGAGATCTGGACACTAACAGGATATCTACGTCGACGGATTCCTCTGGGAGATCATCACCATCATCACGGACCCATCCTTCACGCTATCCCCTCTCAATATAGGACATCAATATGAGTTAACAAAAATTAAGATTGTGTGAAGTTTTTGGCTAACTTGAGTTCGTTGTCCTCCGAATAGTTAAGTGAAATAATTAACAATTTCGTTTCATTTCAGATTTTGGCTGATGAACTGTCAAAATGTCAGCGATGCTACCAAACTGGCAACGGAATTATACAGGTGAGCAATTGCTGTTATCACGGTGATTCCATATATACATATGCCACGTCCTTATCCTATTGGGGTCAGCAAAGACCACCGGTGATTTCATAGGTACTTACAATTAATTCCGAAGAATACAACTAGGTACACGCTCACTATGGACAACAGAGCAAAAATTTGTATATAGTTATCCAGATTACATTCTGATATTGGTTACGTTCATACGCTGCAGTGACCGCTAACCATTACGTGGACTACACGGTTCTTAGCCAACTAAGTGGTATAAAAAAATACGCGTATGTAACAAGGTCAATGATATAAGTTGTGTTCTCTTGGTACAGAGAGATGTTGCTGGTACCGTTCGAGGTCCGCATCGTGGTGCTCGGCAAGCGGCTGGACGCGCTCGAGGGACGACTACTGGTCATGTACATCACTGACCGATATGCATACGATACACTGCTGCAACAGGTACTTACACATACATCCATATGCTTACGACTTCCTAGAAGAGTTCTCTTAGAAATAGGCAGAGGTTTTTCACCAAAGATGATTATCTCCGTATCAGATGCAGAATATCAATGTCTTGGCTAAGGGTGGGTTGCACGATAATAATTGTTAATAAGCTATGACTTTTGACAAACTTAGGTCAGGGTTATTTGTAATATGTGAAAAGTTGTATATTTAGCATTGGTCAGTTATATCAGTTAATGAAGTCACATGACTATTTAAGATGGATGGGTAGCCCACCCTTAGAATTTCTTCTCGAACATACAGACTTCCTCACCATATTTCCCTTCTCTGTAAAACTCATGGTACTCAACGCTGGTAAAACCACAGGACACAGCTAGCATGCTAAAAAATTACACAAAAGTATTACTTATTTACGTCAAATACAGCACACATGAATAATTTTACGTTCAAAAAGTAACCCATACAGGCAGATGGGTCACACCTATATTTACAGGTGTTTTTATATAAAGTGCATTCAATGTCATATAGTATGACCAAACAACTACATCACTGATTATATTTGGATTTCTTAGTAAACTTCTATTATGTCAAGTCTGTCATGTACACAAATAGTATGCCAATAAATGAAGCTAAAGAAACTGCAAGTGATCTGTCACGGTGTATCATGTTATAGTGATGTAGACACAATTCTTAGCGTACCTATGCTGTTTTGAGGGATATGAAATCTTCGACTATTAATTTGTCAGCTACTAATCAACAGAAATTATAATAATCTAAGTAGGTATATGTCGGCGCCTCACCGGAGTTCGCCCCAGGATCCATTATAATCGTCAAGAAAAATAAGGAACACAGCAGGATAAATAATTATATTTCTTTAACAACCTTACTCTTCAACGATCAGCGAAAGAATGCCACCTACTGCAACCTCGACTAACCAAGTTATTTAATTATTAATTACAAGACCACGTGTTTCACATTATTACAAAACTATTTAATATTAAGGTTTTATAATTCTAAAAACAATAAAACATTATTTTTATGTCAACTAAAGTCGAAATACATCTTAATTAGCTTAATTAGGTATTTTAAATAACAATATAAAATGAACCGGAAACACCCTATAAAGTTTACAGTTTTGTTACAAAAGTAAATCATAATTGTATTTTAAAATAAATTATTCAATAATTACAACAATATTAGATAATAATGAAACATTAATTAAACTTCTAATTTTACATAATTAACTTAACTCGTTTCTTAAAATAATACATACGGAAGTCATACAGTAGTGTAAACACAACAAAAACATTAGTGACCCACTTAATTCATATTACATTACAAAATTATATAAATAGGAAATTCTACTTCGTTAGTACTTTTAATTAATTCTAGAATCTGAATTACAATTTATTATCCTAAATTTAAGAATTACATTATTACGAAAAGTAGCTAGTGTTGTTTCCTGTCTCAATTTTAAATTGAGACTTGTTTCCTACAATTGAAACTAGATGGCAGCTCGGTTGAGCGCGCCCATACGGCCATACTGACTCAAGCGCGTTCTCTGCGCTTACAAATTTAGAAAATCATTGACAGAATTGAAAATCATATAAGATTGCATGTACACACAATTACATAATCAAATCAAACCAATCTCATATTTCCTTATAACAAGGTTCTCTTTTGTTTTAAGGATAAACACTTAACTTGTAAATGATAACTTAACAAATAATATGGTAACTTTACAGCCTTGATTAATTAGTAAACATTTCGTCAAAAACAATACTTTGACACTCATAAACATAAATCATTCTTGAGACTAGCAATCTCATTCTAGGATCTACCCACACCAAAACAGGCAATCACCCATCCTGGGATCTAGCCATCAACAAAACAGGCAATCACCCTTCCCGGGATCTAGCCATCATCAAAACAGGCAATCACCCATCCTGGGGTCTAGCCATCATCAAAATAGGCAATCACCCTTCTTGGGCTATAGCCTCTAAGACCGGTATAAAGGATGCGCATGGTGGCCAGCCAGCGCGAAAGGAAGGATTTTGGATAGGAACCAACAATAAAATAAAGCAGGGGCTAATTATTGGAAGTGGATGCCCCCAAATTAACTGGTATGTTCCCACAGTTATTAGCGGATGCAGTGGCGGAAGATAGTGATTCAACAGGTACTCCAGAATTATCGTTATTCGCCCATACGGCCGACTGCTCAGAGTCAGAGTCACTTTCAAAAGGGTCATATTGTGCAAGGGGAGCAGCTCGCAAGGAATCATGACTAGCAATTTTTTCTGAACAACCGCGGAGATTGACATGTTTTAGTCTGTATCTGTCATTGGGCAAGATTTCTAAAACTTCCATAGGCCCTTCAAATTTGGGACCGAGTTTAGTGGTGTGGCGTTCATGGCGCCGAAGTAGAACAAAGTCGCCAACTTTATAAGGTTTGACTTTAGCTTTACCTTTATCGAAACGAGACTTATCCTGAAGGGATCGCTCGTCCATCCTATCCTTGCAAGCCGCTCGCATTGATTCTAGATCATCAGTTAGTACATCGTCATCAACTTGTAATAACTTAATACTCGGTGGTGAACATTTCTTTCCCAGTAAAATTTCCAGTGGACTTTTGCCGGTACTTTTGGATACACTACAATTTATAGCTAATTGTAAATCCTGAATAGCCGAGTGCCAAGGCATATCAAGTTCTACAACCGACATATTGTCTTTAATTACTTTCATAAGGCGCTCTACCTGTCCATTCGCCCTACTAGCGCCTTTTGCCACCACATGATGCTGAATACCATAACGTTCGCAAAAACTTTTGAACTCTGTGGATGTCATGCTTTTATCTTGATCAGTAATAAATAACGTAGGGGTGCCAAAAATAGATATAAAATTTTGAAAGCACTTAATTGCGGTTTCCGTAGTGCGGTCATTTGTATAGATCATGTGAACGTATTTGCTGTAACCATCTATATAAACAAAAGCATATTCCGCTACGTTTCGCTGGCCATTCATTCGTCCAGTAATATCGCCGTGGACAGTGTGGAAAGGAATTGGGACTTTGTCGATTGGATGTAGCGTAACCTGTCGAGCACCCGAAACACCTTTCCGAACTCTACAACTAACACAGTTCTCTACAAATTTTCTGACCAGCCGCGACATATTTGGGAACCAGTATTGTTCACGTAATTTAGCAAGAACTTTCTCCCAACTAAAATGTTGAAGAGAATTATGATGGTGACTGATAAGATTCCATCTGTATCTAGCAGGGACAATAATGAGCTTATGAGTTTTATTATCAATTTGGACTTTACGCCTCAATAATTTATCTTGGGTAATGATGTAAGTATCGGCAATAGATTTGGGAATAGAGTCTCCTTTTAATTGATCAACAATTTTACTTAAGATAGGATCGCGTTTCTGCTCAATGAGCAGCCAATTGTGGTCAAGCGAGTTGACTAGGAATTTTAAGGCCTGAGTAGGCGATTTTGGTGGTAGAGCGACACTGACAGTTCGAACGGATTTTTCAGTATCTACGTGGTTGCGACTGAAATAGTCTGCATGAGCAAGGCGGTCTCCCTTACGGTATTCAATTTGAAAATCAAAATTCTGTAAATAAGCCCACCATCGATGTACCCTGGGAGTCAACTCTTTCTTATGACTGGAAGCTTTTAAAGAGTTGCAGTCCGTCACGACTTTAAAAGCCCTCCCGTGTAGAAAATGGCGAAAATGTTTAATTGCTTTTACAACTGCGAGGGTTTCCAATTCATACGAATGATATTTACTCTCGCAATCAGTCGTCCGCATACTAAAATAAGCAATTACCAATGGATTTTTATCCTGTCTTTGAATTAACACGGCGCCATACCCCAGAGAGCTGGCACCGGTGTGAAGCTCTGTGGGTAAACAGGGATCGAAAATAGTCAGAAGGGGAGAAGATATAAGCCGATTAATGACCTCGCGTCTTGCAAGTTCATGACGATCTGTCCAACGCCAAGGAACGTTCGCCTTTGTTAACTCGTACAGGGGAGCCATTATCGAGGAGAAGTTAGGCACAAATTTCCGGAAATATCCAGCTAATCCATTAAACTGACGGACTTCTTTGGGACTCTTAGGAATGGGTGAATTGACCAAGGCTTGGATCTTCCGTGGGCTAGGTTTAACGGTTCCGTTTTCTATAAGGTTTCCTAAATATTCTACTTGCGTTTTAAGAAAAGAGCATTTGGCAACGTTCAAGGAAAAACCAGCTTGCGTTAGTCGATCTAGTACTAATTTTAGATTATGCAAACCTTCGTCAATTGTTTCGGATATTACCAGAATGTCATCAACATAAACTAACGCGATATTATCTTTAAGTTCTCCTAATGCCGAATTGATAGCACGTTGATAAACCGACGGCGCGTTACAGAGACCAAAAGGCATACGCAAGTATTCAAATTGACCATCGGGGGTCACAAAAGCGGTCTTTTCGATCGAATCGGGTGAAATTGGAATACCATGAAAACCTGCAGCCATATCTAAACAGGTAAAATAGCGTGCTTTTCCTAACTTATCGATCTGATCTGCTATAAGGGGTAAAGGAAAGTGATCTCTGAGAGTATTGGCATTAAGCTCGCGAAAATCGACACAGAGCCTGTCAGTACCATCCTTTTTTTTGACTAGTAAAATAGGGCTACTGTAAGGAGATGAACTATCTCGTATGATGCCATTACTCTTCAAATCCTGAACTATTTCTTTAACTTTTTCACGTTCCACAGGTGACAGTCTATATGGTCGTCGCTGTACTATTTTGTCCGGATTCTTTAATCTAATTTGTAAAGATCCAGTTTTCACTTGTGAAACGCGATTCCCACTTGTAAAATTATCTTTATATTTAGTAAGTATTTCCCGTAATATTTTAAGTTGTTGGGGATCGCTTATATCAGTATCAAGACTCAAAGTCGGGTCAACATCAAGCAAAACGTTAATAAAAAGCTCACGCTTTAGAGAAATACTGTCTTTCTTCAGTGTCACGCTAAGACCTGGCACATTCAAAAGGTCGAATCCGATAAGGATATCAAATTTCATGCGAGTATCACCAACTACATAAAATTCTAGCTCTACATAAATACCGTCTACTTTCACTACAGAGGTGATGCTTCTATTTGACTTTATTGGTGAACCACCAATGCCCGAAAAGGTAACGTCTACACATTTACGTTTGCCGGGTACAGAAAGAGAAACGCTTTCTTTAATTAATGAACAGTCGGCACCAGTATCAAAAAGACACGAATAACCCTTATCACCTATTTCTACAGTAATCAGACTGCGTTCTAAGGATTGACAATAGTTTACAGACTTGTTTATTGATTTGAGGCGCTCATCATTCTGCCGACGAAAACAATTCCTTTCAACGTGACCTGGACGATGACAATACCTGCACTCAATATTTTTAGCCATATTCGAGTTACTAGAAGGACCTGGTTTATTGGGTTGATTATTATTATTTTGCATCGGCACTGGGTTGGCCTTAGGGACCACCCTTATTTCCTTACAATCACGAGACACATGACCCACCTTATTACAGTTATAGCATTTAACAACATGATCCCTTTTAGAAACACTGTATTCAGCAAAACGTGGTTTTTTGCAGTCATGATGATCGATACTTGGTTTTATGGACGGTTCTAGCTTGCGTTTGCGATAAGTTTTCAAAACAGAAATTAATTTGGGCAATGATTCTGGCGTAATACGTAATAAATCTGAGCGAATAAATTCTGGAAAAATACCTGTCACCACAGCATCAAGCACCTCCGCATCCGAAGCCTCAGGTCGGACTCGCTTGAACAGCGTCCAGGCCTTTGTAGCGTATTCAGCGTAACTCGACGCGTGATCAGAAGTGAAGGCTCTCCACTTCTGAACGTCGTCCGCGTACCGGAATTCCCTGCCAAACGTTTGGATTAGTTCACATTTAACTTGGTCCCACGTGGTAGAACTCAGCGACCACGTGTCAGCCCATGTTTTTGCTCTTCCTCTTAGTTGTAAAATAGCTTTCATGCGGGCCTCGTATGAAGGTATGTTGAATTTTGATATCGTTTCGTCCACGTGAGCACACCAATCCCTAATATCATGAGATCTTTCATCGGGGTCGAAAGGCGGCAAGTAAAAATCGTGATGGTGACGCGATGGCAATGAACCAGATGAGAGGGCAGCGGTCACAGCACTAGCTGCCGATTGTTTCGTAATAGAATTAACAAGACTCATGACCTGTTCCATGGTGAAAGTTGGCTCCAGTTGACGTGGTGGTCCGGGATCACCGGGCTGCGATCCCACCGCTGCTGTCGGCGCCTCACCGGAGTTCGCCCCAGGATCCATTATAATCGTCAAGAAAAATAAGGAACACAGCAGGATAAATAATTATATTTCTTTAACAACCTTACTCTTCAACGATCAGCGAAAGAATGCCACCTACTGCAACCTCGACTAACCAAGTTATTTAATTATTAATTACAAGACCACGTGTTTCACATTATTACAAAACTATTTAATATTAAGGTTTTATAATTCTAAAAACAATAAAACATTATTTTTATGTCAACTAAAGTCGAAATACATCTTAATTAGCTTAATTAGGTATTTTAAATAACAATATAAAATGAACCGGAAACACCCTATAAAGTTTACAGTTTTGTTACAAAAGTAAATCATAATTGTATTTTAAAATAAATTATTCAATAATTACAACAATATTAGATAATAATGAAACATTAATTAAACTTCTAATTTTACATAATTAACTTAACTCGTTTCTTAAAATAATACATACGGAAGTCATACAGTAGTGTAAACACAACAAAAACATTAGTGACCCACTTAATTCATATTACATTACAAAATTATATAAATAGGAAATTCTACTTCGTTAGTACTTTTAATTAATTCTAGAATCTGAATTACAATTTATTATCCTAAATTTAAGAATTACATTATTACGAAAAGTAGCTAGTGTTGTTTCCTGTCTCAATTTTAAATTGAGACTTGTTTCCTACAATTGAAACTAGATGGCAGCTCGGTTGAGCGCGCCCATATATACATAATACAAACAATAGGTGACCTTCAGTGCAAAAGTGTAGTTTTACATTAATTAATTCATAAGCTTGCGTCTCTGTGTAGTGTGTTCAATAGCAATACATTGTGCGCATATCCACCACACTTAAAATAATGTAACATATAATTTACATTTAATGATATAACCGCAAACATGAACAAATTAATGAACTAAATAGACATCAAGAGATCTTCAATCATTAGATATACAATATTAATCTTATACACAATATCCGCACCGTGATCGGATATGTACTGACATCACTATGGTATATATTGTAGGAGCACTACACAGAGGTGGCTCACTCGACTTCCGTCCGGTTCCTGGACAGCAAGGAGGTGTTCTTGGAGTTCTCTGGCAACCTGATACCAGTCACCAAGTCTGGCAGCCAGCCTATGTTCACATTTGAGGTCAGTAATAAGTTGCAATTAATAAATTATAATTGATTAATAAATTATAAAGTAAGTAAGTGCGTTAAATTAGAAATTATTTCGTTTAACGAATTATCAAACGTACATATTTTTTTAATGATTTTTTCGTTTTTCTTTGAATTCATCATTCCCGTTATAATTCTTTGAATTAATCATTAATTTCTTTCAGGTATTGATATTTTGGCAATATTTGTATTTTAGTGTCTGGATTTGCATCCAGTAGTTAATTAGAAGCCTTATACAACTGGGTGACTCAATTTTGTAATGCTTTTATACATTTATTGAATTTGAAAAAGATTTATTTCTTAAAACAGTCAATTAAGACCTCATTATAGAGCTTACGGGTAACCTACAAGTATCAAAACTTCTTAAGTTAATATTCACATAATTTGTATGAGGTATAATCTTAATTAGATTTCTAACAATATGTTTTGCATTGCAGGCGTTCAAAGACAACCGCGTGGAATTCACAGTCCGAGTCAAACATCACGAGGAGAGTCCGTCCGGCAGAATATACTTCATGAATGAACCAAAGGTATTTTTAACTTTATCATATTTATCAAATGGTTAATTGAATGTTACTACTTCAGTTCTACCCCATGGTCCAAATTCAAGACAGGGTGAATTTTTTTATTAAAAATTAAAAAATGGCTTATTGGTAATGACCGGTGGGATTAGAATTCACATCACACGCATTTTACTTATTTTTAGAGAATTTATATATTTTACCTTCTGGTGGACTTATTAAGCCTATTAATACTATATTAATATAATATTAATACTCAAAATTTTAATATACATATATCATAACGCGGATGAAGACGGGGATATAAGCTACTACTAGTATTTCTAGTAAAATGTCTTAATTTTATTGCATCGTATACATTGATATGATGATGTCAACATGTGTATCGAAATACAGATGACGATAGTAACGAGTCGTGCCAATGTTTGACATGTTGCCAAACATGATTGTGGACTTGGTCAACCATGGCGTCATCTCCCATATATGTCATGCTTTATGATTACAACATAAGTGCATACATTTGAATAGCAAAGCGTTACAAACAAACAAATATAATATCTATAAAAAATTAATCCCAATTTCCCTTGGTCACGCCATCACGCGTGAACGGCTGGACCGATGTCGCTTATTCTTTTTTTGTTGTGTTTGTTATCGTCAGAAGATTCTTATGAAAGAAAAAATTAAGATTATTACTCAGAAAATTAGAAAATTTAAGACTACTTAACCACCATATTAAATTATTTCTAAACTAATTGTTTAATGTAAACATATGACGTTTTCCATAGAATTAACAGAATGCGTCCTGCAAATATTGTCAAAGGGGATGTAACAAAACTGAATACCGTTTACAGCGGATGCTTCGGTCGGATTTGTTTTATTGACAACTACATAGGACAGGACGTCTGTAGGGTCAGCTAGTATTAGTATATTTATATAGACAATGAATGCACAATGTGTAAGTATGTAATGTTTGGTACACAGGTAGCGAAAGGTGAGCAGTCGCAGACCCCAGCATGCGTGCTAGATGTAGAGCTGCCCGAGAGGATCGCTCCCCGCGCCGGGAAGAGTCAGGGCGACTACCTCAACCTGGACCAGTCAGGTAATAACACACCTTATTTACACCAGGATAACTGCCTTATTTGAATAACAGAAGTAATACCCAAAAATATTGTAACTATTTCGTTTTTGCTCCTGAATCTATACAGATAAATAAAATTGAAGTGTCTGTTTGTAATTCCAAAATTACAGCTTTTCACTAAATGCATATGAAAGTATACACGCTACTGACACTAAAAAACCAAGTATTAAAAATTTTCTCTGTCTGTCTGTCTGTCTGTTTGTTCCGGGTAATCTCTGAAACAGCTGGACCGATTTTAACGGGACTTTCACTGGCAGGTAGCTGATGTTTCAAGGAGTAACTTAGGCTACTTTTATTTATTAAAAATATTAGGTCCGCAACAATAAGGATGAAACTAAATCTACGCGGGTGAAACCGCGGGGCACAGCTAGTATAAAATAACCTTTTATTTGCAAACAAAAAGGTTCTTAACAAAATGCAAGAAACAAAATAAAGAACCGAAGACAGATGTGGAGATGAGACTGACAATATTTTTCATACGCCTGTATCCCATGGTAGGCAGGTAGGCCGAGACCACCGTTTGTATATGCTACGATCCTTACATACATTCTTTCACTGTTTCAACCTTTTCATTATTGTATGAAACTTCATTACTTCATTCTGTTGAAGGTTTCGACGCGTTGAAGGATGAGCTTAGCTTCCACTGGGGTGACCACAACAACAGCTTGGGACCGGCTTCGCTGCCGTACCACAATGACAAACAACTAAACGGACATGTACGTATTGGATATACTTTTATTGTACCTACTCATTTCACTTGCTCCAATAATTCATAGAGGAAATGATGAACCATTGTTATTTTTACAGGATAAAATTATCACAAACGGTGACGTCAAATACCCAATTAAGGACACTGAAGACAAAGACAAGGAGGACACGAAGCCGCATGGTATTTTAGTTTACAATGTTAAGAAATAGACTTAATTTTTGAATGAAGAATAATTCAAATTGTTTTTATAATATTGCAGTAAACGGCGACACTCTACACGTAGACTCTAACAAGACAAAGGCAACTTTTGACTCTGACGAAGATAAGACCCCTCAGAATACTCTGGAGAAAGGAAAGAAGAAGTCTGAAGGCGGTGGCTTCCTCGGTGGCCTTGCAGACAAAGTCAAGAACGTATTTGGTCACAGCGAAGATAAGGAGGATGAGAAAGAAAACAAGCCCCAACCAAAGCCCAGAGACACGAAGGAAAAAGAAAAAGAAAAGACCCCTCCAAAACCCGCCCCTAGAATAATCAATGAAGATTTGTTAGGCAAAGTCGATGATATGTTCAAGGACCTAAAAACAAAACCACACCTAGAGAAAGACGACGATGATATTGAGAGCCATGTTTATGCAACAAAATTAGTCGTTGATGAAGAAGACAAACCAGTACAAGTGAAGACCGAGGAATTGTATGATATGTATGCCAACATGCAACCTGTAGACACGCCCCTTTATAACAGGCTCTCAGACCCATTCCAGTTCTACGTTGGATGCTGCGAAGGGAAATTTGCCAAGGATCAGAAACATAGACACGATGAAAAATCAAACTTAGCCGACAGAATCGAACAAGTCAACTTCACTACTCATGAAACGCTACAAGAGGTAGCAGAAAAGGCAGAGAATGACTTTACAGATGGCCTGAACAAGTTACAGAAAGAAAAGGATAATATCAAACAAAAGTCCGGTGAAGTTACTGAAGAAGTATTTGAGAAATTTGAAAAAGCTAAAGGAGGTTTGAATGATAAGGGACAAGACTTAATATCAGACACCCAAGACGAATTACAGCTTTTAAAAGATGCTGGAAGCGGCAAATGGGAGGAAGTCTCTGATTCTACAATAAAAGCACAAAAGGATTTCGAAAATAAAGCTTCGGAGATTCAAAACAATATGACTGATGGAATTGAAAATGCGAAATCAAATGCTACAGATGCTGCTAATAATGTAGCTGAAAAGGCCAATAACGTGAAGGAAGATTTCGGTAGCAAAATACACGAATTTGACTTTGCTGCAAGGGAAAAAGCTGAAGAATTAAAGAATAGAGGCCACGAAAAGTTTGTTCAGTTTGAAGATGGAGCTGCAAACACAGCTGAAAAACTAAAACAAAAAGCTCAAGATGTTGAGTCTGATATCAAAGATAAAGCAAAGGATGGTGCGAAAGCTGCGGCGGATACTGCGCACAATGTTCAAGAAAGTTTAAATCATAAGGCGCAAGATATAAAAGCCGGTGCTAAGGAAACTATAGATAGTGTTAAGGAAGATTTAAGTGATTCAATAAGCAGTGGTAAAGAGAAATCAAAGAAGGCTAAGAAAGAAGCAAAGAAGAAAGCTAAAGAAGGTAAGAACTTCTTCACTGGCCTCGTGCAAAACATCTTTGGAGAAAAGGAGAAAATTGAAGATGAGGTAAAAGGCAAACTCTCCGAAACTAAGGAATCGGCAAACAATTTATTAGACCAAGCTTCTGCCAAAAAAGACGAACTTCAGAGTGACGTTGTTAAAGCTAAAGACGGACTGAAAGACAAAGCTGCCGATGCAGCATCAAATGCACAAAACAAAGCAGATGAACTTGAAAAATTGGCAAGAGATAAGAAAGAGGAAATAGAAAAATCTGTAAAGAGCAAAAAGGATGAAGTAGAAAAATCGATCCATGATAAGAAATCTGAAGTCGAAAAATCTATTGAAGATAAGAAAGACGAAGCCAAAAAAGCGTTTGAAGAAAAATCCGAAGCCTTCACTTCAGCGGTCCACGAGAAAACCAATGATATTAAAGACAAAGCTGAAGAAAGCAAAGACGCGCTTGTAAGTAAAACTAGTGAAATAAAGGACTCCATTCTTGATAAATCGAATGACATCGAGAACGCTGCAAATGACACAGTGACCGCTACGAAAGACGCCGTCCATGAGACTGCTTCTGAAGTTAGCAATAAAGTCGGTGAGTTCAAGGATACTGTCAGTGATAAGACCAGCCAAGCGAAAAACGCCATTGTTGCTAAAACAACAGAAGTAAAAGATGCTGTACAAGATAAAGCCATTGAAGCCACAGCTGCCGTACAAAACAAAACTGCCGAAGTAACCGGTGCCATTGCTAGCAAAGTAAGCGACGCTAAGGATGCCATTAAAGATACATCGGTTGAAGTTAAAGACACAGTAACGAATAAAGTAAGTGATGCTTCGAATGCCATCCACGATAAATCCGTGGAAGTAAAAGATGCATTAACGGCTAAAGCTAATGATGCAACAACTGCGATCCACGATAAATCGGTTGAAATTAAAGATGCAGCTGTGACAAAACTTACGGATACAAAAGATGCAATTCATGATAAAACTGTAGATATTTCACATGCGGTTGGCAATAAAGTCGTTGATGCCAAAGATGCTATTTGCGATAAATCAGCCGCAGTTTCACAAACAGTAGCTAGCAAAGTAGGTGACGCTAAAGATGCTATTTGCGATAAAACAGCCGACATTTCACACTCAATTGCTAACAAATTCGGTGATGCTAAAGATGCTGTTTATAATAAAACAGCAGAAGTTTCAGACTCAGTAGCTAACAAATTCGGTGATGCTAAGGACGCTGTTTACAATAAAACAGCTGAAGTTTCTGATAAAGTCGGTGGCGTCAAAGATGCTGTTTTCGAAAAAAGTGCTGATGTTTCACAAACAGTTGCTACCAAATTTGGTGATGCTAAGGATGCTATTTACAATAAAACAGCAGATATTTCACATACAGTTGCTAACAAATTTGGTGACGCTAAAGATGCAGTTTACGATAAAACAGCTGAAGTTTCACACACAGTTTCTAGCAAAGTTGGTGATGCTAAGGATGACATCCATGGCAAAGGTAGTGAATTGAAAGATGCTGTCAGTGAAACAGCACGAGATGCTTACAGTGCAGCAGAAGATAAAGGTCAAGCTTTTGGAAGTGCAATTCAAAACAAACGGGATGAAATCGGACACGCTTTTGAAAACAAGAGGGACGAGGCACAAAGTGAAATGGATAGAATAAGGCACGAAGCAGAACTCACGACAGATGAAATAAAGAAAACCGCTGAAGAAAAACTTAACGCAGCTGCAGACAAAAAAGCTGAACTACAAGCAAATATCGGCAACAAATTCGATGACTGGCAAGCATCAAGCAAAGAAAACTTTGATAACATTCAAAAAGCTGCAAGCGACAACGCGAATGATTTGCAGAGATCTTCGAAGCAGGCTTTCGGTCACGTACAAGATTCGGCCTTGGGTACTTTCGATAAGGTCGAAAGTTCGGCTAAGGACAGAGTGAGCGAAGCGAGAGACACATGGGAGGACTTGCAGAGCTCGACGCGCGATACGTACGCTGACTTCAAAGACGATCTGAACAGCGTAGGCAATTCGGCACAGGACACGTTGCATAGCTTCCAGAGCTCCGCTGGCAATACCTTCGACAGCTTAGACGATTCCACGCGAGAATACTTCGGAGATGTAAAGAATAATGTTGAGGGTGAGTCGAAGGAGTTATTCTCCAATGTGAAAGATTCGTTCGAGGGTTTCCAAGTGTCTGCTGATAATAAGCTGGAAGATGTGAGAGGGTCGGCTAAAGAGGGGCTAGAAGAAGCTGGAGCGAGGCTTGGAGGGGCGACTGATGAAGTTGTTGAGGGGGCGAAGAAGAATGTCGTCGACTCGATCGCTAGTGAAACGGACAAGTTTACAAGTAGTCTCAACGATTTGGGCAACTCCGTTTTTGGATCTTCCGGAAAAGGTAAGATGCTCGTGTATGACTGTAACTTGATAATTTTAGCACTAGCTACAGAAAGCACCATACACCAAGATATTCATAGCTAGCCTTAAAAAATTACAATATTCTCACAAAACTCGTTTTGAATTAACCATTTAAATAAAAAAAAAAGTATTTAATGGCAAGTTTTCTCATTCAAATATTCGGCGAGAATAGATAACTTAAACAGTAAAAAGCATTGGATAGGGTTACAGAACAAGTCATAATATATACTCTAAATTAGTCTTAATTTCAGGATTCATGAAAGATTCTAGCACAAAGCTACTGGAGTCAGAGAAAGCAACGGCAGACAAACCCTCACCACACAAGAAGAGTTCTGGGTAAGTTTAAACTGATTACATTTAATAAGCAACTATCACATGCTGCGAGTATCTCACTGCAAGGATCTCACACATATAGCAAGTATCACAAACCACAGACATGTACAAATGTATATAATAGCACGCAAGCACAGTCACATTATCATTGTGGTGGATATCGGATTGTCATTCGTCATAAATTCGAAATCAGTGAATTAATTATAACACTAGAACTTGATTAAAAGGGCATATAAGAATTGAAGCTTTATATTAAGCCCAGTCGTATAATATAAGATAAATGAAAATACATAACAAAATTTCTGAGAATTTGTATAGCTGATTATTATTGGCGTATTTAACCTCATAAATACATTATATTTCTGTGGGTAAAATTAAGTTTGTTAAAGCTTCGAATTAAGATGATGAATCATTTAAGTACTCAAGTTATCAATGACACCTTGCCTTCAGCAATTTCCGACAATGCCTTTCTACTACCGATCTATAGACCTAACTCTTGCCTGCCTCTAACGTCACTCGCACCGCATTACAGAATACCGAAGTTAAGGAGGAAGAAATAAACGCCGGCGAACGAACTGCGAACGCTGAACGATGTATGATATAGTTGTTTAGTTTTACTATTTATTATTGATACTGTATCGACACAACTCGATTGTTTCACAACACTATCGTAGTCGAGCTTAAACTTCGGAATAATCGAATTGGAAAATCGAACAATTTTGATCTCTATTGATATATTTATTTATAAATAAAATTGTTTATTATTTAATAAACACGATTTTATTGTTTACTCATATTTTTGAGGTTTAAACTCCTGAAACAATCGTGTTGTTAGTAAGTAGATACACTGTAAATGTGACGTCAATTTCATTATTATGTTCCAGTGAAATTATTCGAATCTATTTTTAAAGAGATTATTTATAAAGTACGTTTTATCGACTTCGTGTCGATTCGTAGTACCGTAGAGTACAATTATTTGTATTGTGTCAAATTTTATAATTATTATTATTGACTAACTCGTATAGTATCGATTTCAAAGAAATCATTCTCTTGATAAATTCACAAATTAAAATCTATTATGGAATCTTTTTAATGTAAGCGTGTTTTTAACAATATATTAAAGTTTATAATTTATTTGAAAGATAATAATATAATTTTATACAAAGTTATTACATGTCTGTAATCTTGCCTGTGAATCGATATTACTTCAGTATAATAATATTTTATTTTATTTTATTTAAATCAGATCTGTATTAATCTTAGACTATCGTTGTTGCACATTATAAATAAGAATTTGCATTTTATATAATTTATATTTTATTGAGTA
Organism: Watsonalla cultraria; assembly: GCA_964035505.1. Taxonomy (NCBI): domain Eukaryota; kingdom Metazoa; phylum Arthropoda; class Insecta; order Lepidoptera; family Drepanidae; genus Watsonalla; species Watsonalla cultraria. The sequence goes on along the minus strand of OZ037734.1, from coordinate 3,889,860 downwards.
TTTTATGTATAAATGTAGATTTTTAATATCTGTGTTTGTTTGCCTAATTTATGTTTTATTTGCAATACACAGCTTGTACAGTTAATCAAATGCATTGTAAGCATTTCACAACACGCTTGTAAGGAAGAAAGATCTACCCTTCAGTAAGAATTATTACTGACTGTAAAATATCAAATAGTTTCTATATAAATAGATCTGCTAGTTTATTTATTGTTTAAACATTTTTGTCACAAGCACTATTAAGTACATGTTCGACGAATAAAACAATTTAATTGTTGACGAAGTATATCAATATTGTTATTTTATTCTCACACTAAGTTATAATTACAAGTTATTACTTAACCTTCCAACCTTTGTAACTAATCCGAAATATTATAGGTCTAGACGACACTTAAACGTGAATCAGAATACCGTATAGTTATTGGAGGCTGTATAAAGCATTTGATGATGTAACTAGTATAACCGTAATATGCCGCAGTGCAAGTTCCCAATGCGCTTCTTTTGCTTGTGTTCCCACTGAAAAATAAATTACATGCGCTATTAAAAGTGCTGTTCTTGATTTGTTATTTTTGATATGTTAGCTTCTTGAAGAATATTTTCATTTATTTGACAGCTTCTCCAAAGAAAACTATTGGAAATGGTTAGAAATGTATACTTAACATATTTCCACCCTAAAATATTAATTTGTAGTTTCTGTACATATATATCAGTTTATTTAAAATTAGCTCCAATAATATTCTGACCATGTATGGAATGGGAATAAAATTACTTATGGTGATTTGCAAAGCGCACAACACTAGCACTATACCACACATCACTATACCAAAGTCACCATGCCTGCCTGCAGCGTACCTCCACAAGACCATAGATATTAGACCATTCGGAAAAAATAGCAAGATCTCTGTGACACATACATATTACTGGTTTTGAATACAACACTGTTAATGAGAGGTTACTTAGCAAGCAATGTATGTTGCAACAAATACTGTAAATATTTTAGTTTCGATAGTAATTGTCACAGATATCGATGTTATTTTTCCAATTAATTTCACGATCACGAACATATATATGTTACTCGTTCATCTTTGAGGTAAGTTTTATTGCATTTTCACTTTTAATTTCAGTTTCTGCATTATTTTCCTATTATTTTGCATGAAATAACACAAAGTAATATGGAATATTTTGTTTAATAATATATTAATGTTACAGCTTTTTCTCCAAATTACGTCGGAACCCATCAAAGTAAACGCCGATGGACACACGCCGCTTCAAGTACATTAAGTTAAGTTTGAATGAAAGTTGAATGTTATTTCCTTATGAATTAATGAAAATTTTTGTAAGAGTTAGGTAACACAAATCCTTTCTTGGTAACAGGCGATATTACATCTTATTCTGAACTAAATTCAGTTGATAATCGAGTGCTATAAGAAATCTTTTGCTATTTGTGTAGGGTTCAGTATCGCCTGCTAACTTAAGCACGACCGCCAACAAATTCATAAGATTTTACCAATATATTTTGAATGCACAACTTGTTAATTTGTATATTTTTTGTGCATTAAATAAGGCGGTTATTCCATTAGATTGGTAAATATGTAACTAATTAGTCTACATGGGTTAATGTTGTCTCAATTTGAAATAAATGGAAATTATGTGTAGTGTAAGGGTGAATGAACTCTAGTTGGAGCTTGCCCTATTTATACAATCCTAATTCCAAAATTTCAAACTATTGTGTTCTATTACTGGCCCTTAATAACAATATAATTGATAGCATACCAGGGGGCCTATTTGCTTTCTCCGAAAAAGAAGCTTTGGCCGAAAGTTCGCACAACGGTTCTTATTCGTTCTAAAAGTCCGAACATGGTCTGCTAGAAAATTCTTTGCCGTTTATATATTCCAAACCTACTTTAATTAAATTATTAAATGAAACAAAAGTTGAGTTTGTTGACAACAAAGCGATACTGAAACTTCGTTTGAATTTCGTTCGTTTACGAAGATTCGTTTTCGGAGAAAGGAGTAGACCCCTGTTAGTAATGACGACGACATTTGAAATTTCAAAGTTTAGTACTATTGTTATGGTGTCCTATTTGCTTCTATAGTTACCATGAGATGGTGTAAAAATTTGTTACCATAGGTGACACCTGTAAGTTTTAAAAACTGTAATCATGTTTGAGAAATTAGATCGATTGTAATAAAATGCAAGTAAAAGTTTAACATTTATAGAACCTGATACTTCCAATAGCGAAAATATTATTGTATCAATTCGATAGAACAAGAGTGGCATATTTTAAATTTAGAGGTGCTTTTCGTAATGGTGGCCAGATTATACCTTTAGATTGGAGTATATTTAATAGATAATTATTATACCACTTAAGTACAACTAAATCCACTCCCACCGCGCTTACAATATACCCAAATGGATTACAGACATTATATTCATCTACTATGTGCTAATTCTAATATAATATCATTTTGGTAATGGTGTAACAAGTCGAAATAATCGATTTCTCTATGTTTTCACAAGTAATCATATAAATCAATATTTACCTATTATCCTTGCACCGATAAAAGTAAGATTTTATAATAAAATATAATATACGTCATATTATTTTAGATGCTACGACGTTAGAGATAATTTTTATTGAATATTTCAATAAATGTTTTGTATTGTTGGATTTGTATTATGAATTGTAATTGCATTTTGAGATAGGTGTGTTATTTGACTTCGAAAATTTTAACTGTGTCCCCCTTATTGTGAGATTGTCTTCGATCAAATTGTGGGTGTGTATGACTGACCTCTGCTATACATGAATTGACTGGCTTTAAGAGCGTTGAGTAAATGTTTATTGGTAAATTGGCGCCATTTGGCGGTGTTGTCTATGGCGACATTCTAAAAAATATTCTCATTAAACGTCAAACAAAGCCAAAATTGTCAATGGTGGCTTTAAACCTCACTGTGTATAGTGAAGGTCAGTAGCGTGTTAAATAAATGATAAACAATCTGTCTTTATATTTAAAATTTCTAAAGGTATTCGTAACCCAACAAAATCAATGATGATAAAACTCAATTCTGTTGAGATTTTAAACCATCATTAGGGTTAGAAGATGTAATCTTAAATTTAACTCTTCTTACTTGAGAACAGTTCAAATATTGTAATTGGCCAAATTGTTTACCGAAACAAAATAATAATTTCGTTCATTTTGTCCAGTTACCAGTGTTAAAAAATATATAAATTTGGAAATTTCTTTCTTTCATATCGATCACATGAAAGCTTTTATATCTCTTACACACCCACAGACAATTTATGTATGTACTGTGATGCCAAATAAGAAAATTATAATCTGTAATGTTATGATGTTGTGTTAATTTATTGATAGAGTCTACGTTCAATGTATTTATTGCTTTTTAGTAAGTAATAAAATTATTAATGCAAGTTGTTGATGTTTCACTTATCCTGTAGTCAATCAAACTATACCTACTAATATTATAAATGAGGATATCTATCCATCCATATTTATGGCTAAACCGGTTAACCGATTGGGCTGAAGATCGATATAGTTTCAACAAGCGATTTTTTTTACTACATCTATGGTTTCAACTCTAAGAACAAAGAGTAGGTACTTATTAAAGTTAGCGTTAGTCCAGAGTAACTATTCTATAAGCTACTAAGTAAATACATCGCATCCGAAGATCACAATTAAGTCGGTTTGTTAGTAATGTTTTGCGACAGATTTAGAGAAAGCTATTCCATAGGGTTGATTAAAGTGTTTAAAAGTACTAGGAGTGCAGAATGCTATAGGAGGTATTTCTCATTTCAGTCGCAATCACGTCTTTCAGCGATATTTCACACAAAAATTCTTCTAAAGTACCAGGCGCCCATACATCGTAGATGCTATCTATACTGTGTTTTGTTTCTTTCTCGCCTAGTGTTTGTCCCTTTCATTTGTCATGTTTTATCTCTTTCTAAATTATCAATAACCAATGACAGTTCGGAAGGAGGAGCTAAAACGTTATTCATAAGTAGACGACAATCTTTACACTACTTGTATATTAATACGTGCTTTAAAAATGTTATCCTTGCAGCTAAAAAACAATTTGATTATATTGAGATTTTACAGTAAATTTACATTTAAATAGGACGCCGCGCATCTTTTTCTTACATATACTTAATAAAAAGAAGCTTTTTGGACTAATCGCCTATATTGCCATCGCATCTTCCATCTCGCTTGAAATCGTGCTTAAATTTATTTAGGAGGGTAGTAGCTAAAAGTTGTACTCCATATTGTTTTAAAAGGTAAACAATCATTACAAGACTTTCAAATTTAAATATGTGTATTAAATTAGAAATCGTTGCATTTATAAATACAATGACAGAATTATTTTAGTTCTTTGTTAAAAAATACACGAAATGATACACAATATTTGTTTATTACGAAATCATTTTAACAAAAAGACGTAATATGACTATTTATGCATCAAATGGGCTACATACGATTTATGAACTCCTGGTACTTTTAGAGAAATATAGCCGAGTACGAATGGGTATAAATTACATGATGTGATTGATGATGGGCCATCTTACGAGCGTCTCTCATCTATCTAAGTGTTAAATCGTACTATAATCGATTTAGGGCTAAAACTAAAGGGCTCAAATTAAATAAACAAACACAATAAGTAATATCATAATATATTAATTTCATTATTACATAAATATAATTCATTAGTTTATTTAAACTATTTAAAATACTTATAAATTAATTGATGGTAATAATAAGATCACATTTTTGTGCAATACGTGCATAATTTGTATATATTCACTAAAGTATTTGTCTAATTATTATATTGTGTAAAATTTTTGGTGCTGATATGTGTCAAAACATTTTTTAACTTGTAATGTATGCTCACGTCTGTATTCCCCGAAGTGGTAGGCAGAGGTGTACTTATAGTACATCCACACATCGCCTGTGATGTCTAAGTAACATGTAATGCCCTATCGCCATTAATCGGGAAATAATCTAGACTTCGAGCTAATAAAAAATTACGCTCAATATTTACTTATAATATAATTCCTTCCGTATTTATATTACGCCTCAAGTGGCAAGCACCTTGCTTTTTGAACAATACTGTTTATAATCTGTAAATATCTGCCTATTAATTTATCAAAATTATATTGTAAATAATATTATACTTATCACAAAGAAAGTTGATGACACAAGCATAAACACCTTAGTATACAGTGCCTCAAATACCACCATGTTATCCAAACATACATATGCTCACTCCTGTATTCCCCGAAGGGTTAGGCAGAGGTGTACTTATAGTACATCACATTTCGCCAGTTATGTATCCCACGTTATAGGAGGCAAGCCTATTGCCATTAACCGGGCACATTTCCAGACTCCGGGCTGCTACTGGAAAATTAATGATCGAAAAACCCAATAACACTTTACCCGACCCGGGGATTGTACCCAGGACCACGACCACAGTAGCGGCCACTAGACCAACGAGGCAGCCTATATACATAAAGGTGGCATTGAATATATTTTCCTTTGCAGAAAGCCACACGTATCAATATACTCTCATATTGATAAATATAAACTTGTACTATTTGTAACAGCACCCATAAATAAGGAATGTGTTCATAAGGAAGGCACTGTCCGGTGTACATTGGTTCATTATCACAAGTTAATTAATTATAATAACGGCTATGCCGACTCAAATTGTCTAAAGCTATAAACTATCATAGTTTAAGTCGAGCGTGGTGTTAATTACAAGATAGTCAAATAAAACACCTACTTACTAACTAAAACATTCGAATTGAAAACATACATTTTGTACATAATTCGTCTCAGGTTTGTCATCTCAGACACCATTCCGGTCCTGATTTTTGATTCATTTATTATTTACGTATTTAGAAGTATGCATTACACATTTTATCCATAGGAATAATTCTGTATTTAAAATCTTATTATAAATAATTAAAATACAAATCCAAATTTCAAAATGCCTGTCTCTGCATCACCTAAAGGTTGACAGGTAGAGAATACATATAGCATTAAGTCCGCCTATGTATATATTGTAATGCAGAAAGATATAAACAATACAAAAATCATTTTTGCTCGACTCAGTAACTTATTAATTACAATTTATTCATCCTTATGTCCAAATTAGGTAACAGGTTAATGTGGGAAGCATTCGACTCAAAAAAATATCTTAAATCCTAAAAAAAGTTTTAAGGAATTATCTCTGAATGAATCTCAAAAATAATATAATTGACGATAGACTTACATACTTTTGTGGATCATCTACTTATAATATCTATTAATCAACTAATACTTATTTAGTAACTCGTGGTCAACGATATTAGTAAATCAGCTATTAATACTAAATTTTGTATTGTTTCTGTATAAATCTTATCCCCCACATCCCCCAGACATCCACAGCCCATACATTTTGAAAAATAAACTCTCATACATGGATTCCCGCGACCTCCACGACAATTAAATTAAAAAAATCTTCATCAAATCAAATCTTGGATGTCGTGACATTCATTTGTATACCAAAACAAAAGCCGTGGAGGTTGGTGGTGATAAAATCATGATGTTTGGGAATAAGCCTACAAAACATAGGCTAAGATAATTCCTAGTTTAAAACTAGCTCGATATATTTCTATAATACGGGTTTAAAAAGGAATGGACATAGTTTAAGGCCGAGTTTAAAGTATGTGTTAGTTGGTTCTTGAAATTAATTAAATAGCATATATTTAATTTAAATAATAACGTTACTATTGTCGTCGTGGAAATCCAGAACAGAATAAACCCAATTAAATAGTTAAAAAGCTGCTCGACTGCCACCATAAACACACAAACATATACTGTATACCCTATCATATACATTTATTACTAGTATAAAATAATATAAGTAAAAATGTATATAATTTTGGTCGTCAAACTTTACAAGTCAACTCTATATAGATACACTATATTCAGCATAAGATTTAAAATAAATCATATTATGTTACATTCATTGATCAACCTTAAAAAGTAATAATATTTGTAAATAAAAGTATGTCAATGTCATTATTTCATAAAAAATGCTTTGAAAATTCATAATATTTTCGCTCTGCGTTCGAAATTAAAAAACATATTCAAACGCGATTTATATCTAATCTGTGATCAGCTACTTTTATTAGAACTGTCAGTGAGGCCATTAGTTTCCATGTCGTAATTAATACCAATCGCGCAATCCAAATAATCCATCTCAGTCAACTGCCTCTTAATCATAAGATGTGGAGTTTTCCTCACACGTTTTTCTTTCAGAAACTTTGGTATCACTTGTTTATTCTCCATTAGGTATTGAATGATTATTCTTTCGAAAAACAACGCTATTATAAACTGGAAGGCTGCTATCGCTAATATAATATAAGACAACAGAGAATCCAAAGGCATTCTTAGTTGGAGGAACGACGCTAGCCACTGGGGGGGTGCAAGCGCTATGTATATACAAACACCAGTCATTATAATCATACTGACCATTAGCTGTTTGTTTGTCACCACCGACCTTCTATACGGTGCGCCGTGGCTGAATACTATAGCTAATATAATATATTGGAACATAGAAACAGCGAATATAGAATAGTTCTCCCAGCACTCGTTAGCCTCGTCGCCTTCGTAAGTATGTCTCACATACCAAGGGAACCAAGTAAGAGCCAAGTAGCTGAGGTACTGAGCGACACCGATCAATAGCAATTGTCCTATAAGCGAAAACAGCGGAACCAGTCCCAATAATGACGTCAGCGGGGGTATTTTACAAAGCGGGCCGGTGTACGCTTCGGTCATGCCGAAGAAGAATGCGAAATTGACTATCAAAGCGACATCTATGTACAGGAATTGGAAGTCAGTTAGGTTTGAATCGAAGTAGTATAGGAAGGCGACCGAGAAGAATTCCGTTAAGGAGTATGCTATCATGAATTTGAAGACGCCAAAGCTTGTTGAAAGTGCAGCTCGGCCTTCTCGTAATACTCTTGATACGCACACAATGTCCGGGTGTTGGGAGGTGAAGGGAGCAGCGACGCTACTCTCCAGTTCGGAGAGAGATATCCCAGTGTGCGCCGCGCGTAAAGCTCCACAATCATTCGCACCGTCGCCACACATACCTGGAATATACAAATTGTTTATTATAAACCTTATTATTATTAGCCTGTTGTGTCCCACTGTTGGGCAAAGGCCTCCCTTCCACTTTTCCAACTTTCTCTGTCCTTAAACCTTAAAGAAAATAATATTTCTATTTCAATTCGTATTAAAGTCTGCTCGCGACCACGATTGGTGTAACCCATTCGAAACGTTGAGATACATGATCTTCAAAATATTATCGTGATAAGTCCCGAGTAACATCAAATATAAAAAATAAACTAAATTACTCTTTGAAACACCATAACTTGGTAACAACTGACAATCTCCAAAACGACTGGGCAGATTTCAACGGGACTTTCATTTAAAAAAAAACATTATGTGTTCCGCGGGAATAAAAAAAATAATTAATAAGCAAAGACTGTTAATGTCGGTTTAGATACAGACTAGCTGTGCCTCGAATAAAGTTCTCTCGCGGAACTCTGTTTTTTTTTTTAATAAAAGTAGTCTAAGTTACTCCTTGCAACATTAGGTAAAATCGGGCCATCCGTTTCGGAGACTACCCAGAACAAACAGACAGAGACTGTTTTTAGAAACTGGGTTTTCTACGTCAGAACCGTGTATACTTTCATATGAATTTAGTGAAACCCTGTAATTTTGGTATTACAAACAGACACTTCAATTTTATTTATCTGTATAGATGTATAGATAAGGTATGAACTGACCGACATAGTATCCCAGTGCCTGGTACTCGACGATCAGCTGTTGTTTCTGGTCGGACGACATGCGAGCGAACACCGCACCTCTCTCCGCCACCGCTCCCACCATGTGGCCGTAATGGGAACGAAGCACCTGGAAGAGTAATTGTTGAGTTTCTTGCCGGGTTCTTCTCAGCAAATGCTACATTCCGAACTCGGTGGTAACATTTATAATCCTGTATTTTGTTGTTGTAAAACCTGTGACATCTGTATTTTCTGACTTTTCAGTCATCATTTGCACTTTAAAAGTCCATTCAAATGGGAATATACTTTTCGTCAGAGTTTGGACTAATCTCGATAATGAGGGCGGAAAAGTTTATGGTAAGGGACGTTCCTGAATTTTTTTTGGAATTTTACGCTGCTACTGTAATAAATAAATAACATACATACATATGCTCACGCCTGTATTCCCCGAAGGGGTAGGCAGAGGTGTTGTAATTTTCAACATCCACATTTCACTCTTTAATTATTTCTCAGACATACGCAGGTTTCCTCACGATGTTTTCCTTCACCGTAAAGCACTTGGTGTGAAATCACCGCACATAATTATTTTTTTTGATGAACTTGCATCTTTGCGTTGCAGGCGACTGCTCTAACCTCGAGGCCACCACGGCTCTTAAATAAAAACAAATTAAATGAATATGCTCACATCATCCCAGAAGCTTCCCCGAAGGGATAAGCAGAGGTGTTGTAACAACAACATCCACATTTCACCGAATATGATTAAGTGCCAACGTGACAGAGGGTGAGTCCATCGCCGTCTCAGGCACTATACATACGTCTTTGAATTACTTCTCAGGCGTATGTTAGTATAATAATAAAAATAATAACCTTCCAAGTGTCGCCGGTCATGACAATCTTGTATCGAGCGGTTCCAGCGGCCTCGGGGTCTTCACTGGAGTCCCCGGAGAGCCAAGATCCGCGACCGCTATCATCTCGCCACGACCGTTGCAGTAACGTACGACGACCTACTTGCGCCTGAAAATAATATTTACAATAAAAAAATCAAAGTCGAATTGAGAACTTCCTACTTTTTTGGAGTCGGTTAATATGAAGCCAGTCAAAGAAAAGGGATAACTAATTGCAATGGGACTTACACTCATAACTTTTCTAACAAGTAAATACCGCATAATCTATATCTATACATCTACACAGTTAAATAAAATTGAAGTGTCTGTTTGTAATATCAAATCAACAGTTTTACTAATTAATGCATATAAAAGTACGTAAAAAACGGTACTGATATAATTTTTTTTTTTAAATAAATCTAGTCTGTTTGTTCTGAGTAATCTCTGAAACGGCTGGATTAATTTTAACGGGATTTTCACTGACAGATAGCTGATATTACAAGGAGAAACTTAGGTTTTTTTAAATCGATGACGCGTAATAAAGTCTACTAGGGTCACAGCTAGAAGTAACTAAACATAATACGAAGTGAAACAAGAGCGAGTCCTTTGTAAGTATTATTTAGTGTCTGTACCCCATGCAAAGTGCTCTCGCAGTATATAGTGGGTGTTTTGGCCGTAGTGTCCGCTTGTAGCAACACCAGTCGCTCGCCACTCTCCACTATACCGCACTCGCGGGCCACACTCACTGCTGTGTGGATATTGTCACCTGAAATTACAATATAGCAACGTTGGGTAAGGTTGCATCAACTTGATGTCGATGGCGCTACTCGCTAACAAGTAAATTACACGAGAACCTAAATCGCGCAATAAGAATTCCCGAGTGCATTGAAGTATATATACAAGTTCCCAACTAGAACAGTTGGAGCCGGTGTTCCCCAGGCATGACACCAGGCTATCTGGAATATCTTCCCTTAGCTGGGTATGAGCATGATCACTCAGTTCATGTTGTTTTTATTGTGGGTTATTCTTTAAGCAGATATACTAAGAGTCCTGGTCGCCGTGGTTTGAGCAGTCACCTGCTACACAAGCGACGCAAGTTCAAATCTCAGCGGGACTAAAAAGTTTTTCTAAAAAAACTAATCGTTAAAAAATACGTAAGGGGTCTGCGGGCCACCCATGAAAATTTGTCGACGCGGGTGAAACCGCGGGCACAGCCATAAATATATGAAATAATCAGCCTCACCAGTGATCATAACGACGTGTATATTGGCCTCCTTCAGTTCCCTGATGATGCCGGTGGTGGCTCCCTTCAGCCTGTTCTCCATTATCACCAGACCCAGGAACTCCAGCTCGCATTCCACCTGATCATTCAAAAAAATAACACTCTATTCTACAAAGGTTCTATTAAAATCAGTTCGCCTGACTGACAGTTTGAAATCTGATCCGCCGTTCTGGAAATCTGAAACTATAATACTGTGAAACCTCTCAGAGAAAACCACCTTCCGCATCATATGGTGACATTTATCTTTCAAAGTGTCAAGATGCTGACGTATTTGCAGACACCATGCCAAGTCTAATTCAAAGAATTAGACTATACATGTCGTAACTTTTGTATTTCATCCTATACTCCTACTTATTATCATTATTGAATTGTAATCTAAATTTATAAATGTGTTGGCGTTAGCTGTAAGTTTATATGTTGTCTAAATAAATAAAATTAAATTAAATTTATATACCTGTATAATCATGACAATTTTTATGATTTCAAAGTAACTTATTTAAATAAAATTGAATAAAGATATTTTGAATTAAACTTTTTCACGATATATACTTACAACACCAGGGGCCTTACCATGAGCTCTTATTGCCATGATAGTTTCACTCATTTATGAGACAGATGTATGTGCCGTGCATACATCTGTCACTGTCGCACAACTGAATTAACATTGCAATAAGAGCTCATGGTTAGGCCCCAGGAATTACACCCACGCTTACTGTCAAATAAATAGAAATAAATGTGCTCACGCCATCCCACAAGGATCCCCGAAGGGGTAAGCAGAGGTGTTGTAACACAACACCCACATTTCAACGAACATGGTTAAGTGCCAACGTGATAGAGGGTGAGTCAATCGCACTTGGGCTAGTTGTATAACAAACAATGCAATCCTGAACTGTTATGATGTCCATGATCGTTTTAAGCAACGCGTATTAATATCTTCTAAGCTTAGAAGTTAGACGTTTCATTTAGGTACCATAAAATGAAATGTCAGGTTGAGAAGTTCTTAATACGCTTAAACAATCACAGTAGGCCCCAAGTAATCCCCTTATCTTATCATTTAGGTTCGAATATCTCCAACTATTTGGGCATATTAGATGTATTGTAATATTGGAACAGTTCCATACCTCGTCCCTGGTCATCTTCTGCAGCTGTTTGAACGTAGTCTCCAAGATCCGTGTGGACAGCGCTATGACACGGTACCCCTTCTCAGCGTATGAATGTAGCACCTCGTTCAAATTGTCAGGAACTGTTCAAATAGTAAGAAAAATATTAAGAGCCGTGGTGACCGAGTGGGTTATGTAGTAGCCTAACACGGAAGGCACAATACAATACTTTAAAATACATAAGCTCACGCCTGCATTCCCCAAAGAGGTAGGCGGAAGTAACTTTAAAGTCCCATGTAATAGGGGGCAAGCCTAACCTTAACCAGGCACTAATCCAGAGTATGTGATGCTACTGGGATATAACTGATGGAAAATCCCAATAACTCAACAACATATCATCTTTTTAATACAAATTATCTACATCTACACTAATGTTATAAATAGGAGATATTAGATCTTTTTTGTTTGTTTGTTTGCATTGAATAAGCTCTGAAACTACTTGACCCATCATGAAAATTCTTTAAGCAATGGATAGCTATATCATCAGCGAGTAACATAGGCTATATTTTATCCCCGCACTCCCACGGGAACGGTACTACGCGGGTGAAACCGGGTAGTACCTGACATCCGCTAGTTGATAATATACCTGTTTCTGGTTTGCACAGGGTGCGCAACATCTCCGGCGCTCCTTTACAGAACACCCTGAGTACGTCCTCTCCCAGCAGCCGGACCACAACCGACGACCTTTGCAGCGACGACACGAACTGGTGTTGCTGAACTATGCCTAGCTCTAGAGGCATCTGAGGATATATAGAATACTAGCTTTTACCTGCGACTTATTTCGCACTATCCTGTGTCCGGCTTTGGTGTTGGAATTCAAAGCCAAAAAAACAGGAACAGCGGTTTGGTTCAGAAAATTAAGACTCCGGAATATCTGGGCTTTTAAAAAACCTTTCACTAATAAAATTCCACATTATCGCCAGTGGCGTGCATTGCATATAAGCAGGTAAGCAGAAGTTACAATTTGTGATCACTGAATACACTTGTGTCATGTGTGTGTGTGTTTATGTTCGTATGTGGATCTTTACCAAAACGTACGTACCTACGCCGCGTCACATAGGTATGTACTTAACGTGCCTACCTACCTACTTATTGTTTATGCCTACCCCTCTGAAAATCCAATGCACGCTCTTGATTATCGCTAACATACAGACGGGAGCTAGTCCTACTAACATTATATACACGAAAATTTGTTAGTATGGATGTTTCTAACTCGTTCACACAAGAGTACTGAATTTATTTTAACGAATCTATGGGGAGAGCGAGTGATCATGCTCATCTTCAGCAAAAGACAGATCTTCTTGTGTATATACTGCAATGTGCTCGAAAACTCTTAGTACTCAATTTAGGTTCTCGTATATTTGTAATCAAACATAGCGATTGTTAGCGAGTAACGCAATCTATGTAGCGAGTGGAGAAACGCTGCTACAAAACTTTACAATAATATAGCTTATGTTTCAGAATAAAACATAGGATAAGGCCTGGGCTTTGAGGAGGGTTTCCTAGGCCTCCACAAAAGAGGGACCTCCACAATAAATATTTCGGAAAAAAACTTTTTTACTAAAAATAATTATTTGCAAAAAAAAACAATATTATTTTGCCCCGAGGCCTCCAGACCTCTAAATCCAGCACTGCATAGTTACTTAAAACATACTCGTCTGTAACCGCGGGGCCCAGCTATTCTGGTATAAAAGAGCGTGTACTGACGTGTATGTCATCAACGTTAATGTTGGCAGTCTTCTTGGGCTTGACGATGGTGGGTGTCAGCACCTCGTAGTTGGAGGGCTCCGGCACGTCCGGCTCCTCCAGGGTCCAGCCTGTCGACTCGAACATCTACACACAATTATATTATATTATAACTTACTCTTCAAATGCTTTTTGGATTCACGTTTCTGTTTGTTTGCGAGTAGTCTAAATTTCTATTGTAGATTTGTGGAGATTTGTATTTTTTTATGTAACAAATAAACTTAAAACTACAGGGTTGACTTGAAAAATTTTTGCCACAGGGCATCATCGGTACGTGGTACATATCACTTTCTGTCTATAAGTGTAGTTGTTAAGGGCTTAATAAAGCTCCGATGCATAGTGGGAGATAATTGTGGCATAGGATTTTTTATATGTGATGTGAAATTAAATTTTAAAACTAAAATATATAAAACTAGCTGTGCCCCGCGGTTTCACCCGCGTAGATTTAGTTTCATCCTTATGTTCGCGGAAACCTAATATTTTTAATAAATAAAAGGTAGCCTATGTCCTTTCTCAGGGTTTAAAGATTGTCTGTGCCAAATTTCATCAAAATCGGTTTAAACGGGAAAGCGTAACAAACCGACAGACAGAGTTACTTTCGCATTTATAATATTAATAGGGATGAACGACGAAAAATAAAAAATATAATTTTAATAGATTTTATTTTTGAATTGATATGTACCACAATCTTTAGAATCTGTACATAATAGTTACCTTCAAGTCCAGCGGGTCACCAGCCAGTTGTCCGTCGAGTAGAGTAAGGCTGTGACAGACAGCCATGCCCATCTTCAGTTCGTGTAGATCGTTGAGTGAGGCGGGGTCCCTGTTAGCGCGACCCAACCGCGGAGGCACCGTCGCCGCGCTCACTGGCACCACACCCCACATGTCCAGACCGTCCTCTGTTAGTGTACCCGTCTGTAAGCATTACACATATTCCTTTGCTATTATCATAAGACTAGCTGTGCCCTGCGGGTTCACCCGCGTAGAGTTCATTTCATGGGTGTCCTGCGGAACCTTTTTTAAATTAATTAATTTTATTTACCTGCCAGTAAAAGTACCGTTAAAATCGGTCCAGCCGTTTCGGAAATTACCCGGAACAAACAGACAGACAGACAGACGGACAAACAGAAAAAAAATTGGGTTTTTAATTTCAGTACCGTATACGCTTTCATATGCATTTAGTGAAAAGCCGTTACTTTGGAATTACAAACAGACACTTCAGTTTCATTTATCTGTATAGAGTATAGATGTGTAATACCTTATCGAAGCATATACAGTCAAGCGAGCCGCTAACATTGACCGCGCGAGTGTTGAGACAAGCCACTCGAGCGTGCTTGAGGCGAGACACGGCGTACAGTCGGCCCACTGTCATGGCCGCGGGCAGAGCCGGGGGGATCACAATAGTTATTATGTCCAGCGCTTTGATCGCTATGTCACCTGGAGACAACTCGCGGTACGCCTGTTGAAACAAACAACCTATTGATAACGGCGTCAGGTTATATTCAACCTAATTTTTTGCCGATTTGAAATAAATTTAAATATGTACATTTACATACATACATATGCTCACGCTTGTATTCTCCGAAAGGGTAAGCAAAGGTGTAATAACAACACCCACTTTTCACATAGTATGTTTAAGTGCCAACGTGAGAGAGGGAGGTGGACTCCATCGCCGTCTCAGCCACTATACATACGTCTTTGAATTACTTCTCAGACATATGCAGGTTTCCTCACGATGTTTTCCTTCACCGTAACGCACGTGGTGTGAAGTCAATGCACATAAGTTTTTATTTAGAAAATCTCATTGGTACAGGCCTCGCTGGGATTCGAACTTGCGTCGCTTGCGTAGCAGGCGACTGCTCAAACCCCAATCCCACCATAGCTCTCCAACAGACATAAAATAACTTAAAACTAATTACGCCGACAAATTCGCGGGTGAAAACTAGTAGAACTATAAGCGATGGGTGTTCACAGTAACTTACCTTCAAAGCGACAGTATAAGCAAGTCCCACAACCGCGATACAAGCCAATATAATGATAAACTTGTATGAGTCGCGGTCGAACTTGAAATCAGCCGGCACTGGGTACAGAATACTGCGCACCAACTGGCCTTTGCTAGTGTTGTACCCGGTTCGAAGGACCAATGCTCTGTAAAACAATTAAAATGCTTAAATATAATGTCTATGGATATATTTATATGGCCAAGAATTAATTTTCTAAATATAATTTCAGAAATCGAGCTACAAACCCTTATGGTAAGCGGCAACTGCAGTAACCAACACCACATTGTCACCTTGCTTTGTTAACCTTATAAAGAATCGAATCACTGAGCCAACATATCATAATAGTTAGCCAGCACAGTGCCATCTTTACTGCTGTTGCACCTATTTTAATGGGATTTTCACTGGCCGATAGCTGATACTACAAGGAGTATCTAAGGCAATTTTTAACAACAGGTTCAGCGAAATAAAGCCATCCATGAAATTTTAAGTGTACGCGTGTGAAACTGTGGCACACACCTAGGTATTTCATAACATTCCAATTCCTCTCGCTAGGGGCGCTACAAATCGACACATCATCATCTTCCTGCCCTTATCCCATGTTATTTGGGGTCGGCGCAATGTGTTCTTCTCTTCCATTTCTCTCTATCAGCCGTCATATCTGTATTCACTCCCATTCTAGTCATATCATCTTTCATACAATCCATCCATCGTTTCTTAGGTCTTCCTTTCCCCTTGTAACCACCCACATTCATAAACAAAACTTTTTTGGCAACATTATCCTCATCCCTCCGCATAACATGTTAATATGCTACAAATCGACACATAGTACCTAATCTAGAATACCCAGTCCAATATAGTTGTATAGTAGATGACAGTCAAACAACTCACTTGACAGGTACCCAGACCAATATATAGTAAATGACAGTCAAACAACTCACTTGACAGGTTCATTGTTGTAGTAGCGCGTCTGTATGACCCTAGTGCCGCAGAACAGTACGCTGGCCGCGTGCTCCTTGAGGTCGAAAGGCTTATCCACTCGCAGTAGCGCTGTCTTCGTCACCGGAACTGATTCACCTGACAAATGGTATGTAGTGTTAGTGTCAATGTCCCTTATTACAAAATGTTACCTAAGATAAACTAGGTTTAAAATTAGGTCCATATCTTTTTATGATAGAAGTTTCAAAAGGGATGGAGATAGCTTTCGTCCGATGTTTTACTCTTGTTGTGTTTAACAGACTACAAAGGAGTTCGACTACTCCATTTTTCGATGACTGGTGAACCAATTCTGATGTTTTATATGATGTATAAGTTCCTAATTTGTTTCATACATAACATAAACTTGTTGTAAATGCTTTTAATAAAACAAGACTTCACCAACTATGCGGTAAATATATTGTGATCCAACGTTAAAATGTATATTTATTTGAATACTAGCTGTGCCCCGCGGTTTCACCCGCGTAGATTTGGTTTCATCCTTATTGTCGCGGAACCCTAATATTTTTAATAAATAAAAGTAGCCTAAGTTACTCCTTGATATATCAGCTACCTGCCAGTGAAAGTCCCGTTAAAAATCGGTCCAGCCGTTTCGGAGATTACCCGGAACAAACAGACAGACAGACAGAGAAAAATTTTAAAACTTGGTTTTTTAGTGCCAGTAGCGTGTATACTTTCATATGCATTTAGTGAAAAGTAGTAATTTTGGATTTACAAACAGACACTTCAATTTTATTTATCTGTATAGATTACTTTTTTGTTTCTGGTCATTGAAGTCGATTTTATATTAAACATTTTTAATGCCGGATTTGAACGGTTATGTAGCAGGGTTTCTCCACTCGCTACATAGATGGCGCTACTAACTAACAATTGCAAAGTTTGAGTACAAATACACGAGAACCTAAATCGCGCAATAAGAGTTTACGAACGCAATGCAGTATATATACAAACTTCCAACTAGAACAGTTGGAGAACACATGACACGCCTGGCTAGAAGATCTTCCCTTTGTTGGGGATAAGCGTTATCCCTCGCTCTCCCCACAGTTGGCTTACATGTTTAATATTAATTATTTTTCCGTAAGTTCTAAACAGATGGAAGTAGCCTTGTGGGTTGCATGAAAAGTCAAGGTTAGGTTAGCTATGTTAGGATTAGCGTGTGTTTATACCAGTTAGCATGCTCTCATTGACCACAGCAGCGCCGTTGAGCAGCACGGCGTCGAAGTGTAAGATACAGCCCCTCGCGGGCAATAAGACGACGTCGCCCGGGGCTACGGCGCGGCTGTCCACCGACCGCCCATCCCACAGCTCCACTGAATCGTGGGCTTCCACTGTCGCGCGAAGATTCTGCTGGTTCTACAACATTGTTTACTTAGATCAGACTGGGTTCTGGCTTAAAATACTAACATATGCATATGCTCACGCTTGTATTCCCCGAAGGAGACATTTAGGAAGATGATTTAGTGCCAACGTGACAGATGGTGAAACTATTAATTACTTCACAGACATATGAAGGTTTCCTCACGATGTTTTCCTCCACCGTAAAGCACGTACAATGGTACAGGTCCCGCTGGGATTCGAACTTGCGTCGTTTGCATAGTAAGGCGACTGCACGAACCACAAGACCACCACGGCTCCAAAAGTTATTATTATTATTATTATGAGCCTGTTGTGTCCCACTGCTGGGCCTCCCTTCCACTAAAGGGAGTCTATTGAGAGTCTATTAAATCTATGGAGAAATATTATTTTTTTCTCAATTCAAACCTATTGGTTTGCTATTTAACGAAAAATTTGAGATTACCTTCAACCAAACAAGCTCTTCAGCTTTATAATACAAGTATATATTATATTGTATAAATCCTTACCTTCTTAGTCTGTATAACGGAGGTGGCGACACCGAAAGTGGACATGAGTACGACGGCGATGCAGTAGTAGTAGTAGGGTTCCGCGAGCCACACCGCTATCGTGAACAGCTGGAACACGTAGAACGGGTTGAACACCTCCAGCAGGATCAGGGTCATTATCGACTGCACCGGCACTTTGATCTCGTTCAGCCCGTAGATGTTTAACCTGCAATGTTTTCACCAACATCAGCACTGGGAACCTACCTATCAGCTGTTTAAGCAGATATAAAGGACTACTTAGCTTTGATGTTTAATTTTTGTATCACACAATGACACTGGTATACACGATGACTGGTATTAAAGCCCCATATCCCATTTTATTTTTGTCTCTTTATTAGCCGTCTTATCAGCAGACCTAGACAAAGTAACATTCTAACTAATAAAAACGATAAAAAATGGCACAAATCAGTCACGTGACATATGTCATTCCCGTACATTTTGTATCGAAGCGTGAGGACAATGTTACTTTCTCTACAGGTCCTGGGGACTTACCATGCGATCTTATTGCCATGATAGTTTGACTCATATTATGAGACAGATTTATATGACGTGTATAAATCTGTCACTGGTATCATGGTTGGGCCCCTGTATTCACTCCCATTCTAGCTATCTTTTACACAATCCACCTATCGTTTCTTAGGCTTTTCTCCGAATTAGTTATAATACTGTAAAGACATTAAAATGTTTTTTAATAAATAATTAAAATAAACACGTTGCGCGTAAATAATCAATAATATAAAAATGGATCGCTAAATCCCGAGAGCAGCTGAACAGATTTTGCAAATTATTTTTTTAGAATATTCCTTGATGGATGGTTCTTACGGAGAGAACATTAAAAAAAAATCTAATGTTAGGCGGTACGAAGTTGGCCGGGTCAGTTGGTTAAGTATATAAATGGTAGTCAACTCACATCCTCACCCTCTTCTCGCTAGAAGGAGCACGCGCAGCCATCGCCTGGAGCTGGGCGCACGTCGCTCCCACTTCAATGCCGGCCAACAAAGCCCACGCCGCGCGCCTCGTATCCCATACTAACGTCTGCTTCTTGTGGCAGAAGTAGCGGTAGTTTTGCACGTCTACACAAAAAAAGGCTTTGTCGTTATATATGCGTAGATTACGCGTTATACTACCACATTTTCGCTGAGCGCTCATAAATCGTGACGGCACCGGTAATTGCCGAAATGTATACTAATGTTATATGTGAATGAAAATCAAATACTTTTATTTGAAAAAGGCACTTGGAACACTTATTAAACGTCAGTTTATAAAACGATCCCAAAACTTTTATGATCACAATCTACCACACATCAATTTAATAGAGGGTGAGCCTATAACCGGGCACTAATCCAGACTCCTGTTACTGGGACTTAACATATGTAAAAACCCAATAACACTTTGCTCTGATCTGGGGATCGAACCCTCAAACCGACGGACCTCGTGTTCCACAGTCATACCTTTAGACAAAAAGGGGGATTTTTTGTTGGGGACTTTAAATACAACGGCGGAAATGTGGGCGTAATATAATAATATGTACATTTCAACCTACAGAATATAAGGGAATACAGGCGTGAGCAATATATATTTATGTTATGAATGATTATCTTACTCAAGGTGGATCCATCCTCCAAATGTATGGGAGTGTGCAGAGTGTCAGCATTCTCAACAACCTCCTTCTCACCGGATTCGTCTTGGAAGCCCTCATTGAATAGTCCACTGAAATTGCATACAAATTACAGATACTATCATTTCAGTTGACTTCCTAATGTGAACGAGCAATAATGGACAAGAAATTTATTGTTGGAAACCTTTAATATGTTCAAAACAAGTGACAGCATAGAGATTCCAATTATACAGTTAGTCAGAGACAATTGTGGTGTTGTTATACTATAGGCCACATTAGCTGCTTACTTAAGGCTTTAGCAAATTAGATTGTTAATTAGATTGCCATATATAAAAAGTTTAAAAAAAAAAAAACAAATTTAGAACATTACATACCTTGTGTCCGCTATGTCTTTGTTCAATATTTTATGAATATAAAAACTTTTGCACTTCTTTTGATATGTTTCCTGAAACAGACATAGACATTTAATATTAAAATTGCATGAACTTAATAACAATTGAAGAAGGCGTTGTGGCTATATGGTTCATGTAATCGCTTGCAGTTTTAACCATCGGTCTATATCCATAATAGTGAGATTTGTGGTAAAGAAATACATCCAGTTGAAACCTGCATATGTTTAAGGATATAATCAGTCATATTAGATGTAGTGACAACCATGTTTAGAGACACTTGTGGAATAGAGCGAAAGTAATCAAGGCAGAGGTGTGGTTTATCACACTAAACATGTCTCTATGTGAATCTAATTGCATCTTTAACATCATAGCAATAGGGACTATTAGACTATTGATAATGCACAATTTTTTTATGAAATTCTAGCATCTGATTTTTTCACCAGCATAGTCCCTGTTACCGTGGGAGTATGGGGATAAAAAATGGGATATGTTAATTGCTGATAATGTAGCTATCTATTGCTGTTAGAATTTTTCAAATTGGTACAGTAGTTTTTAAGTTTATTGGTTATATACAAAAATCTTTCCTCTTTATAATATATTAGTATAGAAAATCCACTTACAACAACTAAAACTTGGTCAGCACTCTGAAATGTGCCCTTGTCATGTGTAGCGTAGAGGAACCAGGTGGGTACCCAGTGGAACAGCAGGAATGGGATACCGCATGTGAACACTGATGCTATGTACACCAATATTGTCCGCCATCTGTTCTTCTTATACCCATAGACAACCTGAGAAAATATATAATTTTTTTAAATAGATTTATCCACGACAAATACTTTTTCCATTTAAGATTGAATATGATTTCCTTTGCGCAAACTATATATACATGCAAATTATATTCAATAACTGAACAAACCAGTGCCTTCTCTCTGACCTTCGGATAGGTACTTAAGATCAAATAAAATGACTGAATATCAAAGAGATACAGGTTTTTTATTGCGGCAATTTTAGCTATGACATTTAAACAAGAACATGTATTATTGCATTGTATAAACTACAGTCTGTTTATACTTGGTTGACTTAAGTAAGTACCAACTGAATACATAAATGTGTTATATTAAATTATGAAATATTATTTTGGAAGTCATGAGGAACGAAAATGAAAATTATTTATTTATTTATTACTAACAGACGTCCCGCGGTTTCACCCGCGTTGTTCCCGTTCCCTGTGGGAGTACAGAGAAAAAATATATAGCCTATGTTACTCGCTGATGATGTGGCTATCCATTGCTGAAAGATCTTGAAGAATTTTCAAGATCGGTCAAGTAGTTTCAGAGCCAATGCAAAGAAACAAACAAAAAAACAAACCTTTCCAATTTATTATATTAGTGTAGATTACTACTAATCAATTAATATGTAATCAAATAACTAAATGAGTGAATAAAGTCACACTTGTGTAAACAATTAAACATGTTAAGTCCCTGTCCTTGTTGAAACATAATTGAATAATTGATTATTTATATAAGGTAAAGTTAGCTGGCACAATCATATACATTCCTTCCTTCTAGGGCCTTCCCACTAGGATGCTAAGCGGGTGAGGAGAACACGTTCACTGCTAAGGACGCACCTGCGCATCCAACTGTTAGAGAATTTACGAAGAAGACGAAATTTCAGCAGTGAATGTCTTAACAAAACAATTAATTTTCGACCAAAGATATCATTTCCATTTAAAACTTTCAAAATTCTAAGACTATCCAAGGGAAAATGTCCATCACAAAAAATATGTATATGATGGAAAAATTGTTTTTTTTTTTTTTTATATAATGTGAGTGAATCTGTCTCTCAGGCATATGTCCTGAGAGTATTTATTGTACTCATGCTCTTATCAACCTCATAAAAGAACTAATTACAATTAAATGCTGTAAGTTGTGTAATATTGTAATATTAAAGCATTCAATTGCATGCTGATAAGAGTTATTACTAGTGAATTACGTTGATACAGATAAGTGGGCGTACAGGATGAATAATTGTGTTTTGATAAGTAGGCACAAATCCATCATAATATACTCCAAAATTTTAATATTTACCAAAATATTGGGCAAATAGATTTTTTGTGCTGAGTTCGTGGCTCAGTTGCTATTGCACATATAATTTGATCAGTGCAAACAGTTTCACGCATGTTTTTTTAATTGAGCCAACAAAGAAGAAAATTTGAAAGTTTACAGTTTTAAGATAATTAGGGTTTAAGGGTAGACAACCAAGGAGTCTTATTGAAGTTCCTATAGCATTTTTAATAAAAGGAGTCTATGCTGAAAACATGAGTTTTCCAGCAGTTCTGTATACTTGGGATAAATTTGAGGGTTGGTTCCTTTTTGCATAACTATGTGAATAAATCCTAAGTTTATTCATAAATGTTTTCTATGTGAATAAATCCTAAGTTTATTCATAAAATATTCTATTAACACAAAAAAATAGCAACAAGAAGATTTACAAGACCAATATGATTTAATTTGATGGCAATAGTGTAGAAAAAACAAATGACAATCTATAATAATTGAATATTTGAATTATTTCTTTTTCTTTATTTACATGGCCAGCAATGAGTAGGTCCGGACCTTCTTGCTTCTTAATTAGACACTGTGTCCAAATGTAATGTAACCTACCTGCTCAAATTCAGGATCAGTATTTATAAACTGAGCAGTGAGCTCCAGATACAAGTCCCGACTCCTTCCATCCTCGTAATTAATTAGTGGCTGAACATCATCTTCCGAATCCATCATTTCATATGTTCACCAGTAACTTTTATTCAACTGCATTAATTACTTCACTCCTTTATCCATGAAGTAATGTCATTGTGTAATGACACACAGCACATCCATTGTATGGCATTCTTTGTAGATCACAAATAGGTACCATATATTCTTCTATTTCCATTCCATTACTTAGTTATTTTTAGTTTATTTGAGTGATGCTAATATTTTAATGACAATAATAATACTTAAATGCCAACTATTTATAGTCAGTTGCAGTTTCAAAATAGTAACACTTCAAAATGTGTTCATAAATTATATTAAATTCAGACCATAAGAATTTGTTGCTAGAACAATAGTTGTATAATACAATTGTATAATAACGGACGTAAAAATAAATTTAAAAAGAAATCTAATATTTAAGTTTAGTATTCTTCTCACTTATCACACACAATTTTTATGGTAATTCACAGTTTTGATTGGTTTAACATGTCATTTCCTATATCATAAAAAAACTTTTATCCACCAATATCAACACTTGCCTCACAAATTAAAATAAATATCTTCTTTGGTAAATAAAATAAATATACAAGATAATTCTATTGTTTCAATAATCAAATCCACCAAGCTGAACTGACTGACCAATATCAGTTCAGACTTCAATTACCAACACTGACAGTTCCTTTCTGTGTGTCAGCAGCAGTAACTAGCCACAGCTAAAAAATAATCTTTATCCATGTACCTAGCATTTTTAATTCCAGTCGTTCAACCATAGAAGTTAAATAAAATTACTTTGTCTCTGGTCCCTTGAACCTTAATCCACAGAGTGTAGTTTACATAAACCGCTCCCCTACCGTGAACAAAAAATAAGGAAGAAAAATACTGAGCGTGCTTTTTCCTCTAACACGCTCCTTGCCATTAATAAATAATCAATCAGTGCCGATTAATAAAGACAATAAGGGATGGTAATAGCTATAGCACTAGATTCATTTATTTTTGAGTATATAAATGCTATGCTTGAGCTTTCCAAACTTAAGAAACGTAACCATATCCTATACAAAAAATATAATTAATACGGAATACATTAAATAAATATAATCACCATTTGGCTGTCTTCGGTGTCGATGTGTTGTTCTAAGCTTAGCATCATTTTCTATAAATTTATATTTTGTTCTTTATTAGCTTGACGATTCTGAAACAAAAAAACAGAGATGGACACATCATATGATTTAAATTTATCATTGAATAAAACCACAACAATACAGAATATAAATATATCTGCACAACTGTACGTAATCTCATCTGTGCTATGTAATGACAATGACTTTACTGACATGTGGCGTAAGTCATAACAGACCGCAATATTTTTCGTCGTCGCCTGTTTGTATTGTGTGAACTCGGATTATTTTATAAAATTTACAATAATTTCCAACATTTACATATAATTGAGAGTATTTTGTGGAAACTGGTATCAAAGTACGTATCCGTGTTTGTTGGTGCATACAATAGTGACGCGGTTGTAGGTATAATATTATGGTTGTTAGTCGGTCATAACCTAAAAGTTTGTTTAACAATATCTCGATTTAAGTTCAAACCTATGTCATATATAATGAGATTATAGCCGAGTGGTGCCTCCGAAGCAAGAGATCGCAGATTTGAGCTCGTCTGCCATCAAATACTTCTGGCAATTATGTGATGAAAGCAAACTTTGTGCCTAATCTCGAACATTCTATGTTTAACCACGTATATGTATGTTTTATAGAGTATAAGGCTGGCTAGTGTAGTTTGATAATTACTTCTTAGTTTATATCAGTTCAGTTTGTCTATTCTAATACTAGCATTTACCCGCGACTTTGTTATTTTCAGGACACAAGTAAAATGATTATCCCCGTCCGTTGTTTCACATGTGGGAAGGTAATCGGCAACAAATGGGAGGCGTACCTGGGCCTGTTGCAGGCAGAATACACAGAAGGGTAACCTTGTTAATTAATTAATCACACATAGTACAAATGCTCACATTTATATCCCATGGGGGTAGGGGTCACTGTTTGCACCAGGGGCGTGCATTCCATATAAGCAAATAAGCAGTGCTTACTATTTTTGATGACTGATTACACTTGTTTGTGTGTGTCTATACCAAAACATACCATACCTATGCCGCACCACATTGGTATGAACTTCACCTACCTACCTACCTAATTATTGTTTCAAATCAAATTAAATCAAAAAGTTTTATTCAACATAAGGGACACTTGGAACACTTATTGAACGTCATTTATCTTACGCTAACTTAAGTTAATCTACTACCATTTCCAAAAGTAAGCCTGTCAGGAGAAGAAACGGCGAAACAAACTCCCGGTATTTTTTACATATGCTTACAAATCCTATGTACACCCCTTACACACATAGTTTAATAAAGAGTTGCGACATAGGCTATGTTACTCCTCTTGCTTGCTTCAGAGATTAGCCTGAATGCACACAGTTTTTTTTAAGACTATATAGATGACACTTTCTTAATATACATTATATATAATACTCAAGTTTTATTTATCTATATAGATATAGATATAGATGTGTTGATGTCATAATGAATGAACATGTACATGATGTTTAGTGCACATGCTATTAATCACATCTCATCAATCTCACTATGGGAAACTTTAAACATGAAAAATTACACTTCACTTGTAACAGCCCACTCTGAAAGTCCCATACAACTAGTACTTTGAGTTCAAATCTATACAGATAAATAAAATTGAAGTCTCTGTTTGTAATTCCAAAATTACAGCTTTTCACTAAATGCATATATACACGCTACTGACACTAAAAAACCAAGTTTTAAAATTTTTCTCTGTCTATCTGTCTGTCTGTTTGTTCCCGGTAATCTCTGAAACGGCTGGACGGATTTTAACGGGACTTTCACTGGTAGGTAGCTGATGTTTCAAGGAGTAACTTAGGCTACTTTTATTTATCAAAAATATTTGGGTTCCCCGACAATAAGGATGAAACAAAATCTACGCGGGTGAAACTGCAGGGCACAGCTATATACAATAAATTCACAGGCAAAGTATGGGTAAACTATGAAGTTAAATTGAAAAAAATTGCATGCTATTAATGAAGCTCTCATGGCACGGTTGCCATTTTGCATATCATTTGATCAGTGAAGTTAAGCAACTCTAACCTTAGTCAGTAATTGGATGGGTGACCGCCCGAGTTCCCTCTGTGCTCATGTAAAGCCATAAGGCCAGGGAAGTGATGACTAGTGTGCTAACAATGTCATCATGCAATAAAGTAAATAAACAAACCTACAATCTAATCCCCGACCTTGAAAACAGAGAATTCAAACTCATTCGTAAGGACAAAGTGACATTTTCCTTCACAAATGTAGTCAGTTTTCCTCAATAGCTAAGTTAAAGATAAGGACAGGGTTTATGAATGATTCGTGATCATATGTATTGTTTGTTCATCTTTATCACTGTCATGGCTTAATTTTTAATGGTTTGTGAGGCTATAAAGTTATAGATATGGTTCGGAATGTGTTTCTTTCTACAAATAATTAGTTTTTAGTGAGAAAGATGATTGCATGAAGATTTGTGAATAGTGAATAGAATCTATATATATAAAAATGAATTGCTCTTTATTTGTCTCGCTATAACTTGAGAACGGACCGAGCCATGGTGGCCTTGGGGTCAGAGCAGTCGCCCACTACGCAAGCTACGTAAGTTTGAATCTCAGTGGGCCTGTACCAATGTGTATTAACAATATTATTTTTACAAGGACTAACTTTGGCTGCTTTTATTTAAAATACCAAGGGTTCCGCAGGTCAATCATGAAATTACCTCTTCTCGGGTAATTCCCCGAGGCACAGCTAGTTGTGAACAAGAATGCTGTCTCCCAAAGTATCTATAGTTACTAACTAGGAACTTATTCCTAAAGAAAATTATAATTCTAGTCACGTTGCAAAAAAACTCGTAAAGACCTCGGGTAAAGCAATACTAATTTCACAATCGTGCCCATGTATATTTAGGTGAAGATCACACATCCTTAAAAGGTCCGATGGCTCCTCATTAAGGAGCGCAAAGTAACGTAACACACTGAATTTGGCATAAAATTACAATAAGACATTTATTTTACTACTTGACATGGTTCTCCTAAAAAACTTTTGAACATTACGCACATTCGCACGCTAGAGACTATTGTTTAAGTTAATCCTACGCATAAAAAGAAATTATATAAATATGTATCATTGGTCAAACTAGCTGTGCCGCGTGGTTTTTACCGTGTAGACTTAATTTAATTAAGTCGACACGGTTGCCTAGATTTTTATATAATAGCCTTAGTTACTCCTTGTATCATTAGCTGTCTGCCAGCCAGAACAAACAGTCAGATTATTTTAAATTGTTTTTTTTATTTGTGTATAAAGCTGTTAATTTGGAATTACAAATAGACACTTCAATTTTATTTATCTTTATAAATCTAATCATGTATTTGCATAAAGTTTCGCATCTTTCATATATTTTTTTTAACATATTATATTCCTAAAAATTCGCTTGTAAAACTATCCGCAGTTATTATATTTTATCTATTGTTGATAACAATGTATCCTGTAATAAATATTATTATTTATTTACATTTCTGTGTCGACCGAACCGCTTACTGTAATTGTACTATAACACCTTTGGGAAATAAGTACCCTACAGTATATAATTTCATATGTATTCTGTGAATTCTAACTTAACATCTTAAGTTAGAATTACAAATAGACACTTCAATTGTATTTATCTGTATAGATTTTGTGATTTTGTGATTTTGTATAGACTTTGTGAAAAAGCATATTATAGTGTAACTGAGTATATTGATGATAGCCAAACATGGCAATGAGTTGCTCACTCTTCCATTGAAATGTACTTAAACAACCCTATGTATATAGAAGGGATACATGTAAAAAAAAAAAAACCGGGGAGTTTGTTTCGCCGTTTCTTCTCCTGACAGGCTTACTTTTGGAAACGGTAGTAAATTAACTTAAGTTAGCGTAAGAAAAATGACGTTCAATAAGTGTTCCAAGTGTCCCTTATGTTGAATAAAACTTTTTGATTTGATTTTGATTTTGAGATAGATAATAACCTAATATGTGGTCGAATGTAAAATGTATGAGAATGTAACAATATAATGTGTTTCAGTGACGCGTTGGACGCCCTCGGCTTGAAGAGGTATTGTTGCAGGAGAATGCTGCTAGGTCACGTGGACCTGATCGAGAAACTGCTCAACTACGCGCCTTTGGAGAAATAATTATCTGCTTTTTAGTTAGGATCAATAAAATGTATATTAAGGATATATAGGTTAACGAATATTATTATTATAAGTACATGTTGTATAACTGTTTGATATGTGGACCACTTGGTATAGGTTTAGTGCTCATGTCTACGTTTCAATTGTCAGAAGAAACTTGAATTTAGTTAAATCAGATGTTTTTGAATAAAAGTCACAATGGCTTGACCTTGCGTTTTATGCTTATTTGTATGGAGATATAAAACTTCCCACGCTCGCCGCTTGGGGCGCTTTAACTTTCTCATATAAAATGACGAAAATACACAGGCGTTATCATAAACGTAGAAGTGTTGAAAACTTGGGGCACTGAATATAGGTACAATCTTGTTGTGGCATTATTGGGTCCGGTTGCCCGGAAGCACGTCGACCCTTGGGATGTTATGTGCCGCCCTTGCCCTTATGCTCTACGTACCTGACTCCTCAAATACTCCCTGAACAAGCCGGCAGATCTTGTCCATGGGGAAGAGCTTGAAGTCCTATGGTTTCGGATACGCCTTGCCCAGTAGGTCCATTCGCCATTTGGCCAGTGCATCGCATTTGCATATTAGGTGACTCATGGTTTCGGCTTCTGATTGACAGTACCTACATACCATATCGTTAGATAAGTTCTATTGGTACAATACACCAATTAGATTGATAAACTAATGTTAACTATTTTAAACATTACCTATCATTATGTTAATACTGTGTATAGTTTAGTGGATAACCTCCATGTTACTTCGCACAAAACTTGTAAATTATAACGTTCCGTAGAATCCCAATGATTGCGATAATTAAAGATAAGTTATAATTTGCATCTCGTTTTATTTAATGACTGTTTAGTTAAGGATCACACGGTAACCGTGATTTTTATCAACATGTTTACCTTTCAGTATTGTAATGAGAATTACATTGTTATATCCAAGTTGTCAACGAAGTCGAAGGTCGGTGGATAGCTGGGGAAAAAGGTCCGATCTTCTTTTACATGAAAAAAGTAATTAGGGTTCCGTGAAAAAAAAACTTTACTTTGAGCCTCTTTCCTTTTTGTTTTTCTCTTTGAAACCGCGGGCATGGTTAGTTAATCTATACTTACATACAGATAAATAAAATTTATGTGTATGTTTGTAATTCCAAAATAAGAGCTTTTCTCTGAATGCATATGAAGGAATACACGGTACTGATATTGAAAATCCAATTTTTTAATATTTTCTCTGTTAGTCGGTCTGTCTGTTTGTTCCGGCTAATCTCCAAAACGGCTGGACCGATTTTAACGGGATTTTCACTGGCAGATAGCTAATGTTAATAGGAGTAACTTAGGCTACTTTTAAAAAAACCACTAGGGGTCTGCGAGTCACCTATGAAAACTACGCGGATAAAACCGTGGGGCTTAGCTAGTTCTAAAATATAGGTAATAAATTTAACAGGTTTATCATCAAAAACTATCCCCCTTATTACAAAGACTGATAATCCTTGCTTTAACAGGAGCCCCATCTCTTATATGCTTCCACATTTTATTAAAAACTTCGGTTACATATTTATAAAGCCACGTTGGTCTAGTGGTTAGTAAGTTCGCCTGCCGATCACGAGGTCCCGGGTCGGGTCAAAAATAGATATTGGGATTTCTGTCAAGAAATACCCGGAGTTTGGAAGTTTTTGCGGTGTTTATACCCCCGGGCCTTGGAAAGCACGTTAAGCTGTTGGTCCTACGCCTGATCTCTCTCCGGTCGTCTGATTGACGCCCCATCGGACTATAAGAGTGAGGGAATAAAGAATGCACTTGTGCACTACAATATCTCTTGCACGCATGGCGAATCCTCGATGAGATTAGCCGCCGTAACCGAAATTCGGTAGGAGATCATTATACTTATATAGGTAAATGGGTAATGTCTAGGCCGGCCCGCATTACCAGGTGATAGTGAACCCAAATGATGCAAACATTATATCTATCGACCGCGTTTCGACAATTATATTACACCAGCCGCGTTATTCACTAAGGTTCCTCAGCGTCGCACTCGTCGTCAAGTGTCGGTTTTACATACACGAAATTGAACCTTATCCTCTATGTTTTATGTATCAATTTCCTATGATTGAAACCAACGCTCGTCGTCGAGCTCGGCGCTAAGATACCTTAGTGAATAACACGGCACGATGAGGATTCATAAAGTCAAAATGCCTTGACTTCTAAAGCCAGTTACTAAACAGATACAAGGCTTACTTACTTAATACTTTATACTACTCCACTCCTACTAAATGTCATTCGATTTATCTATAATATTTCCTAGCAGTTTATTCATAACTTTGTTGTTATTAGGAAATTTTATGCCTAATACTTAGCAACTTGATTGACAAGACAATGAACAAGTAGGCGACGTCTTTTTGAGGCAGTCAGTTCGAGTAATAGATAGGTAAGTACTTAGACTTACCAAAATTGACGAATTTTCTTTTTAGTAATGATAAAACTGAACTCCGATGGGTTTCTCTAGGTTGGGGCAGAGAACAGCACCAAGTTTTTTTTTCTTGTCATTGCCATGGAGGCAAATCAGTGATGGATACGCTAACCACTGCGGGGGCAGCGGAAGGGCGCATCGTTCCTATTACAAGGGGTACTGTAATGAATTCATCACGAGTTTTACAAAATTTGCCATCTACGGTCGTTCGCGAGCACCGTCAAGAAAATGTACGGGAATCAAGGCAGCGCCTCTAGCGGTATTTATAGTGTACTAAATGTATTACGAGTTGACATCGTACCATTCACCCTTCACTGTAGTTACGAACCAGGATGGGCTTGCGAAGCCTGCGTTGCCTCGCGTGACAACTGGCTGCTGGGCTTCTCCTTTGACCTGGGTTGACCAAAATGTAAACTTTTCTTTTCAATAATCAATTATGGATACACCAACCGCCGCGGGAGCAGCGGAAGGCTTATGTTAGCCTCGCCCCGCCAAAACTCCAAGTACTCGTCCTAGTAGCTAAGTAGGGGTGTACATGTTAAGTCTTCACATGCTTCACCGTGACTCCTTCTTACTACTTAATACTTTAATTATTATGATCCTAACGTGTAATACAATATTAAAGAAGTGCAATTAGTAAAGCAACTCGTAAGAGGGTATAGTAGGTAGTTAGCGCATGAAATGTGCCACCGTCATCACCTGCACTCACGATAAACAAATCGTTCTTTCATGTTCTTTGTACCTCATAAATAACAAGGTACCTGTTAAGCAGTAATTACCTGACAATGAGACTAAAATGGCCGCAATAACTTGTTTATCACCCAGTCGACTAAAGTATAATTTTCTTACTTAGTTATTAGGTATATTGATCTCTTGAAACATCGAGTGATTATGCCATTTTCATACAGCTGTTTGACATGTTTTTTAGCAACTACAATTTGGTAACTAGAAAGTGGTTTATTATCTGAATATTTTTCCACCTACACAAGAAAGTAAATCTACACTAATATTACAGAGGAAAGAATTGATTGTTTTTTTGTTTGTTTGTTTGCATTGAATAAGCTCCGATTCTACTAGACGGATCTAGAAATTTCTCACCAATGGATAGCTACGTCATCAGCGAGTAACATAGGCTATATTTTATCCCCGTACTCCCACGGGAACGAGAACTAAGCGGGTGAAACGCGGGTTTGTACATAAGCTCATACATTTATAGTAATTCACGCAGTATTTCCAATAGGTAGGCAGGGGTGTAGTTCATGTAAGTCCCATATAAAAAGGGGCGAGTCTATTGCCATTAACCGGGCACTAATCCACCGGACTGCTACTGGGAAATAATAGACTGAAAACTCAATGACACTGCACCATCCGGGATCGAACCCAGGACCTGAACCTAGTGTTCCTTTGTAGCGTTTGCAACCACTTGACCAACGAGGCAGCTAAATAATAGCAGTCAAATTTAAACGTAAGCAGAGACACAGAACTCTCTCCTTTCTGCTCGTTTGAAAGTCAGGCATCCGAAATGCTCATCTGTATATTAGGTAGGTTTGTATTTGCCTCCCGTCATACATATATAGACGGAGATAGACTCATAAAATTACTATGGTGGATTCAAAGTACCTACGCGCTTATAACTAGTGGCAGCCATCACAGGTTTTAGCAGAGCGTATTAAAAACTTATTTCCTATGACGTTTCATTTTGTGCTACATAAATTAAGCGTCAAAGCTAAGAAGTTATTAAGACGTCACTGCTATAATGATGATAGTAGGCCCCCTGTACCAAAGATAATGTAGGTAATTACTGAGCGCACGCGATGAAAACCTCAATAGATATTGAGTGTGGTCACGCCCCAGTTGGAGTCAAACGGCTGAAGTGATTGAAGGTTGCAGGATAATGGCACATTACCCGGAGTCGTGACCGGAACGACATGGGATCTAATGAATGTATACCACTCGCGACTTTGTCAACGACTACATTGTATTTTTATTAAGTATCGACTTAGTAGCATAAACATGTCTTATGTAGATAGCAACAGGTGTCATATAAGACTATTTCATCTGGTTATGCAAATGTACTATGAGAAACCAGGAAGCTATCAGTCAGTATCAGTACAATTTAAGATGTCGATAAGTTCTTACTATTTCGGATGCGTTATCTTGCTAGATATGGTGACAAATATGTGCCACCAAGATACAAGAGGTTGATAAACATCTCGAGAGGTACTTGAATGGGTACCGATATACCAATTTTAGAATTAGGTGCCCACTTGAAAAGCTTTTAACGTGACAACATTGTACCCGTTAGATTGGTGGCCAGCGTTTTGCAACATATAATTACAAACACGAGACGTGCTAAGTTCCTTTAAACTGCAAGTATATTTGTATTTGGGAATTAATGTATGAAAGTTTATTTATCAAAATTAATGGGCTTAGAAAGTCCGGGAATCACATTGTTGTGCCGTAACAGGGTTTATGTTAGTTTTACTTAGGATACCATTATAATTCAGTTTATTTTGTATCTTTCATGTAACTAACTCAAATGCAATAAATACTAATATGAATATGAATATCTGTCCAAAAATTTGAGCCAAATTTATTGAGCCTTTTGCCTGATTAACAATCATTCAAACTTTCACATTTGTCTAAGGCAAGCCAAGTCAAGCATGTAGTATCTTAAGCACACTGGTATACGTATACTTCGTAGCATATCGTAGCTTTAGTCTTGGTGGTGCTGAATTCAGATCGTGTTTTAAATTAATCTCCAGATGGTTAAATCTCATCCTGCAATCTTATTGAGTTTCCGCAGCG
This sequence comes from Watsonalla cultraria, assembly GCA_964035505.1. Lineage (NCBI taxonomy): Eukaryota > Metazoa > Arthropoda > Insecta > Lepidoptera > Drepanidae > Watsonalla > Watsonalla cultraria. The sequence goes on along the minus strand of OZ037734.1, from coordinate 3,855,720 downwards.
GGCGGATCAAAACGTTTTGTATCTAATATTAGTCGCCGCGCCGCTGGACTGGGGAACTGTACATATGAAGTTCACTAGCAATACCTATGATGCCTACAGCTAGTCTTTAAGTATGGAAATATGTATTTCTTTAGAATTATACAATACTGACTGCCTCGTTGATCTTAAACGTGGTCACGCTTCAGCGGAACAAGGTCCAAGGAGTCAACTATGATCGTTTAAGCAGCGCGTATTAAGAACTTCTTAGCTTTGATGTTTAATTTTACAGTACAAAAATAAAACGTCAAAGCTCAAATTCTTAAATCGCTCTGCTTAAACCGATGATGGTAGGCCCCCTGGGCTCGATCACTGGATCAGGCTATGTTATTGTGTTTTGTTATGTTATTGTATCAGGCTATGTTATTGTATTAGGATTTGTATCCGGTAAATGGTAATAGCTGGCGAAACGTGGGTGTACTATAAATACACCGCTGCCTACCCCTTCAGTGAGTACAGGTTTGAACAAAACTATGTATGTTTCTACAAAAACAATCACGAAGACTCTATGTCGAATTGTGGTTGAGTCACAAAGGCATTTATACTGACATTTATACTATGATGTTTGACGACGTGGTAACCATGCGGTAACTTGCATACCATAGGAGTCGTTCGAATCGCCATTTACAAACGGAAGCAAAGTCGTGCTTGATATGTGGTCTTCTAACATTATCTTCATGCACATGGTGATTATTCGCGATCATTTTGTGATGTGAATATCGTGAACACAGATCGCATAGCACATTTTCCACCGCGTTCACCTATTTGTCATAATGTATGATGAGTGTAGTCACAGGCAAAGACTAGGGCGGTCCAAGGTCCCCGTCCCCCAGCCTGTCTGGGCTAAATAAGGTTATTGCTATCATTAATATGCATTATTTTGTGAACATTATGTCATTGCTTATGATTTTTTTGTGTAGGTAACTAACCTTTCATACAGTTTTATTTTTAGTTCCAGTCGGTAACATTTCAAACTGACAAGGTAGTGTTTGTAATTAATTATACTTCTTACATCTAAAACATTTATTGAATAAAAATTTAATTATATATACAAGGAACAGTACTTAAAACTAATTATGAGTACTTAAAATTAATCTCTTTTTAAGGTTTTTAGTTTCTAATTAGGTGTTTAAATATCGTTACTTCAATAAATTTTACTTCTAGATGAATAAAAAAAAATCTTATTAAATGTAGAAAACTTGGCCCAAGTAGGTGTCTCTTGGGATCGTGCCAAGAAGGCCACGTCGAATAGCAATGCTGATTCTCTGAGAGAGAAGAGCCCAGCTCTCTTGTCACGAGAGGCTTCTACCAAGCGACGTACAACCTCTTTGAGAAGTTGATGAGTATCCGGACCCCAAGGCCTCAGAGTTTCAACCGCAAACGCAGAAAATATGTATCCTTGACCAATGCAAGCATATTTCCGGCGCTTGAGACACTCCTGCTGAGCAGCAGCGGCATAGATTATATAATTTTATACATTTATACATTATATAATGAAAGTTTATTATAATTATGTATATAGTTGTTAATTTGATTGAATAAATTGGTACCATATATCTAGGTACTAAAAAAAAAACTTAATATTGCAAAAGTAATTTGTATGGTAATGAATCATGATTAAAAGCCTAGCCTTACTTACTTAGGCTCACTACCATGGTACTGATCCAAACAAGTTTGGATCGACGCGTGCAACACAGTATATTCGCTGAGCGATCATACTCATGTCGGCTCCTATGTTCATCTGTTCCCTCATAACTTTTAATATACTTATCATAATATATCAAGTATTTAGTTTTTACTATTAAATTAATCTATACTAATAATATAATCAGGAAAAATATGATGTAAATATTTTTGTAACGAATTTGCTCAAAAAGTACCTACTGTAGATTATCACTGATTAATATAGGCTATGTTTTTATCACCGTACTCCCACGGGAACGGGAACTAAGCGGGTGAAACCGCGTGACGTCCGCTAGTAATTATAAAAATACTTAGCTTGCACAAACTAACTTTGCAATATTATAGATAAATACCTGCCTAAAAGTCATTGATCTCAAAAAGGCGATTGTATCCGGCGCGTAATCTTTTTTTCTTAAATAATGAAAAACCGAGATGATAACAATAAAGAGTCCGCAAAAGAATAAATTATAGTCTTCATTTGTACATATCATTAACATACCATCCGCAAAATTTTTTCTTTATCTATGTACTAAACTATTACTAGCTAATATTTTCGTTCATTCAATGTATTCAATTCAATGGAGGATAATTTTTTTCTGTTATTAGTGATCTCATTGATGATTTATTTTGATTTCCAAACACTGAATACAAAGACTCGCTAGGTCGTTGGGCTAGTCGTCACAAGCGCTACTAAAGAACACGAGGTCCTGAGTATCGTTCCCCGAATCGTACAAAGTGTTATTGCGGTTTTTAATCGGTAATTTCCCAGTAGCAGCCCGGAATCTGGTTAAGTGCCCCGTTAGTGGCAATAGCCTTGCCCTCTAATGCTTCTATGTCCTTAATGTACCTGCCTACCCCTCGGAGCATACAGACATGAGCATATGTATTATGATAATAAAGTATTCAGCTGTGGCAGTGTGAGTGCTTAAGTACCTAAAATCTACTTTCATCGCAAACTTGCTCACGAGATGATTTTAAAAAGCACAATTTATTTGCCCTGGAACCTTCGTAATTATTTTACTAGGCGGTAAAGAAGCATATTAAGTGCCCACCTGACCTGAAGTGGTCACCGCAATTCGTGGCCAGGGCCCATGACTTTGCCAAACCTATCACTAGCTAGGTACTTATAGTTTAGTGTGTGCTTTTATAACTCTTATCCTGTGCCTGAAGTATAAGTTTTGACAAATTACGTTTTTGATGAAATTCTATTAGCGCAAGCGCTAGAGAATGTTACATTGTCTAGGACTACTGGAGTAGAGTTTTGAAAAAAAAATTGTATAGAGACTTATTTACCTACTGCCTAATTATTACACCAAGTAATTAGGTATTAAGGATATTGTGAAGTGTGTATATTTACCTAAATTCTAACGAATACCGAGCGTTTATCGTAAGTGGTTCGCTACGATATTACATTTAGGTAACTTATCAATGTTTACCTGTTTATTAGGAAGGACACTGGATCTCAAACTGAATGACAATATTATTATTTTTTACTTACATTTATGTAAGTTAATTAATTTTTATACGAGGACAGAGGTGGCGATTCTTATTTATTGTGTGATGAATGAGACATGTTTTTTTCTTTTGTTTTGAGGTACCTGTGGTCGAGTGGGGTGGTCGTCGCAAATTTTAAATAAAATTTAATTTATTTAAAAATACTTGTACTTAAACTAAATAATATGAGCTCTGTGACCATTATTTTAAAGGTCTTCAGAGATGACAATGTATTTTTTCTTATACGTACTTACCTAAAATAATTTACTCAATGTCTTACAGGTTCTATGCGCAAGTGTCGGAGAAAGGCATTCGACTCGAGACGCCACTTTGTTGTTGTTTGTGTAATTTGTGTGTTGGGTATCATAACGAGACTCGTTCATGCAGTCATAAGTACACCTAAAAAAGAGCTTTGATTAAATTGATTGATGATAATTGATGTAATTCCCAAAACTTTTGCAACCCGAGCACTCTAATTCGTGAATAAAATGGTTTTAGCATTCATTACCACCGACTTTTCAATTTACTAAAATATAAGACATGTTTTTGGTTAACAAATTGCAATATATATTTGAACAAATGTAACTTTGCGGAGAAATGTACCTACATAACAGCTTCCATCTTTCAGACTCGGCTCGCGACTATGCAACTTGGACGTCACCTCAAGGTAATAAAAAATGACGTTAGTCACGCAATTAAAGACCCATTTAAAATCGCTTATATAAATAGGTACAGATATGCCCTAAATTTTAAACAAAATACTGAGCTCAGGTTCAGTGGATGATTGACCTTCTTATCCGACATAACCGCCTTATCCGAGTTGTCATGCTCACTAAAATGCCTTTGCTTGCGGCGGCGTCAGGATGACGGTCAGGAGGGCGATGGCTGGCATTCTCGTCATACTTGTGAACAGGTGCTGCTTGTGGGGGCTGCTCATCTCAAGCTACGCATTTAGATATAAGTAGAACTACTAGACATTTCTTTGCTATTTTTTATCGACATTTGTGCATTGCAACTGTGTCCATGGGCTTACATTGCTCAAGAGATTTATTTTGTGTTTTTTAAATTGTATAATATTTTTCGAAAAGAGTAATTACTGAGTTTCTGGCCAGGTTCTTCTCAGTAAAAGCAACCTTCCGAACCTGTCGGTAGCATGTATAATCCTGTAAATTTTGTCATTCTGACGAGTTGATAGTGCTTTGTAAAAAGTCTAATCGAATAAAGATATTTTTGACTTTGACACTATTGCGTTTAGTTATATTGATTTTCCTTATCCTCTTCTTCTTTCTAGAATTAAAGAAGCTCCATATCACACAATTAGCCAATCGAATATACTTGAACAAACTCAGTACAATAGCCTTTGAGTAGGTACTTGGGATCAATAAAATGACTAAATACCAAAGAGATGAAGGTTTTTATTTTGCAGCGAGGATTTGTATATATATAGGAATACCGCAGAGAATCTCTACAGCGTGATTCGCAATATAATTAGCCCCATCTATCGAAATTGTTATACACTACTACAAAAACCTACATACTTGGCTTGTACAATACCCTTCGACGAATTTCAATATGTTTTCATCTGTTTCTATCTATTTCATTTACCATACTGTGGAGGAAATTTAGGTGCCAACGCAGTTCACTCCACGGTCGGAGCTACCAAGCATGGGATGCAGCCGTGACCCTCAGTGACGCGCAAAGATGCGTTGCGATTTCATTCTTTATTTAGGTCTGTGTCTAGTGCCCGCCGTCTACACAGAATTTGAGTTATCTTTATATTTGGGACAATCTTCATATATAAAAACTAGCTGTGCCCCGCAGTTTCACCCGCGTAGATTTAATAAATAAAAGTAACCTAAGTTACTCCTTGAAACATCAGCTACCTGCCAGTGAAAGTCCCGTTAAAATCGGTTCAGCCGTTACAGAGATTACCCGGAACAGACAGACAGACAGAGAAAAATTTTAAAACTTGGTTTTTTAGTGTCAGTAGCGTGTATACTTCATATGCATTTAGTGAAAAGCTGTTATTTTGGAATTACAAACAGACACTTCAATTTTATTTATCTGTATAGATGTATAGATGACTTGCAAGACCTTTGAAGTATAAGTAGCAAACAAGCGTGCAACCGCTTGACGTAAAGTAAAAATAAACCAGTCTATGTGTATTTTAATAATGAATACCTACTTATTGTTATGGTAAAAAATGCATGAAGACTGATTTACATTTTAACACAAAACCAGTTTACTAAAAGGATAATTTACCCAAAGTACATACTTAAAGTTTTTAAAATCAAATTTTACTGAAAATACCACACTAGCTGCAACACTCGGTTTCGAAAACTTCTAACTACTTCATACTACAGTGTGGTTTTTATAATTTTCGCCAGCCTAAAATATGTCATCGGATTTGAGTGATGATAACTAAATACAATTTAGAGGAGCTCGTGGCAAAGTTGATATCGTGCATTTCATTCGATCAGCGAAGTTAAGCAACCCTAACCCAAGCCAGTAGTTGGATGGGTCCGACAGCCCGAGTTCCCTCCGTGCCTTGGAGAGCACGTTAAGCCGACGGTCAATCGTTACAGTTCAGTCGGAGGCCTAAGAGTCTGGCAACTGGTGTCACCCAGATTACCGATTATCCTCGTAAAAAGGGTTGCGAAGGTCAGATGGCATTCGCTTCGTATAAAAATCAGGTGTTCAGCCACATCGGGTTGAATCAAGTGCTGACCCCAACAATGTATGGGATAAGGTCAGGAAGATGAAGATGAACTGAATACAGTGTTGGTATTACATAACATTAAAAAAACCAATGAAAAATGCTTAATCAGTTTTAAGAGATGTTTATTTAAATAATAAATGCAAATGTGAAAGCCTTGTAAGCGCAAGGTTATATAAGTTCAGAATAAATCTATACACACATACTGCAGCATTCCATACAAAGTTGTACCAAGAGTTCATTCCTCTCGGCGCTGTGGAATTACTTCTCTCAAAATACTAGGGTCTAGACTTTTAAGCTGAACATTTTTGTCACAGAGCGTCGGTTAGTCAGTACCTACATAAAGTATATATCAATTTAGAAAATATGATGATGGACCAAACATTGTTTTTTTTTCATTTTTCGAATATTGTATAAATTTTTGAAGCAACTTCGTTTTTCGAATTTCATTACGCAACAAAAAATACCATTTTCGTATATACATACATAATTGTGCTCACGCTTGTATTACCCGAAGGGGTGGTTGGTTTTGTAATAACAACACCACTTTTCACCGAAGATGATTTAGTGCCAGGCACTAGTGACAAATGCAACACGTCATATACATCATCCTCATGAGAGTTACACTATTATGGCAATGAGAGGTCACGATAGGGCCCCTGATCTATCATAATCACACGAAAAATCATAAAAATAAGAGTACATGATACGACCTTTGAAGCCGAGATAGACACCTAGATAGAGTATATGCTGTAGATATCTATTTAATTAGTAGTATGTAAAGTCATTAACTTTTATTTATAAGTGTGAAAGTTGTGAGACAACCTTTGGCTCAAGCCTGCTCCACTTATCCAGAAAATAACTCAAACTGGTCCCATTGCATAACTTCATTCCGTTACATTACAACGGTGTACCAACAGGACACCTTTGAATACCTTCGCGGTCTCTTGTTTTCCCTTTTACACTTTTAGAACCTTCTCAATGAATCTCTGTAGTCTTTCTTTAAGGTCAGATTTGATTTGGATCGCTGTTTTTTAGATTTATTTGTACTGGATCTTTTGATGCAACCAACAGGCATATCACATATATATATATATACTGCCCCGTAGTTTCACCCACGTACAGTTAATTTCATGGGTGTCCCGCGGAACCCTTATGTTTTTTTAAAATAAAAGTAGCCCAAGTTACTCCTTATAACATTAGCTACCGGCCCGTAGAAGTCCCGTAAAAATCGGTTCACCCGTTTCGGAGATTACCCGGAACAAACAGACGGAAAGACAGACAGAGAAAAAAATTTAAGCTTGGTTTTTCAGTGTTAGTACCGTATTCTTTCATATGCAAAGCTATTATTTTGGAATTACAAACAGACACTTCAATTTTATTTATCTGTATAGAAAATTTCGGAAGTCACATCATTCGATTGAAGTAGTACCTAAGTAGGAACGTTTTTGTATTTCATGAAGAATTATCCCCAACGTAAACTGAGAGATAATTACGATAAGAGATCACAGCATGGAACTGCAAATGTAAATAAATGCGCACTTACAATATTTACTTTAATATAGCAGCTATTATCCAAGCCATGTATATAATTTACTATTGTCACAAGCATTTACCTCTAACGACAACAGAATTACAATGCCATCAAAAAAAATACACAGATTGTGTGTAATGCGACTGACGCACAAATTATTTTACGGCCTTTAACCTTCGTCCAAACCCTACGAGACTACGTAATCATCGTCCTCCTACCCTTATCCCATCTTATTTACGACTAGCGGACTTCACGTGCTTTCACCCGCGTAGTTCCCGTTCCCGTCAGAGTACGGGGAAAAGTATATATAATTGGCCTCTTGCATCTATGACAGATGATTTAAGCAGCGTCATTTTGGAGATTCTGACGGCACTTCCGCCAATGGCTCAGAAGGCCGATACGGGAGCGACAGATCCGACCACAGCACGCGCACACGTTGGAGTGCTGAGGGGCATGGATTGGAAATGGGTTCACAGCACGCTCACGCCTTTACGCACGTTTGCTTGCCAGTACTCCAAACCAGGTATTATCGTGTGCAGTGGTGCCGTCGTGTAGGGTAGTCCTCCATTTGGTGCGGTCATCAGCGAGATGCTGCCAGTCAGACCAGCCGATGCTAAAGGATATCATATCTCGCTTTGCGCAGTCCTTGAAGCGCAGCATGGGGCGACCTTGAGGACGTTTGGCGTTTGCAACTTCCCCTAAAAGAACTTTCCGAGGTAAACGAACAGGCTGCATCCTGTGCACATGTCCCAGCCAACGCAGTCTCCTCTGTTTTAAAACAGCGGTAATACTAGGTAGCTGTGCAAGCTTAAGAACCTCTTCGTTGGTAATTTTGTCTTGCCAAGTGAAACCCAAAATGCTACGTAGACATCGCATATGAAACGTGTTGATTCTTCTTTCCTGTTTAGCGTACGACGTCCAGGTTTCAGCTCCGTACAAGAGAATACTCAAGATGCAGGTCTGGTAGACGATCATCTTGGTTTTAATAGTAAGATGTTTGTTACCCCACACTCTTGTACTTAACTTCCCGAACATCGTTGCTGACTTGCCGATGCGGCTACTGATCTCTGCATCCAGCGAGCTGATGATGTAGCTATCCATTGTTGAAAGAATTTTCAAGATCCGTCAAGTAGCTTCGGAGTCTATTCAATGCAAACAAACAAACAAAAAAATTATCAAATCTTCCTTTTTTTATAACATTAGCGTAGATCTACGGAATGAGTTCACTTCACTTCTAATAATATCATGTTTCACACAATTAATCCAATGCTTCTTAGATCTCTCCTTCCTCTTGTTCTTTAGTACTATAATTACAACCAAAATATTGACCCGAATCGGTACCGATCTCTCGGAATAGTTTCATGCACGCTGAATCTATACCTATGCGAGAGAACTCCTCCCTATTATGAGAAGTCTCTACTAGGTCTGGAATTCTAGAACTTTCTACAACAAAGAACAACAGAATGAGGAATTTACTTTCAAATCAACATACTACAATCCCCCATTTCCACCTAATAGCTAAATGGTATTATTAGTAGTGAAATGTAGTAGTAGAAGAGAAATCTGGGGCCTTTTTGATATGTTTATTTTTCTTTAAGCAACTTTATTTTGTTGCCTGATGATTGTTGCAGTTATTCGGGTTTTATCTCGCGACTTAACTTGTTCTGTGACTTATCAGTCCTCAGGCAGCACACCATTTCACGTCATTTACTGCAGTTAAGAAAATGACATAGTTGGTGTAGCAAACGTTAACATAGCATCAGATGCAGTGACCGCGTGAAACAACAGAATTGCCATTGCAAAAAAAACATATTACACAAAAATAAACGCTTATTTTAAAATAAGTAGAATTTAAGTTCTGGTTGTGCTCGTTTGCTATAATTACAAGGCGGTTAGTAGGACGTTGTTGATGAATTGCAAGAAATTGAAATTGGCCGAAATATCTATAATTGGTAATTTATGTAGGAGAGCTGTGAACGTCTGTGATAGAAGACAGTGGTGACATCATCCGCCCAGTGTTATAAGAATAGGTGATGAACTTTACACTATCAGAATATTACGAGAAACGAATAAATATAATTTACAAAAATGTAGTAAAATCACAGCTTTTCGCACGATTTTATTGCACACACAATTGTTTTCTATTAATGTATAGTATACGACAAAATTAAGGCATCTTTCTCTAGACACCCTTGTTGGAGCACATATATGTCGAGGGGCTTTTGGGACCGGGACCACAGTATCATTAAAAATAATGATTAATTCCTTACCCCGCTCACGATCTCATTTTCCCCTCAAAAATAATTTAATCCAAGGTGGTCCTGGGGACCATCATCGATTTAAGGAAAGCGTATTATGACTTCTGAGTTTTGACGTTTCATTTCGGTACCGTAAAATTAAACGTCAAAGCTAAGAAGTTCTTAATACGCGCTGCTTAAACGATCATAGTTGGCCCCCTGGTCCTAGAAGCCCCTCGACGTCCCATGATGATACTAACTTGGGAAACCCACGTCGTATTACCTAGTATAAGTTGGTACTTATGTATTGATTAGATAAATGAAGTCATTTTCACGACACTATCCGTAAATGACACACGATGTGGCTCACACGTGACCTATTGAACTACGGTGAAGAACCTGGGGCCTTACCAAAAGCTCTTATTGCCATCATTGTTCCACTGTGTGACAGTGACAGATTTATATACGTCGTATACATCTGTCTCTTAATAAGAGTTAAACTATCATGGAAATAAGGGATCAAAGTATGTCTCTCTTGGATGGATAACGTATCTAGACTAATTAATATTAGTCTAGTCTTTTCTACAGATGTTCTACTTCTTATTTTAATTTATATATTACCCGCTTCAATAAGGGCTAACATAATGATCAAAAATAAGTAAAAAAGATACTTATATTTTTTTCTTACTTACGGTGGGGAAACCTTCTAAAGGTAAGTAACATACACACAGCTAGGGCCCACCGTAAGTACACACACAGCCCTTTGACTTAGTAGTTCAGTTATTAAGTAAATACTAGCAGCAGTAGAAGTTAGCACACAAAGGAAATTCCACATGAAAGTGAAAATATTTGGAAATGTAAGCGTGCAAAGAATTTATCAACAATCCCGTCAGATTTTTTTTATTAGCGTCGCTGTTTTCATAACATCTGATGTTCGATGCTGTACGGGTTTTATTAAATATTAATTAAGAACTAGCTGTGCCCCGCTTAGACAACGTTGCCTAAGTTACTCTTTGTAACATCAGCTATTTGCCAGTGAAAGTCGCGATAAAATAGGTAAAACAGCCTTCCTCCCTTATAGCCAGGGTCTAAGAATTTGGCTATGGTATCCCCTGCCTGTCGTAAGAGGCGACTAAAAGGGGGCCGGAGGGCCTGCTGGCGGTTGGCGGGGTGGGAGCCTTGACCACCGAGTCGCGGGCCCGGGAAGGTGCCAGGGCAATCGGGGTCCTATAGAAGGTTTCCCCCTCTTCAATAAAAAAAAATTGGTAAAACAGCCTTTTCAGAGTTTAGCCGAAAATCTTAAATTATTAGATTTTTTCACTGAACATTCAATTTTTTTCGAGTTCAGCGCCCTTGCCATTTATTAATACTGACTTGTAGAACTAGGGTTGTTACAGCTGATTAAATACATACACTTCAATAGCAATAGGTAACTTTATTCACTGGTCCACACGTTCAACATACACATACAAACACACCATACCATATACACAACAAAACTAAAACATCCTACAAATATTATAAACGCAAAATTTTGTTTGTATGGATGTCTAAACGTTTCATACTATTTCACGAATGGAAATCTTACAATAATAAAGCTTACTCATCAAAAAGCACATAGGCAATAATTTATAAAGATATTGTGTGTTGTCAAAAAGATAAGTCAAATTCTGCGCAGACGGAGTAGCAGGCAGGGATACAATAAGACCACAAAGAACGGGCACCCACGGAATCGGGTACTTTGCCTTATAAAACATGTTCTTAAAAAACTTGTTCGGGATTCAAAATTTGCAGTAGTTTTGTTTTAAGACTAGCTTGCCTCGCGTAGGATCAACAATAAAAAATATGTTACTTAGTGATATTTTTCCCGTTTTTGTAACATTATTCCACTGATGCTTCAATCGTATTGGTTGCAGCGTGAACTCTTGCCTACTATACAAAAATATTGTCTCTACTCAAACAAGTAACTTTTTACAAACAAGTTTGTTTAACCACAAACAAACTCTTCAGCTTCATAATATTATTAGGGACAGTATTTAAACCATACAATGAAACCGGATACAGAATAATAAATGCACAATAAATGAGAATGTAACGAATTACTTATAAAAACATTATCAGGTTTTTAATCATAAGCTTCTGCGACTTCTACAGCATGAAGTAAAATTCCAAAAAAAGCAATGGGCTTCTTATTTATTTACGAGAAAGTCATCTAGATATACAAAGCCCTTTCAAGGTGAATCAAATTTATTTTTATTCGTGGAATTTGTGTGAATATAAGACTTGGAGAGTGGAGAATGTATAATAAAGTTTTTATTCCATAAACTAGCTGTGGCCCGCAGTTTCACCCGCGTAGATTTAGTTTCATCCTTACTGTCGCGGAACCCTAATATTTTTAATAAATAAAAGCCTAAGTTACTCCTTGAAACATCAGCTACCAGCTGGTGAAAGTCCCGTTAAAATCGGTCCAGCCGTTTCTGAGATTACCCAGAACAAACAGTCAGACAGACAGAGAAAAAAATTAAAACTTGGTTTTCCAGTGTCAGTAGCGTGTATACTTTCATATGCATTTAGTGAAAAACTGTCATTTTGGAGTTACAAACAGACACTTCAATTTTATTTATCTGTATAGATGTATAGATATGTATAGATATTATATCCATTACTACTTTTATTATTTACTTACAAGTAGCTCCTGGCAATGACATGGTATGCAAATATGATATCTAAATCATTTTCATTTTCATATTATTTTGAATTAAAGAAGGCAATATAATTCATAACTTACCAATGTCATTAAATAATTAAGTTCTTACTCATCATATCTATCTAAACGTTAAATAAATACCTTACCCGAAGTGATGACGAAACACAACTATCTAGCTAGTAGTTAATCTATTAACTGCGGTGCGTTATTCATGCCTTTATCACTGAGAGGTAAAACCTAACAATTTTCACATTATTATCGCAACTATAATAGAAATAGAAATCACCATGTTGAGATTACACCTATTATACTACAGAAATCTATACATTTATATATGAGCAGTACAGAAGATAAATTTGAAGTGTCTGTTTGTAATTCCGAATTACAGCATTTTGCTAAATGCATAATGAGAGTCTGCACGGTACTAAGATAAAGAAAAAAAAAATTTTTTGAAGTTGAAGCTACCACCCGTACCAACCGAATATTTTGTAAAAATTTGCAGCGCCCTTAATATGTACATGTACCTCAAAATTGTATTTTCGAAAATCATTAGGGTTCCGCGGGCCACCCATGAAATTTAGCCTACGCGGGTAAAACCGCGGGCACAGCTAGTAAATAAATAAATATCTGCAGGAAGATAAACTTACGCCTACCCTCAAATATAACGAGTCGAGGCAAAACGAATTCAGTTAAAATCGCACTTAGGCGATAATAATTACAACTAATAAACAGATGACAGGCACTCAGCATCGCACCTCACATCTAATTGGAACTAGATTACAAAGGAGAGTCAATATCCTTTTTGTATCTACAAATATACTGAACAAATGATGTGGCATGTGAAGCGGCGGAGAAGGCTAAAGCTAGCAAATACAGGGGTCTGGGCACCGAATATGATTTTTTCCCATTCGGTGTCGAGACCCTTGGTCCGTGGGGTCCTAGCGCTGTAAGGCTATTTAATGAAATAACGAAAAGGTTAGTCGACATCACCGGAGACCGAAGAGCTGGCAGCTACCTCGGACAAAGAATTAGTTTAGCTATTCAAAAGGGGAATGCTGCCAGTATCTTCGGAACCTTGCCCTACAGGGACTCCTTTTAATAATATATTTTAGGTATCAGATTATATATTTCTTTTTAAGGATTTTAGTTTATAATCAGGTGTTTAAATATAGTTACTTAAATAAATATTTAGTAATTTGGAAAAATTATGATATATACATATATGCATAATTAGCTGTGGCCTGCGATTTCACTCGCGTAGACTTGATTTCATGAGTGGCTATTTTACGCGGAACCCTTTTTTTAACCTTAGTTACTTGTTGTTATATCAGCTATCTGACAGTGAAAGTCCCGTTAGAATCGCAGCCAGCCGTTTCAAATATAAGCCGGACAAAAAGACTGACAGACGGATAGACACACAGACGGACAGACAGACGGACAGACAGAAAGATAGACGGACAAACTAACAGACACACTGACAGACGACGGACAGACAGACAGAGAAAATTTAAGTTAGTTATTTTACGTGAGTACCGCGTAATACTTTCATATGCATTTAGTGAAAAGACACTTCAACTTAATTTAACTGTATAGATTTAAATAGTTTTAGATAGTTTAATTATCTGCGTATATGTAGAGTCTAAGTACAGGGTGATTATTGATTGCAGTCATTACCATTAGCAATGGTGACCCAAATAGGCAGGTCGTTTCACACCGCTGTTAATGGCAGGTTGTAAGATATTACTTGTCAGTTAGGTGTGCCTATTAGTTATATCTTATCTACATACGTATAAACTCGTTAAGTTTGTAAGGTGCTTAGGATATAACACTCAACCGCGACCTTTCTTTTAGTTTAAAAAGGTGCGCACTATGCATGGCTCGGACGGAATATTGCATTTTTCTATGCCAGCAAGATTAAGCTCAGCTGATGATAAAGGTATTATCTATACATCTATACAGATAAATAAAATTGAAGTGTCTGTTTGTAATTCCAGAATAACAGCTTTTCACTACATGCATATGAAAGTATACATGCTACTGACACCGAAAGACCAAGTTTTAATTTTTTTCTCTGTCTGTCTGTCTGTTCGTCTGTCTGTCTGTCTGTTTGTTTCGGGTAATCCCTGAAACGGCTGCACGGATTTTAACGGGACTTTTACTGGCGGGTAGCTGATGTTTCAAGGAGTAACTTAGGCTACTTTTATTTTTTTAAATATAAGGGGTCCGCGATATAAGGATGAAACTAATTCTACGTGGGTGAAACCGTGGGGCACAGCTAGTATTTTATATAAATGCTAATTCACTGAATGAATCATTACAGTGCGGGTTCCATATCTTTAATGCACAGCGCGGTAGATTGATTACTAACTTACTTAACTAATTTCTCAATCATTAAATATCAATTTTAAAATCTCACGTACTAACGTTTTTTACCGGAAAGGAGGGTTGAAGTTTGAACAAAACATTCCGAGGTTGATACCGCAGTGTGTACACAGTAGGTAGTTTAGTTAGGTACCAACCAACAGCTATCTAATTTATGTATTTTATACTTACAATTTTTATTGTGTAATAAATAGGTGGTCAAATCGAAACTGATGCAAAAAGACCTACCTTCGCGTTCAGCAAACTGCATTCAATTCAAGATATCCCATTCACTTTGTCCGGAAACACTATAACCACAGACACACAATTTCGTAACTCGTTCGAAGAAAATTTCGCGCGCAATCGCGACGGCTGTCGCGACCAAAATTGGCGCGTGAAGTGACAGCTACCGCGGTTGGAGTCGGACTGTCAACGCAGGTCTCTCACTGTGCGTGACGAGAGAAGGCATAGAGTAGGTGAACATTGAATAACTTCTACAGATAAGTAAATTTGCATTATACTCTAACAAACTACAGAACGAAAAATTATGAAAAGGATTCAATTGAATAAATTATTTACATAATTGTCTCAAAAATTAGACTCGCAGAACTGCTGTTCATAAAATACATACGTGGTTGGACTGTATTCATGATTAAAAAGTTTTATTATATTGAATGAGACTCCTCATATCGTGAGCTCACAATAGGGTCATCTGTAGGCCGACAGAGGCGCTGTTCCGAATATAAATCTGCGTTTACGTCGACGCGATGCCTTATGACAGCGTTTGCCTTATGACAGATTATCCTTTTGCCATTAACTGGGCACTTATCCAGACTTTGGGCTACGACTGGGAATAACAGATCGAAAATCCCAATTACACTTTGCCCGACCAGGAGATCAAACCCAGGACCTCGTGTTCTGTGGTAACTTGCTTTTAAGTTGCACCAAAGTGCACGCGCAAATAGAGTCAAACAGCATCGCAAGATAACACTCTTTTTTTCTTTATACATGCAGAATAATGTAATTCTTTGTTATGTATTTGTTAAGATTTTCTACATACGCAAATCGCTACACAAAGAAAGTTCTTGAGCTCACCCGAGACATCTACTCAGCATAAGCGTAACAAAACGTATTTCAGAGTATTTAATCACCTCGTCATCCGCCGCTGGAGTGATGAACACAGCTTCTTACATATCTATACAGCCTTACTGATATTATAAATGCGAAAACGTTTTGGCATTGTCCATCACGCAGCAATCACGTGGACTCAACTTGACAACAAGGAATTGCGGTCAATTCAATGCTATTGACAATTTACTTGTATCTAAAGCGAGAAAAATGAAGACACGAAAATATCCTAATTGAAACTCTTTTACTCAGGTCCGTGTCTTATCTTTTGTGCTATTCGTGCGACATTTTAAACGTCGACTACTGACTGTAACATATCTAATTTAAATAAAATTACAATATCATTGATTACAGGAGGTACTGGGTCCCTCCCTACCATGACCTCTTATTGCCATGATAATTTAACTCTTATTACTGAGTTTCTTGCCAGGTTCTTCTCAGTAAAAGCAACCTTCCGAACCTGGCAGTAGCATGTATAATCCATGTCGTTCTGACGATTTGAAAGTACTTTATAAAAAGTCTAATCGAATAAAGATATTTTTGACTTTGACTTTGACTTTGACTTTGACTATTATGAGACATGTATATGACGTGCATAAGTCTGTCACTGTCACACAGTGTAACTATGGTAGCAATAAGCGCTTATGGTAAGGCTCGCGCTCAAAACTCGTGACGCAAGGTATACAAGAAAACACAATAGATATTATTTATTTATATAATTCATTTAAATTGTATAGTATTCACATCGTCGCTACGAGTTCCAAGAGGTGAAACACCAGCTTTACATACAAAATGAGAACACAATTATTTCAGAAAAAAAAATAACTAAGTATAAACAGAAATGCAGCTATCCAACGAAAGCTATAACTAATTATAGTAACTAGAGTTTGTTGCTATACGCACGTGTTATATAGCAAACGATAGCTTACGATTTAACTAAAGTATGTACTTGGCAGTTTCCGAGACACTCGAGCGGTGAAGTATGATTTAATACTGATCGTTGCCAAGACGATAGCTAACCGACGGTAAACGAACAAACTACACCAGGGCCTGTAGACAAAGTAACATTCTGTCTCTCTAATAGAAACGATACATAATGTATTGGAATGACATAACATCAGTCATGTGACATATGTCATTTCCATTCATTTGTATCGTTTCTATTAGCGCAAGCGCGAGAGAAATTCACTTTGTCTAGGCCTACTGTACTATCCTTTAACAACCCTTTATCATTTTCAAAGCGAAATCTTTATACGAAATAGAACCTAATCGCATATATACTTAGATATTAATTTCGATTCAGCTTTAGAAATAATAAAACGTCCCTAAAGCACAACACATTGCCGACCAAACTCACAAAGACACACTTATTAAGAACACTGCAATTTGAACTTTAAACACTATGCCATAATGCACATTCGACTATACCTATCAGAAAAGCTTATCACTTTCAACTTGCAAATAAAAATGTACTGTAAAAACATAAAAATAGAGCTCAAACTTCCATTTTGGTGTGACTGTTTGTTTGGTCGCCAGTGCCTTATTACATACAAGCTATCACATTTAGAATCCGAGGCTGTACTGAAGTGACTCGCCCCAACGCTCACGTTTAAATATAAAAAAAAGCTATACGATAATTGACTAAATACCTTAAACCGCTAGTCGGAACAACTTGAGTGTACACACAGCTCTATTTAACTATATGTATCAAAACTACCTTCAATTCAACATAATTTAATGCAATCAGAATCTTAATTTTTGGAATAATTTTTAGTCTAAGGGCTGGTTACATGTTGGCTGATATAATTTTTAATGAATTAATAACTTCAGGTCATGTGATACAGACTATATAATATTCACTCTGAAATTACATTCTAAACATTGGTAAAATAATTTTTCCTTCCACTTCCTTTTCTAAATTCTAATTTGTTGAGTTAAAATAATAGAATTGTAAATAAAGAAAAATTATGATTCCGCGATAGATCCGCTTTAATTGGCACACATAATTTAAATTTATTGCAAAATCTATTCAACACACTAACATGACGTAAGGATTTATGATTGGGTTAATCAGAAAGCAAAGAAAAAAACTACTAAACTCGAATTCGTACTATTACAAAAGCGCGAGATATTAGATACAGTCTAATTTTGTCAAAAATTTTAATGCGACACGTGACTTGATATTTTACAATAGAATACAAGTTATTTGTAAAAGCATGCGTGTACACTGAAGTTGTAAAATAAACTAATGTCATAGTTTGTCAGTACCTAATCAAAACGGCCAGACTACTGGGTATTAAACTATTATTGAGCATAATATAAACGAAGGCAGTCAACTTAATACAATTATCGAGAATACAGGAAAATGCTACATTGAGTATAATGGGATAGCGTCATATGATTAAATGACGTAGTAACCGTGGTCCCACTGCTCTTGACCCACAGTGGGTCCACGGGTAATAATTTTTACCCGTGGACCCACTGTGGGCACAATATTAGTGGGACCACGGTTAATACATCGATTAAATAAATTTAAACGGTACGTTGATCACTTCACGCGATCATTTGTTTGTAACTAAACATGATTTTTTTTCGACCTAATTCATACTATGGAAAGCACCAATGATATATATTTCAACCGAAATGTCTGATGAATGAAACTAATTATTGTTATAATTATTGTCGTCTTGAAAGGTATTGTCAAATGTTTAAAGTGTCGATAATTTTGTGCTACATTATGTACAATTAAATGACCAAAAAAGCCGATTACATACAACAATTTGTACGATCAGATGTGACTTAAAATTAATAATTAGAACCAATTAGACACTTAAAATTTATATAATTTGGCCATTAGAGAAGTTTCGGTTATAAAGTATTATTTCTAGAAGTGATCAACGTGCATCGGCCTATTGTATGACAACAAAACAGCCACATTCAATGTATTTCATTATATATAAAAAAAATCGTAATACCTTTTGTATTTTGAATAAAGAAAATAATATTCTATAAACTAATCGAGAAATAATAAAATGCTAATCGAATAAACACCGTAGGCCTTTGTACAAAACATTCAGGAAGACAATAAAAGCATACTTTTTGTTTTGAGTCAAACATATTGCACATTCTCGGGGTAAGTTTAATTATGTCAATGGATTGCACGATTTTATGTCAACTACGAACGGATCTCAAGAACGTATTTTGTTACATTGATATGTTTGACGAAAACATTAAAAAAAAATAGTCAAATATAAAATGCCATCTGAAAAATGTACTTAGTACTTCTACTTAATAAATGTAACCCGATATGCATACGTATGGCCAAGGGTACAGCTCCACAAACGGATGGGTTATGTATGTATAGTATACACGTTTAAATCAACATTACAGTTATAAATGTTATGTACTTAAAATGATAATCACTGCATCACAACATCAACTATGCTATCCACCAAACAAACATTGCATAGCTTTAGCTCCTTAACCTAGCTTAAAAGGCCTTGTAACTAACTACCCTTAAATCCTTACAGAATTCCGATTATAAGGTCACCATTTCGTTACAAATACAGCGTCACTATATCACTTGAGAGATATTAACTAATTACACGAGAATTAAACTTAAATCAATTTCATTAAATTATAATTAAAAAATGATTTGATTCTGTAGAAAATTGTTACGTTATTTATACTTTAGTCACACATATAAGTTCGCTTAATCTAGGGCATCGAGAGGGAATTTTCTGCTTGTTTTCATTCATAAAAAAAACTTGCTATTGTAACGTTGGCATGGAACGTTTGGAAATTCGCTAAAATCTTGTTAGACTCTATGAATTCCTAGTTGTAGGCGCGAGCGTTTTAAAATTCCTCTCTCGGGGCTCACAAGTCGTTTTCGGTAAAATGATCAAAGAGATTGGTTCTCTGAACAGTGGTCGAGGTCCCTAACAATAACCAGACTTAGTAGGCACTAGGCACTAACACCGACACATCCGAATATCCTCACGTAACATGTATAATACATAGAAAACAGTGAAACACGTTAGGTTACTCGCACAATTCCACTAAATGTCCGTATAATTAATCATAGTCTTTTATTTTATTTATTGAGATCATGTTTGCCTCTATGCACTAGGTGCGCACGCGACGCCCCGCCGATACGCCAGTAGGAACACGGGGACAATATGCCCATTGATTCTGTTCAACGGACGCCGGAGTATATGGTCAGTACTAAATGAGGCGTGTCCATTGAAGAGAATCAAGGTTACATACAAATGTGAATAATCAACCGTATTATAGGAGTGCTACGGTCGATTATTCACATTTATAACATCACTTTATCAGAGGCAGGGGCAGGGGAGCGGAAAATATCGTCCAATCGTTAAAGTCACCACGCGGACACAACTTACATAGCGTCACTCGCTTGCCCACCACTACGTCACACTGTTGACACTGTACTTAATATATTGGAAGTCATCACAATTAATAATCTCGTCCCACGCAGCAAAGCAATGCGAAAGTGAGTAAAATTCTAATTTAAAACATGACTTCCTTTAAAGTAAACAACGTTATTTGTAATAGTACCTACATTAGACATCACAGTACATTACAAATAACGAAGCGTCCGTTATTTTTTTTTAAATTAGTATTTACGTTCAGCAGGTAAAACAGCCGCAGACGGGGGAGCGTGTGTCAGTGCGAGGCGGCGTGGTGGGCGTGGTGGGCGGGCGAGAGATGTCGCTAGTGGTGGCATCAGAGGCGCGGGCGGAGCTCGGCCAGCGAGGCGACGGAGGCCCGGCCGCGCGGCTCGGGCCCGGGCTCGGCGCGGCCGGCGCGCTCCAGGTCCAGCGAGCGCCGCTCCAGCTCCAGCCGCACGCCGCCCGCCGCGCGCCGCCCGGCCTCCAGGGATGACACCTGAACCACACGATACACTTCATTACAACTCCCTTCTCCTCACTCACATACATATAGGCTTGCTCTGACATAACATTTTGGTACCATACAATTAAATGTTTAAGCTAAGAAATTCTTAGTTCTTCTTTGCCCTCAAGATTGTAAATGCTACCGCCGGAAACTTCTTAAGGCACTGTGGGAAGAGCGAGTGATAATGCTCATTCCCAACAAAGGAAAGATCTTCCAGTCAGGCGGGTGTCTTGCCTGGGGAACCGTGTCTCCAACTATTCTAATTGGCAACTTGTATAAATTATACCGCAATGCGCTTGAAAACTCTTATTGCGCGATTTAGGTTCTCGTGTATTTGTGCTCAAACTTCGCAATTGTTACCGAGTAGCGCCATCTATGTGGCGAGTGGAGAAACGTACCTTAGCGAGGCGGCGGGCGGAGGGCGGGCGCTAGGAGGGCGCGGGGAGGTGCGGCAGTTTAGCGGCCGGCCAGTAGCGGCCCGCCGCACCCGACCCGCTCTCCTCCGACAGCGCCGCTTGTAGCTTTGCTTCTGCGAACATTACATACTCTATACTACCATCATGCGCTGACCAATCGACTAATACATACAACACGCAACCACACGTCCTATTCCTAGTTTTATTTAATTTTTGGGAAGGTTTACATACAAATTTACAGATATGATAAGGGCATTAAAAGTAACCAAGTTTAGCAACTTGGTTACTTTTTTCACTGAATTAAATGCTTTCACTTACTTACATGCGTACATAATATTATGCTCACGCCTTAATTTTATTTGGGACAAGTTTATTGCCATTAATCAGGCACTAATCCAGACTTCAGAAGTATGACTCCATCATCTTCGGTGGAAACTAATGAGTGGTATTACACTGCCTTCTCTCCTATTCGATTTTATCTTTTTACAGAATAAAATTATGTCACTTCGAATACAAAATTATTTTGTGTCCAAACAGTGGACGCGTCGTTCTTCTAAACAACAGAAACACTAAAATGTAGATGTAATCTTATGGGCTTAAAGCTAAATAATCAATATTATATTCAACGATTCTAGAAAAAAGCCATTATTTGTAATAGTGTTAAATAAATCGTAACTTGGAATAAACCAAAGGCGGGTCGCTAATAATTTTATAATCCAATTCTCCGAGGTCAAAATTAAGCATTACGGACTTCGCTCGCAAAAAAAATTACTGTACTTTTTTTTTTTATTTCGAACAAAGGAATTGAATAAATGAGTATACTAACTGGCGACTTGTGAGGCGGTGAAGGTGACCGGCGTGCGTGCGAGTGGCGTCCGCAGCGAGCCGCCGCGGCCGCCGCTGCCCGCGCCGCCGCCCGCGCCGCCCGCCGCGCCGCTCGTCTACACAACACACACATTCACACAACGCTGCCTATACTGCTCTACGTGCCGTCACGAAGTATGAGCCGTCAGTGAAAGTACTGACAATAGCCGCGCATGTATTTGTATGCTCTCACTCCTAAACCCAAAAAACTACTCCTACGCATGCATGACCAGGGGCTGTAAAAGTAAGACTAAGCAGTCTCACGCTTCGCTAGTAGAAACGATACAAAGTGTATGGAAATGACATAAAGCAGTCAGTTCCCAGTACATTTTGTATCGTTTCTATTACTGGAGCTTGAGGATAATGTTACTTTGTCTACAGTTCCTTATTATGAGTATCGCACCGTTTTCATAATAGTCGCTAGCGTCACCTTAAATATTTGTTTGCGATATTTTAGTTCTTCACGTCACCGCTAGAAGGCGCTGTTATTTTGTGTATCTATTGGACGTGTAATATGAACTGTAATCATAGCATTAATAAGCTATAAATTTCATTGACGCTCGACTGAGTGACAGTACTATCGAAACATCACGACTTTCATGATACAGAACAGGGAGCCTACCATTATCGATTTAAGCAGATCCGTATTAAGAGCTATGGTAACGCCATACAAAGTCACAAATAAATGTCCCTATTAATGTTTTTAGCATGCACACTATTATGCAATAAAACACATCACATACATACATTATCTTGATGCCTTCCCGAAAGGGTCCCCATAGGGGTAGATAATTAACGTGGCAGAGAGCCTGTTGCTATTTCTTAAGCAGATAGCCAGTCCCGAGCATTTTATATAAGTTTTTTTTCTATACAAAGGCGATAGGTATATATCTGCTCGACCTAGGAATCGAACCCAGGGCCTCGACGTACCAAGCCAAGCGCATAACCGCTGAGCAACGGAGGCGACAACTGCAATAGAAATACATTTAATATTAGTAAAATCATTTTATAGAATTGTATTTTTTATATGTACGCTAAAGCTAGCACAGCGCCATCACTCCCCCCCCTTACTTACCGCAGGAACACAACACTGCTCGAAAGCAGCATTATTTAGCTGCGATCTTATGACACCAGTCCCCAATTGGTAGATATAGCGAGATCGTTCTTCCGTGTATCAATTATCTTTTTTATCATCTACTATAAATTCCCCCAAATTACTGAAGTGCCCGTAGCACCTCCTGGTTATATGTATGTGTCGCAGTCAAAACTCTTAATCACCAGGTGAAAATCATTGATAATAATATTATTTTAGCAGTCATTTGTTTGGCTTTGTGGACATTAAAAAAAACCACAAACTCGCTTCTATCCGAGTTGAAACCACTATCAAATAACTTAGTTATTTAGTAGTATTGACTGTGACATATTACATAAACACACTACACTGTCTATGAATGAAAAATAATAATAATCAGCAAATAATAAATGAAAATCTGGTTGTGGTATTGACGAGACTGGAAACAGTTTTTTTATTATTTTGTATGATTCGGCATGGACTATGAATCTGAGCATTTGAAATTAATAAAATACATATGGCCCATCGACTAAATACTACTAACAAATTATGTATCTGATATAACCTTTTAATGGTCACATAATTTTCTATTTATGAAATCAGATTCTTGTAATGTTAAGTATCTTCAGATATTTTACAATAACATACATACATACATATACTCACGCCTGTATTCCCCGAAGGGGTAGGCAGAGGTGTTTTAATTTTCAACACCCACATTTCACCGAATATGATTAAGTGCCAACGTGACAGAGGGTGAGTCCATCGCCATGTCAGGCACTATACATACGTCTTGAATTATTTCTCAGACATATGCAGGTTTCCTCACGATGATTTCCTTCACCGTAAAGCACGTGGTGTGAAATCACTGGACATAAGTTGTTAGAAAAACTCATAGGTACAGGTCTCGCTACAATAACATGTCAAAACTATGTCCCTAAGTTATACACAATTTAATTGAAGTATGTTGTTTTTTTTAAATAATATGATGCTTTTGATACTGCTATAAAGATACCTATATACCACAACCAAAACCAAAAATAAGATGCAGTACAGACGGCGGATTATTCTGTAATTTCGACTGCGATCTTTGTCATTAAGGTTGAAATTATAGTTGACAGCAAAGCTCGTGGCCCATACAGTTATGTACAGGGGTGCAAGTGTCGTATATATTTAACGTCGAGAACATTAACATTCAGATTGAAACTATATCCATCTTTTTTTAAATCCGTATCAAAGAAAGATATGGAATTACATTGAAACCAATGCCAATCTTTTTTCTATGTTCTGTAATAAAGGGATATCAATATAGTATGTTTCCTTACAGCACCAGTAACGAGAGTAAGCGTCAAAGTAAATTCAACCTTAAGTCACTTACTAATAAGATCGCTAAGAATCGTCCGTAGTCTGAACTGCACCTTAAGACTCCCACACACTTTACCATCAACCGTTGGTCTTGGAAAATTTTATACAGTATAGCACTAAACATCCAAAGAGAAGGACAACTTGCTAGATTGGGCGAGGTATTCGAATCAAGTCGAGCTAATGCCAATAACATGGTACAATAATTATGCTCTATATTCATTGTCATCTATAAATCTATACAGATAAATAAAATTTAGGTGTCTGTTTGTAATTTTTAAATCACCGATTTTAACGACACATTCACTGGCAGATAGCTAATGTTACAAGTTACGACTTAAGCTAAATATTTTTTTTTAAATTTGAAGCTTTCGTGGGTCACCCATGGAATTAAGTCAATGCGTGTGAATACGAGGATCACAGGTAGTTTTCAACACAATTTCAAACCACTGGTGACGTGACGTTGGTCGCCAAGTTATCATTGGAAGAGCATATCTAGCATATTATACTATTGCACCATAACCGACACTAACTTGAGAGCACGACTCGCCAATTTGAGTTGACCATCCCTAAGTATTTGTAAGGTTAAAGTGTGTAGTAGCGCGATAAGAAGCAAACCAAAACAAACCTATTGATTAGTGAGTGGCGTGGTGCGATTGGGGGGTGCGAGCCGCTTGGCGTGGTGCGCGATGGAGGCGAGCGAGGCTCCGGCGGCGAGCGAGGCGATACTGACGTGGCTGGGCGCCGGCTCGTCGTCGTGCGGCGGCCGCGGCAGCCGGCGGCGCAGCCACGCGTGCCGCAGCGCCGCTGCCGGCGTCAGCCGCTTCTCCGGGTCCCACTCCAGGCATCTGGAACACCGTACAAAAGACCCCTTCAAATACAATATAATGCCCGTCGTATATCACAGTGTTCACATTTGCAATACGCTTGAATCTTCTACGCGTACCATCACAACTTATGAGCTTGAAAGAGCACTAGTCTTTTTATGAGTATGTCACTGTCAATTAAACCCACAATTTTCATTCGCATTAGTGACGGAAAATATTCAGAGGATTTGAGAATAATCTCAATTTACCTTCAACAAAATAGTCGTGCAAAGCAGGTGAACAAATATTTTTCTGAGATATAAGTAATACAGAGATAGGGAGAATTCATTCTCCATTTTTTTTTACCATATATCTGACTGACTGTTGAACCTATTACGATGATAGGTGGACTGCACTCACCGCCTTATGAAATCAATAAAGAATTTGTCCTGACAGCCCTTGAGGGCCGTGACGAAACTCTTCGATCCAGGAGGGCCCCTGGGCTTGCCTCGCCTTGACATGCCTGCAAACATTAAATATAAAATATTTTACATTTATGTAATAATTCATCAACTACTTAACACCTCTTTTTACCCTTTCTGGGTTGGCGTTTTGTTTTTATTTGATTAATAAATATTCCATAGGCAAGGTAGTCTGCCCCGATGTATAATTCTATACCTATAACGATTTGTAAGTGCTTTGATAAAAGTTTAATCAAATAAATATATTTTTGAATTTGAAGATGTAACTCGCACTCTATATAAATATATCTCGATGTAAATATTGCACGCAGCGAAAGCTACATATTATGAAAATAAATATAATTGCAGAAAAACAGTAAAACAATACAGAATTTCTATTCATAGGTTCGAGCACAAAACTACCTGAACGTTTTCAAACCACTCTTAATCCGAAGAACCCGGCATTCAAGTGGTCGAAATCACTGTTATTTAATCTATAAATCTAGACAGGTAAAGGAATTCCAGGTAGAGCAATTAATTGGAACGCGCAACCCGTCTGGTTCATTCTTGTATGACTCACGAATCTAACCAGACAATCTTGTAACGACATACTGTATGTTTATGCACTAAAAAAAATATTAAGCAATCACACTGAAATTACACGAAGATAAGTCGAGCAATAAAATTAATTCATAGAAATTGAACACCGAATTCAGTCTGAACTTAGGGAAAACACTGTCATGTCATTTGGCAGAGGACCAAACGGTTCAGACTACGTGTCAGCATGCCTGAGCAACTGTGTTTAGAGCTGAATAATCTATGAGTCAACCCCGTCATCGAATCCTGTGTCACTGACCATCAAACGACCTACCTAGTCACTGATCCTAAAACAACACCGTTATCAGACTGTACTTTTAGATATATTTTTGGCACCTTTAAAACCTGACTATCATTTTTGCCTTCATCGTTTATCCATTACGAAATGGAGTCCAAGTGGCAGAAAATAATATCGCGGCAGGATTTGTAGGAGATGGCGGGGTGAGCTTGATGCTTTCAAGAGCGACTGGTAGCAGACTGCTGAGGACAGGGACAGTTGTAAAAGTGGAAGGGAGGCCTATGACCAGTGGGACACGATAAGCTCACTAATACTAATTGATACTGAAAAAAAACCTACAAAGAATGTTTATGGTAATTAGTCTGTCTTTCCATCATAAACATCTTCCTGTCCTCATCCCATTTCACCTTGATTCAATGATAGATTTTGCTTGATGGAATTAATTAGGGAGTGCTCAGCTATTTGGTCAGGACTCAGGACTCTCCAAAATTTCAATCTTAACTGCGCATATCCATCTGTGTATGCGCACACAATAGCAGAGGATGCCGGTATTATTAAGTATAGAGATGTTTCGTTCAAGAAAGTATTATGAGACAGTGTAACATAACATATTTGTTTGATGACTAATCAGACTATAATAAAAATAGTATTATGTGTAATTTATTCGGAGAGGACTAGTCCTACTCTCCACCGGTCACGTAAGCACCCTTATTAATTGGTGTAATGTGGGTGTCGCTACACATACCAGGTTTTAAGACGTGCGTAAAATAAAGTTTAAATTATTAAAGTTATTGCAAGACTGACTCAATACGAACAAACTGAATATCATATATTAAATATATACATTATACTCGTATTTCTCTATATCGTCTATTTCATTATATCGTCTGTCTCTTTGTCCCGGCTAATCTTCAAAATTTGAAATAGTTGTAAAATTTCAATTGGTACCTAACTGTCTTTACTTGAGATTAAGCTACTCTAATTTAAAGAAACAAAAACAAGGGTCTTCTAATAAAAACCCTCCAAAAATTTGTCTTTGCAGGTAAAAACGCGGGGCTGTGGGAGTCAATAATATATTGCCTTATTCCTTGAACTTTGCGATTAAATATTGAGAAAATTCTAAGGAACTGTTTATTTACATCGTTAATAATTGATTATTCACTTACTCGAAGGTGGAAACATTCCTCACGAGCTCTCAAAATAAACAACACTCAATCAAATTCAGTAAGTATTTACTTTGTGAATAAGGTACAAGTATTGAGTTTTCCGAATTTACTACAGCATTAACTAATTCTATCCTCACTTCTTCCTACTCACACTCCTTGTGACTCTTAGTTTCTGATACAGCATCACGGAAGACTTTGCTGCTAAGAACCTAATAATTATTATGATACTTATGCATTGAGTAGTTCTGCCTTCATGCGGTGTGTAAGCACGCCAGTCCTTTTAATTAAATATAAACAAAATGACTACTCTTTTATAAGATATGGCAAAACGCCATCCTGAATTGAGAAATCGAAATGAATAAACACAATAGCTGCTTATCATCAGACTGTAAGCTGGGGCCCCACCTGGGGGCTTATTATGAGACAGACGTATATGACGTGTATAAGTCTGTCACGGTCACACAGTCAACTATGGCGGCAATAAGAGCTACTAAGGTGAGACACCGGGGTCCTAATAATATTAAAAGTGGCTAGTGTCAAGCTTACCTCCACTGAGGACAGTGGTGCCGTCAGCGAGCGTGGTGGCGGTGCAGTACCGCGGCAGGCCCTTGCTGCTGATGAAGTTCTTGGCCCTCTTGCCCTGTTCCGTGAGCTTCTGTGGCGGCATGCCCAGCAGCTCGATGATGCACGCCATCTGGTCCGCTTCGTCCTCGCCGGGGAGTAATGGGAACCCTGTAACCCAACACCTTAAAATGAGTTTTTGTATTTATATTTTTTGAGCAAAATCGGTCCAGCAGTTAATTCGTGAAAAGTAAATAAACAGACTAATACAACATATTTACCTAAAGGACGTATGACGCTAAGGTTTTCTTAAATTTGCAATGTGCTCTCCTCATCTGACAGGATACTTTTACCATTTATGATATGAATATGGTTGAGGATATTTACCAGTGAGCAGCTCCGCCAGGATGCACCCCAGGGACCACATGTCGATGGGCATGCCGTACCGCGCGCCCATCATCACCTCGGGCGCGCGGTAGAACCTCGACTGGATGTACGTGTACACCCGCTGCTGTTCGTAACACGAACTGCCGAAGTCTATCACCTGCAAAACAAACGTACATCAATTAGTTTCGATATAGACACAAGATATAGGGCTGTCCAACAGCACACAATAATCCAAGGCTGAGCATGGTAATTGATATATCCTAATTAAGCCTAATGAACCATGTAGACATGACCTAGACTAGTTTAATTAATCCGGTTCATTCCTATTGCCTTCATCCATCAGTACTGGTCCTTCACCTTAACGCTCATGCTGTCATTATTGTACTTGAGAAAACCACATTGGTTTGGTACAGACCGGTAAGATTGAAATTTACGTAGCTTGTGTAGAATAAGGTTATTCATGCCACGCGGCCACCTGCGGTACTATTCCATAACTCCAGTACGAACGATCAACTGTCAAACAGTCATTTAGAATTCCCTAACGTTGTGTCCACTTAAAATTACGTCACGATTTCAATCGTCAACGTAACCATTTTTGATTGGACGTTTTGATTTAATTCAATTTCCTTCGAAATATACTGAATATTACTGAATTAATTGTGATATTATTATTGTTCGAGTAATATCGACAAGATGATTTGATAGACATCGTATATAGCCGGAAAGATAGCGTAGGTTATGAGGCACTGAAGAGATGCGCTCGATATAGTGGAGTTCGAGGTATACAACGATTGTTAGTGTACAAAGAAAATATCGAATAGAGTGGAGGAAGATACTAGAAGCATAGTCACGTCTATTTTCTAAGCCTGTGTTTCCCAATATCCGAATATGTTATGCGGAAAGCTTACAGCAAGGAAACTATGGCATCATTCTGATTGAAAATTGTAAATCGTATCGTATTAAAAACAAACAACACTCACTAATGATGTGTTAAAATGTTCCGGCGTGTGTATGTTTGTAGTAGCGTACTATTTACATAGATCAATGTTTACGTTATCGGACGAAGATCATTATTTTTAATCTATTTTTGATCGACCCAGCGGCCCAGCAGTTAGAAAAGCGGGTCATATTCGGTGTTAACAGATACTGATCGATGTGTTTACATTAAACTCCACACGGAGTGTATTCAACTGTAGATACTATAAGTGTAACATGTTTTAAAATTATTCTACACATTACGCTTTCCTACTAACCACAACCAGGTAGGCAGAGGCTGTAATACCAATATTCAACTATAGCTTTTTCTAAAAATATATTTATGTATAATCAGGCATCACTTCAAAACGGTTGTACCTATTTATTAAATTCTAGACAAGAAAATGCTTGCAATATCGTATCAGAAGCTGAAGCGGCAGCTGGCAAAGCTGTTAATGAAAGTTTCAAAACTAGAAGAAAACTATGAAAATGAACGTCGCACCCTGACTAAAAACCTTAGTATTATCTACAAGAGCTCTTTCTAAGCCTTACTTAAAATATACGTCTACTACAGAATAAATACGTTATAGGACGATCTTATTATTTATTCTGTAGTAGACGTATCTATTATTTATCCTGTGTTAATACGATGATAAATTACTATGGTTGACAAACACGAGAGCCGCTATTGTCCTAGCCTAGACAAACAGGTCAACGACATAAGACTGGAACCTAATAGTTACACTTATATTATACGTTTGTATCTACGAACTTGAGAGGATATGGAATGGTCTACCTTATTCCAAGATGTGAAGAATAATCTTTCCCTGGCAATCTAGCATTGCAAGCATTCATTGGCTGAACATCAGCTGCCACCTAAGGGGTCTAAAATAATATGTCAACGGTTTATTAAAGTTTATCTGTAATGAATATAAGTTCCCTGACAAAATTTTCCTTCCCCACTAAACTCGCGGTGCGATAAAAACGTTAACTTCCAAGAGTACTAAATGACTTATAAAACTGTTACCTCAAAGTATCGGATACCGCATAAACATAGTCGGCTGGGTTCCTTATCGCAAGGTGTACTCAGCAAATGTATAGTTTATTTTGAAAACTCCATATAAATTAACCTCAGCATGCCTAGAACCGCAACATTTGAAATAACAAAGCGAGGAATTTAGCGTAATTAAGGAAAACACACGGTTTGTGTTGAAAACTGTGCTAAACATTGTATCGGAGGCATCTTCATGAAATCAGAACTTGTAATAATCTGTTCAGAAACTAGATGGAACAATGACCTGATGAAGACTGGGTTGAAGTAGATGTTATCATAAATGATGAAGATAACATCTCACATTGGGTCCTTTCTTTCACATTAAGTCTGTGACGATATAAAAAAATCTGATTTCAATTTCAACCCAAAACACCGTGACACCACCTGCCTTCCTAATTATAGTTGTGCACCTTTACACCCATTGAAGCATGGCAGTTAAACACCGTATCGGTAGCCGGTAGCAACGTGATGCACAAACAAAAGACGCATGCACATCACCTCACTAGTCAAGTTGACATACAACAATGGGTCTCGTCACGAATTTTGAGCGCGCACCTTGAATGCGCAGTAGTCATTTTATGATCCTGTCTCCGTCTATAATGTATGGCGTAACGCGAATAAAAACATGCGCACTCACCTCGTTCGCGGCGTGTTTATAACTCGTAACGACTATGTATGTGATGACATACCCCTTCAAAACTAAAGGGTAGTTATGCCTTTTCTCATTACTGTGAGCATTTGACTTGCCTCCAATTCCTAAATTAGACTTTCGTACTTTCAATTCTATTGCCAGGGAAATAAATACAGTTCAGTTAAACATCCATAAAAACGTAACACTTCCACTGCTATTCTTATCGAGTAAACTTACAAAAGATAGAGGCTAATAATAACTTTATCTATTAATCGATAGAGATCATTCAATTGGGAGTCATTCAAATAGTAGTAAAACAGATCGAAGAGCTTCTAATGAGTTCTCTAGGCTATAAAGAAGACCGCAATACAGAAGGCGCGTACGCATCCATTCCTATAGCGGGATCGATGACGCACGCAGTCTGATGTCTCAATAGCCCATTGTTTCGGGCGATACACAAGACCTCATTATGGATAGTCGCTTGTCTTTTGGAAACATGTACTGGATTTTATCAGAAGTAGTTGACACTTGAGGTTCGCAATTTAAAATTGACGTAATTTATCTTAAACTCAATAGAGACTATCATTTTTAACCAGACGTAATTATTCGAGAAGGACATTGAGCACACTGGGATCTGACATTTGAATTTTGAGCTTCTTGTGAAGAACCCCCTTACAAATTACCGTGAATTGCAAGCAAAGTATGCTATTGCCTTACTGCAAAAATAATTCAGGCTAAAGCTCCAACTATAAATAGAACCAATATATTTATTTAGTGGTCTAAAAACATCAATCAAATTTCCTAGAACAACTGAAAATTTATTGCGAAATGTAACTGTGTCACTTTTGACAATCTGTCCAATTCGCCACTCAATTTCGAATGCCAATGAACCAGAACCCATCAAACCGCGGAGCATCAATTAGGGATTCCGTAGAAAACTGTTTGGACGTGAAAAATTTAAAAAAACTCGTTCCCAATCCGACCGTGTTCCCCGAAGCGCCGGCGCATTGGCAAGGGCCCAACGTTCCCTGCAGACTGACTTCCTCGATGATTATCATTACGCTTACACACGAGTATATTATGTACAACAAGTCTATTAAATTGTATAGTGTTTGTAACAACAATCGAATTGTAAACACTTTCTTGCGAGTTCTTCTCAGAAAGCTAGTTTCAGAAACGATAGTAATTTCGGCGATCATAAGTGACTTACCAGGGCCTAAACTGATAAATTATTTTCATTGTCATTTACTGCATTTTTCAATTTGATTGAAGGGTATTCGATTCGAATCGAATACAGAAACATTACAGATAAGCAAACAGAGGATAAATCAACAAAACACTAAAAAGCGAACTTCTAAAACTGGAAGCCAATAACGTTAAAAAATTTTGGCAAAAATGCTATACACAATACCTTCAATCAAGTGCCGACCCCAAATACATGGGATTAAAAAGGCCAGGGAGATGCTATACACAATACCTACCCCTTTGTGTATGGTTGCTAATCAAAAGTTCTATAAAGTACTGCTGAATTAGGACATAATTCTGCTCTCTGGTAGCATCATGTTAACAAAAGACGATAAGAGTAGTACTTAAGCGATCTCATAGACTGCTTAGTCACGTCGTAGTCTCATCGTGTGTTGAAAATAACTGTTGCTTCATCGTTCACCTGAACCTCACCCGGAAGCTACTGTTGACCGTGCTTGATAGTTGAAGGTTGAGCGAATTTTCAGAAATATGAATAGTTCAGGTTCGCATTTGGATTAACTGTGTGTTAGAGCCGTTTGTTACATCAATTTAGCAAATGCGTACACTTATCTTAACCCTTATTTGATCTTGGCTTTGTTCAGACTTCAATAATCATGTCGTAAGATAGTTCTCTCGCCGTAATAAAAATTTAATATTTTTGGAACAAACCATGTACATACGTTTAAAACTGTGTATGTGGTCTTTAGCATATAAACAGTTCTTAAAGTATATTATGAGTGCTAATGTTTATAAATATTGGTCCAACACCGCCGAGTGTTTGTTTAAGCATTTCAATATTTACACCAGCACCTACGTCAGGAACCACGGCGCTGCACTCTGCCTCAAGCCAGAAACCAATACTTGGCAGATTTCCGCAAAACACTAATTAGCTAGTCCACAGTATTGACTGACAGCCCTGCTTCTAGGAAACCACCTGTACCACACGTTGACCCAATTCAAAAACACACTCTTTCACAATCGAATAAAGCTTAAATTCTTGTGAAAACTACGGTTCGGGAGACTGTCACAACAAAAGTAGGGAATGTTACGATTGATGGCTATGGCGTAGTGTGATGACGTCACGGGACGCGCTGGGTCCAGTGCTCACGTGGACGGAACCGTGAGGGATATAACTCACAAGCAAACCAGTTCAAGTTAGTGTAAACTGCATCAAATACGAACTGGCTAATGGATTTCTAGATTTCTCTACGTGTTAACACATGACCACAGATTTACAATTCATATACAGCACGATACGATATTTTTTACAAGGTTTTTCTACTCGTTCCACTGTACATATCATGACAACTAGTTGCTGCCTGCGACTTTGTACGCGTGGAATAGTTGCTTTGAGGTACATCAACCCGCGATTGGTATTAGCCTATAGCCTATAGCTATCCTAGCTAGGGCTAGGACATTTTTTCAAATCAGATCAGTAGTTCCTCAGATTAGCGCGTTCAAGCAAACAAACTCTTTGGCTTTATATATTAGAATAATTCAATATCATCACGCCGAGTCTGTCAAGGGGGAGAACTCTACTGATAGTTACATCCACATATCATCAATCTCTCATACAATCATCATGCAAAATAATGTTGTTTCGAGAGCCAACCCACACGTTGATATTTTAATTGAATCCGAAAGCCCCAGTCAAAAGTTCCTCCGAAGCGCAGGCGAAATATTTTGAAATTACCTTTCCATGTCGTAAATGTCCACTCCTAGATCCATATATCATTGCATATATCGGTTCAGAGCTAAGCCTACGAACAAAACGGTAATTTTTGAAAGTGTTGCCAGTAATAAAACGAGAAAACACATAAAATAACATGGTATTATTTATGAACACTTACATTTCGTTCCCGGTAAAGCAATATCATATACATACAGAGATTGATGATGATTTATATAACGGAGAATATAATAAAGTAGGTACCTTTCTAATTTATCGTTGTATGCTGTCTATAAATATTTTCAAATGTTTTATGCATTCCACGAAATATTAGTTGTAGGAACTAACGAATTATCACAATGATTGCCTTGTTAGTTATGGCAAGAACATATCATTAAGCTTTTAATAGTCTGTGCGAGAAATACAATGTTCTTTCTACTTCTTCTTCTTCCTCTTTCCCATAAGAACCCTCGAAGGAAAGTGAACCTGTAGCTTTTAAAGCAATTAACTAACGTCATTAAATGTCAGATGTTTGTTACTTTAGTAGCCATGTTATACTAAAAACTTATTGGCACAAAGAGATAGAGGCTTAAAGCAGGACATCTATACAGATAAATAAAATTGAAGTGTCTGTTTGTAATTCCAAAATAACAACTTTTCACTAAATGCATATGAAAGTATACACGCTACTGACACTGAAAAACCAAGTTTTAAATTTTTTCTCTGTCTGTCTGTCTATCTATCTGTTTGTTCCGGGTAATCTCTGAAATGGTTAGACCGATTTCAACGGGATGTTTCAAGGAGTAACTTATGCTATTTTTATTTAATAAAATATTAGGGTTCCGCGAAAATAAGGATGAAACTAAATCTACGCGGGTGAAACCGCGGGGCACAGCTAGTATAAAATAAATAAGTATACAAATGCTAGAGGACAATAGATATTACAGCGGAGCGATTATGCAAAAGTATACAGGAAACTTCTTCGTGAATCTATGTATCGAATTTGGAAGACCGCGTGAAAATCCAAGAAACTTCAATTTGTTTTAAAGAGGATTTTTCCTGAGAAGTTGATCTAACAATTGAACAAATCCGCCGCAATCCTAGGAAGCGTGATTTATTTGAATATCCATCATAATTGTTTACTTTCGTATTCCATTGTTTACAGACAACACGCGGCCAGCCTGGGATGTATGGGAATGAATGGAAATATCGTAACATAACTTAATTTATTTTCATTTTTCACAGAAAATGGACAAGGTACATAAAATATAATTGATAGTTTCCGCCCGCTACCTCGCACGCGTGGTGATGAAAGGATCTTTAGGACTCTGTTGTCAAATTACAACAAATTTTGAGAAGCTCAGTTACGAAATTCGTATTTTTAAGTTTTCGACATATCACTTGTCGTTTGATAAGCCTCATTTCTGTAGGACAGCTTCTTGGAAACGTTACGCGTGCGCAACACGAGCATGGCGATTGTTTCTAATAAATGAAACATACAGTAGTTTTATCCGTTGCCTAAGTAAATATTGCAAACATAAAGCACGTATTCTGTCAATCATGCGTGAATACATTTAAAGTGGTTCCGAAAAGTGTAAAACAGGCACACCTAATTCCCTGAATCCAATCCAATTGAACCGTTACCAAATATACTTTGTAACGGAAGCTGCATGTCATAATAACTCTTTCTAACTAAACCGTTTCAGGCCATTTTGACGTCAGTAATATAACGTAAGCGTGCCCTAACTAGAAGCACATAACGGTGGATATTCCATTGTTCTAGGAGACAATAATTTCCTCGCTTCCTCTCT
This sequence comes from Watsonalla cultraria, assembly GCA_964035505.1. Classification (NCBI taxonomy): domain Eukaryota; kingdom Metazoa; phylum Arthropoda; class Insecta; order Lepidoptera; family Drepanidae; genus Watsonalla; species Watsonalla cultraria. Next base: position 3,819,592 of record OZ037734.1, on the reverse strand, counting down.
GCGCATTGCCTACGGGCCTGCCTCGCTAAAGCCTGACGCGTCATATTTGTGAATAGGTGCCGCTGGTGAGGTACTCAAACTGCCTTAATTAGCTAGCAGTAGATTATAATGATGTTAATAATATTATTTGTAAAGAACTGTACTTAGATGTATTACACATATTTTTCTCTATAAAAACGGTTTAAGAGCACCTCCAATTGATTTCGAATTTCATAGCTAATTTGGACAATTTCTCCATTCATATTAACGAGGCCTTAACCCTTAAAACAACATTTTAGGTAATTCACATCTAAAGTATTGTTAATAATACATCTACCTATAGAAAGACCTACACCTGCGAACGAATCTACGAAGTATAACAAATCAGTTAACACATTTCTAACATCAATTACATCAATAAGGTCAATGTAATTCAATAACACGTTGCCCCTTGCACTTGACTTGTCTAAGACCTGATGTTAATGAGGATGGGAACCGTGTTCGTGACCTTCGTGCAATAGCCAACAATGGTGGTGCAACCAGCTGTGAGCTGCGAGCGCTGAGAGTTCGCATACGGTACTTTATAGACATGACGAACCCTTGGATCGTCTTCTGCCAGTGACTTTATTCGCGGTATCAATAACGGGAGCTCTTCTCCCACTGTTCAAGTCGTTTCTAGACCAGCTGAATTGACTGTAGTTTTGTTATGAAACAACACTTTCGCAGCTGTTTTATTAGATCTCTCTTCATTAAACAATCGTTTGTTACAAAGCTAGATTGAGTTTAATCGCAAATTCAAATTAGCTGCAGCGACAGTCAAATGACTAAATATATTTTTGCAACATCACGTTTTTCACGGGTGTAAATTACAAAATTCCTTGGTGTCTAATTAATCTATTGCATCAGTTTATTTTAACAAAAGAAACCGGGTCAAGAAAATGAAAACCACAACAGAAAACAGTGGCATAACCTTCGTAATCTGCGAAAACAGAATAGATACGCGGATCGTACGGGATCTACGCACACGATTTATGTACGTTTTGAAGGTAACACGATGACAATAAAGTATACAATCGGTTGAAATGATTCACAGTGAAACTTAATGATGTGCCAGTAAGGAATGGACGGATGTAGGGTGCGGCCCCGATACGATACGTGCGTGTAAGATACCGTCTGCAATCAAGATGGCTCCCAAAAGGCGGGACTACTGTACTGTATAGCTATTAAAAAATCATTTTCGCAAGAAGCGCTGATTTCTTACTTTGAATAATTACTGTCGTCGCAATTTCTCGGAACCACTGGGGCTCGTCACGATCGGAAAAATGGTCCGTAACAAATGTGCGGACAGGGAAATCTGATGTTGGACTCTTGCCCACTAGTGGGGAGCTAGTTCCACTCGGTGACTCCCAACCCCCTTTCCATGTAACAGCAATTCCGCTAAATCGATTTTGCGGTCGGAAGATATTTTTAAGAATTAAAATGGGTTGCTTTCTTAAAAGAAAACGCTAATAAATTCTGGGCAGGCTTTTTCGATGCCCTTTCCTGGCAAATTATTTTTTCATTTTACATGAAATTGAAATGGAACCGTAATAAATTCTGCGTAAAGATCCTGAGCTTTAATTTTATTTCCCTTTCCGTGAAACTGAATACTTTATACTTAACACCCGTATAAATACCGAAACACTTGGATTTCTTTGAAATCAACCAACTCACTCCTGGTAAACTCGCTTGCCATTAACATACATGATGTTAGAATGGGTGTGACGTCACTTTACCGCAACCAGGTCACAGATTCTAATTCTAGGGGGTTTGAGCGTCAGCGTGACGTAAGGTTACATTTACATTCTATTCAATATTACTAACTTTAAGACCTCGAGTGGTTAAATGGCCTCAATTATGATGAGATAATCTTATCTCATTCATTGCTACTAAAGTCTCACTTGATCTAAAGTCTTTAAATGTTTAGGAAAAATAGGGCCACAGAGTTTGACTCGAACCGGCAACCGCGCGTCCTCTGCAAACCGTGCAGTTGCTCTGCCAACTGAGCTACTCGTTATCTTTCCTCATATATCTAATTCTTCCTTCTCTTATTTTTCCGGGTTTAATAAGATGTCGAGCAAAACAGCTTAAAGAATCATAAAATTAAACGACAAATGACATTGCTCTATTACATCTCGATAAGGTACACGGTATGTAAGCATATTTACGATCGCTTGAACACCGGGTGGAAACATAACATAAATCGGCCGTTGTTTACACGCGGTCGCACGTGCGCGCGCGCAACGTTGCGCAACGTGTCACCGGCCGCGTCACTGATTCATTGATCTTGTCGCATTGATTGATATGGTTTGTTTATGTTTCATAATGTTAAACATAGCTATAAATCGGCTCTAGTTAGAAACGGTTATACGATTAACGGTTAGACGGTTAAACGATTACGGTTACTTATAATAAATAAATGGAAAATATTTTCTGTCAATTGTCAGATAAGGAGATCATACCAAATTTGGCAATAGACTAGCCTCATTTTACATGGGACTTGTGATTGGCGAAATTTGAGTGTTATAAGTCCACCTCTTGCCTATCTCTAATTTAAGTTTAAAAAACAAATAAACAAACAAAAAAAGTTAAGAGACGTAATCAATGTGATCTAACTGACATGTAGTGTCATCATGTCGTGGGGCCAGGGGCACTGAACCGATTTTGTTGAAATTTGGAACACAAGCAGCTTTAGCTCGGAAGATGGACATAGCTTACTCGAAAAACCATTACGCAGCCGAAGTAGCGATAGAGGTAAGTGTATTCTATATTTCGGATATATTGAAGCTGATGAATGCATTCAAAAATGTTGCAGTAGTACAGCGGGAACACAATTCCAGCAAAACGTATTAAAATCTCATTAATATCCAGTACACTAACATAAACATCGTGATATCGTTATGTTAAAAAGGTTTAGTGCGGTGATTTTACAGCCAGGTCAGCAGACGCGGGCCAAACCGCGATTTAACTAATAATGCCTAAGCTTCCCGCGAAATAATGAGGTAACATCAAACTTTACGGTTTCACGTTTCTTGAAAAACGTTAAACATCCATGATATTTATATTCATAGTTCTTTACAAATAAATAAAATATAAGTCATTTGTAATTCCGAATGAACAGGTTTTCACTAAATGCATTTTTATTAGTAAGAATTTTCATAAAAAATCGATTTTTACAAGACTCACTGCTGGAATTATACAAGGAGAAATTTATGCTACTGTTTTTTTTTAAAAATGCCTCTCCTATACATATAAAGCCACTCGTGAAATTAAGGCTACGGGTAAGAAAAAGGGGCACACACAGTTAGTTAGAAATCAAATACGAGAGCACTATCTTAGATATTGTCTTCAATTAAAAATCCTCATCATTCAAGTGGCGTTTTAACTGTTGTAATGATTAATACTGGTTATAAGGAAATTAGTAAAATAACCTTATCTTATATTACTGGAACTAAATCACTAAAGCAATAAAGATTCAAATGCAGGAAGAGCGGTCCTCAGGGGCAACTATCATCGTTAAAGCAGCGCGTATTAAGAACTCCTTAGCTTTGACTTTTTATTTTAAGGTACAAAAATTAAGCTTCACAGCTAATTTTTGTTGTTAACTGCTAGCCGTTTGTTTTAAAATAAAACAAACGGCTAGCAGTTCTTAATACGCTCTGCTTAAACCGATGATGGTACGATGCCTGTTCCTAAATTAACTAGCCCATGGATTATGCATCTTTTCAAACCCGATTCGTACAGACACAACGAAAAAATATAGAAACAAGAGCAAAATAAGTAACTACCATGGTTTTGTAGAACGGTTCCCAAAGGGGTATACGGAGGTGTTAGAACACCCACTTTTCACCGACGATGATTTGATGGTAAAATGACAGATGGTGTGTCCTTCACCGTCTCAGGCACTGATACATACGTCAGTACGTCAGCCTCCTAAGGCATGCTAAAGATAAGATATTTGTTTGCATGCAGGTGCCGTCAAGAGCTATTGTACCTAGTAGTCATTTTGAGTTTGTCTACATTTAGCTGAGCGCTCATTATTCGTGACGGCACCTGTACCAAGTGTTACAATGGTATATTATTTAAGTCGTTAATTACTCGGTGCCACTTATCGAGGATTGTTAAGTTATTGTTATTTCAATGTATTTATATAAAGAGACGTGTAAGACCACAAGACACCATAATGGGTGTCATACATACATAAATAAATTGCACTTAGCCACTTATGGCAAGGACTCAAGTTTCAAAACGACTGTCTGATGCAAAAATGTTTTAAATGTATATTTACACAATATCTTTTCGAGTCAACATGAGAAATATTTCAAGGAAGCGTGTGAAATGCAGCAGGTAGAATTACCAAATTTTACTTTTTGGCAATCATAAAGTGGTTCAATAATAACCAGTTTACTTGGAAAGGTTAAAAAGGTTAATCTTTCACCCTTATCGGCAACGTTTCCGAAATTTGGTGCGACTCCCTTGTCAGATAAACAAAATAAGTTACCGTTAAGAAGCGATTCTGGTCTCCATTGTAAAGTTGGCCATACTAAGCCCTAAGTTGGTAAAACCATAATGTGTATTTTACCAATTATATGACATATTCAGATTTTTACATGATATTTTACACTTTTTTGTATATGCACAATAAGCAAAAAAAAATTACTGTTTGTCTGCCTGTGTCTGTATGTTCTGGCTTATGTCCGAAAAACGTCTAGACCGATTAAGACATTTTTTCGCTAACTGATAGCTGATGTTTCCAGGAATAAACAAGATAGTATTGTGGATAAATAATTACTTAAATATAATTAAATTAATTATATATACGGGGCGCGGATAAAACTGCGGAGCACAGCTACTTGTTTATACATTGTAAGAGTTGCGAAAACATGTTGCGCTGCACAAAAACATTACTGTTAAACAGTGTACCTACTGTTTTTGACAGCATTTCAACTGGCAATTTCAAGCTGTCATCCCCAAATTGGCAATCATCGATTCCACGATAAAATTCTTTCAAGTTATGCCCTTCACGTTCCATCAATCAGTGCTCCAAGTATGGGCGACGAAATACGCAGGCGTATTTCGTCGCTTTGTATAGGAACGTTTGAAAGCGCCCCCAGCGGCGAGTGTAGGAAGTTTTACGTCTCCATACAAAAAAGCGCAAAACGCAAGGTCAAGCGACGAAGTTCGAATGTGTCAAAACCTATACTTGGAGCATAGCATATTCTTCGACTAAATGCAAAGGCAAAAATTACCATTTAATTAACTACGGTTCCATTCGTCCGTAATTTAGTAGACGTTAATATTTTAATGCGTCCGGGATAATGCTTGTAATATCCGTAGACTTTTACCGCACAATTTCTAGTTTACTACTAACCCTGTTCTCTTTACCCGACCATTGCAGGAGAAATGAGAATAAATAATTTGTAATATTGCCTCGATTGACCTTTCGTATGCTTTCCTAGTAGTTTGTAGGCTTAATCATGACATTTTAAGAAGCGTTCTATACTGCCTATCAAAGATAGACAAGGATGTTCATGCGAAAAATTTTATAATATCAATTTATGAATTGTATTTTTGTTGTTTTGATGAGATAAGATCCTGGCCCAGTTTCTTCTGGCACCTAACAAGGGTAGTTGCCGAACCGGTCATAATTTTTGGACGTTTATTAGGGACTAAACTGAGTACCTAATCATTTTCATTTTCAAAGCTTTTCAATAGAGCGCAAGTTCTTTTCTAAAGGACCTTCATCAGTCTCTTAATACAATTAAAAATACCAAGATTATGCAAACCTTGACCTGAGAAGGCGAGATTAGAAGAGATTTGTGCGTTCATTAGAAATCCTGCTATATGTCTTCGACGTGTTTACGTGCCCTTGATTTAAAGAGCTTATATTAGCATTAGCTTATACATTCTGCGGAAGTAATATTAGATTATTAGTCACCGTATTTACTAATCGGGCCTTATTATAACCGACAACAGAACTCTTAATTATAACTAATTATGCCCCGCGGTTTCAGACGCGTAGAGGTAAATTCATTGATGGTTTTATTTCGCGGCAAACTTTTTCGAAAAAAACGAATCCAATTACTTAAAGTCTTCTAAAATTAAATCGTTCAAGGCGTTTCAGATATAAGCCGTAAAAATAGGCCGACCCACCGATTTAAAAAAAATGTTTTTATATAGTTCCATGTGCATTTACTGAAAATCACTTAATTGGAATTAAAAACAGACTTCCGTTTTATTTATCTACTATTATATTTTTATTTATTCCTACATTTTGAGACCTTTGGCCCTTATATCTAATGATTTTGGGGCCACATTGGATAAAGGCGTAAAACTCTCCAAATCAGCATAATTTGTATGCGGCTCCAATGTCGCTAGGGCGCCACACTTCCTCCGTCACCACGACATGTCTCAACTAAAAAGTTTTAAACAATCGAATCTATTCAAGTCAAAGGTTGTTTACTTACTTTATGCTTGCTCATGTCTGTTTCTCATCGGGAACATAAATATAGGGTCTTGGACATTGGACTTTTAAGGCATTTTTGGCACAGAAAATCAGTTAGTAGTTCATATAAATTTATGACTATACAAAAAGTGGTTTAAAAGTTAAGGAATTACAAATTTATTTTTAAACTAGTTGTGCCCCGCATTTTCACCCGCGTAGATTTACTTTCTTCCTTATTGTCGCGGAACCCTAATATTTTTAATAAATAAAAGTAGCATAAGTTACTCCTTGAAACATCAGCTACCTACCAGTGAAAGTCCCGTTAAAATCCGTCCAGCCGTTTCAGAGATTACCCGGAACAAACAGACAGACAGACAGAGAAAAAATTTGAAACTTGGTTTTTTAGTGTCAGTATTGTGTATACTTTCATATGCATTTAGTAAAAAGCTGTTATTTTGGAATTACAAACAGACACTTCAATTTTATTTATCTGTATAGATGTATAGATGTATAGATTGATATTGACAGCCGATGCTCTGGTGACAAAAACATGCGCTTCAAATGTAGATATTATCGGAATGTTTAAGAGATTGTTAACACAGGGTCTGTCTGTTCAAATTCACCTTACTAGGACTCTTACTCTATGTAATACGTTTGCCTACCATCGAATATAAAAATATGTTCCAAAAGGTAATTAGCACCGTCTTGCCTATGGAAGGGATCTGTTAATTAAAATGTACGAGCTTAATTAAATTAAAAGTTCTTCAACTGCGGTAATTAAGTTGGACAGAGTTAAAGCTTGGTAGTAATGAAAAAAATATACCAGATGAATATGTAGTACCAAGTACGTTCTCTTGGGTACATTATGTATTCATCTATACTTTATATAAAGCTGAAGAGTATGTTTGTTTGCTGCAATGCGAAGGAAAGTTGTCCGGCAATAGGTTATATTATATCATAACGAAAAGACCAATCGCGGATTGAAGTAAGCATTAGCTCAAAGTAACTATTACAGGCGGACGAAGTCGGGGGCATAAGCTATAATTACATATGCCAAATAAAATACTCATGTTACTAATTAAAAAAAAAAAAAAAAAAATTCTAACAAATTGGTTCAGCTGCTTGCCCGTGCGTGACAGACAGACACTTTCGGATTATAATCAGCTTAAATTATACAGATTTAAAAAAATTAAAACTGGAGTTGAAACTTGAAACTCACAGACCCCGCCATTCCAGGCGACTACTAAACCACACGCGTCAACATTTAATCATACACCTAATAATAAGTGGTGACTTCCAACGTTTTACTATATCACTAGTTGTGCTCCGCGGTTTCACCTGCGTAGATTTACTTTCATGCTTTTTATTTCGCGTAACCCTAATATATTTTCTAAATAAAAGTAGCTTATTTTACTCCTTGAAACTCCATCAGTTATCAGCTTGTGAAAGTCTAATTTAAATCGGTCCAGCCGTAACAAACAGACAGACATAAAGAGATATAATTTTTTTTTTTTAAATCAGTATCCTATACTGATAGTATAGGTAGATCCATTTAGTGAAAAACTGTTAACTGTAGTGTAATTTGGAATTACAAACATACACATAAATGTTATTTCATAGTATAAATGATTAGTTATCCTAAATTATTTGGCATGCATATCTTCTGCGAAAACGTAGGTGATAGTTGCAAACGTCACGCGCCCACTAAACTCTACAATTTGTACTTTCCCAACATACGCCGAATCTTTTTGTATGGCAGAACTGAAATAAATTTTCCTTACATTCCAATGATAATAGCTTATAGTTTTATTCTTCTTTATTCTGGCTATATGAACCTACAGTCCACTTGTATCCAAACGTAACGACTTAGTGGTTGACAGTGTTTTCATATTTAATATATACATATATACAGATAATAACAGACAATTCCATAATATGTATATCTAAACAAAATGAAGAAGAGCAAAGATAATTGCGTGATAAATATTTAATACTAAAATAATGTGTGCTTTTTATATCTGGTATCAAGTAATTTTATAGGGGGCCGCCTATTTCATTTTTATTAAGGGTTCAAGAGAAGCTCTCATCGTATATTATCATCAGTGTCGTAAAGTAAACCTTATAGAACGTCATTTAACTAGGGCTGTCACATATTAAGATATTCTATATATATATTAAGATAGTCATTGTTTTTAAAGCAAAGAAACTACGTTTAAAAAGCTATATAATCCCTTAATAGATGGAATTTAGTCGGTATGCAATTATTCCATCCTAGCTAGTGCACGCGAATCCGTCTGCGCGGGTTTTATAATATAAAAATGAATCACTGAATGTGTTACTAAGCTCAAATCTCGAGACCAGCTGAACCTATTTTGCTAATTCTTTTTTAGAATATTCCTTGAAGTAGGTACGAGGATGGTTCTTACGGAGAAAAAAAATTTAAAATTGCCCGAAAAGGTCTAAAAACTGATATCAACGTATATATCATTATAAATTATAGCCTATGTGTTATTCTGATGTGTAAACTATATTATTGTAAAGTTTCATCAAAATCCATTCGGCAGTTTTTGCGTGAAAGAGTAACAAACATACATTCTTACAAACTTTCACGTTTATAATATTAAGTAGGACTAGTAGGATTAAAACTTAATTTGTGGAACTGCGGAATATCGCTAAGCCCCCTCAATTAAAAGCTTACAACTCGGTTGTCTTATTTTACTTTTATGAGGTTGTTAGGGTTGTTAAAGCATGTGAACAAAACAGTGTAGCCACATCCCTATAGTGTGAATCGTAACGACCGCCAATTACCGTGCACCCGATGCAATTCGAGGCACATTTTAAATTTATTGCTTCTCATAACGGGTTTTTCGGTTTACAGCTTCATTCACATTTGAACAAAGTGTGCAGAAAGAAAGAAATGTTGAAAACAGTTACCTGCACGTGTTTGAAAGGCAGTGAGCGATTTTTTTACAAAAAATAATAAAAATATTTTTTATCCGCAACTTTGTCGGCATTACGATTTTTTGAATCAAAGCTTTTGGGGTACTAAATCAAATTTCGACCAAATCGGTTAAGACACTAACTTATGCCTGCGACTTTTTCCGCGTCATAGGACTTTTGAGATGTGGTGTTGGAGAAGGATGGAGAAAATCAAATGGACCGAAAGAGTCACAAATGAAGATGTATTCAAAAGAGTAAATGAAAAAAGAGTACTATGGAATACAATCCAGTATCGAAGAGGAAAGATGATTGGCCACCTGGACGACATGACAGCTTCTTTAAAAACATATTAGAAGGAAAAGTAGAAGGAAAGATAGGAAGAGGAAGACCCAGGTTAACATACATGAGACAAGTCAAGGAAAAAGTTTCTGCCATTTCGTATAGGGAGGTCAAAGAGATGGCACTTAATAGAGACAAATGGAAGAAGTTGCATCAGTTACACCGACAAGAGTCACAACTCTTAAATTCATGATGAGGACCTAGTGCGAGTTTATCATTGCCGCTATTTTAAGAAAACTCGCACTAAGCACTCATGTCCCATGTCCCAATCACGTCCCCGCGGAACGATGATGTCCCTAAACCAAATTTCAACCAAATCGTGAAAAGGTAACGGACAGACAGATCGAGAGACACTTTCCAATATGTAATATTAGTACCTTAGTACCTAATATACCTATTATAGATAATACCCGGTATTAAATGCCGTATTCCAGACAACTCTATAAGATTGCAATGCATTTGAACTCCAAGTGAACCTAGTAGCATGCAATTTTCCTCTTTAGTTCTCAGGAAGAGGGGGCGTCGCAGCATGAATGATAGTTGTCCATTCAAGATGTTCAACTTAACTCAAATATATCTTTATTCGATTAGACTTTATACAAAGTACTTTAAAATCGTCAGAATGACACAATTACACAGGATTATACATGCTACCGCCAGGTTCGGAAGGTTGCTTTTACTGAGAAGAACCTGGCAAGAAACTCAGTAATTACTCTTTTAAAGATTATTATACAGTTTTAAAAATACATAATAAATCACTCAAGCAACTATAAACTTACTCGGAAATATTATTTTCATCCGAGTTTTTTAAGAGAAGAAAATTGCAGGATAATTTTGTGAAACGCATTTTTCTCGCCAATGTATTATCTAGGAAGGCTAAGGAAAGTTGTGGGCGGTACGCGGTTACCATTAAGCAGGTTAATTAGCCGAGGACCGCGGGAAGAGAGCGTGACACGACACACTACTCTGGCCTATTGAAATCTGCCACTTTACTCTTTAAGTTCGACAGTTAAGTACTTGATGCATGATAATTTGACGTGTAGTCGAAACCAGCGTACATGAAAGGCTGAAGGGTGTGTGAATTGAATATGAAAGAGTGGTATATCTAGCGTGGAATGGCGCTCTTTTCTCTCTGCCTACCCCGTAAGAGATATGATGATTGGCCGGGCGTGATGGTAATGTATCTATACTAATATTATAAGTGGTTAAGTTTGTGAGTTTGTGATGTTGTAGGGGTAATCTCTGGATCTGCTGAACCGATTTAGAAAATTCTTTTCGGCGAGTGTCTCAAAATTAAGAGAATTTTTCATGGTAGTTAAATTATACGCAGTTGTAACCGCGGAGCTCAGCTGATACACTGTAAAGACAGAGCCGAAAATAGTACTTTTAGGGTCTGTAAAAGGAATGATACCTACTCGTTCCGACTTAGTTCTCCTATTATATAATTCAGACGGTCGGCAACGAGGGAATAATGGTCTAAAAGCAGGGCTTAACATAAGCCTCTGAAACCGCTTACACAAATACAAATAAGTAGGCATTAGCTCATAGTAAGAACATCTTTACGCCGTTACATTTGCTTGAATTCGCCTGTGAAACTATGAAAATACTACTGGGTATTGCTGTGCGCTCTGTATCGACTCAAAAATGTCCACACATTATTATTAGTGTACCTTAACATGCCCTTTGAATAAAATATTTTTATTTGTGAAAAGGAAGCTTCTGAAAAGTCATGCACTGACAGACGAGGCGCTGTAGTTAGCTTTATACGTAGAGAAGAGAATTTGATTTAAAAAATACGATGCGGACGACATAGAATATCGTTTTTATTGAAGGGTTATTCAGTACAGCTAAAATATACAAACAATCGCAGGGAAATCTTCAAATTATGTACAAGTAATTGTGAACTAAAGTTCAAGGAAGATTACATAAAAAGCTTGTTCAAACGTTGGCGAGTGTGGATCGCGATTTGTACAACATCTGTGTACTAGTCCGTGTAAAATACGCAATTTGTCTATGCTACTAAATAGGTCGATGACGGCGAAACTCATAAAATTAATTGCAAATATTATTCGCTTCAAAGAACTTGATCTGTTAAGGGAAAATGGGACACGTTGTTCCCGGAACAAATTAATATAAATGAACAAGTTCAAAATTTGGAGCTTTCGGGTCAACAAAGCCCACGTATGTATGACACTGGTTAATTAACCACCCATGGTTATACAGACTTGCTGTACTAGAAATGGCACACGAAATTACGAAATTAATGGACCCATTACAAATTGCGACGTGCCTTCGCTTTCTTACTTTGATCAATTATATAATTCTGCGAAAACAAAACTGTGTTTTAGGATTTTAGGTCTGTTTTTACATGACTTCACAGCAGCTGTTCTTGCACAACTAGTCGCTAAAATAAATAAAATTCTGCTGAAAGTCTTTTATTTATTATGGTTGTTTGATGTTTATAGTGACATAATAATGACGTTCTAAATGTTCTCAATTATATTTAACGAAGTTAAGCAAGCAATGTTTGGGAAGCAATGTTCCAAGGAGAAATAGTCTGTTATCAATATGACAACATAAGGACAACAAACTATTGCTCCTGCACAGTGATTTTATTCTTTACTAGCTGGCCCCGCGGTTTTATCCGCGTAGAATAAAATTCGGAGATTACCCGGAACAAACAGTCAGACAGGCATACAGACATACGGACAGACAATCAAAGTAAAAAAATATTCAATTTTTTTTACATCGTTACAGTACATACTCTCATATCCATTTAGTGAATAGCCATTAATTTGGAATTAGTTAAAGACACTTCAATTTTATTTATCTATATAGGCCGAAGGAGCTTAACATCAGACGGACTGTAAACTGCAAATATATGTACATATTTACAAATAATGCCTCTATTATAGCTTTACCAAATTACACAATATCGTCTTAACACGTATCGAATTATTGTTATTGGCTTATAATTGGACACATAAAAAGCTTAAATACATGTCCTCAATTAACACAAAGGTCAATTCCATTAAGTTAACAATTGACCTATGAAACTTAAATTGGTAAGACCTTAGCCACCACTATAAAAAGATTGTACTTTTGGTGCATCGTCATATGGCATCTACATACTACTAACATGACCATGGCCTGCCCTGTCCAAATGATAAGTAGGTCAATTCTTGTTTTAATTTGACACAAATAAAATAGATTAAAATTATATATTTTCGTAAACAAGGGTGTATTACACTCTGACCCGCTAAAGTAAGTCCCGAATTCTTGGTGTTACATACGCTACTACTACTACGTTACTACTTGGGGTATTTCGACGCTAACGAATGACATACGGAATTAGGAAATGTATATTTTTTTCAATAGCTAAATTCAATGGCTATAATACTTATTATTTTAGGTCTATCACTGGTTACGCAACCATAAAGAACATCAGGTCAAACGACTTACAGATAACACGAACGAACGGTTGTTGCAACGAAAGTTGGCTACCAAAGTTAATTTTAAGTAATTTGCTAGGGATATTTGATATTATGTGCCTCCTCCGTATGTACATGGTTCGGTGGTGCGGTCACCCAAAGTAGGCCGATACATTATTTATAGTCCCCACGTCACAACGTGCAGTCACTCGTTATCTGCATGTACCGATTGTGATTTCATTTTGTAAACATTAACGTTGCTTGATTTATGTACGTTCGATTCTGTGTTGATGCGACTAATGTAGACAATTAAGGTCGTTATTGGAACGGAACTAACGAACCACATAATGGAAAACGGCCTGAAAAAGTACTAACTTACTATACTGAAGCTTTTGGTTTGTCTGTCTGCTTGTTACAACTTCACTGTTCAACTCAACTACAAAATAAATTACAGGTCATGAAAAAGGTAGACTACATTTTATCAGATAAATTATTCCTCGCATACGAAGCCGCGGGCATCAGTTTAGTAAGTACATTTTTATTCAGAAGAGTATTGACTTACACTGTACAAATACGCATCAAAGAGGTGTACTAGGGTTGCCAGGCTTTTTACATTTAGAAAACGAGAAAACGCCGAGCGTGGTGAGATTATTGATGACTGACTAATTAGTAATAAAGTACTTGAACTGAGTTGTCATTCAATTTAGCTAGATTTTACATTTAAATCCTCAATAATGTAGGCCGTTCATTTTGCTCAAATGTCCAGCCAAATTGGCTGGTAAGTCCGGCTGCTTGGTTGGAGACGTGGCAACCTTAGGTGTAACTCTACATCGTAATGACTTTAATTTTTCACTTTCCTTCATGTAAAACGAACCACATGGTACAGACAGGGTAAATTGAGCTTCCACCATCCGATCCTGTTTAAAAGTGCAATAACTCCGGAAATCTTTAAATATTGAATCAAACAAAGGTAAGTATTTTAAGAATCTGGTCCACGCTTCGACACACTCGGGCTCCTGAACATATGGGCTGCCTTTGGACCAGTACAAAACAAAAGAACGTCCAAATTCTTCGCATACATTTCGGGACTACGTCACATAATAAATATAAGCTTATTTCAAGCAGAACGGAATCTAGAAACAAATCATTCGAAATGACACACTATACAGACCGCGCTTCTACGAGATTTTGAGCGGCATCGGAAGGGGTGTCACGTCGCATCGTGGCCGATCGCGTATACGTCATTTACGTATTTACAGATTATTATTATTATTAGCCTGTAGTGTCCCACTGCTGGGCAAAGGCCTCCCTTCCACTTTTCCAACTTTCTCGGCCCTCGGCAGTCCTCTCCCAATCGCTCCTGAAAGCATCAAGCTCATCCCGCCATCTCCTCCGAGGCCTGCCGCGTTGTCGTTTCCTGTCATTTGGGGTACATTTTCTAATGGTTTTCGCCCAAAGCTCATCTGACATGCGGCAGACATGGCCAGCTAAGTTCCACCATTTACAGATATTTTTAGTGAATACAGAGTAAATAAAGGAGTAAATTTTAAAATCTTTAATGACTCCCTCTCGCTCGATGGAACAAACGTTATTTTTTTTCAAAAAATTGGTCTAGATTCCATACTGCTTGTTAAGCTTGTATTTATACTGTAACCACGTCTTTCAGTGTCATGAAAACCTACCAGACATGAGTTGTCATGAGTCAAAGAGGAATGAGTCCTCGTTGGTCATGAGTCTCAAATTATTTTATTATGTAACCGTCGGGCGTCAGACTGGGTTACATTGAGGTGACAATAGACATTATAATAATGAGGCCCTGAATTGCTAAGTTCCAGATTTTCGTGAAAGAAAGGAGGGCGGAACATTTAACAATAACAGAATTGAACACAATACTGATGAAAGAAACTTTAAGCTCTGTGGCAAACAAACATGCGGAACCCATCTGATTGAAGTTTACACGAGCTATGGAAACTTAAAAAAACATAAAGCATTTTGGAGTTTAGTTGTATGAACCACACATCCATTCTTTAAATGCAATTAACTTAGAGGATGTCTGTCACATTACTTCAATGTTCATTGATTGACGATTAGTAGAATATTATTATAGATAGGCAGATATTCGCTTTGAGATGTATTATTGTGTATTTGCGACATTCACCTCAAAGTCGTGATGAATATGAATCATAACATTTCCAGACTAGATATAATAAGATTAAAATAAACACGAATTAATTAAACCATTAAAGTAATCATGTAAAGTGGGTGCCAGCCACGCCGTTGTAGAATTACGCAAAGCCAATAAAAAGCCCATTATAATTGTGCAATACGGCCGTATATTGGATCTATTCCAAAGGAGCATAACAAAGACTCTTTATGAAGCGGTAAATCATTGTCTCCCTTTTATTGTTAGGTGTTAAGTGCATTTTTAATTGCATCGGTTAGGGAGCCGGTTGCCAGTGTCATTCGTATTTTACCAGTTACTTAAAACCAGGCATTGCAGGCATTACTGTCATTTTTGGGCATTACACCACTGGCATATACTTTAAGGGAAATTTATTCCAAAAAATATCTTTCTGGTTAACCTTTACGGATTTTTAAATGTTACTGATAATGCCACGGTCCTATTAAATTACCTAAGAATA
This sequence comes from Watsonalla cultraria, assembly GCA_964035505.1. NCBI lineage: Eukaryota > Metazoa > Arthropoda > Insecta > Lepidoptera > Drepanidae > Watsonalla > Watsonalla cultraria. Next base: position 3,803,777 of record OZ037734.1, on the reverse strand, counting down.
TTATGCATATATTATTATGCTTGACTCGACTGGGTCTAGAGTTGATATAACTATAATTAATGATTGAACATTCACAGAACTCTCCATCATAAGAAAAAAAACGACATATTATACGAATCTGCCTGAAATTAGAAGTCAAGGATTATCAAAGACGAGTAAACCGTTAAGAGTACTCGAAACCGTCTGAGATCGATGAATAAAGATGAAAGAAAGAGGTCTTGAAGTGTAGAGTGGAATGGTCCTTTATTCTCTACGACTAGCGTGGCACTTCACTTGAGGATAAGTAAGTATAACTTCAAACTCAGAACTTTGCAAATTTTGCAACACAATATGGTCTTTAAAACCGACTGACTTATATAACTATAAGTCAGTCGGTTTAATATAACATAAACCCCGTCGTAAGTTCACAAATAAAAAGTTTAAAGTAAACTCTTTCCGTGCTGGCTCGGTATCGGGCGACAGATTTCTGACCTCGATAAAGCCTTTAAAACTGTAGTCAAAAGTCAAAAGGGAACGCAGGTTAAAACTAAAGTGTATTGACCGTAAATTATGAGTGTAGGATTACTTCGAACGGGTTCTTGTAGTGTTTTACGAGGCTCCAGAGATTATAGACAATACAGATAAGGAACATTACGCAATTCGTTGGAAAGTAGAATCATCTCGTGGAACATAAACAGGGAATTAGGCCGAGGCTAGTAACGTTCTACAAAATACGATTCGTAAACGATTCAAATTAATGATCGGACAACTCCCTGGTGCGATATTTGCGAAACAAGGAATTTCAAGAACATGCTAACAAATATTATGATTACCGATGAATTTCAAATCAAAGAGATTGTGTTAAATGTATAATCTCATTACATCAATGACAACAGCTTTAACTTTAGTGTCCCGTGGGGATAGCAGGCGATTTTAATCAATTACAGTGACGTGGCCGCTTAAGTTTATGATGATAAGCGACCTGTCTTAGATGCCATTAAACCTAAAACCCTTATTATTACCCACAGAGACGCCTACGACCTTTTGAGTAATTCATTAGAATTCCAGTGAATTGTAGCTGAATTGAGATAACAGATAGCACAATGGACGCACAACTAACCAAACAATTTTAATGGTAATGCTAATGACACTTGAAGAACTCAAGTGGATACATTTAGGTTTCAAAGGACAGATATAATAATTCCATAGAATCACGTCCGTAATAAGTCTCTTCTTAGAAAATAATTTATTCTCACCGCCCGAATAGTAAAATTATCCAAAACGATACCAAGAACTGTAAACCAAGCTAAATCTGCTGTAAGTGTCAACACACGTACATGTACAAGTGATCGAGCTCAACCGTATAGAAGCGGTCACAGACCATACATAATAGTCGGTAGCAAGCATCATTGAAGACTATTTGGAGAGTATGATTAACAATTGAAGCCGGTAGTCAAATGCATCGCTCTGACTGACGTCAATCTAGAGCTATATGAAGTATGAAGAGGTACTTGTACACCCAATGCGGATGCACTTATTACTGGTTGTATTCTTGCTATCGCAATAATTCTGAATGCATTGCTGGTAACTGAATAAAAAGCAATGTAGACAATAGATATAAAATTCATCGAAAGGATATGTTAAAGTTTATTAAATTCAGTAGGACATGCACTAGCTAGAGTTATAATAATATAAAGTAAACAAACTGAAATGGTCGTTGGAGACAAGAAATGTAGTGTAGCTAGACCAACATGTTTGTATGTAGGTATACGGCAATGAAACCTGATAAGTACTAATTCTGCGAAACAGCGAAAGCGCATCACTAGCACAAGTTAAGTGCAACGGATGATCGCTTCACTGACCAATACTCGTAAAAGGATTGTAAAATCAAATTCGTGCACATTTATACTAAGGTCATGAGAGTCCAACTGGATACCATATTATATTTGCTGTGTCTACTTTATTATGAGTTATTTTGATCAAAATATTTAACACACATTGTTGTGTCTAGAACTAGAGAAAAGCGACATAATATAAACTAGCTTACATACCATGGTTTCGCATTACTAGAGGTTATTTAATTTCTTCGAGCGACTTAAATATTTTCAAAATCTCTTAAAAAAAAAGACGTACGACGACCGATTTTGTAATATTTAGTGAAGAGCGCATGGTTTCAGTTTAAAAATCAAGGATGTATTCTCATGAATCATAGATCTCCTCTTTCAATAGGACCCAGATGGAGTTTATTCTTGGTACTAATGTGTGTGCTCTCAAACAAACGTAAATTTTGTTGCTTTGTAGTCATCATCATGCTTGGAAGTAAATCATTCTGTTCCTAGGTCTAGTAATTTGCTGAACGAAAACTAACCACTATCGTACACAGTACAAAGTAAAGCTAGTGTTCTACCGCGTTGAGTAATCCTCATCTGTATTCTAAATAAACTAGGTGCTAATCTGCTTTCAGAGTATACGATCCATTCCGAGAAGTATGTTTGACCGAGTCCTGACATATAAAAGGAAAAAGGGGCGTGCATTGGGCAAGGCATTACGGACCGCAATTAGACGGGCTTCCCCGAACTATATTACATGTAGCCTAAAATACAAAGGTGGTGACTACGTGTTAAGTGGAAGATACAACGAAGCGTCTTCCTGTAACCCGCCCTCTTTTCTCCCGCTCCTATAAATATTACGCTGAAACGTACACGCTTCAGTCGTTCAGGAAAGCTCGTGGAGAGCACTGTGCCAAATCTCTGAACTCCCCAGTGACAACGTGATCAGTAGCGCGTTAGCACCGTAAACATTATATATATATCGGCCAGCGATTTCGTAACTTGGACATTTATCAAAGGGCTTATAAGAAGTGTTAATTTATTGGATTTGTGAGGCGAACTTGTGCATCAACATGTTGGACAAATCAGTATTGGGCGCTAGTTGGGAGAGCGTGGTAAGTTCATTCAGAGTGTAAATGTAATTAAACTTGAGCCGGGGGTTTACGAGCGCGTCAAAAGTGCCGCTACGTGAAGTCAATTTCACGTATTTGGATTACGGAATACCGGCGGCGGGTGCGGAGGCTGTTACGCAAAGTGCATGGCCAGTTTAATGCGCTTAAAAGGCAACTGACTTGTCTATGCCCGCTGTCATTGAACTGCGCGTGCGCTCGCTGTTTGAATATGGAATTACGCTCTTTTTGTGGCAAAGCTCTTGACATTGCTGCGTTTGGCCCGTTTCACGGTTACTGACTCTCGTGGCGTTAAACATTAAATTAATCACTGTCAAAAATCGATCTCAAGTAACTGATACAAACTTTTGGAGATTAATCACAATGATTACTTCCATCAGACATTATTTTGTACGGCTCACTAAAGGTTATCAAAACGAGTTTATTGAAAGTAGCCTTGATAGATGCTAGTGTTGCGCTTGTGACCGATGCCGGTCAAATATAACTTTTTTAATATTAACGTTCTAAGTCATTTGATAAAAGTTGTATTGCTGAATAATTTTCGAAACAAATACTTAAATTTTGAATAAAAGGATGAAAACCATTTATATTGTCCACTGATAAAAAGTTCCCTTGACAGATACAAAAAAATAAAAATGTTGATATACTAAATAATGGTACTTATGTAAAATAAATAAAAAAATAGCTTAGGATACAATTACGTTTGTCTATGGAACGATACCATTGTTCCGTTTAATAATGGAATAGTAATTTAGAATAAATTTGGAGATCACAGATTAGTTACTAGCGATGTTTGAATAGTAACATGACAACAGATTGCTAAATCGTAATTCGACATAAATAAAACATCCGAGTATCTGTCAAATAGACAATGTGCTGTCATAACTGACAGTAGTGTCGATTCTTGCCGTCGATTGCGAGTTGTTTTTAATTCGCGAACCGGTCTCGGCGAATTTATTCGGAATACTTTCACCCGACATAAAGAGCCTAGACATTTTGGTTGTAGTAACAATCTCTAATATCTGTCACTCGGCTACTCATTCCGGTTTGTAGTTTCGAAAGTGGAGAGTCGGTAGCGCCCGGTGAGATCCGATAATAGCTGATGGCACTTTTAAAAATGTTGCCTTAAGAAAAATACACTGAATATATCACGCCGCGATCCCTATTAATATTAAAATTGTGTAATTTAATAACAAACAGTTCATTTAATTGATTCTGACACATTATAAATGGTTTATAAATGAGTTATCATTTGTCAAAACACCAAACTTGCATAAGAAATATTGTTGCAGTAAAAATAAATGTTGACAAATCTTGTTGGAGCGCGGGTGTTTTGTCATCATTCTAAAAAAATACTTAGGATAAGGTAACATTAAACTTAAGGACTCAATATCATTTCGACTTGAGAGAAACGGAGAAAAAACTATAAATATAACTAATTAACTATGTTAGATTCACTTTGCTGTGTAAAAAAGTTCAAAACAGAGTGTAGATTAAAATCAATCACATATCTGCAAACAAACCAAGGGTCATTATCTCTTGACCAAATATTATGGTGCAATACAAGGCGCGAGAAAAAAATTGGATTACTCATCAAAACATTCAATACTAACGTGTACATAATTATGTGGGAAAAAAGTGCGCGTGGGCAGGTTACGGTTAGTCAGTCGATACGTCACAGCGTATGTCACACACTAAATTTAACAGTCAAATCGATTATAAAGGTAGTTTCTATAAATTCTATTACATCGGTTATTAACCTTTGTAATAATTTTTAATGTGAAGAGTTCTAGCGTACAAACCTGATGTAACTAAAAATGTATCCGTTTCACTATTTCTACCTTTATGCGTGCTATAAGACGTTGCTTTGTACCAAATTTCAAGGTTCTGAGTTACGGGAAGTACTCTGTAAGTTCTGATTCTATCGAAAATTTACAGCATAAATGGCTGTATCTTATAATTGCGTTGGCGTTAGAAGTTCGATTTTTCAGCTCCAAAAGACTTGAGTATTTGATATGAATTTCTACTTGATGCTAGCTTGATACCTCCACATTCCTGAGAGAAAGGGTCTTGCCAGACAGAAGGATAACAAAGTGATTCTATAAGGGTTCCGCGTTTCCTTTTGAGGTACGGATCCCAAAAAACTGATCATAGCACTAACGTGTGAACGTGCGCGGCCACATTCAGCACTGTGCCCTGTATTTAGGACACCGTATTGTTTAAACACTTCTACGGAAATATAACACCTATTTCAATATCGTTTACGTAAAGCTTCGATTAAAAAATAGCTCATACGTCATTCTGTAATCTAGCGAGTATTCGTGTTGCCATTTTTAAAAATAAGTGTGCCAATCAAATAAACAGTTTCGTAGAAAAAATATGCATTAAAAAATAGTTAAAATAAAACATTCCGTTATAATATAATAATGAACTTAAGTAACAGAGCTTCGAGCCTTCATAGTCATACGCATCTATTATGAATTCCAGTTTTGTTAGCAAAAACTCTGGCTAAAACATTAACATCGAATAAAGTTCGCTGTGTGTAGCTGTAAATTTGTGGCAAAAAATGTATGCCGCGTGATTGTAACGTATGGCCCGACATAACGGTATACAATTACTACTTATGTGTACAAAAAAAAATATTATATTTTCAAACGTTGCATATTTTGTTTAATTACTTTGTCTGTGGCAACCGCCTTGTTAATAATTCAACCTTTATTTTACCATTTTGCCACCGGCAGTAAAACTGTTATGATCACGTAATATTTTATAACGCATATCGCCAATGCAAACAGACAATAATAGACGTTGCATTGAACATTCACAAGTAGTGTCTAAAATAACCTGTGACAAATTTAACTGCACCTTTTAGCGCTATCACCTTCGGCTCCACGACATCCAAAAATAATCCACTATGCACGCCGGGACAGAAATACTACACGCAGTTTAACGCAGTTACAACATCAAATGGGTATAGACAAACCGAAAGAATTATACGGATACGTCTCGCACTCACCAACACGACGCGTGACAAATGTGATGGATGACAGCTAAGAAATTACCTGAAAAAATAAAAAGTCCAAGGTCATACACTTTCCTTTGAAGAATGACAATTTGTACTCCAGAACCGCGAGACTTAATTTCGCATTTTAATTAGACCGTGTTAACTTACACTAATAGAAAAACTATTTTAAAGTTGACCCATTTTCCCGTTGCGACCCGAATTCGCACGGTGCAATGTTTTTTTACAACAAACCATTAAAAAAATGTTACACAACACGAGCTGTCAAAACACGAATCCGGACAGATTTGCCGTGTCAGTGCCGGCGGACTTTAAATTATTATCTTTTCTTGAAAACGTTACACTTGTACGAATTTATTGTTGACGGCTGATATAATACGATACTTTCACAATTTCCACCATTAAAGCAAATAAATAAGACATTAATTTATATTATTTTGAACATTATAAAAGGTTAGGTAATCTTTAATAGTAACATTAAAATTAAATGGTCCATTTTGTGACTTTCAAATAAATGGTTATTGTTTATATAACTATGAGGCGAGTCCACGTTATTATATCGTCTTTACAACCATGTCCTAATGAACTCCAATAATAATCATCTATTTCTGTGTGACCCATTATTTGACCACCGCCACCGTCATAACGTGGGATTTCAAGAAAACCTCATAAAACATTGCACAATATCAAATGAGCCGTTTAAACGTAATGCATATTGTAGCAAACTAGTGATCATTTTACTCGACTCTTCGTTAACCGAATCACAAATGTTTAGAGATGAATAAACAGGCACAATACATGAAGGACAAGACAGTAAATTGTATTATTTAACCACCGCTACATCCATCCTATGTTTTAATGTTCACCGTAGCCTCCATGCGTACATCATGTCCGGCTTTGGAGCAGTTAAATAAGCAGTGAATGATGATAGTTCTCACATTGGACTTCCTAATATTTTTTCAAAGATAAACAGTGCCAACATGTTCCGTTCGAACACATGTGGTAGCCATGACAGGTGGTGTTAGACATATGGGCAGCAAGCGAAGGGCTCGTATGACGAAATAGACTGAGAGGGGAAACAAATCACTGTCGAAAGAACGAGACAGAGCACGCCCTTAGCTCACGTCCGAGGCTAGGGACAATATTTACTGTATTTAAACCAGACAAAGTAATTTACGTTAAATTTATGTTTCCAGGTATCGCGCGACGACTACGAGATAGACTACAGTCCACGAGGGTCACCGTTGAAAGATACGATCCAAGACGAGCAGAGTTACTGCATCAGCCGGCACAACCCTAACAAGACCTTCCGCAGGGAAGCCGTCATCGCTTCCTGGAAGAGCTTGAAGAAAGAGCGAGAGCAAGCACTTGGCAAACGGATCATCTACGTAGACGCTGATTCCTACCAGGACTACTACGGCAGGAACAAAGTAAAGCGATGCAAGAGCGACAGGACTGCCAGTGTCACAAGGGTCCCTAGAAAAGTGAAGAGGACCTACTCTGTGCTGTACAGGTACGACCCTAATGAAGAGAAGGTGGTTAAGGAATACAAGTACCAGCTATCCAAAGACTCTCAGAACCCTATTCACTCGACGATGCAGAAGTCCTACTCAGAACCGTTCCTGAGACAAGAAGCGGTGCCCAAGAAGAAGGTGAAGAGATCCTTCACCACCCTCCTCAACATCAAAACTAAGTTCCTCAACATATTTACTTCAAAGAGCTAGGATGTGTGACCTAGATATATGGAGTCGTTGCTCAATTCAATGCATTTTCTTTATGGATAGCATTATTTGCATTTTAATTGGATTAAAATTGCTACTACTTCTAGTCAAAATTGCCTTTACTCAGATTCTGACTCGATAGTCTTATATAGATTACATAATGACAGTAGAGTAGCAGGAATTATTATAAATTGGAGTTAATTGTAATTAACCAAAATCATATCATCACACTTTCCCGAAAGGGTCACAAAAGTGAAAGGTAGAGGTCCTATTTCACCAAAGATATTTTTTCAAAAATGCAACTTTTTATAGCTTTACTAGTCTAGTGTTATGTATTAGTTAATAAGTAAATATGCATTATGTTTTGTGATATTTTGTGTGTTGTGATATATTAATTGGTCAAATTAGCTTCTTTATTGTAACATTATTTACAATCATAAGAGAGCAAGTATTGTATTTTATATTTAAACAGCAGTAGTTACTTCACATTATTATCCTAATATTATGTTCTAAGACACAAAATTATCTGTATTTGTTCGATCAAATACAATTATAATACGTGTTATGGAAATAATTTGTACGAAACGTTATATTAATTTTTTTTTTAATGTAATCTGTTTTACAGTGCATATAATTTCAATTTAATACTTATGTGACCATGTAAGTGTAATTAAATTGCTATGTGTATTGATAAATAAGTGTTCTTAGAAAGAAGATAGCAGCAGACAGTCGGACATAAATGCTTTTAGAAATTTTATTTAAATAATTCTCATTTGATTAAAGTTGTTTATAAAATTTAAACTAAAAAATAAATAATTATTTAATTTAAAGGTGGAAAGCAAATAAAATCTATAAATACCCATATGTATGTAATCTCGTCCAAATAAATTAACGTACCAATTATGCAGTTATTAGAACATATTGAACACATATATTTAATTATTTATATTTACTTAAATGTTTAAATATAAATTATATTGAATATAGTTCATAAAATAGTTAGAGTAACACTAGAATATTAATTAAAAATAAAAGTATTGTAATTTTTTCATTCCTATATTATTATTATAAGGTTTATAATATTAATTAAATTTATACGTCCATCCTCTACTTATAGAATGTAATTTGATCGTTACCGATTTGTAAAACATTCAAATTTAATAATTATTTAACTGCCTGTATATTATCGAATAATATATTAGATAGAAAAAAAAAATATGTCATGAACAATATTATAATACATATTTATAATAGAATATGCCGTAACAAATACTAATTAGGCTTCATAATTTGTAGTGAAGAATAAATCATTTGATAAGTAGAGGTCTATAGATTATTAAGTAAGTTCACATATCAAATAATTTATATTGCGACAGAATGAGGGTAGTGCAATTAATTTTAAGCATATGTTAATTATAATTGTCATTAACGATATTCTGATATAGTCCTTATCTATATTAAATTAAATAGAATATATTTTATATAGTTAACAACAACAAATAACTATGTTAATGGTTTTTATCTAAAGTGACCATTATAATAAAATAACAAAATAATTATGTTTTATATAGAAATGTAAATAAACAGTTTTATAAAATTAAATGCAGTGTATTATTTTAGATATAATGAGACTTAGATAATATGATATTAATTTTCAGTTCAAACCTTATTCAGACGAGTATAAAACATCGTGACGTATCATGTACACTAATAAAACCTCGTGAGGAAACCTACATGTATATCTAAGAACAAATTAAAAGACGTATATATATATATGCCACAGAAACGGCCATGGGCTCACCATCAACCACATTGGCACTTGATCTTCTGTGAAAAGTGCTTACCCATTCGCGTAAGAAGAGCTTCTAGGATTAAAAAATAATGTATAAGGCATCAAAGGTTTCTTAATAAAATTATTGCAACTATAACTAAACAGTATAAGAGCTATATCAATGAATACAATGTCAAGTCCAAAGTGCCCGCATAGAGTGGATCCATTGTTGCAAAGGTCGCAGATAACACCATCACAGTCACTGTACAGTACATGATATGCGTGGGAGAATTAATAGAACTGACGTTCATAGGGGTTTTTGGAGGACTACGTCGCGAGGTATTAAATACTTTGCCTATTAATAAGCGCTTGAAGCTCGCATTCCTCATTACATTGATAACAGTTCAGCAGTTTGCTTGTAGCAACTTACGCTTGAAATACAAAAAACACCACTGGCGCCTTCTAAGGAATGGAAAAGTTAGGGTCCCCAAACTAATAGCTAGCATAGCGCTCACTCTAACTCATCGTCCCCTTGCTTCCATGGAGCACTGGCAACTTTACTCAGCAAACGACCAAACAAAACACTATTTCAAGGTGGCGTTTTTGGCTGCGCATGTAAGAAAAGAAATGGAGTCCGGCAGCATCGAAATTCGAACGCGAGACCTCTTTTTTTCAGGGAAGTTATAGCCTTACGTTCCAATTATTTTGCGCAGAAGGTACTACACAAATACATTTATGTTGAAAAGACACAAAACCTAGACCAGGGTGGGGATATTGATGTCATTGTAGACCAAAATCATTAGTACAAACACCAAAACTAAAGCAATCTGTTAAATAATTGTAATCTCAAATACGTAAGCACGAAGACCTACATTCGAGTGAGATAGCACCACGAGCACGAGGTCGATGGGGTGACTGATGTAGGGTAACGATACTTAATGGTAATGAGCCCTAAACATGAGGAGCTGACAAATTGCCTTCGTGTACGTGAAGAGCCGATTGGCAGGTCTTGAATTGGTAATGTGGAAGTAGTTTGATATTTAAAGGAGTTGCGAGTTGCAAACATTTTCTATATTTATTTTACATTGGATTAGCGCTACCATTAGTACAGTACTGAGGCCTGAAGTAATTCCTTCACTTTGAAAGGCCTTAAGTTGCTTGTCTGGGGGTTATTGAGACTGTTTTTGAAATTAGACATTTAGAGATAAAGTGAAAATCAAGTAAAAAAAAATATTCAACGTTAGGGCTATTTGGAACACTCATTCGTCTTTTAGTGAAAGACTGTTTTAGTCCAGACATAAAAAAGTAGTAATATTTTTCGATTTCTACGAATAAGGTTGAAATACTTATAATAATGAGTTAGTAAAAGAAAATGTCATGACGTATAAGAAGGTCAAAGGGCTGCTTAATTCATTATGATGTTAACGAAAACATACTCAAAACTATTATTGTGTGAAGCGGCTATCATACTGATTGCAAAATGTATTACCTTACAACAGAAACAATTTCAATTTGAATACAAACCAATACAAACTGTTATAGAGTTCAAAATGGCAGCAGCAATAACAATGTGTAGTCAGGCGGTGCCTGGTGCAAGCCCGTGGGAACGGGATACGCTTCGGATCCGTCACACAGGATTGGAACGAACCAAAGGCAAGGCTCAATGACTAGTATAGTTGGCCTATATTTTGAGTGACCACTTTACTAGAGAACACTGAAACTGGAAGAAGGAGAGTCTAATTAAACTGAACCAATAATATATCTTTCGTTACATATAGCTAATGGAACATATAAAGAGAACGACACGATTTTTATGAAAACAAATAAGTATCAATAAAATTGTATTCTTAATCAAAAATCTTCGTCCTAAACGTACACAATAATGTTATAAAAAATAAAAATATATAAATACATATTATGCTCGCCATATCAGGCACTATACATAACATACTTATTTAAATAACTTCTCAGACATATGCAGGTTTCCTCACGAGGTTTTCCTTCACCGTAAAGCACGATTTTAGAAAAAAGTCATTGGTACAGGTCCCGCTGAGACTCGAACGTCGACTCATGCGTCGCTTGCCTAACACGTGACTGTTCAAACTCCACATTCACGGTACAAAAGAAGAGCAAAAGAAAAATATTATTCTTGATGAGCAAGCCACATGCGTAAAATCCTATCCCACAGATAGCCGGATAAAAATAATTCTACGTCGCTCCCCTTGCATCCATATGTATAAATCTGTTGCTCAGTTGTAGCGTGAAAGAGGGACAAACAAACAAACACTTTGATAATTTACGTAATATTAAATCATAAGATGGAGACTATCAGTGAGTAGCTAAGTGCGAAACGTACTTTTCTACATCATGATATAAACGGGAAGGTTAACAAAACTACCGTTTACTTGCCATAGAGTTAATGTACATCGTAAACCTCACTGGGTGACATGGTCCACCACTTATTGCCATTGATATTTTATGGGATTATGAGATGGCTTTCGAATTTAAGTAACCTAAGCATACGTTAATCCGACATAACTCTTTTATAACCAATGCAGTATGTAATAAAACTATAGATTCTTGGTAGAGTACCTTCCCTGGGACGCAAGTTTCGAGCTAATGATCAATAGTAATCTGCCTCATGGTCTACCATATGAATTTAAAATATATAATTGCGTTTGATGTTCCGTTTATTAATCAATCTATACTACTAGGACATTAATTCAATCAGGTTGAAACATAGGCACCCAAGATAATATCAATGCTAAATTTATAAATCCTTAGAGTTGTTTGGTTGAACACGCTAATCACAGGAACTACAGGGTTGAAATTGAAAGCATATTTTTGCGTTGGACACTACATTTATCGAGCGCCCAATGGATAGCATAGACATCAGCTTCTATATCTTTATTGTTAATCCTACGGTAATACCGTGAGGCTCAGCTAGTAGAACATAAGATGGGATACGCACCAATCTCATGCGTTGAACATTTTCTTCCCCTATTTTGTTGTGTTCAGGAGTGACCTTCCTTCGTATTCCAACCCAATTCATATGTAACATTAAAAATATTTTAATCCACAATATTTCATACAAACACGGCACTTACAAAACGTTACCATAATTGCGTTACCATCAAACGTCAATATTTAAACATCGTAATGTTATACAATCAAGCAATTTGAGCAAAGTGCAATAGCGGTATTCCCAGCTCGTCTAGCCCCGGGCTAATCTACTGCAGCGCTGACGGGCTATCACGGGGGGTCACGATCGGGGAACGGAACCTTGAACTTAGCATACCTTGACTGATATACAACTTTACCGCGGCGCGATGACTTATACTACCTTACCCCTTCATTCCTTAACATGGCATGCATGCGTCTAAGGATCGCAGTTATACACCCTTTTGTGATATGGTTTTAGAAAGGGATTAGAATGGCGTTTTCTGGTTTCAACAATTAGGTTTAGAATGTTTTATTAGAATGTGGATTGGAGTTTTGTTCTTGAGGTCTTCTAAGTTCTTAACATAGACGACAGGAAATGGTCCGATTTGAAAAAAAATTTAGATCATTTATCGAGCAAGGCTTTGTTATATATCATCACGCCACACAAGACCAATCGTGGTTCATAGTTAGCGTTAGTAACCAAAGTAACTATTCCACACAGACGAAATCCCGGACAGAAGCTAGTATGTAAACAAAAAGATATACAAATTGTCTAGACACTAAACAATATCCCGGATTGCCTCTGTCAAACACCAACAAATCTGTTAACAAATCCATAAAGTGTCCCGGGCTTAAGAGATCTCGTGGCTTACGAAGTACCCTCAAATATGCTAATAAGGAACAAGTGATAACAAATAAAGAACTTAATATTTAAATCGCGAAATAAGTACAGTAATACGGTAAGATTAAAGGATGGGTCTAAAAACTGTTTATGTATTCACATTTATTTCGGAATGAGGCAGCCAGCGCCATCTTTTGGCAAGGTTGCCAACTACGCTGAAATTCAGTACGCTTACAATGGCAAACTAATTTTAGAAAAAAATGCTTATCTTCACTCCGTTCGCAAGATGTCCATTGTGTAGAAATGAAAGTATAAGAATCTTTGTCGAAAGATAAAATCGAATAATAGATCGATAAAAATCACCCTAATTCGATATCTGTAAATCTATACTTAATAATATAAAGCTGAAGATAGATGGAATGTGTGAAATATAATATGGCTAGAATCGGAGTGGATACTGATATGACGGCTGATATAGGGAAATTGATGAGAAGAACATTGCGCCGACCACAAATAATATGAGATAAGGGCAGGATGCTGAAGAGTTTATTAGTTTGCTTAAACGCGCTAATCTCAGGAACTATTGGTCCGATTCGAAAATGTATTTCAGTGTTTGATACCCCATTTATCGCAGGCTATAACCATCACGCTACGTAAACGAAGTCGCGGGTTAAAGCTAGTGTTATCCCAAAGTTACTATTCCACGCGGGTGAAATCTATACAGATAAATAAAATTGAAGTGTCTGTTTGTAATTCAAAAATTACAGCTTTTCACTAAATGTATATTAAAGTATACACGCTACTGACACTGAAAAACCAAGTTTTAAAATTTTTCTTTGTCTGTCTGTCTGTTTGTTTGTTCCGGGTAGTCTCCGAAACGGCTGGACGGATTTTAACGGGACTTTCACTGGTAGGTAGCTGATGTTTTAAGGTGTAACTTAGGCTACTTTTATTTATTAAAAATATTAGGGTTCCACGACAATAAGGATGAAATTAAATCTACGCGGGTGAAACCGCGGGGCACAGCTAGTCTAGTATATAATAACTGAACTAGAGAGCTAACCTAATTCTTAATCGATTTTAGCGATCGGTATATCGACATCGATATTAGATCGAGATCTCAGCAGGTATTCGATAGATAGAGAAGCTTTGAGCATTGTAATAAAGCACTGCAATTAAAACACAATAAAGGTCGCGACCTCAGCGTGGCTCAGTCTATGACATTGGAATAACTGCTAACAATACTGCAATGTTGTATTCATTAAACCGACGGGATTGAAGTTACATGGGTGTCGTGCTGTATGCATTTATATGACGACGGGAGAAATAAAAATATAAATCCACTAGCTTTTACGGTTGTCCTTGAGGTTTATACTAACTCTAATGAAAAGTTCCAAAAAACCAGTCGATGGACTCAAAAGATTACAGATGGATAACTTATATATTTACCCACGAGATGGCGCCACACGTCAATTAGACCGCGCAATGATTAAGTTTTCTTTAATCTTCTAATGCTTTCCTTCGTCTCCGCACCTGACTTTCTCCATTTATAATATAAACTAGGTTCTGCCCGCGATGTGTGGGCTAAAATTAGCTTTAGCCTGCGATTGGTCTTAGCGTGATGATATATAGCCTATAACCTTCCCCAATAAATGGGCTATCTAACACTGAATGATTTATTCCAAATCGGACCAGTAGTTCCTGAGATTAGCGCATAAAAACAAACAAACTCTACAGCTTTATATACTTAGTACAGAAGCATAGATTTTCGTCATCAACTGCAAAATATGAATACTTATTACGATTTATTAATCATGGGACATAACCATAGCATAAATGAGCCTCTATCTCAAACTAATCATATAATAATAACACAACCTATAAACATTTTCCAGTGAAATCAATTTAAGAAGATCCAATATGGCGAACAACTTTCCATAATAAATATGTAATTGTAGTTACGTGCTTTGATTTGCTTCTAACTAGCAAAATTGAAAGCGTGAGAGAACATGGATATATTTGTGTTTTCTTCAAACGAAATTATTGCGATTTCATTGCAACAATTTTATTGGTACCCATAATCGATAAACAGATAGATAAAACGTTTATTTGTCACACACTAATAAGTTACATAAAAATGAAGACCAACAAAATAAATATCAATAGTAAGTGAGTAATCGATTAACAATGGACTCAGGTCTAGTAATATGACAATGCGTTGCAGTGGTGCAAATAGGCCATGGCTCAGTGTATCGCTCTTACGATCAAAACACTGGTATTCTGCCACCACCCAATAGTCGACTAATTCGTCTTAGGGGTCGAAACTTTTCCTGAAATGTCAGCCAAATCAATCTAGCAGTTTTGAAAAGGTAGAAGACATACAGACACTTTCCCTGTTATAGTACCTACTTATACATAGTATTTTTTTTATACGTTTTTGCGTACCACAGAAAAAAAATGGCCACAAAGACTTGTTCAGTATAATAATAAAAAAAAATCTGATTTAAAAACGATAAGTCAATGATGTTGAAAAACTATCAGAATAACATTTCATTCATCAAAGTTATAAAACTTTTCATTAGATTTATTGTTAGTGTAGCCTTGTTCTTAATCTATATAAAATATTTTTTATTGTTTTTAAACCAGCTTTGAATCAAAGGCGTTTGAATTATTTTATTTGTTAAATGGCTTGGTATCCGAGCCTTGCCAGTGACATTGAGTTCAATTGAAGCGTCTAGTGAAAAGATTCAACCTTGATTATTGTTACTCCGACACGATTGGAAGATTAAGCAAACGAGGTGCCTTGACAACTTATTATTTTGCGGTGATGATTTCTTTATTACCAGCTCTGCCTAACTCCAACCTGCGACTGGTTTTAGCGTGATGATATACAGCCTATTGGCTTCCTCGATAAACGGGCTATTTAACACTGAAATCATTATTAAAATTGGACCAATATTAGCGCGTTCAAGCAAACGAATAAACAAGCGCTTCCAGATTTTATTTATATTAGTGTAGATATTTTTATTTCATTCATTTGATTTTGTTGCCACCAAAAAAAATGAACACTCATGTCAGGCATAATGATTTTTCTTTTTAATATTTTTACCTTTTCCAATTGCAAAGCCTTTAGAATTCGGGTCAATTTATTTCTTGGAGATTGGATGAATCACGCATTTTAAGGTTTCGACTTTCATCCAAATGCCTTTTTATACAAATAAAATTTTATCTCACAGTAAATTATAATTTTAGTGCTGATTGTTGACACATACAAAATACTTTTGCACATACATGTTACACCCACGGTGGAAAATCAATGCAACACAAAAATGACACTCTCAACTTTTATTTGTTTACAGAAATGGTGGCAATACTTAATTCGGTGAAATTTGGGCGCCATATTAATTTATAACGACGACATAAATTTAATTTATTATGCTTCACATTAGGGGAAAGATACTGTTTAAATTAGCTTTGACAGGTTTATTTTTTAATTAGGTAGCTTTATCAAAGCTTTTGATCAGGAAGTAGAGTTCCGCTACGAATTGAGAGAAGAAAATTTAATGGACGTGTTTTTTACATTTTTACATGTTACGTCATTTTTTTAGAGAATAAAGAAACGCCTGGATTTCCTAACTTGTGCTTTTAGACATTGCTTTTTGGAATGGGAATTAACTATAGGTTTTAATTCCTTTGCGAAACTCAGATTATGCTATGAGATTTCCAACACGAGTTTTCCAACACCAAAGGTAAGTAAGTCCTTTAATACAATCGGAACTCGACGCCACCTAACGCAATTTGCATATGGTCAGCATTTTTTTCTAAAATCTCAATGCCCAGAAGAGATTTTATTAATTCGTTTACCAATTTATCATGTACTACAGCTAAATCCATTATACTTGGATTTCAAAGCCTAAAATGTTGCTCACCACCTTTTTACCGCATAGCTCTTTCCAGTCCAATCAATTCTGTTTACCTGCAAAAGAAATAAACACCTTTAGAACTCACTAACACATTAATTTGATCCATCAATTAAATCGTTAATAGTTACATTTTAAGACCTTAATAAAGAAATAGCGGACGTCACGCGGCTTCACCCGCATAGTTCCCGTTCCCGTGGGAGTACGGAGATGAAATATAGCCTGTATTAATCAGTGTAATTTAGCATTTAAAAGGTAAAATAATTATTAAAATCGGTCCAGTATTTTTGAGCCAATTCATTACAAACATCACATATAAAACGCCTATTTATAATATTAGTATAGATCAAGCCTTGATATTATCTTCGGCTATACGGAAGTACATTACAGACATGGGCCCAACCTTTTAGTTAGACAAGGTAATATTTAAGTTAATACGATCGCATCCTAATAACCTGTCCGTTGTGTCAATCATTCGCCGAAACATTATTTGACCTTTATTGAAAGCACTTATTACTATGTTATCCATTATTTATTTTACTCAATGGTTCTTCATTGAATTCTAACTCTTAATTGATATTTTATTAATTTACATACATATCTACATACATACATATGCTCACGCCTGTATTCCCCGAAGGGGTAGACAGAGGTGTTGTAATTTTCAACACCCACATTTCACCGAATATGATTTAGGTGAGTCCATCGCCGTCTCAGGCACTATACCGTATATATAGTCTTTGAATTATTTTTCAGACATATGCAGGTTTCCTCACGATGTTTTCCTACGCCGTAAAGGACGTGGTGTGAAATCACTGTACATAAGTTTATACTCTATAAGTAGGTACTACTACTACTACCTCTTTAAGATATTGAGCGTAAAATCAACGTGACAAAAGATAAGAGATATAACGTAGGAATAAACTGTTCATCTTCATCTCTAAATAAGCCTAGTTGATTTAATTCTGAGACATATGCAGGCTTTATGCTCGAGCAATACAAACACGGTCGGAAAACTTGAACACATTGAACACTGAACCCGAATGCACTACCCACACTGTGCAGACAGCAGGGCAACCACGCCACCGCAGCTCACTCAACAAAGGCATACGCGCATAAATAAACAGTCATAATTTTAAGGTCAGGGTGTTAGCTGTTGCTAAACGCACTGGGATCGCGTGACGTTCGCCGGCCTTGGTACAGCCGCCGCCGAGTCTGGCGGCAGTACAGATACACTATCATTATCTACGTGTCTCTAACTGGCTCAAAATAGCATTTTACAAACAGTTACTTTGTTAAAACTACTGTCTCAGCGTTTAGCGGGCCTCGAATAACACGAGAATTACGTCAATCCTGCTCATTTATCTGCGTGATGGTATTGAGAAGGTTTCGTCGTGTTATTAATAGTATGAAAGTAGAAGTGATTTGGAAATGCTCGTTGTCTTGGATTGGATTGGATTGAATGTCTCTGGTTAATTAATTACACGGGTAAGCCTACAGTTGTGTCGATTATCATTTAATATACAGAAGGAATAAGCATACAATGATAGTTTTCTATAGCAGTCAATTCAATTCAAAATATCATTATTAGATTAGAATTTTAACAAAGTACTTTCAAATTGTTAGAACGACATTATACATGCTACCACCGGGTTCGGAAGGTTGCGGTTGCTGAGAAGAGCAAACTCTTTTGAAAAATATTTTTATCCCATGGACACAATTCCAATGAACAAAAGTCAAAAAAAAATATATAAACGAATGGTAGTTACCATAGTACCTACACAATCAAACATGAGTACATATTTACAATCATGTGGCTTGCAAAATGGAAGAAAATCTTAGCCATTTAAGTCTGATTATCGAGACGATTTAAAAAAAGATCCTTCTCCATGAAAGAAAAACTTTAACCAGACCAGACTACTAAATAACAGTCAAAATGTTTACCTAGACCCATCAGTCTGGACATAAAGACCTGTCACCTGTCCTATTCTGCACTCGATAAATCAAGTAACCCTTGTGTCAGAACTTTTGTCACACAAACACTTTTATATGTGTTTTACATGTATTTTTTATTAGGTAACATAAATATGTCGTGAAAAGCAAGGTCATAATGACAGTGTATTATTAATCTTTTGTTGGTTATATAAGTTGTGGTGAGATCTCATCAAGGTTTTGTATTACTTTAGGGATTAGGAGTGCGGATGAAAATGATTAGGTGCTTAATAACTGTGCCCCGTGATTTCCTCCTCAAAGACTTTATTTCGCAAGAACCAATGTTTTTTTTTAAATAATAAGTAGTTGTCCAAATAAAGCAGGCATGAGAGAGAACGACCTGACAGAAGAGGATACCAAAGACCGAGCAAAGTGCAGGAGAGAGAGCAGGAAAGCGGACCCCAGCACCATGCCGGGATAACGCTAAGACGAAGAAGAAGTTATCTAAGCCCTTGAAAATCAACTGGGTGTCTGTCTCTTTGTTCCAGCTACATTTTACCCGGACTTTCACTGACAGATAGCTAATGTAATATATAGCTTAATAATGTATATAACTTAGGCTACAATTTCAAGTCAAAAGAAAAAAGTCATTACGTAACAGTTTTTATTGCTTCCTACGCAGGGAGAACCGCGGAGCACACCTATTAATCTCTATAGATATTGTGGATACATCATACAAATCAGGAGCTACAGTTGCTTGCGACCTGACCCTGGAATATACAGTTATTTCTGAAATATTAATAAAATAATGGATTTTATTGGTTTCACTATTCAGTTTTATGAAGTTTATAGTGAAAAATCCGGTATTTGCAGTCGCTTGCGTTATGAAGGTTAAATATGCAGTTATTTCTTGACGTATTGCTAAATTGTTGTATTTTTATTGGTTTCACTACACGGCATCGTGACGTCGACACAGTATAGACACCTTACAACCAGTAAGGAATCTAGAAACGAATATCGTTCAAAATTACACTCACATAGACGCGCTTATCTACAAGACTATAAGCAGAATAGCAGTAGCATCAATAAGGGGTGTCACGTCTTGTCCGATCGCGTATACGTCATTTAAGTGTTAAAAAGACTTTTTTCAAAACTTCATTCGTATAAGTCTACATTATTTTGACAGTAAATAAAAGGGAAAGTTTTAAAATCTTTATGATTGACTACCCTCATGCACGATTGAGCGTTCTTAAACGTTCTAATTTCAAAACATAGGCCTAGATTTCCTTACTGTTTCTAAATCATCTATACTATGACATCGTCGTGGAATTTGATTTCTCTCTGCCATTGTAAAAACGTTTAAAGAAATCGTGCCCTTCAAATTGGCATTACCTATATTTGCTAGCAAACGTGAAACTTAGAGGTCATGTTTACATTGAAGGTCTCTATCACCTGGGTAATTAAGTCCACTTTAGACTGACATGGTTAGACTTGATTTGATTCTAGGCTGAATATACTAGTTATACGCACAGGACACAAATCCAGTTTGTGATAATGTGCCATCAGGATATTTATGATGTATAAAGTACGAGTCGGACTCACGCACGAAGGGTTCTGTACCATTATCTATAAAAACGACAAAAAAAACAACTTCATTGTGTGGGACACTTAGAAAACTTGCCATTTTTCCTCACAGCACCGAGACAAACAAACATTGCAATTTACAAGAACAATAAAAATATTTGAAATAAACTGGACTGAAAACCCTGGAAAATGATCCCCAGAGAAAAGATTAAAAACGTATTTACCATTCCCGCTCTGATCTTAGAAATGAGATCAACAGGTATTTGACAGCGCTAACAAAAGCCTCTGATCTGGTTACAATATTAGCATGACAAAGAGCGAGCAGTGTTTTAAGCTACTACGTCACCGTTGCGACGTCATCGGCTTATCATTTACGCCGTGAGTTAACTAACACGTCGTGATAAATATGATAACGGTATAATAATAATGCTGTGGAGTGAAGTACTGAAATATGAGGTAATTATCTCGCGAGTTCATCAAAGCCTAATGAGGTTTAAGCTTCTTCTAGTTCACAAAACAAGTAAAATAAATGCTCATGCTATCCCAGATGTGTTATAAAAACAACACCCACTTTTCACCGATGAAGTGCCAACGTGACAGATGTTGAGTCCATCGCAGTCTCAGGTACAATACATGGTCTCCTCACGATGTTCCCTTCACCGTAAAGCTCGTTGTGTGAAACCCTTTCACATTTTTAATTCCACCTATGTACCTGTTAGTTTCCTCTGAGATAAGATAATTACTGCATACCTCATTTCTCTAACCGCTAGATTATACCCGCGACATTGGGTCGTACCCGACACTTCGCTCGGATTACTTCTAACCACAGTACAAAATAGAGGTGATGTCGAACACTATCAAATCAAGTGTAGTGGGTGGAATAATGTATGTATTCAGGTGTCTGGAAGGCAATGTACTCGCGCCGTGCATTCTGGTTGCAGTAAGCCAGTAAAGGCCTTGACAGTATTATAATAATATTTGCATGATTCTTACTCCCAATAAATGCTTTTTTTAATGAAGGGAACACCTTAATACCAATTGTCATCCAAATCTGTCTCGTTACATATCATTTCCCTGGCCTTTTCCCATACATTGTTGGGATCGGCACTTGATTCAACCCGATGTGGCTGATCACCTGATTTTTATACGAAGCGACTGCCATCTGACCTTCGCAACCCCATTTAGGAGGAAAATCTGTGATCTGGGTTAAACCAGTTGTCAGATTATTATTTTTTTAGGCCTCCGACTGACCTGTAACGATTGCCAAAGATGTTACATTGGCAACCGGGACCGACGGCTTAACGTGCTCTCCGAGGCACGGAGGGAACTCGGGCGGCCACCCATCCAACTACTGGCTAGGCGTATGGTTGCTTAACTTCGCTGATCGAATGATATGCGCAATAGCAACTGTGCCACGAGCTCCTCATATATTCTTTTTATTTATACTACAAAGGTGGCAACTAAGCCGGCTTTTATGCATACTTAAAACTTCCTACATTCACCGCTTGGGGTTCTTTTTGGCGATGAAAGTACGCAGGCGATATCGTCAACGTAAAACATGTCATAACCTTGATCCACTGCGTTTGATGGCAAGCGGTTACCAAATGGACGTCTGCAACAACAAGTGCATCACTTGTGCGTTGCCGATCCTATACACATCTGTTCAGATACTTCTTGAAGAACCCCATACTTATTAGGAAAAATCACAACAGTGCATTTTGTGTGTTAATAGAATTACCTAAAGGATTACCCAAATGCCCGCCATTCATCTCTACAGATCCTACTTAAAGAACCCTATATGAATTAGGAAAAATCATGCTGGTGTATTGTGTTAACAGGAATTACCTACAGGATTATCCAAATGACTACCATTAAGCATAATTTTCTGCTACAACACAACATGGAATTACAATTAAGCTTAATTCATCGTCATTCTATTGCGTATAAGGAAATAAACAAACCACACATTTATTAATACGCATACAATTGTATTGTAATGTTGTACATCTGTCTCGTGCTAACAAAGCTAGGTCCAAACAAAGACACAGACAGACAGACAAAGCAAAGCTGGACACGTGCCAAGCCCACCTGGAACCATTTGTTCGCCATATCCTTATTAATAGTGGAATTAATTAAGTTTGGTCCTTCACAGTGATGGAATGTCCGAATCACATACCAGATCCCATACGTGTCATGACATCTATGCCATGAGTATAGGTTTTGACACGTTAGATCGCCGTCGTTTGACCTTGCGTTTTGAACTTTATAATATGAAGACGTAACTTCTTACATTCGCCGCTTAGGGCGCTTTTTAACGCTCCAATACAAAATGAGGAAAATATGCAGGCAATATCGCCAACGTTAGAACATGTCAACACCTATACTTGGGGCACTGGTAGGCAGCCAAATGTATAGAAATGGAGAAGAGTTCTTTACTGTAAAATTCGGTAATTCGAGTAGCCATGCATCGGCTGCGGATGTTTGTAGAGAAGACCTTGAATGCGCAATAATAATTTTATGAGACTGTATCTGTCTGTATTTAAATACATGGTCGCTGCGTAGTTACCCCACTATTTTCGCTGAGCGCTCATAACTCGCGACGACACCCGGCGATATATATTGTACATCGACCTTAAGAAAGAGACAGCCGGCTAATTTCTGCTACATAGAGCGTTGTCTCTGTCACACTCTATCTAAATTGCTGGTCCTCGGACCAGCTTTTTTGCTTTAGGCTTTTAGTTAGATTGGGGGGTGTTTTCTTTTGAGGTGTAGTGCAGATTACGAATAAGAAAGAATTTTTGGAAATGATGAGTGTAGTGTGTGAAAAATACATCAATTAGATAGTTGCTGATTTTTTTTAAAAGTATATATATTTGCTGCATAATGCACCAAGCTGTTTTATTCTTTAATGAAAAGGAAGAATCACGCCGGCAGGTGCTGTCTGTAAGTAAATAGGAAATCGCAAAACCGCAATGTTTATCGGTTTCTAATTGTAATTGATTCCTACGTTACGTAATAGTGGTTTTAATTCTTATATTACTTCTTGAAACTATTGAATTACCCTTTTGGCAAAATATACAAGTCTAGGGGCCTATGCAGGATTGCTTGTCCCTACAAACATTATACCAAAATCATTTTGTAATTCGTACGTCCGACGACATAGAGGCGATTTGTCTCATTAAATGTATACACGTATTTATAATAGGCTTATCATTTTCGACTCGGTTATTGAGGCCTATCAAGACTGACTTTATTTACAGGCTAGAATTCTCTGTATGTCTTCCGAAGATGACAAAATAAAAAGGTACTGTAGGGTATTATAAGCTCCATTGGAACTTTTTAACTTATTTCACATTATGAAACGAAATTTATACCGAGAAAGCGTCATAAAAATGCAGGTCAAAATCTAGGTCGTAGCATTTCAAAAGAAACCACGTTCTTCGTAGCTATACCTACAAGTAAAAACGCGATACAATTCCTCCATAATAAATATGTTGGAAACATTCAAAGTGGAATATTTACGACTATAGCGACACAAAAATAACCTAAAGGGCACGTTAGAGTTATGTATGGGTTTATGGTTACGTTATATAACTGAGAACTAACTCTGAAAATTCTTTATTATTTATACATTTACACAGATAAATAAAATTTAAGTATCTGTTCATAATTCCAAATTATCAGCTTACACTAACTGCATATGAAAGTATATACAGTACCGTATAAAAAAGAAACAATATAAAAATAATATCTGTCCGTCTGTCTGTTTGTTTGTTCCGGGTAATCTCTGGTAATGGGACTTTCATTGTCAGATAGCTAATGTTACTAGAAATAACTTACGCTAATTTTATTTAAGAAATAAAAATGGGTTCCGCGGATTGAAGTCTGCGCAGGTGAAGCTGCGGGGCACAGCCAGTTGCATATTATTATAAATCTAGTAAACTTACATCTCACCTCCTTACAACTCTAGCTACATGAAGTATTATGAAGCAGATCAAATTAACGATATCCCAATTTTTCACAGTCAAATAAAGAACTCGATTCTAATTTACTTAACACGCATCAAGCGACCAAAATATCATCTGTTAACACTTTACAGAGATAGAAATGGGTGTAATCAAAATAGATGAATATTGGGGAGATGCTCCCCAATCCCGTGGGAAAATGTTCCACAATTCGGGACCACTTACTTATTGCTTTTTATTTTTAACTGTTTAGTCTACCCTGCCGCTTGCCACCCCATATTAATATTGCGTGATAACAATTTGAGTGAGTTCATTAAAATCATTGTATTTCAACTTGCTTCACATTTATAACTTTTCATGTTAGTATCAACTATTAAAAATAACGAAAAAAATTTTTTCTGGTTGAGTCCTACCAAGTATGAATTCATCCGCACTTACATAATTGACCAATTTGAGATGAATCAGAAAAATATTGTAGAAATTATACTTATATAGAAATCTTAGATTACTTATAAGCTTGCTGTACATATTTAATGGTGTTACACTTTAACACCTTATTTGTAACTTTAAAAGGGGTTTCACCGCTGTAACAGTAAATGACTGCCCAGCAGCGCATAGTCCAGATTTGAAGTTTATATGTATAGATGAGGAAAGAGGTTGTATGTAAGAATGATAGGCAACGTGTGCTCGGAAAGAATAGAAGAGGAAGAAGTAAGAAGTGACGGATGACAGAACGATGGTGGACGACGTGAATGACGGACAACGAAAAACGTGTTGATTATTTATAATTTTAAGACGTGTTTAATATTAAGAAGACAGAGTAAAGACGCCCAGTCAAACATTTATAGTATCCCACATAGATATAGGTTTTACTCATTTTAATACGACCAATGAAGACTTAACCATACTGCGGGCGGATTACTCGGTCAAATTGTTAGCGATACGAGTAAATTGCTTGTTTGATAACATTATAGTCGCAATAGGTATTACGTATAGTTTATTCCACACGTGACAAACGTGTCGGTAACAAAGAACTGTTATAATATAACTGTATAATCATAACATGCGATAACTTACAGATTATTAATGTTGTAATTCCTCTCATTTGTTTTGTTCCTTTCCGCCTTGTCGGGTGAATCATAATTTAGTTTTATTGACGGTTTTTATTCTCACGTGTTCTTTGGATATTTATTGCACTTCGGATAGCGTATGAGAATAACCGCAGCTAGTGGTACGGTAACGATCGAAGGTTCTTATATTTTCAGCTCACTCAAAGAACTATGAAAAATATATAAGTAACTCTTGGTTATATTTTCGTTTTTTAAGTGAAAGAAAGACGAGTACAGCCCTATAAGATGAGTAAATTAATATTTTTTAAGTGAAGGAAATACGAGATATTAGGGGGGATTCTAATTTGAGTAAAACCCGCTACCCTTATTCTCTAGATCTCCCTGTAATGTCTGAATTCTCCCTGGTTTCCAGAAATTGTGTGAGGTTAAGCCTCCGAATTTAATAACGGCAGTAATTTAATTACACAGAGCCCGCTAATGCTGTGTTTAGCTCTGTTTGTGGTTAAATATAACAAATTAATGTTGCTCTTGTTTTTGCAAACAATTTATTAACCATAATAATCCTGAAGTATTTTTGAATCACGAATATGATTGGCAATTCACTAATGTGAAATGAATACGTACAGATTATGTTGTAAATCAATTTGTAGGCAAAATAACCAATAAAAATACAATTTATAATCCATTAGCAGACATCATTCCAAGAAGGACGGCTTCTTATGCGTCCGCGCAACTTAATATGGCGACCCTTTGTTTCCCTTCGCAACTACAAGCTTTGAACAAACACTGGCGGTAGTTTCCATCCCTCTCTGTCATTGCTGACACGAAAAGGATGTAAGGATGTTTGCCAAGTGGGAGCATATTTGGCCAACCGTGGCAGGATTACAATGAATACATGGGCGATTGTTTTGTTTGATTTATACGTTATCAGCAGTCTCTGTAATATGAATCACTATTATGTTTGGCGATATGACAATTATATAAACATTGTGATATTAATGTGGGAAATGTGATATTTTATTACACTATTTCGGTTGGATTCTTGGGTCGGGTTCAGAAGGAGATCATTATTATTATTAAAGACTAGCTGTGCCACGCGGTATCACCCGCGTAGATTTAGTTTCATGCTTAATTTCGCGGAACCCTAATATTTTTTATAAATAAAAGTAGCCTAAGTTACTCCTTGAAACATCAGCTACCTGTCAGTGAAAGTCCCGTTAAAATCGGTCCAGCTGTTTCAGAGATTAGCCAGAACAAACAGGCAGACAGACAGAAATACAGAGAAAAAAAAATTTGGTTTTTCAGTATCAGTAGCGTGTATACTTTCGTATGCATTCAGTGAAACGCTGTTATTTTGGAATTACAAACAGACACTTCAATTTTATTTATCTGTATGTATGTATGTATGTATATAGATGTATAGTCATAGATAAGTTACAGCTATATCTATACTAATATATAAAGCTGAAGAGTTTGCTTGAACACGCTAATCTCAAGAAATACTGGTCCGATTTGAGCACCCATTTATCGAGGAAGTCTATCATCACGCTAAGACCAGTCGCGGGCCAATTAAACTATTCCAGGCGGAAGAAGTCGTGGGAAGAAGCTATAGAGTATCTGACGTATACTACCTAATTTTTCAACAGCATTAACATCTTCATGCCCCATAAATTTCCCAGTATAATTCCATTATGCGTTGCATCGTACGAAGAGTTTATATCTTTCCAGTAGCAATAAAAAGTACATTAATCAAGAGGGTGCGCAAACAAACAGACTAGCCCTCTGTGATAGTATTGATTTTAACTTAACAGTCACACCTACATAACGGACACCCCAATTGTGTTCCTGGAAATATTATATGCGGCACTAAATAAAACCATTAAGGGGAATGAATAAAGAACCAAAATAGAGTTATAGCAGAATTATAGAGTTGGTTTTAAGTGAACAGCCTGCTCGCTTAGCCCGTTTGAGGCTTGATTAATGCTGCCATTAAATATGTAAAATCATATATCCCGGGACTCGTTAATTCCCCGGGATTAAACACATTTTTTAAAAGCAGTTTTGAGTCATGTCCTAGACATTCGTAAAACGACCCATTTTTTATATGCATATGGCTAGAAATTAGGGGTTTTCATAGAAGACAAATATAGTACATTTATATGCATATGCCCATAAATTTGTGGTTTTCATAGAAAGCACATATGTATCTGTGTGTGAAATTCTTTTTCTGTCAAAATGTCTGCACAATTCAGACGATTACGGCCACGGTAGTTTCAGATGATCTATACAAATCAATCACATAAAAAAAACTAATTTGAACATTTTCTCTCTGTATGTCTGTTTCTTCCGGCAAATCTCCGAAAGACCGATTTTAACGGGACTTTCACTCATATGTATCTAAAACTACAAGGAGTAAGTTAGTCTACTTATATTTTAAAAAAACATTAGTGTGCCGTGGACCACCCATGATATAAAAATGCAATGCAATAAAAAACAACCCCGTATTGTGAAGCGGGCCGAGATGTTTCACACATTGTTTGACCTCTTGCGATCTATCTCACCAATATTAGGACAAAATAATGTACATTATGGTCTCGACATTAATAAGGCGTCCTGTTATCCCTTAATCCCTTTGTTAGGACATGATTCAAAGGGAAATTGTAATAGGTACGAGTATTTCATACAATAATTTATTTAGCGTACTTAAGCACGTTTATTTTGTGCGGAAAAAACAGCACAATGAGTTGGGAATTCTTTAATTATGAATTTGCAAATGTTTCATAAAAAGAGGCAGATTATTAAATAAGTGGATTATCCATTACATTACATAAGAAACCTTTTTATTTACTGCGCGTGCCACAGTTTTGTTCATTAAGAACAAGCAGACGTCACGCGGTATCACCCGCGTAGTTCCCGTTCCCGTGGGATAATTGAATAAGTTATAATGAAAATATAGCCTATATTAATCAGAGATAATGTAGCATTCACATGATGAAAGAATTTTTAATATCGGTCCAGTAGTTTGGAGCCAATTCGTTACAAACATACGTACAAACCTTTCCTCTTTATATTAGTATAGATTTTATTGTACAAAACCAGACTTGATTATTCATTTAGTGGTACTGTCCTCTGTCCTAGAATTAAGATTATGGTTGAGCAATAAATTGAAACACTTTATAGCACTTTCAATAGATAAATATAGTTAATTTTAGTTTACAGTAGTTTCAGTATATTCATAAACACTATAACAATCATCAGTCAAGATGAAGTGATCAATGATATTTTAAATATGACGTATTCATCGGATTTAATGTATTGAAAATGAAAATGAAAATGAAAATGAAAAATATTTATTCAGTTTAGGCCCTGGTAAGGCACTTATGAAAGTCGAGAATTTACCACCGGTTCGGAAACTAGCCTTCTGAGAAGAACCGGCAAGAAACTCAGCCAGGCATCATGTACATATCATCGAAACAATATAAATCATATGAAATCATCATCCAAAATAAAATTTGATAATAGGTATAAATATTCACAATAGTGACAAATTGTATTAGCATGCAAGTCAGTATAAAACAAAATCAAAGAGAAAAAAAAAATAACAATACCAGATAGATTTACAAGTGTTTGCATACCATGTATTTGCCACGAGCTACTTGTGCAGAGTGATTTACCTATTTCCATATATCCTTGTCATTTATATAATCCGAAATTTTATAATATGCTTTCTTCATCAAAACAGTCTTGACATGTGTTTTAAATTTATCATAATTTAACGCGATTATTGATTGTGGGATTTTATTGTAGAAGC
Organism: Watsonalla cultraria; assembly: GCA_964035505.1. Classification (NCBI taxonomy): domain Eukaryota; kingdom Metazoa; phylum Arthropoda; class Insecta; order Lepidoptera; family Drepanidae; genus Watsonalla; species Watsonalla cultraria. The sequence goes on along the minus strand of OZ037734.1, from coordinate 3,774,259 downwards.
GAACACAGTTCCCCATGAATGATTTATTTACTTTAACTAATCTGAATCTAGGAGCCACAATTTTGTGTTTATTTCGCGTACAAATCGAATGAACGTCACAGTTTAAATTAAAGAGATGAATGTTTTTTTTCATGTACAATAAATTCTCATAAATATAAAGTGAGGGTAAAGTGAGGATATTAATTTCTTTAAATTTATCCCTCAAGCATTCACGGGGTTCCAACGAGTATATTGCCCTGATGGCTCTTTTTTGAAGTATAAATATTTAAATATATGTATTGTGATAGGTGCTAGTAAGTTGATACATGAATAAATAAATTACATTTGTCAATATATGACGAACCCCTGAATGCAATGCCCTGACATTCCCCGTCAGTGCAATTTGACGAAGACGACTAAATTACCGTATAAAAGCCTGGTAGATTGAATTAAGGGCTCTTTACAAGTGCAGGATATAATCCGCCCACATGACAATGCCCTTGTCCACCACTGCAAGTCGGGGTCAATACACGTCTACACAACTTGTTCGTGTTATTGCCTTTGTTGTCTCGCCTGGTGAATTAAGTGAGGCACCTTGCTTATCCGCCTGACACTAGATATTCTGATAATGATAGATAGAACCTAATTAAAAAACATCCGAATAAAATATTTATGAAATTTGAAAGCACTCTTAATAACGCTACTAAAATTGAAAGTTAACTAGACTGCGTAAATAATAAATCCAAACTAAGAACAAATGCCGTGTGAGCCTTAAATAATAATTAATGGTGTGCAGAACTCAAACCTAGTCACCCCAGCGTGGCTGAACAATTTTCTGGCCACTAAACTATTTAAAAAAAAGCAATGTTGAACACCGACCAGTAAAATTGCAGACAGGTTCTCAAAGGAATCTCGGTGACGGCAATTTACATCTGTATTCTCTATGTACCCATGACGGAAGAAAATACCAATAGGAAGGAAAAATGTAAGTAATTTAGGTCAGCGAATCAGATGTTATGTAACCGAAGGGAACAAAGAGACATATTTCCGAGAAAAGTACGAAACAAGCTTTTGACGTTTCACTTTGAAGACGGATATTAAAAATATTTTTATTTTTGTTATGGAAAATTGCCGAGAACGTAGATTTCGGAGACCAGCATTTTTATCGTTTACTATATTTTTCTTTAACACAGAACTTGAGAAAATGATCGTCATTATACTGAATTAGGCCTCTACTATAGTGCTCACAGCACTTGATCACCGATCATCAGTATTTCGTATCCAAAGGGACCCTACCGTCTTACGTAATATAATCCTCCTGCTGTCATCCCATTTATTCTGTGGTTGGTTGTGTATTCCTCTTCTTCTCACTATCAGCAGAAATCTCTGCACTCCCTTTCTAGTCATCATCTACCGCACAATCCATACATCGCGTCCTGCCTAGATCCTATCCTCAAATCTATACAGATAAATAAAATTGAAGTGTCTTTTTGTAATACCAAAATAACAGCTTTTCACTAAATGCATATGAAAGTATAGACGCTACAGACACCAAAAAACCAAGTTTTAAATGTCTGTTTGTTCCGGGTAATCTCTGAAACGGCTGGACAGATTTTAACGGGACTTTCTCTGGCAGGTAGCTGATGTTTCAAGGAGTAACATAGGCTACTTTTATTTATTAAAAATATTAGGGTTCCGCGACATGAAGCATGAAACTAAATCTACGCGGGTGAAACCGCGGGGCACAGCTAGTATATAATATATACTCAAAGTGTTTACGTCACCAATCACCATGTCGTCTCGATATGACCACCGTCTGGATGATCGAGTTTTGACGTTTTTGCATAGAGCATCAGAATGTGATAATGTGAGACTACTCGTGCTACTGATTTAGAAATGACCTAGAATTTCAATTTTAATAAATTTAAATAATAAGCGGAAAATTATACCATTCAAATCCATTACCGTGTGTTTATCTAACATTTTGTTTATGTGATTATTTGCCTATTAACATGACTAAAAGCTAGCCATTACGTAGATAATATTATGCAAGAGGAACCGTTCAGATTTTGCATGTTTAGAATATTTTTTAAGAATGTATACTTAACATCAATTAATTAGAAATCCTTCTACTTCCTCGAGAATTTATTTGAATAATATTGAAAAATATTGATAATTTATATCTTTATACATACACATTTACTGAATCTACATAACTAAAATAAAATAAATAGTTACTGTTCCATAAGTAAGCAATGGAAACAGCCTAACGCCATTCCATGTTTTGTCTCGAAAATAAATAGTACAAAATAATTTCATCCAATTTCTGACTATCTGTCAATGTATATTAAGCTCTAGCAATGCCAATACAAACTGCACCCGAATACGTGTAGATAAGCGAATCTGACAGTTACAAAGGCCTTGCAATTTGCAGCAAACTGCAGTAATTGGATTGGTGTAACTGACGTATTGGAATGGTAATTGGTCAGTCAGGTCTATACACGTTGGACGGTCAGATTACGATTAAAAGATAATAACTGCTGATGTTACAATTAGAATAACAATAAACAAAAGTTCTTTGACCGATAAAAATTTCTTATAGATACATGTTTTTCATCAGCTTATTTAATTAGTTAAATTATTTTCGTTTCGAATAAGTATCATTATATTCTTTTTTGAAATGTATAGGTTGTAGACTTTTAGCGTAAATTATTGGCACATCAGTCACAAAACTTTTTTTACTTATACCTTTACTTATTTTTGTGGTCAAGTGTAGTTGTAAGGGCCTATTAAAGGTTAGATGTATTGGATGATATGTGGAACATAAGACAATGCTAATTTTGATTGTAGAATGAAATTCTGAAATAACGAAGCTGCCCCAAGATCAGCTCATAGCTCGTGACGGCACCTATACAGGATTTTAAAATGTTACCGCCTTCGATGATCGAATGTATTTTGCAGATTGTACTCTGTCACTTGCACAAATTGTGCACCAATGTAAGAAAATACACTTCGACACGCTTCACTTGATCCTTTTTCTGACCAAAGTGAACATAATTCTTAATTTACGTAACCAGTTACGTTACGTTACGAAACTGCTGTCATGGAAGGACCAAGATGTCAATGACATAAGTCGTTGACCCCATCAGCTGATAACGTTCTCATCCTAACTGCATTATTTTAATTTGTTGTGAGACATTAAAAATCGATGGTTGTTTGAATATACGTAATTTATAGCCACTTAAAAAGGCAACCTGCGACGTTATTCAATAAAAACTATAATCACTTGTAGCAATCGGCGTGTTTTCTATAGGAGAATTTCTCGGGTCAATTATGTGATTTTCTTCGGACACCGGTAATTGCTTGCTTTACGATCGTGACTTATTTGCTGTATCCCGTGTCGTGGACTTTATCTTTATCACATAGGTACTATTTACGGACCGCGGTTTCTTCTAATATAGATACGCAGATTTTTGCCGTTAAAGAAACCCTCCTCAATGGACAATATCTCGTCGATAATTTTTTTGTGTCATTGTGTCAAAGACAATACATATTTTAAATTTTAATTAACAATTTAAATAACAAACATATTTTCGGATTTCTGTAAATGCTTTGTAACGTTGCGCCTAGTACGCGCCGTTACATTTTATTAAATTATTAGTATTATATATATTTTCTATTAAAAAGGCTCATAATACTCCTAATTACCTATAACTATACACCTACTATGATAATATCAACTGAATGACCTATAAAACTAACTTAAAAGCTAAAATTATCAAATACCTAAACTAATTACAAATTAAATGAAACATAAAATATCTAGAATCGTGCACAATGACTCAATCCGAGCGTAGCATCGGGGACCGTCGGAAGCTGTCGGCAACATTGTGCGCTGTAGAGCTGCGCACCGCGCTTCTTTTGTTTTGCCGCGCATTCGCATCTCCCGCCACTGCGGCGCGAGGCTTGGTAGCGTGTGGTCACTCCACTCGCTGTCGGCAAAGCCCGCCAAAATCTAATAACTATGTACTAAACATACTAACATCAACTCTATTGTTGCCGATCCCGCTGGGGTGAGTTAATAATGTATTATATTTAAGTCTAGCTATGTATTTACTGTGTTGTGTTGTGCCCATCTATGTATATTTTTCTCTCTATCTTCTGCTGGCTGAGGCTGCTTAGCAATGACCAGGTGCTAAGGATATAGGGTTGGATGCTGAGCTGCGACTAGGGCATGTCCGTGCATGGTCGAGCGAGCTAACGCCTGATAATGTTCATTCCAGGATCCGGTTACATAACTACTACACTAACAACTGGCCCGGACCCTACATCTGGTGCAGTTCCTACCTCTGGCCCAGAACCTACCCTGGACCAGTCCGCCTACAGTCCAGGCACTACCCCTGGACCAGGCGCTATTCACCTTCCTGACGAAGACCAGGCTGCTCCCAGCCGGATCCTTGTCCCTACGTCAGGCCAGTGTCCCTTCCTCCTACCACCTACCTCTACCCACCACCACTAGTGAAGGAAACAGACGTAATAAACGAACCCATTTTGTAAATATCAACCACTCTTATTATTTCTCTCTTCCACGCTACCTATCTATCCTGTTCCCGAGGTCTTCACAAAAAAATCCCCCCGGGACAGCTTATTGATTGAACCCACCGATGTTTTTATCGTGAAGAAGTAACAAACTAACACACACATATCCTTTAAAACTCCAGCACTTAATATAAGTGTGATTTAGATAAATAATTAATAACTGAGTGTTAATGACCACAAAGCCTACACCTACAAACGTGTTGCCCACGCGAACAAAATACGATTAGTTAAAACTGCTAACTTTATATTCAATTAGCAGTTTTTTCTCGACTTTAATTATAACTTCCTATTTGATAAATTTTAATGCATATCACATCTCTCTAATTATATTAAAATGTTACATCTACCTTGGTTCATAGGGCTATACGCCATCAGGCCACCAGCCCATTTTGGTACACATAAAGCATTAAAGAGCATGCAGAAGAATCCTTAAAATTCTTCTTTAGATTTATAAAATATAATTCGTACCTATTTATTGCACTGCTTTAATTTATGATAAGACTAAAGGAAAAGGACAGTGCTCGAAGAACTGATGGTAAGTCACTTTTAGGACTTTTCCTGACGAGATGACGAAGCTAGGAAGTAGGACAGCCTCTATCCAGCTAAACCGACAAAGGGCCTAGAGGTCAGGTTCGACACATGATCACGACACATTTGACCGGTCGTCGTGGATATCGGGAACATAAATAATATCGACATGGCGAATTTTGTTAATCAGCAAATACTTAGGAAAGAGATGAGATACAAGCTCCAACTTTTAACGACTATAACAAAGCTTTGAAAATTATAATTAAAATTAAAATGAAAATAAAAATGAATTATTCAGTTTAGGCCCTGGTAAGGCACTTATGAATGTCGAGGAATTTACCACCGGTTCGGAAACTAGCCTTCTGAGAAGAACCTTCAAAAATTGATACCAGATAATTATAAACTTTACTATACGATACCGATATTCAAAATATAAACTGTCAATATTATTCACAGTAACACAAAGCAAATCCAGGTCAGAGAGACGGCAGTCGGCGCATAGCATGAGTATGAAGCCGATTACTGAAGCTACTTGTAACATCGCGATCGCTCTTCATTCGTGTCGTGCGCTTCCATAATAAACAACCTGTTATAATTAAACCCACGGTGATGGCACGGTGGCATTAGTACACAACAAAACTGTCTAAAGGAAAAGCTTCATGCAATAGTCGACTGTTTTGCATCGCATTCTCTAAGGTATAAGGGTTACATTGGGGAATATTCCCTTATGGTAATTCTGTCGTGCATTTAAATTATTTACGAAGGATAAAAGAAAACACGATTTGATATATTTTCTGGAACAGACGACGCATTTTGGAAAATAGACCACAGTTATTAATGGCATTACGTTTGAATTTAAATACAGCCATTTCTACTTGTCATCAATAGTAAGCTGACAATAGTCGTTATGTGTACAAGTACCCTCGCAATAATACATCAAGACAGACTTCAATATCTACAAAAAACAAATTTAGAAAGGTTATTCCTAAACTCACCATCCCTGCAAACTCGTTAATCCATTAATCGATTTGCAAGGGTAATTTCAACATCCAAACAGATTAGTCAAAATTAAGAAGCTAAGATCCAGATGGGAATACTGATCATATGATTATGTCTCTTCCGCCATGAATCGAAAGAGAAAGGCTTAAATGTAGGGACCTTACGCCATAGTGATTAGTTTGTGCATTGATTGCAGGTACAAAACGGAAACGAGCAATATATAAGTACTAGGAGAAAGACACGCGACGCTGCGCATGAGTTGTTTTGGATACAGGAACCATGATATACGGTACGTGTATAATTTTGGACTTGACTGATGGATGCCCGTATAAGGTGTAAGAGTGATTGAAAATCAAAAAACGTATACGCGCGAGAGTTAGGCACTAGAACTTGATGTAACTTGATGCCCATAATTTTGTAACTCCTATGAATTCAGGTGTTTATGGTAACACGGAAGCCATCGCTAAACGTCATAAAAACAGTAAATAACTGCATCATCTTAAACTAATAACTCCAGCGCCGGTACAAACACAACCACTTTCGCCAATTGCGACCAGTCTAATCACCAAATTAAATTACAGTGAGAGCTGTAATTTTTTAATTAAAACACTTTACTGGCTATAAAAATCTCAATTAGAGTTTATTTATGTATAAAAATTACTTTCAAAAAGTGAAAACTTTACAAGCGAACACGATACAGAATTGATTTCTGATAGAGGGATGCATACGCATCAGAAAGAAGAAATTGAAATAAGCGATCCAAGAAAGATCTGAAAGGATTCTTTGGGAATCAAGGATACACGAATCTAATCTCCATCAGCAGAACCGTAGATAAGCTTTCTAGACATTCGTTGAAAGATTAGCCCATCTTTGAAAGGTACGCTAGGAATAACAGCGTGACAAGAAGATATGAATTAGAGCAGGTAGAGTGAGTGTTGGTAGGAGGTGTGGAGAGCAAGCAACAGTAATATTTTATTAAGACTACACGGAATAATGAATAATGAATGAATGAGAGCAGTCGCTTAACCACCTTATTAGCAAACACAAAGGCTGCATCAAGCTTTCGTCCATAGTTATAACAAACTTGTCAAGAATCAAGAAACGACAACTCTTACACAACGTCTTCAAATCATAGCACCGACAGAATCTAATGTGCTTCCATCAGTACAGTCGACGTACATATCCGCTGCAGGTTGTGAAATGCAAAGTGCTTCTAAAACTAGCCGTATAATGGCAACGTCTCCACATTTCACCCGCCGCAAAAAAGGCAAATTAAATCTGGCAGCACAAGGACAGGTTTAAAACGAGACGGCGATATCAGCGCTGATGGAATCTCGGCGAGCAAAGGCGAGACAAATCGACTTAAGTGCAGTCTGTTAAGCCTTGAAATCGGATTGGTGAGAGAGATAGAAACATGAGAAGTCCTAAGGGAAAAAAGCAACGGACGCATGTACCGCTTTCATGCACGGGAACGAGAAAGGTCGTTGCCATATAAACAGGAAAAAATTGAGATCTTTTGTGCGCGATAAACTGCCAAAAATAAGAAGTTGTTTGTTATCTGATAAACAAGGCCAAGTAGTCTTAAGGTGTATGTTAATTTCGTCTCTGGAAAGCTAGAGGGTATTTGTTTTAACTTTATATTTTGTGAATAAAGAGAGCTAAGCATTGGCATCAAAGACAATACCCCTCGGTAGCAGAATAATATTAAATTCACGCCCTCGCTGCAATTTCAAATAGTGCAAGTACTCGCCCAAATGACGAGGACAGTTGGCAAGGGGTTGCACGATCAATATTTAGGGACATAAGACACGGAATTTGACACCAAGTTTTATATAGTTGAATTTTCACTATGGCTTCCATACGTTGTCGCATGGTAGTTTAAAGTTAAAGCATACCTAATCGTAGCTTCTTTGAGCAAATTATACTATTATTTTAATAGCCTATCCGAGTGTCAAGCGAGAGATTTCGAAACACGAGACAGGATAACTTAATGACCAGCAATTAGGAACCAGGACCGATTTAATGAACACTTTAATGTATTCTCAGAGGCATACAAGTTATTGGTGTCACTGCAATTAACTTCGACGTAGTTAGTTACTGAAGAGATTTAAAAATCCATAAAAAAATCGTAAATGTTTACGTTATATAAACCTCTAATGCCAATTTATTTTAAGGTTGTCTGATAGATAGATTTAATGTTATCTGAGAAGTGGTTAATTTGTCTATTGCATTGTATTGTGTAGGCTGGGAGACTACAAATATATAGGATACGTCAAAACCAATGAAAGTCTACTGCTTCTCCAAGTACAAAAACGAAAAATAGAGATAAGTGTAATTTTCTAAGCATTCTCCAATTTAATAAGTTAGTTATTTATTATGAAAGAAAAGTAACACGTCATTGACATCCTAGCAAGGACGGTAACGTCTCGTAAAATACTAGGCTAGTGTAACATCACAGTTGATTTCTACGCGACTTTATTAATAAGTCGTAACTGCGCGGACGCACCGCAGTGGAGCGTTGTGTGAAAATAGATTGACGAAGTGTAGAGACATAGTCGATACTTTTCTAAGCGATGTTTTATATCGATCAAAAATACTCGATACTTTTATTCTCATATGCTTAATAATTCTAGATAAACCTCTTATTAGTGAATTCTAATATTTAGTACCTATTCATATTCGTGACTTTGTTCACAGAATATTTTCATAGTAAAGTTCATATATAGTTACAGCTATTTTTATTCCTAACTTCAGCAAAAATAAACCGCATGATTTGAAAAATGTTTTGGCTACAAAAAAGATGATGTTTAGTAACAACGTTTGTAGTTTGTACAATAGTCAATGTGTTGTTATGTATCATTTAGCGAACTCTCAATTTCAAGGGATCGGGTGTTATTTCTAATTTTATTTTCCTGTTCCACATTTCACCATTCTATATTTCAACAGCTGTCACATTTTATTGAGCATACCGTATTTTTGCGCCCAACGACTATACTCATATTTCTAAATATTGTGGTGAGAGGGAAACCATTATCTCAACGCTAAAGAAATGTTTTCCCTTAGCATAATCAGCCCAGATATTTGACTTTGAATACAAAAAATAGCTGTTACAAATACGTTAAGACTAAATTTCAATACAACATACAAATAACGTACTTCTTCAACTTGACAAGAACTTTTAAACGTTTGTTATAAATAGCCTTTTTTTATCTTTTAATACATCGCTCACTAAGTTACAGGTTATTAAAACATCAATTTTATTTAACAAGCTTTTTGCTGGAGCTTAAAAAATGTTAAAGGAAATATCCTAGGTCGTCGTACCTGAGATAAAGGAGCCAAACCAAGGCCAGAGTTACAATGAAACGCGACAAAAAACATAATAGCAGAGATTAGACCGTGCGTGACTGATATTATCGACCAAAAAGATCGATACGTGCGACGTGGCTGCACTAGATCTAAAATTACTCGCAGTCGAGTTGAAACGCTGCAAGACAACGAACCTCTGTTTAGTTCAAATTAAACACGCATTTATAAAATTAATTTTATTTCGACATAATTTTATTTAAAACTTTTTTTGGTTCAAGATTAGTCTTACTTCTAACAATGGCAAATATTACCAGTTTTTTTTGCTTACTAAATAGTATCTACTAACATTATGAAGAGGAAAGATTTGTTTGTAAAGAATTGACTCACTAGTAGTACTGGACCGATTTAAAAAAATATTTCACCATTTAAATGCATACATTATCACTGATTAATATAGGCTATATTTTATCCCCGTACTCCCATGGAAACGGGAACTACGCGGGTGAAACAGCGTGACGTCCGCTAGTACACAACACACACAAATAGTGTCGATTGGTATTTCAAAGCAGAGCTCATTAATTGGAAAACACGCAACCAAATTGATAACGCTTTGTATCACCACAGGTATAACCCGCCCACTAATGTTTATAAACGTCCTTCAGTCACGTTGCAATGAAGCAAATTATTGTTTGTTTGAGAATTAGATAATGTGGTGCATGTCTTTAATTTTATCCCGGAAAAACAGCCGGTACCTAATATATCGCGGGATACTTAAATCATCATAAACACCTCAAAGAGAGCAATAAAGTAAATCTATACAGATAAATAAAATTGAAGTGTTTGTAATTCCAAAATAACAGCTTTTCACTAAATGCATATGAAAGTATACACGATACTGACACTAAAAAAACAAGTTTTAAAATTTTTCTCTGTATGTCTGTCTGTTTGTTCCGGGTAATCTCTGAAACGGCTGGACGGATTTTAACGGGACTTTCACTGATAGGTAGCTAATGTTTCAAGGAGTAACTTAGGTTACTTTTATTTATTAAAAATATTAGGGTTCCGCGATAATAAGGATGAAACTAAATCTACGCGGGTAAAACCGCGGGGCACAGCTAGTAATGCAATAAATATATTAGTAATAGAAAGAATATATTAGATCAGACACTATACAAAACTCTTTTGATTCCTCCTCAGTCATATGCAAGTTTCCTCACAATGTTTCCCTTCATCGTGTAACATTTAGAAACTTCAGAGCCCTGACAGAGAGAACAAAGGATGTGCTCCTACCCAGACGTAGAAACATAATACTTATATTAAATTCTGGAATAATAATTAGTTTGAATTGCTTAGGAAAACTTCCGTAAATAATTCGAACTTTGGATTGCATCTGCCGGACATGTATAGGTTACCTACATAGTCTAAATACAATTAAATAGGCACATTATATTATTATACAATTTTCCTGGTGGTTTAACCAGTCCTATAAATATATTACAATGTCAACTAATAAACATGACAATAATATATTTGATATAAATAAATCAAATGGTTCATATATTTCACTTATATTGTACTATGGAACAAGGTTTTGTGTGTAAATAAATACCCATTGGGATAATAGAATAAAAAGAAACAAATTTAAAAGTGCCAGGAATGACCACCATAGGTCTATTTGTTATTGGTGAATAGTATAAAAATAATCTCTTATATATAAAAATTTATCCCCATTTCCCTTGGTCACATCACGCCTGAACGGCTGGACCGATTCTACCGGGACTTTTACTGGCAGATAGCTGAAGCTTCAAGGAGTGCTTTAGGCTAAATAAAAAAAAAACAGCATGGAACTAAATGTACGCGGGTGAAACAGCTCGGCACAGCTAGTATGTAATAATGAAAACTTACTTATATACATATCCTCACGCCGTTAATCCCGCAGAGTTATATTTATTTACACCCGCATTTCGCTATTTATGTTTAAGTCCCATAGCTTATTGCAATTAACCGGGTACTAATGGGAAACTACAGATGAAAAACCCCAGTAACACTTTGCTGACCGTGGATCGAACCCTAGACACTTGTGCTCCGCATTGCGACCACCAGACCAACGAGGCAGTAAATTACAAAATCTACCTTACCTGTTATGATTTATGTGGATCTCCTTATCGCATCACAGCGACTACATTAAGTTCAAATACCTGTAACAAAAAAGATTAAGATTAAATTGATAATATCATGATGTTTTTTTACTATGATTCAATTGTACATCTATACAGATAAATAAAGTTTTAAGTGTCTGTTTGTAACTCCAATTTAACAGCTTTACACATAAAAAACCTAATGAATTTTTTTTCTCTCTTTTGGTTTGTCTGTTTTTCCGACTAATTTGCAAGACGGCTGGACCGATTTAAGCGGGGCTTTCACCGACTGGTAGCTAATGTTACAAGGCACTCAATCTACTTAAATTTTAAATATTTAGGATTCCGCAAAAAAAGCCAGCCATGAAAATAAATCTACTCGAATGAAACCGCGGGACACCGCTAGTAATTAAATTAAAGAACAGCTATATTTTTATTCAATTATATACAAATGGTTAAGTGGGCACTTAAGGGTTAGGCCGTGTTATAATTATGATTTTATTATAATTACTATCGTGTTATTTAAATCACAGCCCGAAGCTAGGAAATAATATCCCAACATCCTATATGTAACACGTAATAATCTCATTAGCATTATAACTCACATGCTAGAGTCGGGACTATTATTTCATACTTTACTTTAGCAAGTATAGGTGATCCTTAAGTAGGTACCGTATACTTTTCTTTGGGGCTTAAGCTATCAACAGACAGACATACAACTCATTTACCCACATGATGGCACAAAATCTATAAATACGCTCATCGTCTGACAACCGAGAATCAATTGTACCATTATCAATAGTATTATTATGAAGAGGAAAAATGTCTTTGTTGCGATTTAACACGCATGATTTTAAAAATTCTTTCACCTTTAGAAAGCCGATCGAAAACCGTATCCAAAAAGTAATTTTAGTTATTATAATTTTTGTTAATTGAGGTTAATTATGATTCCGTAATTCGTAATATTAACATGTAATGGCGAGGCATATGTGGCATTCTAGGACAAAACCTAACCTGCATCCTAATATTCAATGAGTGCCTGTATCACTCGCTCCGACTTGTTATGGCTCCCTAGGGGTTAAGGGAGAGAAGGAAAGAAAATGATTTTGATTATTTAATCAAGCAACACCAAAATATGAGCATGGAAAGACGAAATTTGTTTGGAATTAAATTTAATACAATCAGGGCTTCATTATGTTTTAAAGGTTCATCATCTTCATAATAGGGGGATAGAAATTTGAGTACTTATACATTTTAATTTATGGACAACTTCTTTGAAACTTTAATTAACATCAGAACTTAACCCATAATGGCTATTTTACTTAAGTTGGGTTCACTAGAAAATATGTATATGGAACTGCATAATGATATGGCTTATGCATAATACAGAATGTACTTCGATTAAACAGCAAAAGTAACCTTTTTCTAAACACAGCTGAGTATTCACGGAATGTCAGTTAACAGCACCCGTAACATTGCTTAAGTTCATTTAAAACAAACAAACAAACATACTTACTACAAATGTTACTAGAGAACTTAACGCTTCCTTGTTGTATGGTAATGATGCTTAAGTGGGGTGGAATGAGTATAAATATAAGCAAGCTGGCATTCATTTAATTTTTTCTGCCTATCCAATGACGGCAAGCGACTGTGATTTTCCATTGGATGGGTGTACTGTCTCAGTCGTATATCTTCAATTTGTAATTTGCATAACATCAATGTTGCAACGGAAATCCCGTCGCGCTCTACCTCTTTCAAAGATAAAATAATACTTAATAACAGACTTCTAACACGCACATAATTAAAACTAGCTGTGTCCCGCGGTTTCACCCGCGTAGAGTTAATTTCACGAGTGTCCCGCGGAACCCTTATACTTTAAACAAAAGTAGCCTAAGTTACTCCTTCTAACATTAGCAACCTGCCAGTGAAAGTCTCGTTAAAATCATTTCGGAGATAACCCGGAACAAACAGACAGATAACATTTTATGCATTTACTGAAATTTTTGAATTACAAACACACTACAATTTCATTTATCTGTATGTTTAGATGTATAGATTAAGTAGCAATTAATGCCATGTATCATGAATGCCAAGTATCACAAGACAAAAAGATGCGTTCAATACTATAATTTAAGTATTGTGTTCCGAGAAATGTTTTGTATTCTCTTTTCGTGTACGACCGCGATGGTAATGACTTGGTGTGCACTCGGGCACTGAACCTGCGACATATCGGTTGGATGGTGCGCAAACCGCGGGTGCACCAATTCGGTTTGCGGTCTACAAGCAATCAGAAATAGGGAGTTAGGTGAATCCACGTACTCGATAATATAGTCTAAACCAGAATTACGCAACGCACCAATCGCAAAACACTTTTATAGGGTTGCCAATATAATAATTAATTATATTTTAGCGATTTGAATAGTATCTCTTTCTACAATGACTTCACGATACTTAGTCATATAAACAAACATGGATAAACTATTTTATTTTCTGTCAAAAACTTTGATTACAAGCATGCAATACAAATTTGTTAAGAAAAACGACATGTTAATGAGTATCCGAATTGCATAATATTTTCAGGATGATTTAATTTATCAAATCATATCTCAGCATCTGCTAGATCATTTGCGCTTGAAATGTGACAGCTTCGCATTGAATAAGAATAATCGCGTTATAAATCTTAGACACAATAAAAGCGCAATAACAGAGGAATGCGCATAGTTTCAAAGTTCATAAAACATTGGGAGTAGTATTTCGTAATTTTTGTGTCTAATAAATTTGCTACGTGCCTGGCAGACTCTAATCGACAAAGGCACTACAACCTACTGGTGTGGGCCAATTGACACATGATTTTTTTATACCACTTAGGTGAAGTGACAACAAAGCATGCGCCCTATTTGAAGTGTAGCGCTAGCGATAACGTTAACCAATGGACTTTAGTTACACCAGGGCCTGGAGACAAAGTAACATTATCCTCACGCTTCGCTAGTAGTAACGATACAAAATGTACCGGAATGACATATATCACGTGACTGATTTATGTCATTCCCATACATTTTTTATCGTTTCTATTAGCGCAATCGCGAGAAAATGTTCCTTTGTCTAGGCCTACAGAGGTATCAAAAGCACTTGGCTTCCCATACCTTGGGAAGACGACGAGCAGGGAGTGATTCCACAGCCTGACCTGTGCTTTATTGAAATGACGCCATATAGTACGATTTTGGTTCCACTCAGTATTGATTGACTCATTTACCTGCCGTTGGGGAGAGGTACGCTGGTAAAAAGTGATCGTGGACATCATCTCAAACAATTCCTCCAGAGCCAACCTAACACTTAATCAAAAATAAAATAAATTTCAGTTAATAGGGGATCTGCTCGTGTCCTATACTTGTATTTTTTTACGAGGAGAATCCGTTATGGATACGCCAACTGTCGAGGGGGCAGCGGAACCTTAATGTCGAACTCGCACCAACCACGGTATTCCCCCCAGTCGCTAATTGGGTGGTACACGTGCTACGTCTTCCCGAGACGTAGTAGAGGAATTCAAAGCTTTTTTCAAAAGACCTGCAACTCGAGTGACAGCCCTGACGTTCGAAGCGTGCATAGGCTGCAAATCACCTTACTAATAGGTGGTTTGTGAACACGTTCGCAACTTTTATTGCTACAGTTGCCGTCACGAGTTATGAGCGCTGACCTTGAATACACTGTAATTATTTTATAACTCTACAAATGGCGCGTCGCGAATAAGATAGTTTACCTCCACTATTTTCGCTGAGCGCTCATCTATACTAATATAATAAAGAGAAAAGATTTGTATGTAAGTATGTTTATAACGAAGTGGCTCAAATAGTACTGGACCGATTAAAAAAATATTTCATCATTTGATTGCTACATTATCACTGATTAATATAGGCTATATTTTATCTCCATAATCCCATGGGAACGGGTACTACGCGGTATTTAAGATTTCTCGTTCAATATCGTCAATCTAGATCACACAGAAGTTAGCTCAACTGTGACTGATTGCCTAAATAACGTTAGTAAATGTAGACAAACGCAAGAAATCAATTGTGGATACAAGGATATATTTGAGACAAGTTGGTCTCACGTCATCCAGTCTAGACCGGGCAATCAATGGTCGTCGACCTCAAACCCATGGGCCATACCTGAGAACAAATAATAGCAAATCCAACCTCCATGCCAACGTTGATTAGTCAACTGTTATTTTAAAACATGTTTTGAGACTCAGGTTTATTACCACTTAGACATATAGTTAAACCAATCATAGCACATCATTTCCACGAACAATTTTATACCAGTACAGTAAACAAATAAAATATCTAAAAATATGGATATCGTCAAAGTTGCAACTAATTATATCATCACGCGAAGTTTAACAAATATCAATTTAATTTTAATTTGTCAAATTAACACGATGAAGAGCTATGTTCAGTTCAATAAGTAAATAAGTAAAAATATTGTTAGTCCTTCATTTTCATTTAAATATCATTTATTCTCATAAATCGTGGTCCTGTCAGAAGCCTTACAAGGCGTAGCTTCTAATCTAGGTACTTAAACTAGGGTTACCATTGTTTGAAAATTTACAACAAAAAGCTTTCAGTTCGAATTTTGTGGATAGTTTGGAATTGAATTCGTATTTTTATTCATTTTAATTTATTATTGAAAGATCGAGAAGAGATTACTAAGTTATTGCTGAAGTGAATGACGATCTAACATGTCATGTCTTGAACTTGATAAGAAACTAGACAGTTGGCGTTTGGTATGTACGCAACTGTTTTATTACGTTTTGCGTAGTAAACTTGAAGGCAAGCCGTGAGTGCCGTGACGCACTTCAGTCAACGTCGATAGTTGCTCAGAGAAAAAAACAACAGTTAAACTTAGAATCTGATCGTACGTGTGGGCGCAATATAATCTAACAGGTCACTTGTGTCAGTCAGTCGGTACAATAAACCACGGGTAGAGCGTCGACCCCATCGCACACTTATGGTAACGATAATATTGTCTCCGGTAATGACTTCAAATACTTCCATGGTTATTTGTTGATAAATAAAGGATTTTTTACGAGGTCACTTAAAAAAAACAGTACTTAAACTTTGTGATTTACAAAGGAACATCATTTGTTATAAAAATATTTAAGTAACGGATAATTTATAATATCTGTCTTTTGAAAGGATTTCTCCTGAGCGTAAAAAGTGTAATGTTCGCGGCAGACGTTTCATTATTACAATTAGGCGTCATCAAAGCGAGCGAAGGTAAAGGTCGCTGCCGTAGGACGTTGCTCCGATTTCAGAGTTCAATATTCTGCCGACTGCGTGTGAATCAGAAGATACTAAAACAACGTGCTCGAACTTGAAATAGCGCAATACGGTGACATGATATGACATATTGGCTTGAAATAAAAATACACACGCATATAACAATTGATAGCAACTTATAAAGGATGTAACAAAAATACATACCTACCATCAAGAAGGCAGAGAGAACAACACTAAAGTGAAATGCATGCTGGCTTGCCGAGTCCAAAAGTTCTAAAAGTAATTCAACATAAAACGCACACAAGAGAACTTTTATTAACATCTAAACACTCATTTGATTGAACCTACACGGCTGTGTCGACTGGCTAATTCATAGTTTTGTTTTGTTATGATTATGACCAAGAAAAACAACGTTTTTAAAAACATCTGCTTGATTTTCGCCAATTTCATCTATTATAGTAGTTCACTCTCACTTTCTAACCAAGTTATTGGATATTAACCTGGGGCCCAACTATGAGCTATTATTGCAATGATAATTCAGTTGTGCGACAGTGACACAGTATACACGTCACATACATCTGTCTCATAAATGAGTGAAACTATCACGGCAATAAGAGCTCGTGGTAAGGCCCCTGAACATTCTACATTCCATGTTTGGATTTAACGCTAAGTATTATCAGTAGCAGCTTTTATGCAATAAGTTATGTATACTTAAAATTACCCTTTTCACTTTATAAATATCGCCATACTTCAATGCACCATTTGTACACACGACAGCTATCAAACTCCTTCTTCTGATTAGAAATCAGCTCACTAAGTACCGTATGATTTAGGTACAGTTACATATCATCCGTCCACAATTGTTCACGGTATCACCAATAAATTGACAATGACAGGACTGACACCCTACGGTAATGATATCCTACGGTAATGACATGTGAACACCCACAGATGTGTTGTGACGAGAGAAAGTCGTATTTACTGCCACTTTAACCTTTGATGTGGTTAACCTTCAAAATAAACCGAACTGGCGCCGCTGACCACCTGTTTTCTAACTTCAAACT